>OZ014519.1:39372284-40572284 GCA_963966055.1 Lathyrus aphaca | reverse complement strand
GAAACTCGAAACCAGTGCGATCTTGTTTGTATGCAAAATGAAAATGATATGCGAAGAAATCTTAGGGCAAAAATTAGGGTGTTACAAATACAAAACCATATTCCTGAATATATAGAACCATATTTCACCTATAATACATAACTATATTACTGAATATGTAGAACAACATTTAAAACTAATTAGGTCAATCAACAACAACTTTAAATATATAGTAAAATGATTTAAAAGGAGTAAAATAATTAATTAAAATTTCAAAGGTATATAAAACATGTACTAACTAGTTTTCCCATATCCCCTCTTCATGATCACGATGAATAGCATGCACATCACTGAATAATTTTCTTGGGATGCTTGATTTTCATCAGTACTATCTTGAAGAACAATTGACCATCTAGTGTTAGAAGGATCACTGACATAAAAATCTTGTTTAGAAATGAAAAACTACATTTAGAAAGATATGCACTTCCAGTAATTACATTAAACTCAGGCATACGTGGAAACCATTTGCAAAGATTTGTCATTCAAGAAACAAGAATTCTGATAAAAAAAAGAACAACCTTTGGTATTCCCAAAAGAGAGAAACGACTATAATGATGATGAAATTTTTTCTTCATTTCACAAGAAGGTCACAAGTCATTCAAGTATATCACCCATTAGAAATAATCATTGCAAGCATTAAATCATCATATGTTTCATCTTCAACCTCTTCTATAAATGTACACTTTCATATAATGAATTTATATATCTTCAAACTATTCTTCTTAACTTCCTATAGCAATGTGAGTTCTCCATATGAGAAGTCTAAGAGAATTATCTCAACAGAAGTACTATTAACAAAACCATCACCATAGTACAACACCATCATCATTCAATAGATGAGGTCTAGACATCTGGGTTGACTATTGTCAGGGATGCACAGAGGGTGAGGAAGACCAAGAAGAAGAAGAAGAAGAAGAAGAAGAAGAGAAAGGTGCGAAGGAAGATTTTTTATTATGAATCAGATGAGGGTGGTGAGGAGCGATTCGTAGATTGGGAAGATTCCTATAGTGCTATAGGATATTGTTCTGATCTAGAAAAAATTATGGAATCAAATTTTTTTGTTTTATGTACTCTTTCCTTGTGGGCCTCTTTGTAGAACTTATTTATTATTGTATTATGTAATCTTTCCTTTTGATCAATGAAAAAAAGAAAAAAATACACAATCAACAAAAATAAAGCTTATCAACAACAACAACAATCGTAGAGAATAACAATAACAATATTCATGAACCAAAGCAATAAAAAGAACAAAAACAATAATAATATACCGGAGAATAATAGTGAGAGTTTTTTCATTCGCTATGGCTCATTGGAGAATAAGTATTTTTCGTTTGCTGGGGAAGAATTGTTCTTTCACTGGGGCTCAAGAAGTGAATGAGGGAGACATCAAGTGATAAAAAATATAAAGAGAATACCAAGAACAACATTGATGGACAAAAGAAACAACAAGAACAACAACAAAAATAACATACCGCGAAGAATAATGGTGTGAGAGTTTTTTCGTTTGATATGTCTCCTTCGAGAATAGTTGTTCTCTCGTTGGCTAGAGAAGAATTGTTCTTTCGCTATGGCTCTAGAAATGAATGATGTAAACACTGAGGGAATTAAGACACCTTTTTGGTTTCAAAAAGAATTTAAAAATAGAGTTTTTATCTCAATTTCCATGAAAACCAAAATAACATATCCGACATAAAAACTATGAAAATCAAAGGCGCCTTTTTGGTTCCGTATAAAACATAAAACTGCAGGAGTAGTTGAGAATCAAATCTGTATATATTTATGTCAGTTTTGCATAAAATCGAGATAGCATATTGATTTTTTTAAACCAGGTGCTCCCGTTACATACACCCTCGATTTTATATTGTTCGTGGTGAAAGCTTCGTCATAAAAAAATTATTTGTTATAATGAAAATAATTTCCTTCAATGAATAAATAATAATAAATAAATAAATAAATATTTTCAACAACATAAAATCCTTGATCCAACCTCAAGCAGTGTTTTTTTATTTTTTGTTACGTTTTGATTAATTTCGAATCACCATAAATTAAACCTCGATCGTTAACGAGAGAATTTTACCTAATTAACAAACATCTAATCACTTTTGAACATCTTTTCACAAAGGATGAAAAAGGAAATGGTCGAGTGCTTACTATTCTTTTCCCGATTGTTTAGATACGAGTTTCCGAATTCGGCCATCCGAACAATCATCATTCGTTTATAACTATCAACCTTATTCATCTCAAACCACTTTTATAATCAAAACATAAACGATCTTATTTTCACAATAAATTAGACGAAAAAGGAAATTATCTATTTCCTACTATTATTTTCCCCAATTACTTGAATACGAGTTGCCTAACTTGACCATTCGAGTATCCGTCGTCTATTCCAAATACCTTAATGATATATAATCCTTTTGCAATTAAAAGGATGAAAAAAGAAACGGTTCAGTGCCTACGATTCCTTTTCCCTATTTTTTTTATATAAGTTGCCTAGCTCGGCCATTCGAGCAATCGTATCCACTCAAAAATATTTTAACACATAAAATCTATTTTCTAGGCCTCGCGCGACCGAACACCTTTTAAAAAAACATTGTTTAAGTCTGTTATACTGCAATATAAACAAATGGTTTATGCCTCCAATTGTGAGCACAAGCAACATTTAACCTCTAGAGTGCGATCTAAGCATTCTCTTAATAAAATCAACCAACCAATATGTAGTTTCTTACGCAGAACTATGTTGCTTTGAATTCTTCATTGTACTTGAGGATACGTAAGAGCGAGACCTACAATCTCGTCAAGCACCCAAATAAAAATATTTTGCAACCCCTTTTATTTTCCTTTTCAATATTTTGATCTCTCGAAGAAAACAATTAACATAAGCTAACATTCAATCACAAATCTGACTAAAAAGTTCTCGTTGAGTACAACGGATATGAGGGGTGATAATATCTTCCCCTCACATAATCGACACCTGGATTCAAATTTATTTGTGACGACTATTTTATCTTTCTTTTAAGGGTTTTATCGATATTTTCGCTTTCCTTCTTTGCAATAAATAAAGGTAGAATCTCTGTTCAGTAATTGTGCGAGCGCGCAAATGCTCGTAGATCATATTTTTCGCGATGCGAAAATTATCTATTTATATATAATATATTACTCTTTTTAGATTTCAAGTAATAAATATTAGAATTATAAATACCTAACTATTTATGGTAAATGCAAAATTTATCCAATTATTTAGAAAAATCTTACTATATAATTAGGTCAAAATAAAAATAAATTATAAAATTAGTTGTTCAATTAAATGGAATATATATATATATATATATATATATATATATATATATATATATATATATATATATATATATATATATATATATATATATATATATATATATATATATATATATATATATATATATATATATATATATATATATATATATGCCATTTTAAATATTTTAATTAGTAATTTAAGAATCATAAATAAAAAAATTTAAAAATTGCACCCCAAACTCAGAGTCTTGGATCCGCCACGGAGTGTGAGCTATTGATTAACTCCTAACAATCACATTTTTTGTATTTTTAAAAATATACTAATGTGAACAAATTATTGATAATTATAAATCAATTACTTTGAAAAAATATTTTTATTAATATTTATATAGTTTTGCTAATTTTTATTTTTATTTAACAAGTACCATTATAATGCAATTTCTTAACTTTTTAATTTTTATCAAAGTTACTAAATAAATCAGTTCTATGGTTTTTAACTTAGCATCCACTTGACGATAAGATTTTAATTCTCAACAAAAGTAGATTCTCCTCTTGAGAGTAGATCCTCCTTCCTTTTCTCTTATTTCTTTCACCTAGTGGAAGGATCTGCCTCTTCTGAGTTCTAAAGTTTGCGATCATTTGGATGTGTTTGTAGATGGTCTAAGGAGGAATTCAACAATAGTCTTCTCACATCTTTTTGGGATGATTTGTGGGTTGATTATATCTCACTTAGTGTATGATTCCTTAAGGTTTATCGTATCTCTAGTCAACTTGGTAGGATGTTACCAAAGTTGGGGTGTGATTTGGTTATGATCTTAGGCGGCAAACATCCTTTTTTTATATTAAAGATCAGAAGTTGGTCTATAATATATTCTTCATTATTCACTATGTATCTCCCTTATACGATCTCGATAGGTGGTGTTGGAAACATGTTAGAGATGGTGTGTTTTTGGTTACCTCGATACACACAACACTTCTAGATTTGAATCTTCCTTTAACCTCCTATTTTAGTAGAGTCCACCTCTCTTTTGGGGTAGTCGGGCTTCTTCTCTAGTCGATGTGTTCTTTTGGCAACTCTTCTAGGATAAAGTTTTGATGACCTTTTGACAAATATATCGATAGTGTTGAAATGATAATTAAAAAAAAAATCGTCTCCACAAGGATTGTAATTTAATAGAGTAATTATGTGTGAATTAGATTAATGTATATGAGTTTTATTTTATTTTATCTGATTCTAAAACAAAAATGAGAAAACTAAGAGAATAAAATTCATCATGAGAAAAGTGATTAGGTCTTTTATAGTCCCCTTATTTTACATGTTTATGAACTGTGTACTTATTGAATTACAATTAAATTAACAAAATAACTACACCTAATTTCTTGGTATACAACTCATTAATTTATACAACAATTCCTTAATTCCTTAGGCCAAATCAAAGTTAAATTAGGCATTCTATGTATGGTAATTTAAAAACAACAACTTATAATTACCTATTCCTACTTAATTACAAAGTTGAATAATTATCCTAGGCTAGATGCATAAACTAAAGGTTAGAAAGCCCTACGTATCTAAATCTATTTGTGTGCCCGTAAACGAACAAACAAATATTAAACTCAAGAACAATTAAATAATAATAATAATAATAATAATAATAATAATAATAATAATAATAATAATAAAGGTGTTCAATAAATCTAAAACAAACATATGATTCAACAAAATAATAATAAGGTTCATCTCAAACAGACCTAATCCAATGAAACTTAGCTACTCATTGATATATTTACAAATAGCATGAGTTAATAAGTCTTTATCATCAAAAATATATGGAAGAATAGCTCTCCAATGACTTCAATGCACTCAAAACCCACCTCTTGAATATTCCTATTGTCATCTTATCTCCGTGTTTCAGAACTCCTCAAAAAATTAGCAAGAGGCCTTTAAATATAAATTCTTTGTGTCTATAATTTGTACCATTGCGCCACGATACCTTTATATCGTGCCACAATACAAGCTTCATTGCACCATGATGAAATGCACCACACGCATGAGAAATCCAGTAGCCAAATCTTTGTTTTCTACAATATTTTCACAAAGTATTTATTTCTTCCTTGTGATAGAGTTTTGCTTAATTCTTTGAACTTTGGCATGACTTTTGCTCATTAATCTTCTGATTTAATCAGAATTTTCTCGTAAAAATCATGTAATGACGATTGTCATCAGGTTTCCACTTGGATATGTATGTTTTAATCAAAATATTATTGTTGATTTTGTGGGTGTGATATTCCTTATGCGTAGAGGGTCGGTTGAGTCAATTTCTCATCTGCTTGTTACCGTAAGTTTGTGACATTCTTGTAGTATATGATCTTTAGATTGTTATGTTGGTTTTTAGGTTTTGTTATAAATCTCCTTTTTTTTAAGTCTTTTATTTCCTTGGATGAGGCGTCTAAGGTTAGAGGTGGCATTTCTATTATGAAAATCTCAAAATTATGTTGTCTTTTTACAAGTACATTAATTAGAATGATTAAAGAGGAAGATAAAAGCATCATTCTCGCTTGGAAATGATACTTTGATAGATTTGTGACTATCTCTTTTGTTTTCTTTGATTAATTTGATAACTATATTCTATGTCTAAGTCAATATCGATTTGGGAGTCTTCAACATGCTCTTTAGAAGAGTGTTGGTGACTTCTAATGTGTTTTTTTGTTGTTGATGGTGATTCGTAAGGATTGAGATCTTACTCATATTTCTTTCTTACTAGTGTTATGTTTTATTGATTTCATCTCTTATATTTAAGTTTATTTGATAGTGTTGATAACCTTATGTTTGCTTCAAAAAAATTATTTAATTACTATTGTCGCAGCCAACTTAAAATTTTAGAGTCCGACATCACATTTGTAAGGAAAAATAATGATAAACCAAAAATCTCAAAATAAGAGAAATAAGGTAAGAAGTCGGTTAAGTGGGAGGAATATGTTAGGCACCTCTCACCTCTATTTGTACTCAATAGGATTCTCTTTAGGTTTCTAAGGGTATGTTTTGTTTGTTTTGAAAGTAGTTATTTATTCATTTATTTAAAATTAAATCCCAAATTATTTATTAATATACTCGCTATGGTTTTACAACATTTTGCTTACGTACCCTCAATTTGAAAAATCAGAGCTCCGTAGTTCATATACCCCTTATCCCCTAATTGGTTGGTGTTTTTTTATCCCCTTAATGTTTAAGTTGTAATTACCCCATATCCCTTAATCTTAATCATTTATTTATAATCTCGAACTTTTAAGAATTATATCCCATAATTTTATTCCTATTTAAATCCCCTAATATCCCTTAATTTCCCTTAACAAATAAAATCCTAATTAAACCCATTTTTCAAAATTAAATCCATATCAATATTGATAATCCTTTTTAAATCCCAATAATATAACCAAAATAATAATGTTATCACCCATATTTAAATCCCAAAAATATAATTAAGTTTCAGTATATAAACCCCAAAATAATTATTAAAATAAAAATAATAAATAAATTTATTGTGATAAACCCAAAATTGTAGACCCAATATAAAATAAACCCAAATTATAGCAATCCCAAAATTATAAATAAAACCCAAAATTTATTAATTATAATAATAGATAAACCATAATAAACCCCCAATGTATAAGTCATAAACTTATAATAACCCAAAATCTATTGATTTTAAAATTGATTAAATTAAATCCCAAATTTGTTATAATAACCCAAGATTATAAATTAAATCCCAAATTTATACTAACCAAAAAATATAAATAAGTTATAATAATCTCAAAATATGAACTAAACCCAAAATTATATAAAAAAATTATGTAAATCCATATTATTATGTTAATCTTAAATATTTTAGTTAAATATTTTAATCCTTAAGTTATTAGTATTCCAATCATGTGATTTTTACCCTTAAATACCAATTAACAAATTAATACTTAATTAATAAGACAATTCTTAAAATTTAATTCTTAATCTTTTTGTTCCTACATATTAACCATTGATTCCAATTAAAATTTATCCAAAATTAATTCCTAATACCAATTGCAACTCATCATTAATTAAATAATTTTATTTTGTAAATTCCTTTATTAATTATCAATAGAAAGATATCAAGTCTATTTTTTTTTATTTACTTTTAGGTATTAAATAGTATATAATTTAGAAAGAAAATAAATGTTTTACAAATTAGAACTTCTCTTTCATATACAAATATATACCATTTGGTTTAGATAGAGTAAAAAAAGTGAAAAAGTTATTATTATAAACACGTTACCAATCTAAGTTTTATTATCTTAAGAACACATACATGTTTTTTCTTATTAGCCTTAGTATTTTTTTTTTTTAGGTTTGTGTTTAGAAATTGTTTAAACATTGTTTTTTGGATTTTTAGATTTGTATCATGTTGTTAAGTATTGTTTGAGGCAATTGGTTTTTTCTTGAAAAATAATTTTTTACAAAATTATTTACAGTAGTGAAGATGTTATCGATGAAACATATTTTATTAAGACAATTATATATACATTGACGCTAAAAGCTTTTTTAAATACCCTCTCGATAAAACTAAAAATATATATATAATTATAAAAGGATTACAAAAGTTTGAATTTTAAAGTGTTATTAATTTTTTTGTTGTTAAGAACACGTACTCAAAATTCTTTAAAAATCTCCTAATTACTTTAAAACTTAATTTAAAATTTGAGCATAAACACCCAATCGATGAATTATTTACAAAATTTGAAATCAAATGCATATATACGCACAAAGGAAAAATCCTTCAAGCAAGTCAGAGTAGACAAACACAAGCAAATTATTCATACAAAACAATATATCATGTATTCAAGATTTGGGTTTATCAACCTGAAGTGTCGTGTCACACTTAAGTTGCTTCTTATTCCCTTTCATTGTTTCACGTTCTTCATGTATTCATGTATCCCTTTTCTCCCTTACGTTCCTCGTGTATCCCTTTTCTTCTTGGTATTTCTTGATCAGTTGAGGATGGAGGCTCACGTATCCCTTTTCTTCTTGGTATTTCTTAATCAGATGAGGATATAGCATTTTAGGGTTTTGCTGTTGTTGTTCTTCAATGTGAAGAACAACAAGTTTTAGTGTAGGATTTAGTGAATAGTGGGTGACAATTAGTATGAAAAGGGATCTTATTTATACTAGTAATTAGGTTAACAAAATAGGAATATAATAAAATGGCATCAAATTAAAAATCAAATCATATTTTTTTTAAGGATGAATATTACAAGAAAAATGTCCAGATTTATTGCTTGGTCACCAATATATAAAAAGTGTTAAAAATAATAAATCAAAATTAAAAATTTTATTTTTAGATTTCTTTTTACTAAAATTGGATGAAAATCATGATTTTAATGGAAAAAAATGATATTTTAAAAAAAAATACCTAAAATAAAAAAAACAAAAATTAATAATAAAAATGAAAAATATAACTTTTGTGATTTTTAAAAATTGAAAAGTTAGAAATAAAAGAGAAAAAAATACTAAAGTGAAAAATGTGGAATTTGAACTCATGACCTCCCCCTTTAATTTCTTATACTCCCCTTACTACCAAGAGTGTTAATTTATTTATTTGAAATAAAACAACATTAGTGAGTATATAATACAATTTAATAATTCACTGATAATAGTAATATTATTAATAATAATAATAATAATATTAATGCTCTAATAATCCCATTATGACCCTAATATAATTTGATTAATAAACAAATTAATCTAGCCCTGATTAATCTCTATATATAAAAAATAGTAATCTAACCCCCTTTTACTGATCACGCTATTATAATTTATTTTACTCCCACTATTAAAACAAACAAACCCCTTAATACAAAAAAGGAAATAGAAATAACTGCTAATCAAGGAGTGGTTAATGAGCCCTGGTCCAGAGTAAAGAAGCCTAACAAAGATAAAGGTAAGGTTGTCTTCATTGATCCTACTAATGGTGTTAATTGTAGCAATCTATTTGAGGCTTTGGAGGTTTTGAATGACCAACAAATAGCCACAAATAATGACCCATGTTAGTCTCTTGGAATATTATGGGCTCAATAAAGTAGGTAAACTTAGGGAGATCAACTCCCATCTCCTAGAGTTAAATCCTACCATATATGTTCTGATTGAAACTAGAGTCAAAGAGTCCAAGAATAAAGGTATTCGTGATAAACTGCATCTCTGTGATAGCTATATTGATAATTATAAAGACCATCTGAATGGTAGAATTTGGATCAATTGGGATAATAATAGAATTGATGTCAAAATTCTGCAAAGTACTAGTCAATACATACATTGTGGTGTTTATGAGCTGAATGGTGATTTTAAGTTTTGGTTGACAACAATTTATGGCCATAATCAGCTTGACAAAAGGAGAATTCTTTGGAAAGAGCTGGAGCATTTGTATGGTAATCTTCAGGGTCTTGGTGTGTTATTGGGGATTTCAATAATGTTGTCAAAGCCGAGGATCGTATAAGTGTCAAGCTTGTATCTGAAACTAAATATATAGACCTGTATGACATGACGACTAATACATGGCTTTGTGAAATGGATAACAAAGGTGACTACTTTACATTGAGTAATAAACATGATGTTGGTACCATATATTCTGGGATAGATAGAGTGTTGGCAAACACTGAGTGGTTCCAGGATTATATGGATACAACCCTGAACATTATGCCCCTAATAATCATATGTTTTCTGTCGTGGACTAAGATCAAGAGACCTCAGAAAGAGTTGAGAGTGCTTGGTAAACCCCTCTCCAACCTAAACCAACAAATTGTGACTACTAGAGTGGATCTGCATAAAGCTCAGCAAGACTTGATTTCTAACAGGATAGATGTGCATCTCATAAATAGAGTCAAAAGGTATACAGAGGAACTTATTAATTTGAATGATTTGGAGGAAAAAGTCTTGGTGTAGATGTCTAAACTTGAATGGCTAAAAAAGGGTGATGGCAATAATGCCTATTTTTATGCTACTATTAAAGCTAAGCATAAAGCAAATAGTATTCATACTCTTCAAAAGGTTGGTGGGACCCTTATCCACAAGTATCAAGATATTGAAAATGAGATCATGACATTTTATGGTCAACTCATGGGGAAAAAAGAAAATAATCTGATGCATATTGATTTGGAAGCTATGAGAATGGGGGCCAACTTAACATATAACAGAGGGAATTCCTGATAAGTCCCATCGCTGAGCAAGATATTCTGAAAGCAATAAAAGGTATGGGAGATTTGAAGCCTCCAGGTTCAGATGGCTATGGGGGGGAAATTTAAGGTCAGCTGGACTATAATCTGTACTGATGTGATAGCAGTTGTGCAAGAGTTTTTTGAGAAGGGTACTCTCTATAAAGCTTTCAATGGTACTAGTAGGGGTGGTAAAATGGATGGAATGAATGGATATGAGTTGGATCGTTAACAGATAGATTAACAATCCATTAATCCATTAATAATCTATTAAAATTTCTCTTAAAAAATACAATCAAATCCATCCATTAAGGATATAATTCATCCATTAACAACATTTTAATGGATGGATATCATTATATTAACTTCATTTATTTTTTTACAATGATTTATTTTATTTTTATAATTTTATAATTTTTTAAATAAAATTCCTATAAATTAATTTTTTTTAATCAAAGTGTATCAAATGTTTTTTTATAATGGATTTCCGAATATATTTGTATTCACATTAATAAAGCAAATTTGTATTCCATCACATTTTGAAAATTTTTGTTTGTTTCAATTAAGTGCATGTCTTTTATATAATATACTTTTCAATTTACATCATGATTTACTGTGATTTTCTGAACTATGATTAACCCAGGCAAATAAATTTCTCAAACGTTCTTATATTTCTCATTAAACCATTTTCTTGTTTCTCATAATTCTTTTCAATAATTATGGAGCAGAGTTATACAAAATTTCAAAATACATAAAGTGTTGTAAACTGGATTTTATATATATATATATATATATATATATATATATATATATATATATATATATATATATATATATATATATATATATATATATATATATATATATATATATATATATATATATATATATATATATATATATATATATATATATATATATATATATATATATATATATATATATATATATATATTCTTTGATACAGTTTGAGATGACCAATGAATATATTAAATAAACATGTATTATTTATAATAAAAGTGTTTTGTTGGATTTCAAATATAAGATAAAAACAATCCATTGAATTTTTAGAATATGTTAGATGAATTGAATCCATTCATGACTCTAAATGGATGGATTGGATCCAATCTATTAACTAAGATTTAATATAGTAGATGGATTGCATGGATTATTTAGTGGATTGATTGGATGTATAATTGCTTAATGGATTTAATTGTCACCCCTAGGTACTAGTGTCTATCTTATTCCAAAAGGCAATAAAGCTATGTAGATTACTGATTACAGGCCCATAGCTGGTTGTAACACATTTTATAAAATCATATCTAGGATTCTCACTGACAGGTTGGGGAAGGTTTATAGACTTTGATACATAACAATCAAGCTGCCTTTATACTAGGGCAGAACATGCACCATCATATCATACTTGCTTTTGAGTTGCTCAAAGGTTATAATAGGAAAAGAGGCACCCCTGGGACTATGATTCAAATAGATTTGAAAAAAGCTTATGACATGGTTAACTGGAAAGCATTAGAATGCATTCTGAAGGAAGTTGGAATTCCTGGAAAATTCATTCAGTGGATAATGCTTAGAGTCTCTATTGTTTCTTACAAGTTCAGTGTTAATGGAGAGTTCACTAAATATATGCAAGCTAAGAGAGGTATTAGGCAGGGTGACCCTCTCTACCCCCTTGTTTGTCATCATTATGGAGTATTTATACGTATTGATGCTCAAGTTACAAAAGAACCCTAACTTGAATCACCATTCAAAATGTGAAAAGATAAAGCTTACCAACCTCACATTTGCTGATGATGTCCTGCTTTTTTGCAGGGGTGATGCCATATCTGTTCAACTTATGTTAGAAACTTTTGATTGTTTTTCTGCTTCCACAGACCTGGTGATAAACTCTACCAAGTGTAGAATGTTTATTGGAGGAATGGATGCTAATGGTAAGAGAGATTTGTTGCAGGTTGCAGTGTATAATGAAAGAACTTTCCCCTTCAAATACCTAGGTGTTCCTTTAACTAGCAAAAGACTTACCATCAATCACTATATGCCCTTGATTGAAATGATCATTTGCAGGATCCACCATTGGTCAGCTAAGCTGCTGAGCTATGCTGGTAGAATTCTCCTTGTAAAGAGTATCTATACTGCTATTGCACAATACTAGATGCAATGTTTTCCCCTCCCCAAGTATGTGATCCAGAAAATCAAGTCCATTTGTAGAAGTTTTATCTGGAGTGGTAAATAGACAATCAATATGAAGAGCCCAATTGCATGGGAGCAAGTATGCAGACCTTACAAGCAGGGTGGGCTAAATCTTATAAACCTGGAGATTTGGAGCAAAGTGCTTTTGACTAAGTGTCTTTGGAACTTATGTCGCAACTCTGCAACTTTATGGGTGCAGTGGATACATGCCTACTACTTCAAGAATGACAGTAGTATGTCGCAACAATTTGTATGCTTTGTCAAACTACCCCTGAATCAATTGAGCACTTGTTTTATGAATGCAGCAAAACTGTCAACATTTGGAATGAGTGTCTCAAGTGGTTGGAGTATAATCGGGTGCCTCTGAGATGAGATGAGGAAATGAATTGGGTTATTGATAATACAAAAAATGATGGAAAACTGACATTTTGAATATGTTATTTGCTGAGACAGTTTATCATGTTTGGAGTTATAGGAATGAAACAATTTTTGTGAATAGGTTGAATACTAAGAGTATTGTAAATGATATCATAGAAAAAGTGGTAAATAGAGGTTGGCTCAACTATAGAAATAGGAGTCATCTTGCTAAACTGATGATGTAAGGTTGCTTGGTGGGTTGAACCCTTGAGATCACAATGTTTGTATTATGTTTTTTTGAATTAATAAAATATTTCTCTTTTGATTAAAAAACCAGAAAAAAAGAAAAGAAAGATAGTCAAAATTTGGGATACGCCAATTATTTAATATCTTATTTTGTCGTGATAGTGGTTTGGCATGATACCTCTTGTATCCCAACTTTTCTACTTCTTTATGCATTTGGTTGTTCAATTTCATATATATATATATATATATATATATATATATATATATATATATATATATATATATATATATATATATATATATATATATATATATATATATATATATATATATATATATATATATATATAGGTTCAATTGGTAAGATATTGACTTATATATTATTGGTCATAGGTCAATGTCGGAACTAAATTCATCTTATTATTATTTTTAAATGATAAAATTTTAATTAAAGAGGTAAAATGATTAATCTATCATGTTATAATGATTTATTTCACTTCAAACTAATACGCGTTATAATAAGTTTTCAAATCATATATATTTTATCCTAATCACCTAACCTTTAGTAGTTTGATATAGACATTCCTAATTAGGAGTACTATTATAGTATGAAAATTTCAACCGAATAATTAAGTTTATTCTTTCTTTCCCACACACATATATCCAAACAAAGGTACATGCATTCTCTTTCTATAAACTTTTGACACTTTGCAAGCGACCTATCTGGAATAGGCCCACATTGTAGACATTTCAGCACCATATGATGATGACGTAGACTATCTCAAAATCTCATTGGCCAATTAAAAAACTCTTAAGTTTTCTTCTATTCACTGCCCTCAACCACTTTTCACACTTCCTTTGACAAAAGCACTTTATACTCCACCTACGTTTAGCTTTTTTTTGTCGTCTAGCACATGGTTTATAATTCTGCTAACTATAATAAGCACTTTTCACTTTATAATCTCCCTATATAAAAAGCACGTCTATAATATTTCCTCCTCAACCCCAACCAAAAACTTCTTCATTAAGAAAAACCCAATCATGGCTGAAGCGAGAAAAGATGAAGAGAATCAAGCGATTAAGCTATTTGGCGCAACGATAAAATTACATGATGTGGAAGTCAAAGAAAGTGGAGAAGATCCGACGGTGGAGAAAACATCAGACAAGATCATACCGTGTCCAAGATGCAAGAGTATTGAAACTAAATTCTGTTATTTCAACAACTACAACGTTAATCAGCCTAGACATTTTTGTAAGAGCTGTCAGAGGTATTGGACGGCTGGTGGGGCCCTCCGTAACGTACCGGTTGGTGCCGGCCGTCGGAAGCTTAAACCGCCGGGTCATGAAGATAGCGGTTCGAATTCGCCGGATAGTTGTGTCTATGAAGGTGATTCTGATGATCATGGACGTAAATTTGGATTAGATTTGGAAAAGTGGGAAGTTGAAACGATTCCTCAGAGTGGTTTCCGGGATGTATTTTCTGGTAAGCGGCGGAGAAAGAATTCAGATTGTTATTCGTTAGCTATGATGTAATTTCTCTCTGGTCATTTTCACTATGGATAGAGAATAAACCATTCTTCCATATGAATTTACGTTTTTAAGATTTAGGCAAGGAGGTATTAGAGAATATATCTCAAAATTATAAAATTAAAATGTATATTTGTATCTAATGATAATTTCTTATTCTCAATTTAGATTATGTGTATATGATGATTACTTTTGACAAAATAAATTGTGTACTCATGAGATTGGTTAATCAATCAATATGCCGAGTATAATTGAATTGAGGATGGGGTAATTTCAGATTTGGATGAAGGTAGTTAGAGAATCTTGGAAGCAAGAGAAAGATGTAGAATTCATTTTCATCGATTTCAAATTTTTCAATTTTGCATTTATGGAACAACCTTCCGTAAAAGAGGTATAACTTTTTACTTGTAACTCGGATTTAAGCAATTCTTGAAGTTCTGGAATCTACATGAAAGTTCATTCATTTTGAAATATGATTTTGTGTCTGAGAGATTTGTATTGAAGGATATAAGTGTGTTTGAAGTTGAACGATTCTTGCTAAAATTGGAAAAGATGAGAACAAGTGTAACAATGTTATTAAGGAATGAAATATCGGTATCAGGAACAATGTGATGATATTGGAGAAGTGCATAAAGATGCAATTTATGTAGAATAAGAATGACTAGAGTGACAATAGCTTTTGTGATGATTGTAGTAAAAGAAAAATAAATGCAATAGAGATTGGTATCATGCTCGTAAGAACGTCAGTTTGCATCAAGGGGGATTGAGAGGGCTTCTATAATAATTGGACATGAAGATGGTATTTTTGAGATTGTGATTTGGAAGGAGAATTTAAATGTGGAGATTTATGGATCCTTGATGTAGAGGGATTTTTTAGAAGAAAACCAAAATATTTATGGATTTTGTTAAGTCCTCTATGTTGATAGAGACTTCAAATGGAATGGAATGAATTGTGACGCGTTTGGTATTATAGCATGTCCTGGGTTGGATACACTTAACATTTGTGTGAAGCCAAGCAAGTATGAGAGAGACTTGTTTTTGCTAGGTTTAAAGTGTGTGAAATAAATAGGCGCCCTATCGGGAAGATAGTCACTCCTACTAATTTAAGAGAGTCATAGGCTAGATGTGATGTTTGTGGATTGGTGGATGATCAGAGAGCTCAGCTGAAGCGTGATGTGTATTATGTGAATATGACTTATTGGAGTCAAGGATCGAGCATTAGAAATTTGTGAGAATGATACAAACCATTGGACATTCTAGACTGAAAGTGATATGTGGGAATTTTTCGTGTTACTGCTAAGTCAATAAGAGTATTAAGGAATATGTTTGTCTGAGTAATCACAACATTATGGAATTAATATGGTAAGACAGAGTTATCAGTAATATGGATTATGTTGATGTTCTTAGGACGACGTTGATAGTGATGGTAACGACAATGGTGTGTTTCAACCTAAGAGTGAATGAGATTCTAAAGTGATGAGACAAGTAATGAAATTAATTGTACGTTATTAACTCGAGAGTATTACCTCTTGTTGGATCGTTATGGTTAAGGATGTGGAATTTGGATTTGTGGTGTGCAAGTGGTTGAGAGAAGTGAGTTTTCTTGGAATGTAAATTTCTAGTGTTGAGAGTGTTTTGAACTTCTCTAAGAATGATGTTGCGTTGCAGTGGGAACTTTGAAGTCTGTGTTTGAGATTCGAAGATTCTTGGTTTGAATGGTTACTATCACAGAAATAATTGAGGGTTTTTCCATCATAACTCGATGTGTGAGACATTGCATGTGAAAAGAATTCATATGATTAAAGAAGTTGACTACTGCTTCGGTATTGATTTATGCTTAATTGGGATATGTTTTATCTAGTGCATTGTGATACGTTTAAGACGAGCCTCAGGAGTGTTGTTACTTATGAATCAAGACTAATGGAAACCAAAAGAGGAAATAATCCTACGTATGATTAGAAGTCAACAGTTGTGAATGTTGGTAACGAGATTTGGAGGAATTATTTTTTGGCTTGAGTTACTACCGCAAATGCAGGGCATGACTCATTGAGTGGGAAGTCGCTGCATATGTCAATCCTTATGGTGAGAGATTTAAGGATGATTAAGTAATTCAGAGAAGATGAGGAATCCTAATTGAGTTTGAATGATCAAATGACGTTGGCCAGCCAAGAAATTAGAAGGGAAACTTCGAGTTGATGATAAGGGTGTACTGTTATGCAGGAACAAGACGTGTGTTTCAGAACTTGAGTAGAGTAATTTTAGAAAAGAAGCTATGTATTTGATTATGTTTGTTTGACTTATCAGGAGTCGGAGTTTAAACGTCAGAAGTCTTTAGGGTTTGATACAACCGTTGAGATAATCCAGAATGGATACGAGGTAGTATTTTAATGGGTTTTATGTCAGATTTAGATGGTTAAGAAGCAAAGCAAATATGAGGTAAAAATATTGCTTGAGTGAAAGTGTGGTGAAGAGGGCCAGCTTGCGAAAGTTGGACTTGATAAGGTAGAGGTCAAAGAAGGGGGTCGTATCCGACTATATTTATTACGATAAATTTTTAAGGACGAAAATATTCTAAGTGGGGGAGAGTTGTAATACCCTGGTTTCTAGATTAATTATTTATTTAATTAATTTAGCACGAGTGTATGAGTTATATGAGTCAAATGTGAAGTGTTTGAGTTTCAGTGAAGATTTGATGATGATAATGTGATGATTTTGAGGAGTTTCTGAATTATGAGATGTATAAGTGTGTCGAGGAATTATCGGGTATTTTTTAGTATTCAGAATAATGAGTTAGAATTATACTAATTATGAAAAGTAAAGCAATAAGTGATTGGGAGACCACAAGGGTATTATGGTAAATGGTGAAGAATAAGTTAGGGTATTATTGAGAAAACATATTTTTAATGTGAGGTTACATAACAAGTGGGAAGTTGAGAATTATGCAGTATGTGGAAATTTAGGAAAAGGCAGAGAGAAGAAGAACAAGAGTTTTTGGCTTCGTGGGGAAAACGGCCAACAGGAAGAGGAATCTGAAGAGCACGAAGATGATTCAACGATCGACAATAATCAAAGGTAAGGGGTTTGTAATTATCGTTATTATAATTGATTTAGGTAGTAGATGTTGTTTGGTTGTATGAATGTTGAATTTGATAATCGATGAAATCTGACGGGAATGGAGGAAACTATTGGAATCAATTCTATGGAATTGAGTGAATTAAGGGGTTTAATCATAGATATTACATTTAATCATGGAAGTGATAATTGGTCATTGTCTGAGTTTTTGAATTGATGAATCAGTGGTTGAATAATTGATGAAGGATGGTATTTGAAAACATAATCGTAAGAATTAATGGAGATTTGTATAAATTAGATAGAATGGATGATGAATCGTAACCTATGATGAGTGCAGAAAATTAAGTGACGTAACTGGTGTGGAGTTTATGGGAGAAAGGGGTGTGACGGTGGTCACACAAAGTGTGACGGTAGTCACGAAATGTGACGGTGGTCACACAAAGTGGGGCGGTGATTTGAATGGAGGGGTGACACCTACCCTTAATGTCCCTTTTATTTATTTTGTGAGGTGTGAGTCTGCTTTAGTTTGTTCCTTCGTATTTTTATCACTTTCCTGCAAATGTGTTATTAAAATAGTGCTAGAATAATTAGAAAATAATAAGATGATTTTCAGTGATAGAAAATAATAATAATTATGCAGAGCTATGCAGTAAGTTTTATAAATAATACTATGCTATTTTTAACGAATGTTCACTGTGATGTGCGAGTGTGTATGCTATGTGAGTATGTTATTATGTGATCAGGACTCGACGAGTTTGATATGATGATGTCTTGAGGTGAGTTACCTAGTGTGTATTATGACGAATGACAATGTGTTATTTATGATGTGTTTATATGAGATATGATAAGAG
The DNA here is from genome assembly GCA_963966055.1 of Lathyrus aphaca. Taxonomy (NCBI): domain Eukaryota; kingdom Viridiplantae; phylum Streptophyta; class Magnoliopsida; order Fabales; family Fabaceae; genus Lathyrus; species Lathyrus aphaca. The sequence goes on along the minus strand of OZ014519.1, from coordinate 40,553,472 downwards.
ATTATGATGATATGACATTTTAAGATGTTTATGAGATATATGATGAGATTATGATGAATGATGATGCATTTTGACTAGCCTTGGTTGTACTTTATATGTTTCACATCATGCATTCATATCATTGTGTTAGGACGAGATGTCCAGTGACATTTTTGCAGGATGAAAATCCAATGACGAATTTTAGGATGACCATGTCCAGTGATGGCCTTAATCCCATAGTATGGATTAAGTGCAAACGTTGATGCAACGATGACGAGGCCATCAGTGTTGAATATTGACGCAACAATGACTAGGTCATCAGTGAGGTTTCAGTACCGCATGCATGAGTCTTATGAAGTTGCATTTCATTATTTGTGGCATTGCATGATGTTGTGTTAAGTGAAGTATCCATGATGTTTTGAGAAGTATGATGTGTTGCCGTGAAGTTTTTGTAGTTGTTATTAATTATGTGGGAGTGTATGATGATGTATTGTGATAGTAGTAGTTTGTGTTCCATACTATGTTTTTTCCTTATCTCTTTTATAATGATTATAATTACTCACCCTTTCTGCTTGGAATTGTTGCCTCGAACGTGGGTAACTTGCAGGTGAATCAAGGTTAGATAAGGAAGCCTAGAAGTTTCTCTGAAGTGTGCTTATTTCATTTTTGTAGGAATGAAGGGAGTTTTGCTCTGATATGTAACATCGGGGTCGAGGTCGTTCACTTAAGAACCTTTTGTGTTTTGTTGTTTTGAAGATTATGTGAATACTTGAGGACTTTCATTTTTATTTCGATGTTATGATTTATACTGATGCCGAGAACTACCTTTAGGGTATTGAGTTGATTTTAAAGAAGTTTGAAACCTGAATCCGCTGTGAGAATATTTTAAGTGATTTTATTATGAAGTTAGATATACTATTTTTTATTAAGTATGTTGCATCTAGTGTTACGGAGTAGGACATTGATTGTAAGATGTTTGAGAAGATGTGACACCCATGTTTGTGAGTGATGTTTGATAATTTACTTGAATTATGTTGTGATTTTATCCGCGGAGATTAGTTGGGTGTTACAATCAACCCTCCAAAGTAATCAAAGACTATGTGTGTTATGAGCAAGATCATGAGAAAAAGAATGAGTCGAGACTTCAATAGAAGAATTAGAATCATTGTCTTTGTTTTTTATGAATTATTAGTAAGTGTTGATGAGCAAACAATGGGTTAAAGAAAATTGGATTGATAGAAAGATAAATTGATTAGAAAATCGATATATTGCTTAAAGGAATATTGGAAAGAAGGTGTTGAATAGTTTTTTAACGATTCAAAAAGAAAGATTGAAGAAGAATAAGAAAATGGGGAAAAGAGGTGGAAAATAGGTATAGTGGTACATACATCCGGGGAAATAGTATGCTCAGGATATTCAAATAAATTTTCTCTTAATCATCTCGTCGTTATGGAACTCGTGCATGGATGTGTACATTCTAAGGAATTATTTTTGGTCGAGTTATGGGTGTAATTGTGGTTAGCATAAGCTATTTTCGGGAATTACCTTGACAAAGGTCGTTTTAGGCCAGGTATCAGCAGACAAGCATTTATGGATCATTATCATATGACATCAGCACATTCAAGTGTGTCTCCCAAATGTAATTAGTGTTGTGTATGAATCAAATCAATGATCATGAATGTCCATTATGTTGATTAATGACATTAAAATCCTTTGTTTTGGATCAAACAATCAAGAGCTAGTGTAAAGAAGGGACATACTAATCAAAGAAGACAAACTCAATTTCCTGAAGAGTTGGTAAAAAAAATTGGTATCAATTAATGATATTACGTAAACAATTAGAATTCATATTAGGGCTTCGGTAAAGCTTGTATGGGCCACACAAAACTTTCCAAATTGTCGATCTTACCCCCTTCTATGATGAGAGCATATAATAGAGTAATCAAGGATTGCAAGTTGCCGTAGCAAGTTACTCCCCGTCATGGAAGATTTGCATCGTCAAAATAAATTGTTGCAAGACACTATGCTCATCTTACAACAGAATCAACATCAATCCAAACCTAAAGGTGGGGAATTGCAGGATCTGATTGACCCACAACCTCTAGCCGTGGAAATTTGGGATGATCAAGTCTTAGATAATTTCAAACCATCTCCACTGGCAACCTTTGATGAAAATAGTGACCCTCAGGAGCATATCATAACGGTCAACACTCAAATGGCCATCATTGGTGCCACAAATTCTTTAAAATGTGAATTTATATATGGCATGTTGAAAGACTCTGCTTTATATTGGTATATGAGCCTCCTAAGGTTTTCCATGACTAGTTATTAGGACATGTCTTGAAAAGTGATACATCATTTTTCTGCAAACAAGCATAAAAAGGTGTTAACCACAAGTATTTACAACGTTCTTCCAATATAGACCGAGTTGCTGCGAGAATACCTAACCTGTTTTAACAAAGAAACCATCAAAATCGTTCATCCTAATCAAGAGATATTTGTAGGAGCCTTCCAGAACTTTATCAAGATGAGACATTTCAATAAGTCCCTAACTCATAAGCTAACAACTTCAACGAAGGAGATCATGAGGGCAAAGTGTTACATAAAAGGGGATGAAAGTAATAGAAGAAAGAACAAGAGATATGAAGTGGAGAGAGTATCAAAATCAGAAACAAGCAGACAAAGAAAACACCAAAACCATATTCTTATATGAGATAAAGCAACATCCAAGCCTAGTCGAAAACCTTATGAGTAATTTACCCATTAAATACGAGGCATGAGTGAATTTTTCTAAAACATTTACATGCAAAGATTTTTCCCGAGCTAAACCTGCCCAAAGACAAGGTGTTGGGAATAGACATAGAAAAATGGTGCAAGTATTATAGAGTGTAAGGTCATCCTACCGATGATATTCACCATATAAAGTTAGATATTGACAAGTTGATCCAGAGAGGCCTCCTATAGAGATATATGTAGGGAAGCGTTCGAGGTGCAAAAAGAAGAGGATCACCACAAAGAGAAACCCAGGGAAAAATATTTGCATCCAAGAACGCACGAAATGTGCAAGAAAAGCAGGGGTCGAGTGAAATGTGTCATACTTTGAATATAATATGTGGAGGATTCGCAACGGTGGGAATTCTAGCTTTTCTAGAAATAAATATGTGTGATAGGTGTTGTATATTCCCAATGATCCTGCTACATAATCAAATGCCTTAGTCCCGACTTCCAGTTTCTCTCACATGGATGCAAAAGCTATAATCCCACATGAAGATGGTCTAATGGTGATTAATCACTAGATCCATGATTGAAGTGTGAAAAAATATTGATTTATTCCGCAATTTCAGCGGATATCCTTTACTAGGAGGCTTTCTAAGGATTGAAGTTGGACCACGACCTCATCCAACTATTCAAATGATCGTTAGTAGGTTTTTCAGGCGATTATGTGCAAGTCTTAGTTTATGTCACCATAATGACCACCTTCGGGAAGGATGGAAGTGTAAAGACAATAAAAGTCTAATATATGGTGATAAACACTTCATTTCCCTACAATATGATCATAAGAAGGTCAACCTTCAATGCCTTAGATGCAATTTTGTCAATGTTGTACCTAAATATGAAGTATCCATTGAGAAACAAATGAATTTGTGTATTAAAGGAATATCAATAGTTAGCAACGAATTTTTTAAGACGTCTTGGATGGAGAGAAGCCAATTTACTTCGTCAACAAGGTTTTAAAAAAGGTCGAGTTGTGCTATCAAAAAATAGAACAATTATCCTTAACGATCATATTATTACAACAAGGAAGCTAAGGCCTTATTTCCTGGGACACTAGATCATCATTAAAATAAACTACTCGATCAATGAAGTGCTTAAGAATTTGGATTTATAAAGAAGGATGGGTTTATGGTCAGTGGTACTTTCCGAAGGTTTATAAAGAAGGATGTGTTTATAAAGAAGGATGGGTTCTATATAAAATCACATGCTGAGATGTATCGCCGAAGAAGAATTAAGCATAGTTTTGGCCGAAGTAAGTGGGGGTATCTATGAAAATCACATTAGAGGAAGAGTGTTGGAGAGAAAGCTTTTGGAGGATATACATTATTGGCTAGAAATGTTGAGGGATAACGTCGTTTTTTTTAAATAAGTGTGATAAGTGTCAAAGGCATGCACCTCTTTATCCACATGTTTACTGAGATCCTACATTCAATAATCTCGTAGTGTTCATTCTTTAAGTGGGGCATGGACATATTAATTCCTTTCCTGTTGGCCCTAAGTCCTTTAAAATTTATACTAACCAGGATCAACTATTCCAATAATTGGTTGGAAGCTAAGGCGATGGCAACGATAACGGTGGAAATGGTACAACATTTTTAATAGAAGAATATCATCTACTAATTTGGCCTACCCAAGACAACACCCATCATAAGATAAGTACCCAAGTGCTCAAGAAAATTTTGGGCACCCATTATAACGCCCTACATGATATATATCTAGAATCATATCATACAATATTATTATTTGGTACTGACACCATCATAAGTGTCTATTGACATAATTTACATACTTGACCATTTAATAAAACATAAAAGAAGAACAAATGGTACAAGGTATGGAAAATTCCAAAACAATAAAAATCTAAGATCTGAGTACAATATCCATCATTGTACAAGATACATAATACATCGGAAAACATAATCTAAGCTTCTCTTGAAACATCAATGCATAACTCCACTTGTAAACTAAAACTGCAAACAATACCTAAAAAAAAAACAATAAATAATGGAGTGAGATAATAATCTCAGTGAGTTCCTTTATCATATAGGTTCACTCGGCTCTACATGCTACTAATCAATTCCTAACTCAATTTAAAAGGGAAAAGGATAAGACTTGAGTTCATACAATTCACAATGTATGGAAACATGTCTCTTGAGTTCACCAACTCAAACAATCACTAATCGGAAACCATATCAAGGTAAACTTCTCTGCCGCCTCACCCGCGTCTAACACTTTTAGCGTGGGTCACAAATCCTTGTATTTACTTTGACATGCGAAATGGATTCGGATTCAAGACACTTCCCACATGAATCGTCTATTCCCATGGGACCGTTCCCCATCTCAAGTATTTTACATGTAGGCTCCATTCATACACATGAGACAAATGAATGGATTCAGATTCAAGATACTTCCCACATGAATCGTCACTTCCTATGGGACCGCTCCCCATCTCAAGTATCTTACTCGTAGGTTTCATTCATTTAAAGGAACTCATGTCAAAGTACTAATGCGTACATCTCAAAGGAGCTCTACATAAACATTTACTATTGAGACGACATCCACAAAGGTTATTTCCGACTACGTGATTATATTCGCCAATCAAAATCAAAAGGCGAACACATACGCCTTACACATAAAGCAACATGAAACCACACATGTTTCATACAAATGAAAAAGATAATAATGAAGTGATTGAGTTAATTAATTAGAACAAATAATGTTAATATCTAGCCATTAACCATGTATTATATTTAACTAATTGATTACCGACCTATCAAACTTCAATAATACTATTATAAGTTAGCCTAAAGAGGTTGACTTAGTCGACAATAAGCAAAGTCTACTATATATTTGTTACCATATGTGAGAAATACGAACAAATCCAATTGAACTTTTCTCATAGGTAAGAGCTAATGGCCACGTATTTAAGTTCAAACTTCTTACTACAAAGACCAATATATGATCCAAAATATGTATTGGAAAAAATGAATTTGTCCAATATAAACTTCTAAGAAGTTTGAGAAAGAACCCTACACTTCTTTTCCTAATATTTTATTAAACTTTATTTACCTATAGAAAGATTTTCCTTTTGACCGTATATTACACGTTAATGTATATAATCAACGAAAACACATAATTTGGAATTATATGTATACAAGATGTGAACAAAAAAAAAACGTCGCAGCAAATTATGTAATTTTATCGGATATTATTAGAAGTAAAATCGATTTTTTTTTATTTATTAAAAATATTATATATTTGATTAATATGTATAAATTAAATTAAATTCAATCCTGACAAATCAATTAGAGATCATATTTAATGACAAATATTTTATGAAATTGTAGTTAATTATATAACCGTAACAAATTTTAGAATTTATATGTATTTTGCTTTAATTAGATATATCTGTTGTTTAATAAGTCAGAAAAATTAATTTTATTTATAATAATAAGGGGGAAAAATCATGTCCAAGTTCAATATATTATTTAAGAAATAGTTCATTATGTGATGAATATTGGATATAAAAATAAAATGGTCGTACTTAGATAGATGCAAATCCTTTTCTTTTGTGCACTGTAAAGGCCGGCAGAATCAATACCAAATCTTTTTTAAGTGTTAATTAATATAGTTATTCACTTAAAACATTCATACTAATCAATGATTAAGTCAAGTCTATAACCTTTTCAAAGTTTTATTTGTGACAGTATATAATTTAAGAGAAGAAATACTAAAAAAATTTAAAAAGGTACACCTAAGTTTTGCCGAAAATAAATATCCTCAAAATACTAAGACCTTAGTATGAATGGCAACATAAGGAAGAAGTATTCTTCAAAGAGAAATACAATAAAAAAAAACATCATAACGTCTCTCTAATTTTATAAGTCATTAAAGAATAATGATTAATTAATTTAACAATCAATAAAAACTAGAGATTTAAAAAATCTGTAATTAAACCAAACACTTGGACTCAAGTGGTAAACAAACTCCTATTAAGTAACAAAGACTCAGAAATACCGAATTTAATTCCTGGTAAAAACAATACTTATCGTGTCAATACCTTTTGTGTTATGGATCTAATTGTTTGAGAGAAAATGCAAATAACTTAACAAATAACAAAACACCAACCCCCTTAACAAAACACCAACCCAAACAACCACTAATTAGAGCGACAAACCATATTAAGACACCTCAAAAAATCAAATTGAATGAAACTAATGAAGGAACAAGACCAAACTAAGGGTAGATCAAAGTTGCCAATAAAGTGCGACATTATCTTCCCAAGGATACGAATGAGTCCTCCTCAACCCTTTAGAGAGAATGAGTTTTCCATCCAAATTTCTTGAACTCAATTTTAAAAGAAGTTCTATCTCTCTTTTTTTTATATAAGAGACAATTTATTTTTTGGTTAATAGTCATTTGTCTCTTGTCATATAAGTGATATTTGAAAAAACCATCCGTAAAAAAAAGTTGCATGGAATGCCTCAACATTTTTTTTTTATAAATATTTCACTTTAAACCTTTTTCAAGCCACATTCTCAAAATTGTTGATGTGACATCAATTTTTATTATTTTTTATTAAAATGAAATGCCAAATGTTTAATAGTTTTTGAAGTGACCAAATACTCTTCATGGTTAAACAAAATAATTCAGAGATTTTGGAACATTTTATCATTCTCAATTCAAACCTTAACTATTAGGGTTCCTTCTCTGCATGTGAAATTCACTCTATTCTCCATCTTTGTCACTGTTCACACCGTTAAAATCTTGAGTTGTTGCGAGGAGTAGCTAGCATTTCTTCAAAAAGGTACGATTTTTATGATTATTTGCATTGTTGCTAAGTTCGTCTTGAACAGTTCATTGAACTTGAGATGTTAGATATTTCTTTATTCTCAACTAGTATTCAATGCTGTCGCTCCCAAAAGATGAGACCGGGCTCAAATATGGTACAGACGCGAACGGTCGGCGAGAGGAGGATGTGAGAACACACAGGAGTGAACTCACAGGGAATGAAAAGAGTCGCCAGCTAGGCATTTTTATCCCGAAGGAAAGGTAATGCTGCATAGACCTAGAAAGATATGGATAAGACGGTTGCGAACCAGAGAGACTGAGAAAGGGGGTTGGTTACAACCTGGGAAGGTATTAGCACCCAGATTGTCCGTCGTACTCGACGGGATCCACGCTTGAAAGATTTGTGTTTTAAAGGGGGTAGTGTCTGTGCAATTTGTGTATCATAGCTGGAAAAGAATGCAAGTGTCGGTGTAAAAGAAAAGTGAAGTGTATAAGTGAAGTGTCAGTGTGAGAATAAGAATGAAATGCTCAAGATCATGAGGCTTAAAAGAATGAAACTGGAAAGAGGGGGAATATACAGAGACTTTTGTTCGATAACTGTTAAGTTATGCCTACGTATCCTCTCGTGCAATGAGGAAGTCAGAACACCGTAGTTCGACCCAAAGAGACTGAAAGATGAATTGACCTGTGAACTGCTTACTAGTCTATGCTCAAGTGTATGACCTGTCTGGCTCAGGTGCAAACTGTCTTGCATTAGACGGAAGAAGCGAGTTCTCGTTCGTGAATGAAGATGATGAGAAAAGAATCCCGGAGGAGACGATTATTGTTTGTTTTTTATGTTTTCAATCTTTTATTGCTTTTTTGAATTTGTCATAACTTGATGAGCTTAAGCCTAAACCAATGGGTTAGTAAACTCATCACATCCTCCCTCTGATTAGGGGTAATGAGAATACTTTAAGTGTGAAGTCAGCTTCTCACACTTAAACACCTTTGATGTAGGATTAAAATCATTAACCTACTTGTGATTATTTAGATGTTTTTGGTGTTTTTGTTTAGTGTTAAGTAATGAGATTAAGCCATAATCAAGGATTAAACAGACACATTACACCATCCTAATAGAAGGATAATAGATGAGAGTGTTTAAGCTGAGGAAAGCTCCTCAACTTAATCCATGATTAGGGATTAAACTCATGACAAAACAAAGCCTTTATTAAATGGATTTTAGTTAATGATATGATGAAGAAATGGATTTTTTTTTGATTTGTAAGACAACTTGAGGGGGACTTGTCCATTAACACTAGGGTTAGTCCTTCTTAACCAATTAAGGAAGAATTAGAACCCTAATGCAAGGCCTAAGTTACAAGCTTGATGTCTTGATGATTATTAAGTGGATTGATTAAAGGAGTTAAACACATTAAGGGTTTAACACTTAGGATTAAAGTTATACACTCCATCCTAATAGAAGGATGCAGGCATAAGCTTAATCACAAAGCCTTAAAACCTTTAGGGTTTAGTCCCTGATTGTGAGGTGAGGAGAGAAGACTCAATGAGACACAAAGTTAAAAACTAAGTGGGGGACTAATCAAAAACCCTAATCATTATCATGCTTGGTTGTTCCTAAGGTTTGTGAGGTTAACAAGAGAAATCTTCAAAGGAACCACCAGGAAGCAGATGAAAGGAGCAAAGAGAAGCAAAGTAACTTGCTTCATTTAAGAAGACAAGTCACTTGAGGGAAGAAAGTGAAGAGAAAAAAAAGAAAGTGCAAGCTCACTCTCAAACACAAAACAAAATGCAGCAATGATGCATAAGGGAGATGAAAAGAAAATGTGAGAAGTGAAGGCAAATTCACTTCTCAAAGTTGCTTACCACCTGAAAAGTTAATGAAAGAAATGCAATGCAATGCAAAATGAAATGAAATGGCATGATGAAATCAAAACCAGAAGCATATATGAGATGATAATGATGCTATGAGATGATGCAAACATGAAACAAAGCATGAGGATGATCACATGAACAAATGGATGCAAGAGAAGCAAGTTTAGAACCATGAACATACATGAAAAGTTATGGAATGCAAATGGCATACAAAGTGGCAAATGAAAGATGTAATGATCAAACATGCTTCTAATATGTCTTAAGATGTCTAATGAATCAAGTGGATGCACAAAATGCTATGACAAGTCATGGTATGCAAGCAAATGCAAGATGGATGCAAAAGGAAGCCCAAATTAGGGTTTATGATCCATACACCAAACAAAAATCAAAACCAGAAGCAAACATCAAGATAAAAAATTGAAAATGCATTCAAGGGAAACCCTAAACCTACACAAACTCACTGCCCAAAGGAGGGGTTCTAACTCTTAACCTAATTAGGGTTATGAATTTCCTAAGATTTCTAGGGTTTTAGGGTACCTTGACAAGAAAAATGTCAAACAAATGGAAAATGTAAGATCAATTCATGCCAATTTAACCCTACAAACTAAATGATATGCAAGACACAATGCAAAAAGAATCAAAGTCCAACTCTCAAAAACTAGGCAGAAGTGAATTTTCAAAGATTGGATCAAAATAATGCTTTGAAATTGAATTAATTCCATGGAAAATTGTCAAAATGCATCAAGATCAAAAAAGAAATTTGGTTTGAGGGTTGGACAATGTTTCTAAATGATTTTAAAGGTTTCATGATTTTTTTGTGATTTTTTAAATACCTAAAAGTATGTTTAATTAATTAATTCCCATTAATTAATTAAAAATAAACTTTTAAATGATTTAAAAATATTTTTTAATGCAAAAAATAAAAATAAAAATGTTTTTGGTTTCTGAAAATTAATAAAAGTTTGTACAAAAATTTTCAGAATTTTTAAAATTGTTTTACTATTTTAAAATAAATGGACAAAACAAATGAAATAAAATGGATTTATGGAGAAGTCAACGCATCCAATGGACAGGATTTGAATAAAAAGAGAGGGAATTGACGCGCGCGAGATTGGAAGGCCAGGATTCATTCTGAGGTTTGAAATAAATTAATCCTAATTAATTAAGTAAATGACTGGATTAGGGTTAAGTGAGTGGATCTGGACCATCCAAACACGCGCCAGTCAAACAAAGTCAACCAATCCTACGCTCAGAATTCAAACTCTCATTAATTACAGGGATTAGCCCTAATTACTTTCAGGTGGCCGGAGAAGACTTCCGGTCGTCTTCTCCGGCAAGACCCTCACCTGAAAGTTGCCAAAATCTTCAAAACTTCATGAAAACGAAAACTAACTACCCATAAATCATCCCCATGCCAAACTAGATCAAAACCCCCATTCAAACATCATTTTTCATTCATCAATCAGCCAAATCGAAGCAAAACGTTTCTAGGGCAAAAAATTTCAGAACATTCATACATCCTGGTTTCTCAACCATTTTCAAAAGTAAACGCATATTCATGATCAGGGGAGTGCATAGAAGCTTTTAAGAACTTAAAATGGAGTTTCTGGAAAAAAAAGTTTGAGATGGCTACCTGAACTGAAGCTTTAGTTCCTGGCACTTTCTGGCTGATGTCTTGCTTGCAATCAACTCCCCTGGACCTCCTGAGAAGCTTTCAAGGCTTGTTTGAAGTTTGCAATGGCTGGTTTGAGAAATGACAGAAGTTCTGTTCAATGGCAGGTGGTGATCGTGTTTTTGATTCTTTGAGTTTCAGGCTATGGTGAGGGGTGGTTTGTGATCAGGGAAGTGTGTTGAGTTGATTTGTAAAGTTAATTCTTGTGTTTGTGGCTTGTGCAAGCAGTTTCGAAAGCTTTTGCAAAATGGTATGGAAATGAGAATGCTGTCTTTGAGAGTGCTTCAGGCTTGTGTTTTGTATGCTTTGGCTTGCTTTTGATTTGCATAAACTATTGTGATAAGTCAGATGAAGTGATGTGTGCTTTATTGATTGGTATGGCTCAAGTTGCCAAAATGTCAAAGTTGGTGTAAGAGAAGCATGGGCTACTTTCTAGCCAAGGACAAAAGGTATGTCCTGCGCAGCATGATGTGGGGGGAACCCTAGGATTGATCAGCAAGTCAGCAAGCAAGTGGATTGTATCTTATGATGAGTTTTGCAAGTTGGTTCACTTTTGATTCTTATGAGATATCTTGCTCCATAGGCCATAAAAATGTGTGATCTCTTGGCCCAATCTGACTTTTAGGTCTTGTATGATCATGTTGTAAAGTTTAGAAGTCCATTTGATAACTTAGTTTGCCTTGAGAAGTGAATTTGCAACTTTGCCTCTTTGGTAGAAACTTTGAAATTTTGTGATTTTAGCCAACTTTGACAAGCCATAACTTTTGATCCAAAATGAATTAGGTCATGTTCTTGTACTTTTTGAAAAGGGAATGATCCATTCTACAACTTTCATGACCAAAGTTTTTCCATTTGAAGCATTTTTGAATCAAAAAGCAAGGGTTGAAAAAGTTTCCTAAAATGGCAATTTCATTAAAAGTCAAACTTTCCCAAAAAGTCAACTTTGCAAAAGACTTGAAATTATTCAATTTTGTGAACTTCCAACATCTTATATGATCAAATAAAGATCATACACAATCAAAATGATGAAGAACACCCTTTGGTTGGGTCATTGGGGGCCTCAGATGCCCTGGTTTTGCACTGACTTGCTTAGAAAGTCAACCCTTGATCAGATGACTTCCCCATTGAATTTCTTCATGAAAATTGATATGCATACTCCCTATACCATATAGAGACCAATAGAAACAAGAATGACCAAAGAATTTGGAGTTATGGCGTCTGAAACCAAAACCCTAATTCTAGGTCATCTGTGCAGTTAAACCTGGCTCTGCTTCCATGCCAATCTCAGTTCTTGTGATTTTTTGACATTCTTGACTTTGAGAGGATATAATGTGATGCTTGAAACTACATGGACCCTCTTGAAGTGATTGATGGCCTTTGGAGTGGCTCAAGAAGCTCTTGGATTGCTCAGATCACAAACCCTAGATGCAGATGACTTTGAATCTATGCAGTGAATCAAAAATGTGATATGAGATGCTATGATTGAGTTTATGCATATGAAATGATAACAAGCCATGGTGTGAATGGGTGAGGGCAAATTTGGGGTGTTTACAAATGCAAGGTTAATGTTTAATTGCATAAATGAGGTATTTTTGTGTCATCTTTCACCATGGAGAAAACGTTGTGCATGAAAATCACACGTTTTACAGGGGAGGAAGTGAAACCATATTGTTGAATGGCAAGACTCTGATAAGTGAAGTTTTTTTGAAGCTGTAAATTTGATCAAAGATTTAGGTTACGATGGATTTAGGCTTTGGAGGAACATTTCATAGTTGGACGAAGGGTTTACTCATGTTATTGATCATGTACAAGTTGGAGACATTGCTAATCACAACATGTCTTGCAAAGTGAATGGTCACATTTAGGTAGAACATGAGGTTCAAGACATGATCACCAAGGTGTTAAACCCTGATGTTGATAGGTTTAATGACTACGTGAATATGATAGTACAAATGATGATGGAGGCATTAGATTCAATGACAGTGAAGAATAAAGAGCATGTGAAATAGAAGATGAACAATTCAATAATTAGGTCTCATTTGGTTTCGTTTTGGATATCAAAAACAATTATGAAATGTAATTTGTGCTATTTTGAAATGTGCTATTTTGATTTGTTCTATTTTGAAGAAATGCTAGAGTTGGAGCAAACTGGGTTAGTCATCTTTTAGTAATAGGTGAAGAAATAGAAGAAGAAACAAGAACGATTGAGATAAACAAGAATTTTTTTTGAAAAGAGACTAGATTAGGTCATGAAGAAAAATCTGATTAGGTGCAGGAGAAAGGAAGAAGACGATTCAAAAACTATTAAAACCTATGACATATCATTTAATAAAAAATAACAAAAAATGATGTCACATTAACGTTTTTGATGTTGTGGACTGCTAAAGGTTAAAATTAAAATATTTTGAAAAAGTTAGGGCATTCCATGCAACTTTTTTTTACAGGGCAAATGACTATTATCCATTCTTTTTTTAAGTTTATTGAATAATTAATGTATTTTATCTGTTTATAGACTAGATATGTTGATTATTCAATGAACCTATAAAATGAGTTGTCTCTTATAAAAAAGAACAAAGGTAGTATATAATTATATTTACCATGTGATCATCAATTATATTTTATAGAAAAATAGCATCATTTCACATTTTCCAAATTAATCAAACCATAAATGCCTTATTGAAGTCAATCCAAACAAGATGAAGTTGTCAACTCAAATACATCACTAAACAAACTCCCTACATTCTCTTTTATAAGTAAATTGTGACTTTTAGGTTCATTAAATAAATTATATATTTGGATTATATATAGACAAGGTACATCAATTATTCAATGAATCTAAAAGTCAAATTTTTTTTAATGAAAGAGAATGGAGGGAGTACCAACAATAAATTGAGGTAAACCACTTTTCTACCTAACAAACTAAAGACTACTTACCATATAATTACAATAAACTCGCATGTGGCAAACAAATGACCAACAGATTCCACTCGGTTTGCTCACATTGCATAAGAAGTGACACTTAGGTCAATAAAACATCTTTACATTAACAAATTCACTTTAGAAGAGATCTTAACTTAGAGAAGCTAGTGCAAGAAAATAATGACCTTAGAATAACTCTAACTCTTCATCCTCTAGATAGAACTTGTACCTCCAAATTAGGTATAATGTATTGGCTTGTAGATGAGGGTGTAACGACTTAATAAGATGGCATGACCATAAACACGCCATTAGCATCGTGCTTCCAAACCCATGCATCCTTGTATAAGGACACAACCTTCCCAATAAATGTCTCAAATAGGATATAAAATAGGTCTTTCTCCCAAAAACAAAAGTATATACCATCACTTGAAGTCCCAAACTCAATCACATTCCACTTTGGTCCCTATGTGCCCAGCGAGATGATGCTGTTGCACAAATATCATAATCAACCTCCCAAAACTAATACTAAACGTTATAGTTTCGATCCAAACATTCCTCCTGAACCAAGTCCTCATATCAATCCCAAAAATTATACCCACATCTTTAGCAAACCAGCGAGTAAACAATTTTATCTTGATATTGTGCAATGAGAGAAATTTTCCACCAAGGGAAAACCCTTATGAGACACATAATTCAACCACCTAAGTAAGAGAGGCACAACTAAGAGACATATCTCGCAATAAGGGACAAGCCTTTAATTATGACATTACAATGCCATTTAGCTATGTAAGCGAGATTCATTAGTCTCAATTCATGCTCTCCTAGACCTCCCAAACTCTTAGGTTTTCAAACATCCTCTCATCGTACCCAAGCGATCTTAACCTTCCCATTGGAGCCACCCCATAAAAATTTGCCTTTCCAAGCATACTCTCCCAAATAAACATCTTCATGAAGGATTAAAAGAATATGAATATAACACTTAACATAAAATGAATAAGGAACATACCTCCAATGAAAAATCAAATCCATATTCGTATTCCTCATCTCGCGGGCTTACTAATGAAACTGTTAGATTTATGTTTCAATGAGTTTCAAAAGTTTCTAGTTTTCAATGTTGTGTGTTTTCATTTCGTAATGTGGTGTCTAAATGAAAGCCAACATTATTTGTTCATGCTTCAGATCGAAGTTTTTTATTTTATTTTATTTTGATGCTTGATTTTAACAAGGTGGATAAATATGTTTTGATGTTGTAGTGATAAAATGCTTTACGATATCTTTGATTTGAGTTTTCTTTTCCGTTTGTTTGATTTATGTTTGACTGATTTGATTTTCTAGATTTTGAGTGATTTTTAAAAATTGAAATTTGTTTACCTACACTTTTGTACTAACAATTATTTAGGAAGAATATTTTTGTGTGTGCAAGAAACTGAAATTTATTTTTTGAGAACTGTGGGGATTCAAGAGTTGTCTTGTATCACGGGAAAGAATCTATGGCGTTGTCTTCGGACCACAAAGTAAGGACTTTCATCCCTGTTTCGTAATAATTTTGGTGAATTTATTTCAGAAGCTGAAGTTGTCTAATATTATAAACTTTACTTCACATTTGCAGCCGAATAGAGAGGATTAGAGAGCAAGAATATAAGTTATTGGAGGGAAGAGTCATACATTGGAAATGATACTAAATGCTTGGTGTCTTGGCGATGTCAAGGTCCATAGGTATTTGATACTACTATACTTGCCTTGATCGTTCACATGTTCCTTTGAATGTGTGTTTTGTTCCTCAAACTAACCTTGATCTTTCATGTGTTCCTTTGAATGCAAATGTATCAAAAAGTTTTTGTGAGATAGGGATTCTTAGACGATGAAAGGGAAAATCTCATCATAGATTTGATCCTTGGTCTTGGAATAACCAAATTGGTTATTGGATTTTCATTCATGAGACATTCCATGTACTCTTTCTATCTCTATTTCTATGAGTTAAATATGATTTTGGTTTCTATTATATTTTGGTTGTTTTATAGGAAATCAAAAGATACCATGAACAAATTATTCTATGGAGGAAGGAATTTATGGACAAGATAATGATGATTCTTACATTAGTTGAATCGAACCATTTGTTCAACAACTTAAAAATTCTAATAATAAGGTAACTTAAATTAGAATGCTTCTTTTCTTATTTTCAGTGTCACTTTCAAAGTATACTTATTGGCCATTTTTGGTTCTAAATCAGAGTGGTGCAGACAAATTTAAGATCCTTAGAGATAAACTGAATGAAGCTTATGATACAATCCAAGTGAAAAGAAAAGAAGAAAAGGAGAACTTGGAGCCTTAGAGATAATGATGATTCATACTACTTTTATTTTAAATCAAAATGAGCACTTGGAACCTCTCAAAACTCTCAATGTCATATTTTCCATGCACGAATAACCAAATAAATTCAGATAAAATAAACATAGCCAATTATTGAAAAACTTTAGTAGAGACATTACAAAGAGTTAAACATTCTTGCAACAATTCTGCATCTTTAACTTGAATTTGTCACAAGCCTATTCTCTAGACTTTTTATATTTCTATTATCTATTATATAGTGGTAGTTGTCGATAAACAATTAATTTTTAATATATAGATAGTAGAAATCAATTATCCGAATCATAAACCTCACATAAAGTCTTTGCAGAATAAAATTAATTTTTGAGTATCATTTATTAATTTACTAAGTTACTTTTCATTAATTATTTAATTATTTAAGTATATTATTACAATTTTTTAAGACTCATCTAAACTTCACCTAAAGTTTCCTAATAATGTTTACATGATTAGCTGTATAGATATTTAAAATTAGAGCCGTCGCTTTTAAATGTTTTTTCTACGTTTGTTTCTAAAAACCAAATTCTTTTGTCAAACAAAAAGTAGATTATATATTAATGGATTGAAATTTATATGATAAACATGTTTTGGAATGGAATATAATGTTTTAGGTTTACACTCAACATATTATTTCAAACAATCATTCTTTTCTTTTTGTTTTGTCACATCAGTTAGACATGAGACGACAAATAGTATGTGTTTATATTTCAATTTTTGTTTATGCTTTTCAATTTTAATTTTTCATGAAATTTCCCACTAAATTAAAAGTAAACTACAAGTCACATCATTATATATAAGAAACATATGACCCGGATTTTTAAAAAAAGATTACTTTTACTTTAAGTTATTATTAGTTACTATAGTAAGAGCTTTTAAATTTAAGTAAAAGTTGTTGGGTATTTTTTATTTAAATTATAACCTCCATTAAATTAAAAATATATATTTAGAATCGGTCGGGCTAGCCCGATTAAACATTGGATTTTAAAGTTTAAAGATATATATTCAGAATCTGATTCAAGGACGCATTTGAGAGAAACTAAATTACTAGCTTCTGGTGGTGTAGAATCTAAAGAAAACTTACTAAGTGATGTTTACGTAGACTCTGAAGTTGAATGTCTCAGCATCAGAAGAAGCAATACATTATCTATACACTTGGTGAATGTATTAGCTTCTGGTGATCATTCAGAATTAGTAATAAAGCTAAAGCTTTCCAAACCACAAAAAGTAAGTTGCATTGTCAAATCAATTTGTCAGCTAGAGTCTAAGTTCACAGGCTCGAGAAGAGTTGACATGCTTTACGGATATCTACTCTCAACGGCTCTATAGTTGAAGATTTCAAGGAAGACACAATGGTTAAACATATTACACAATGGATCAATATCTTTTGTTGTATCTATCTTGTTCAAGTTATCTCTTCCAACGACTAATCTACTATAACTGCTATATAAGTAACTGAAGATTCAATATGAATCTTCAACAAGGAACACTGATCGAAATAAAGAGAAGAAAATCCAAGATGGATAGAAGTGTTCCATACTTCTATCTGGATGGAGAAATAACAATATCAACAATGAGCAACACAATCGACTATGCAAAATTTATGTTATATGTTGTAAATTGTATAAAGCCTTAAGATATCGTAAACATTAAATATCTTAAAAATTTTAAGAACTTTAGGTCTTTGTTATGGTGATTACCATATACCTATGATGTTGTAACAAGTACACCTTGTTCTCTATTCTACTAAACATGTTATTCAGTAGTTTAGATAAAAGTCTTTTGCTATGTGTTTAAGCATTAAAGTCTTTTGCTGAGAAGTTTAAGCCAAGTAAGTCTCATGTTATATGCTAGAGCATTGAAAGTCTTAATCAATAATTGATTGAGCAGGAGTTTTGAATCTGTGGGATTTAAGCAAGGAATTCTTGGACTGTGAGTCTAAGCAGAAGTTCTGTACTTTAGGGTATGATCAGAAGTCTTGAGTTCATGGAACCTGAGCAAGAAAGTCTTAGACCGAGTGTCTGAGTAAGGAAGCCTTAGGATGCATGTCTAAGCAGGAAGTATTGAGTATGAGGGACTTGAGAAGGAAAGTCTTAAGTTGTGGTCTGAGTAGGAAGTCTTGAGGCTGGGGGGTTTAAGTATAAAGTTTTGGGTTGAGGATTTGAGAAAATAAAAGTCTTATGCTTAAGTGAATAAGCGATTGTAATCATGTTTTGAGTATATTGAAAATCTCTTGTGCTATAAGGGGACTGGACTAATCTCATTTGGGAGGAACCATAAATCTTTGTGTGTTCTGTTGTTATTTATTTTCTTATATTACCATTCTGTTACAACGTATAATCAGAATTTAGACACCAATTTAGATTATGAACTCTGATCAGAGGAAAACTAAAGAAATGAGAAAAAAAAAGAATTTAACCCCCCTTCTTGTGTATTTTTCTCACCTTCACCATGCAAATTTGTTATCTAGAAGAGGAAGATTAAGAAAATCCATCTCATAGATGAAGTTACTGAACTCACCACAATCAATATTACCAACATAATAGATGACACCATCCCAACCAATCATTTCAAGCGAAGAACAAACAGATTTAAAATCCCCAAAAACACGCCAAACCTCCCCTTTAAGAATAACCCTCCTCAACAAAAGATCCCTTCAATGGGCCATATTCTCTCTTAGGCTACACTTATAATAAATATTTACAATGAAACGAATCACATTAGCCACCCCCACTCGAGACACACCCCCAAGTAACCATGGCTAGCAAAAGAAACGAGAGAACAACCCTTATAATTGAAGGTGAGGAGAAACACAATAAATGGGGGTTTGAATTGGGTTTCAAAAAATAAAATATTTTTCTACTTAACACAACAATCATAAAACTATGAACAAAAATAATTAAACAATTATTTTTATCTTGGTTCGTTGTTAACTAAGCTACCTTCAGTCCACCCACCAAGGTAACTTCTCCTTATCAAAAAGTACTTAATCCACGATAATCAAACTCGATTACAACACAAAGACCGATTGTCAATTTCTTCTTAAGTAAAACTGACCAAACCTTAATCACTCAAGGAAATACAATCAAATAGATTCAGATACAAAATGTGTTTACAAAATGCTTCTAAGAAACCAAAATACACAAATGAATTACTAGTATATCACACAAACTATATTCTATGAAAAGTATGAACAACATTTCATTGTGTAATTGTTTCTTTTCTCTTAAATATTTCACAAAGTGAATTGTTCATGTATATGATAATCTCTAAGAGTGTAGCACTTTTCCATTCTTCCAAGTCTTCTTTATATAGGCAATGAAGAGATTCACTCGAGGGTACAATTGGAATATCAAAATGTAGTTGTATCCTTGAAAATGAGAGACAAAATTGTACAATTGTATAGTCCTTAGCCCACAAAATTAATGTAGTGGAAGGAATATTTGATCGTGTACTGTGCATTATTTTTCTCACGTGAAACCTTTTGATCTTATTTTCAATATTCAGAGTTGTTTTGAGCGCAGGGCTTCAGAGCGTGACACCTTTAGAAGCTTCAAATTAATAAAGCCTTGGATAAATAGATATCAGAAGCATTTAGTACAAAATCTAGAGCTAGATCAACTCTTAAACACATATCTCATAGTCAGAGTGAAATAGTTTCAAAATATGATGATGTCACACATTATTTGATTAGAGTCAGAACTTGTATATAATATATGAACACTAAGCGAAATTATTCGGGTACAAAATTGTTCTCTAAGAGTTTATGTATTGTTATCAACAAAACATAAGGCTGGATGAAGAACCAAATCATGTTCTTATAATCTCCCCCTTGATGATGACAAAACCATAAATTTTGATGAACAATTTTTACATGGTTTAATCACATAAAAACATCAGAGTGAGTTTTGTAAGCTCCCCCTGAATTTTATGCTATTAAAATTATTTTTCAACTTAGAACTTCAGATATAGGTTTGAAAAACTTTAAGGCTTAAAATAATTTTAACACATAAAATATTTTAATCAACATGAAATAAATAACTTCCTTGAACAAATAAGCCTAATTGAAATATCATTAGAACTAACTTGGCTTCATGTATCAAAAAATTTGGTTATCAACAATGTGTCTTACTTCAGAGCCATGTATCAGAACTTAAATAGAAATGCTTAGTTTCTTGTGTTAAGATCTGGTTGGAATTTAGCTTGAATCAGAACTTGGTTAAGAAACCTTAAATACCAATTTAATTCCTTTTGGCTATGAAGTTCTGGAATTTTTGCAAAGTATTAAATTCTGAATAAACTGGTTAAATTGATTGAAAGAATTTGCAATAATGGTGAACTTATTCAAAGTTTCCATTTAGTGATCAGAGTCAGAAAATATAGAAGATCAGAATCAGATGTTTGGGATTCCAAAGTGAAATAAGTATATCAAAATCATGTCCACTCTTCTCCCCCTTTGTCATCAATAAAAAGATAAACAAAAATATTAAGACAAAGTATAAACACAAAAGAAACCTAATTTCTTTTAGAATGACAAAAAGTACAAAAACAAAAATAAAATACTTAAACTTAAAAACAAGAAAGCAACAGGTTTTTAAAAAGATGGGTTTCTAAGAAGGGGGTGGCAATATAGACAGAATAGATTGAAACATCCTTTTAATCTTGGTGTTAGTCTGAGCGTCTTCCTTGAACATGTCATCCTGCTTGTTCAGACGAGTCCTAACAACTTCATTCTCTTGCTTCAGCTTCTGGAGAGTCTTCAACACCAGAGGAATAGGTTCAGAACCAGAGTCTTCAGCTTCCACAACTGGATTTGTCCCATAAATAGTTGCAATCTTAGTTTTTGGAGGAGGGGTTCTATTTTAGCTTCAACTTCAACTGTAACTTTAGCTTCAGGATTGGGAGGAGGATTTGGAGTAAACATCTCCCTAAGAGGTTATATGACTCTAGATAGCTTGTCATGAAACCTCTTCTCAGCAGCCTTGTAGTTGAGTTCCTTCAGCTTCCAAGAAGGATATTTCATCCATCTTCTGAACTCAAACCAATCATAGTCACTCTGAGCAGGGTTTATGCATTCGAGGCATTCTTACATCACATAGTGTAAACCCTAATTTACTGCTTACTCAAAATTCCTGACTAAATCATATATTTCCTCAAGGTCAATGACAAGTTCATGTTCAAGTTCTTTTTCAGTGTTTGAGGAGATATGGATGGTTTGGTTAGATAAATCAGGGGTTGAGGGTTCATTATTTTTTATGTGTTCCAATAACATATTAATGATTGACCATCTATTTGGTTAGGTTGAAGGGGAGGAGTTGGTGTGTCTTCTGGAAAGGCGCGGGCTTCTGGAATGGTGATATTGAATGAAAATAGGGTGGAATGGATTGTATCAAAAGATGAGTCTTTTGGTAGATTTGGTTGCGGGTCAGTGGATATCATTTCAATAGTTGGTGGTGGTGTTGGTTCAAATGATTGTTCCATTGTTATAGTGGGTTGTTCATATGGTTGTTCAATAATGGGATTTTGTTCAGATGATCGTATTTATGGTGATTCAGTTGTTGTAGTTCCAGATGTTATTGGTACATGATAACATTGAATCACACTACATATTTGACTAGGATTGCACATGTTTATTAGTACTTTTATTGCTATTTTATTTTGTTATGCTTGCTTTTTGTTTTGTTTTCAGGTTTCTAGTCTATCCAGAGATCCTCGTACATAAATGAAGAAAAACGAGCAGAAAAACCAGTTTTTGAGAAAAGTGATCACATGGCATCCACCATGGCGGCCTCCACTGGGTAGGCCATAAGAATGATTATTTAAAATTGATGATAACTGCCATGTTCTCCACTACCTTCCTCCTCTAGTTCACATGGCGGGCGCCATGAGAGGGTGGCGGGCGCCACCTTTGTATTTCTTTTTCCCTCCCAAAAGGAGTTTGGGGAACTATAGTCTTTCCATTTCATTTCCCTTGGCTATATATAGATTAGTTCATTGTTCATTTTTCTTCATTCAAGCTTAGTTACAACTTAGGCATTATATTATTCAGTTTATAAGTAATAATCCCTTCATATCGAAGAGTTATCACACCGTGATCAAGTCTATAATCGAGTTTGGAGCACTTTGGTAGAAGTTAATTCTGCCGCCATTTTCATTTCTAATTGTACCTGATTCAAAACCTCCAATTTGGAGCAGGTTTTTATTTTATTGCATTTACATTTTACTTTATTTATTTCTTGCACCCGCTTTAATTTCTTTAAATTTCCTCGCACTCGCTTTACTTTATTTATTCCTCGCACTCGTACTCGCTTTACTTTATGTATTTTCTCGTAATCGCTTTACTTTATTTATTTTCTCGTACTCGCTTTTAACTTACTTTTAACACGATCCATTTTAATATGTTCATTTATATTTCCATGTCTAGATAAATTTTAAAGGTTAAAATGTAACGATCATGGTAAAATAATGTTTCACATAATGTGTTTATAGAAATGCTTAGGGGCTATTTTGGTTTTTAATACAAGTTTTCTGTACTTTATTTCTGTTGGATAATATCGAAAGTCGTCCAACCTTTGGTTAAACTTAGTTAGTCTTAATTGTTCAAAGGAAGCAAAAGTGTTTTGTCCATTTAAGTATGATTTTTTAATATTATAGAAAAATGATTTTAAAACTATTTTGGGATGCATTTATGGGTTTAGAGTCCAGTTTACATCTTCGTACTTTATTTTCATTGTGCACTCTTTACTCCCGTTTTTTTTTGCCTTAGATAAACATCATAACGATATATAAAGATAGATTGACGTTTGGTATCTGTAGGATCGATAATCTTTTTTATTACTCTGACGTGATTCGTATACTTGTGAAAACACAACATCAGTACATAAGTAGTAATTGTTTCATATATTATTGGCATTGTAGTAGTGATTGTTGAAAATATCAAATGTATGGGAGTGGTGATTGTTATAGATACAATCGGTGTTTTTCTAATGGGAGTTGAAATGGTTCCAAATGGAATTGAAAGTGAAAGAGATGGAATTGGTTGGAGAGAAATAGATGAAATAGAAAAGGCAGAGCAATCAGAATCAAAGGAAGTCTCGACCAAGGGAGACATACCAAGATATCTGGTATGAGGGGTAGACATTTAGGTTGGTCTGTCATTCTCAGAACGAACAACTTCTACTTCTGGTTCCATAATATTCTTCAAGATATTAGAAGTTCTGGCTATCTTGGTTAGGGGTTGAGTAGTTCTAAAGGGTCCATCACCAATTAACTTTGACTTTATCTTTCTCTTGAGAGAGTAAACATTAAGACCAGTTTATGGAAGCTCTTCAAAGGAATAGTCTACTGGAGTTACATCTGTTGCCAAACAATCATCAATGTATGGTTCTAGAACATATTAAGGATTTTCCTTAGTAAAGAGAGGGTAGTCATCGATAAGAATTCTTCTAGAAGCGATAGTCTTCCTATCCATAATTTTTGAAGGGTCAATGACAACAGTGATCAATGACATATTCTTCAGATTCCTTCTATCGAAGATCTCTCCAATGTCAAATTCTACTTCTTTTTTCAATCCCACCTCCACCAGAGCTTGAACCAGCTTTCTGTCAAAAAGAATATCATAAATTAATCTTCCCAAACGTATCATCTTTCTGGGGTTTGGAGTTCCATCTCCTGTTTCCCTTACAAGCTCCCTCAGATAATTTAATAATATAGATGGAAAATTCATCTTAACTCTAGATGAAAAATAATATAACACGCGCTTCTGATGAGTGTTGATGTAGTTAGAAGAGTTTGTTAAGGGTCTGTGATGAATATAACCCAAAAGAATCTTGAACCAAACTCTAAGATGGTTGTTCAGATTCGTGGCATTGGAGGAGTTCTTCCCATCTTGGAAAATAACTTCAGCAATTGCATCCAACCTGACCTTCTTAGCAGGCTTTTCAAAGCATATTTTTACATAACCATCATGATTGAGATGTTTTACTATTGACTTCTCAGAAATAATGATTTTGTGCCCTAAAACAAAAGAGGTAATGTGAAGATTTGTATTTTGAGCAAAATTTCAAAACTTTTTCACATACACAGGGTAAACATGTCCTTTGAGACGATGAAAGTATCTTTCTCATCCCTGGGACTTAACTCCTTCAGTAATACCAAACCATTTTTATTTGAGGTTTTAAAAGTCCATAAGCAGTTCATATAGAACTTCTAAATGCACAACGGGAGTGGAAAGAGTGAGTTCTTCAATTCCTTCCTTCATTTGCTTTTGTTGTTGATTAGATTGTTGTTCTTGATTAGCTTGAGTAGCATGTTGTCATTGTGTAGCTTGTTAATGAGACTGGTCCATGGTGATAAACAAGGTTTTAAGGCTGCAGAGAGAATTTTTGTTTGAAAGAGAGAAAATGGTAGGATATGAGTAGCGCAAGTGTGTGAAATGTGATTGAAGTGGGATTTATAAGGGTTTTGCAATCATGACAAAATCTTGAACAGTGCAATAAATCTGACAAGGGGGAGACGTAGAAGGGATTCTACTTAATCCCAAGAAATCTCTTCACCCACAACTTTAATCAGTCATTAGAAGTGTTTCAGTTTTTGAAACAATTGTCTTTAAAACTAACCCACACTACGCCACAGAAGGGAAAAGTCAACGTTTTTTTTGCCTTTAACAACGCTTAAAAGCGTTGCCTAAGGTGGCGCTGCTGTAGGTAAAGTCAACACTTTTTTAAAGAAAAAGTGTTGCCTTATTTGTACTTTAGGCAACACTTTACCTTTAAAAGCGCTTTCTAAAGTAGGCCTTTAGCAGCGTTTTTCCTGAAAAGCGCTTTCTAAAGTGGGTCTTTAGCAACGCTTTTTCTAGCCTTTTATGCTTTCTATTGGCATCTTTAGGCAGCGCTTTTTCAGGAAAAAGCGTTTTCTATTGTCCACATTAAGCGCTTTTGAAAGCGTTGTCTAATGTATTTTTTGTTTCACTTTACGACAACGCTTTTAATGGAAAGCGTTGTTTATGATGTACTATAGGTAGCGCTTCATCTAAAAAGCACTGTCGTTTCTTCACGAAAATTTTAAAAGCAATTTTTTTTAAAATTCACATACCAACTTCAATAAATCTGTATTATATACCATTATAATTCAATTCACATAAACCATTTCCATACAACATGTATTATATACCATTATAAAACCTGTATAAACCATTTCCATAAAACAACTTCTAAGACATTTCCATTATAAACCATTTCCATTATAAATCATTATAAATATGTATTATATATTATTTATACTATTATATACCATTATAAATCTGTATGATAAACCAATTCATATAACCATTATAAACCAAAATATAAACCATTTCCATATAACAACTTCTAAAGATAATGTTGTACCCCAAAATTTGCCCTCACATATTTGAGACAAATTGATTCAAAAGGTCTTCTCACACTTGTCGTACCCTAAATTTTGACCCGCTTCATATGCTTTATGGTGCCTTTTTATTTTAATTAAATAAAATAGCACAATTGGTAGAAAGATGGGTATAAGGGATATAAATCTGAGAGGTTGTGAGTTCAAATCCCATATTTTGCTTTTTTTATTTTTATTTTTATTTTTCCTTTACTAATAACTTTTTCTATTTTTATTTTTTATATAAAAAAAATCACAAAAATAGCATTTTTATTATTTAATTTGCGTAGTTGCATTTAATGCATTTTTAAAAATATGATTTTTTTTATTAAAATCATTATTTTATGAAAAAATTCTTTAAAAAAATCATAATAGATACCAAAAACATTTCTTTTCTTGTATACTCGTTTTCTATTGGTCAATTTATGTCATTTTTGTGTCATACTTAGTTTCTAACTAGTCTACTTGGTGGCCAAGTAAAAATAAGATATTATTTGATTTTTCAAATATTTTTTATCAATATGGATTAAGACTGGTTTTTTTTCCTTTTTAACTTTTTAACCTAATTTTTAAAATCTATAAATACATGTTGTTTTACACATAAGAGTCTCCTCTCTCACACCCACAATACACGAAATCTCTGCCTCCTATCTCTAAAAACCGAAAACACAAGAAGAAAAAGAACCTTCGTGCGACTGATCTAAATTATTTTGGTTTGCGCATGAATACTCTTCACTTGTTTCTACTTATCTCACTATACTAGATATGTTTCTATACTACATTACATATACCCTCCCTGACATTACTTTTAACATATGTATATACATAGGTACTAATATATTGTTTAACTTTTTTGTACTAATATATTGTTAAGCTTTTTTATACTGATATTTTGTTAAATTTTATATGGTACTGTTATTTTGTTTAACTTTTTGGTTTTACGTAATATATATATATATATATATATATATATATATATATATATATATATATATATATAACTTTTGTTAAATAAATTTTCTTATTTTGTTTTATAATTATTTAGATTATTTGGATCGGATCGTGTTGATATGCCGTTTTCGCATTTGTGTGTATGAAGCGTGACACTTGTGCTGATCCGATCCAGTGGTGATGATCGCAATTTTGTGTTAGCAACATTATTATTGTAAATAAAGATTCCTTTTATTTTAATTTTATTTTTATATAAATTTAGATCCGTACAATGTTTCGATCCTATTGCGATGATCACATTGAGTGTAACAAGCTATCAGTGGATCGTATAGGTTTACATACAAACTTTTATTTATTGTTGTTGTATTTCGATGTTACACACGTACGATGGTTTGGCCTAGCGGTAATCCGCTTTTTGTGCGCCGACCAATTCGTGTTTCGATTTGCAACTTTATGGTTAAATTTAATTTTATCATACCATTGTTTTTTTATTATTCGATCTGCGATGACCGCCTATACGATATCAATTTGTATGATTTTTTGTTAATTTTCAACGATCAAATGTTGTTATTGTAATTGTATTTTATTTCTTATTTAAGTAGAAACTAATTAATTAAAAAATTAAAAAAAATTTTTTTTTATTTTTGTTGTAGTTTATTTTCTTAGAATAAATGTATAGGCATAAATAAACTTGTAATTTATTTTTCGCATTTTAATTTCTGCACTCCCCTAGTTTAAATCATGCACCCCCTCCCCATGATGTAATAGCTTAGGATTTATTTATTTTTTCGCTTTTAAATTCTGCAAAACAATTAACTGCGTGGTTAGTAACAATAGGGTGTGAAAAAAATGTATGTGAATAAAAATGGACTTAGTTCACTAATCCAAAGAAAATACATGAATACAACACACTCTTCACGCCTACATCTTTAGGGTAACCTCTCTTATTACCTTGCGAATAATGGTCATGTCCCTCAAACGTAGGGGTATCTTAGCAAAAGATGCTTACGAATAAATCATCATAGTTGCCTACGAAAAAGATCATAGTCCCTCGATGACCTTTCGAGTTTCCTACGAAATATGATCTTGTCCCTCGATGACCCTACGGAAAAATGATGATAGTCCCTTCGAATTGCTAAGGTATCCTTACATGTTGCCTTCTATGACCATACGATGACCCTACGTTTGCCCCTCCAAATCCAAGGAAAGACTACTTACTAACTAATAGTAAGGACAATCATATCCTTAAGGAAATGAAATAACAAGAAAGACCTTACAACACACTCTTCACGCCTACATCTTTAGGGTAACCTCTCTTATTGCCTTGCGAATAATGGTCATGTCCCTCAAACGTAGGGGTAT
Source organism: Lathyrus aphaca (assembly GCA_963966055.1). Lineage (NCBI taxonomy): Eukaryota > Viridiplantae > Streptophyta > Magnoliopsida > Fabales > Fabaceae > Lathyrus > Lathyrus aphaca. The sequence goes on along the minus strand of OZ014519.1, from coordinate 40,525,382 downwards.
CTTAGCAAAAGATGCTTACGAATAAATCATCATAGTTGCCTACGAAAAAGATCATAGTCCCTCGATGACCTTTCAAGTTTCCTACGAAATATGATCTTGTCCCTCGATGACCCTACGGAAAAATGATGATAGTCCCTTCGAATTGCTAAGGTATCCTTACATGTTGCCTTCTATGACCATACGATGACCCTACGTTTGCCCCTCCAAATCCAAGGATAAGACTACTTACTAACTAATAGTAAGGACAATCATATCCTTAAGGAAATGAAATAACAAGAAAGACCTTACAACTTAGGGTAAATAACTCTTAATGCTTGCTCACAACTTTCAAAGAAACAAATACTTTGTACACCCTACTCTCTTTTCAAAATACTTTCAAACAAAGTAAACACTTTGTATACATTCATACGAGAATTATTACAAAATATTGTAATCACACACTACACTTTTCAAACAAAACAAGTATAAAGTGAGCTAAGCAGTTAAGAGCCCATGGATAACCATGGATACAAAGAGTGCTAACACCTTCCTTTTGTATAACTTTCCCCCCAAACTAAAAATCTTTTAAAAGGTCTTTCTCGTTCTTTTATGTCTTTCCTAATTGGATGAAATAAAAGTTGGTGGCGACTCTTGCTTACCGCAACATATTTTGCGACAAAAAACTAAAAGTCATTTCTCCCACCGTGTTACAGATACCATTATAATTTTATTCACATAAACCATTCACATAATTAAACCATTACAAATTCTTTAACTTCCAAAACTATAAAACAACATTCCATAACTACACATCAACTTCCATACCTTATACGATTCTTTTCTCAATAAAGTATTCACACAAATCTTCCTTGATTTCTTCCTATTTATCTTTCGCTTAATGAGCACACTTGTATTCATCAAAGTACTACATAACAAAACATAATATGCATGATTTAGTTATGTCGTACCTCGAAAAATACGATCCTAAAATAACAACAGAGTCGCCACCTAATTCTATTTATTCTAACTACAGAAAAGGGAGATATAGACACAATCTAAATAAAGGATAAGAAATGGTCAACAAAACCACTAATCTAAGTTCGGGAGTCAGTTACGCAAGAGGAAGGTATTAAGCACCCCTCACGTCCGTTGTACTCAACGGGAACCTCTTAGTCTAATTTGCGCTTAAATATTAACTTATATTATTGTCTTCTTTTAATGATTAAGGTTTGTTAAGATCGCTTATTAAAGGAATATTTTAATTGTTATTTGTTATGGAGAAATGGGTAGATTTTTTTATTATTGTGCTCGCGAAGGATTAAAATCCCCGTGCCTACATATTCCCTTGTGCAATGGGAAAGTTAGAGTTTCGTAGTTCGTGCTGCTACGGTTTGTGTTTTTTAATGAACAATTGTTTAAAATGCTTTCTAACTGCTAAGCGTTGGCTTATACTCGCGGTGGAGGCTGAAGCGCTAGCTTGTTTGCAAGATAGAAAGATTTAAACAATGTTCGTTTAGAGAAAAGATGTTTGACCTTTGTTAAGGTGTTTTTAAAACGAAAGGCAAATGGACCACAACTCGAAGGCTAGCCTCAAGAGTGATTGCATTCAAGGACCCGTGGAGTGCTGGACTCCAGAGTTCAGTTATTCGTTGATTAATTATAAAATGATTTATGTTTGTTGGTAAGTTTTAAGTTGTATTTTCATTGTGAAAGGGCGAATGAATTACAAATCGAGGGCTAGCCCCAACAGTAATTCAATTCGAAAAACCCGAGGAATGTTAGTTTCCTGAGTTTAGTTTTTTCATGATTTTAATTAGAGATTTACGTTTTGAAAACGAAAGAGCGAATGAATTACAAATCGAGGGCTAGCCCCAACAGTAATTCAATTCAAAAACCCGAGGAATGCTAGTTTCCTGAGTTTAGTTCTTACGTTAATTAATATGTATATTAAGTGTTGATGTTTTTATGATTTATTTTTTGGGTGAATTAGGGTTTAGTATCTTTCCAACGAAGGAGTAAATGAAACACAACTCGAAGGCCAGCCTCAAGAGTGGTTCATCAAAGAACCCGCGAAATGCTAGATTCCGAAGTTCTGTTCCTTGTTAGTTAAATATGATGCGTAAAGTTGTACAGATGGCGATCACATAAGTGATCGACTTACGTGTGTGTAAATGTAGGCGCATCAATTGTTTAATCAGCGTTGGACCAATATATTAGTTATTTTTGAAAGTCTTAAATTTATTTATTATTTTTTTGGGATGTTGTGTATTTGTTTTTTTTACTGACTTACCAAATTATAGTCGAAACGCAAAAACGACACTCAAGCTCACACGAGAATACATTATCACTATACGGCTAAATGAAACATAAGCATACATCACGCAAATGAGATCGATCGGAAGTAGATAAATTTATGAACTAAAATAAAAATAATTAGATAAATCAAATAACATTATTAATAAATAAAACATCATTTAAAAGAAAATTCATAAAAAGGAAACAAAAATAATAGAATAACTAGAAGGTAGAATAACAGTAAATAAATTAAACTAGTTTTTTTTTAAAAAACAAACAATTAAATGGGCCAGGTTTGGAATTAAATAGCAGGGGGTAGAAAGGAATTGTTGGAAGGCCCATATGGGGCGCTGGCCAGGTGATCCGGAGCAGGTATGATCCGTGACCCGGTTTGGGTTAATGCTAAATAGGGAAAATAAAACCCTAACATCAAACGGCGCTAACTCTCCTTTCCAAATCCAGCAAAAAAAAAACTCAATCGCTCAAACCCTCGCTCAACTCTCTCGCTCACAGAATCCTTGGTCACTCATCTTCTCCATATTTTTTCCAAAATCTGATGACTTTCTTTACTTTTAAGACCCTAAGTCTCTCTCAAATCATCAAAGGCATGCAAACATAAGAAACAAATAACGATGACGATAAATAAAAGGAAGGCAAATGGAGAGAGGTACCAATCGAAATACGATGAAGACGACAATCGCGAAATGTGTGGCGGTGAATCTCCTTTCTGCACTTGATTGTGATTCCTCTGTGTTTCTACTTCAGTTTCCATCGTTGTCTGAGTCTTTGATGTTGTGTTTCAGAACGATAATGGGTAGTTAACGGCTAATCGTGATGTTGGTGAAGGGAGGATATTCGACTGCGAGTTTTTGGATGAAGATAGGGTTACGTCCGATTCGTGGAGAAGGTCTGAGCGTGATCGTGAAAGATTCGTGAATCGTGGTGGAGTCTGGCCCTAATTCATTCGGTAAGCTTTTCTTTTTGTTGTGGAATCTCCTCCTCTTTTCCTCCTTTTTTATATATAAATTTCACCCCTTTTATAGTGGGAGATTAGGGTTTTTGTCCTTGAAAATCTTCTTGAAAACCCTTTATTCACAGTGGTGTTTATATGCTTTCTGATGATTGAAAAGTTTTTTTGCTGAAACCATGAAACACCCCATGTTGCGTGTTACTCGAAAATTCATCATCCTTGTTTTTTTGTAATGTCCGTTTGCATTTTTTGTGTGAAAATCGATGAAGCCTCCTTTAGTGCTACACTCTGCATTGCTTTGTGCTTCTGGATCTTCCTTGTCCCGATGCTAACGTCATTCTATTTTCAATACAGGCAAAAGTAATACCATTTTGGTGAGTACTTTTGGTCAAAGCTTTCTTTCGTGCCTTTGGTGTGTACCTCTTATTGTAAAGAAGGTGGCATATATGGTTGTTTAGGTCGGTGCATAGGGATAAAGACAGATCTCCAAGCTTTTACCTGTTGTATCTTGATAAGTTATTTCAACCTTTCTTGCTTTTGCAGGTCCTGATAATACCTTTTTGATATATGTTTTTTTTAATTTTCCGACAGGTATTTGTATGTTTCACGCTGCTTGTCATTATGGTTGAGGCAAGCTTGCTTTGTAAAGTCCCTTTCTTGTGCCAGTTAAAAGTATCGTGGGGTTCAATTTCCAGTTGCAGCATGAAGAGATGTAAAAAATCATGACTTGTAATTTGTTTGCTTTGTAAAGTCATGACTTGTAAACTAATAATTTTTGTGATTCAAGTAGCCTCATAGAATTGGAATTTTAGAAACGTGTATACATGCCTTGTATTTCCTCAATAGTTGTCTTTGTATTAAATGTTGAACCTTGTAACAATGTCATCTTTATTCTTTTGAAAATTTACCTTGTAGAACTTTATGGCCTAAAAAAAGTCCGTATGAAATATATTGGCATGGTATCACATAAATTAACTGACATCCAAAGATGACCAAATTTGTGAGAACAAGGCTTTCATATTAACTTCAAAAAGAAAACAAAGGGCCTCATACGGCCATAAGTTCTAACTCGATTTTTTTTGTAACGATTTCAATGAAACAAAGTTTGGCCCTCTTAATCAACATGTCTTAATTCAATTGGTCTTGAATAATAGCATGAATTCTTATAACTTCATAAATGAATTTAAATTCCCTTGGCTTTAAACCACCTATGAAGACAATATATGAATTTTGAATCAAAATGCCATGTACTTTGAACTTAACACTTTTCTTCATAATCTTCCATTTTGCTTGAGCACATAACCGAGCCCTTAGTAGCAATGGAGGAAATGGGCCTAAAGAATGGGTATTTCTTTATAACCACCTTAATCGCTTGAAATTAACTTTGGTTGGACTCAAGTCTAAAGATTTCTACCATGAGCCATTTGGAATCCAACACAATTGGATGACTTTAAAAATAAAATAAAATTCTCATTTTGACCGAAATTTGATCGGCCTCAACTTAAATCTCGTCTATCAGCATACACACACATTTGACCTAATATGCACCTCAACCTTGAACTTGGTCTGAACAAAAAAAGAAATGAAAGTAAAAAAAAAAATCTTTGGTAATCTTCAATGGGATTAGTGATGTGCAGGTGTGGTGTAAAATGTTATGCACCTGATGTAGATAAGGATATAATCTAGTGTATACAAGGAAAATTCCTGGTCAAAATTTAGGGTATGACAAGTTAAAAGTAATAAATTATATGAAATATCCGATAAATATTAATATAAATCCTAAGTTATAAATCCATACCATGATTGGAATCTCTATTTGATCCAAAAGAATGATTTCTTTCATAAACCTCAAAACATAATAACTACAGTCTATACCATTACGTTGACGAGGACACTATACATAGAAAAAAATAAGAATATATAGTTGTCTTGTTTTATCAAGTGGAATCACTATTATAAGCAACATTGTGAAAATTAATCAAAAAAATATATACCTCCACTATGATCCATGTAATGTTTCTTGCTTTAGACCGTGATACTCGAACGTTTCTTTGTGATCGATATACTAGTATTGCTCTAACAAAATAAAAATGTATATCTAGAACAATCTCACATAAATAATTAAATATACAAATACACACGAATATTTAGAACAATCTCACTTACGTATCAACCAGGTCCTTCATATCTTGATATGTTGTCCAATCACCATCTAATGAATTCAGATAATACACCACTTCTCTTGTAGGATTAATAGCAACCAACAAACAGTGTCCAATGTAATATATAACAAAAGTTAGATGGAAAATTTCTACGCAAAAGATACAAATATTAGAATGAAAATTTAACACGTGCCTAGTGTTATACGGTAAAAGATACAAACTTTATGTACTGCTAGCCATAAATATCTTGAGTAAGTGATCTCTTACTGAATTTGGACCAATAGCAATTGCCGGTGCATTGACATGGACGGGAGACACGAAAAAGAATATGTTTGACAATTAATTCTCGCGCATCAATTTGTCATACAAGCACCTTAAATAAAAACATAATAAATATTAGACTATTTTCATTGAAATGTGTAAATAAATTGTTCAACTAATTAAATAATAGATTGATTGGAGTACCAGATGTATGAATGCATAACACCGATGTCTAATTCAGTATGCCGAAAAATCTGATCCATGTCATCTTTTGTAATTGTTTCGGTATGAGGAAAACTAAAAACACCTCCCTCCATGTCTATTCGACAAATAGCATCATGCATCAAATATAATGTTGCCGCAAGTGTTTCAAAACACATATGGAATAGAGGTGTAAGAGCTCTTTTTATCGGCCCGGTCCATGGAAGATCTTTTTTTGTTGGATATGTTACTAATTTTCTTACTGACTTGTTGTGACTCTTGAGCAGGAACCTAAAAATCATATAAGTTAGGTAAAGTATGAAATCATGAAGCTTTTGAATTCGGATAATAGAATTAACACTTTCAATGTACCTTTTTTTATGAAGCTTTTGAATTCGGATAATAGAATTAACACTTTCAATGTACCTTTTTTTATGATGCAACAGACTCGTTGTGCCGTAAACTTCCTTTATCCTTAGATGCGGGTTATGTAGGAGTCTAACATTAATATGTAAAAAAAATGCACGCAATGGTTCAAAATAATTTTCATAATAGTTCAAAATTGACATTTGAATACTAAAAGATTCATAATGGTTTTCAACATACCTCATTATCCATGAAAATAAGGTAAGATGGCCATGCAACAAACGATCATATTGCATCTCGCAACAATGTTATCTCTGAAACAACGTCAGGTATCGGTAGCAACACATCTAACTTTAATGCAATATCAACTGATACTTTCAGATATCCAATAGGGAGTGGATTATGGTGAAGTAAATCTCCTAAAGTGTTATGCAATTTTCACTTTCAAACTATGTGATAAGTCGGTGACGATAAATATAGCTGACAAGAAGAAATGTCCTAAAACAATAATAAATATGTTACAGTTAATGTGTATATATGTCAATTAAAATAAATGTGCTAATTTAATTTCATAGCTTTGTCACTAGTATCTTTCAACTCTGAGCCGCGTTTTTCCACCATATATCTCTGTATATCCTTTTGCAATTCACGGACTTGCGCTTTTAATTCCTCCAATGATTGCATCACCTCTTGATTGCTTGGTGTCGCTCCCCGGATTTCCATCCTAGTACAAACGCGAAAGTGGCGCGGAAAAAAGAATAGAGTTGCCAGCCGGGCATTTTTATCCCGAAGAGAGGGAATGGTAATGCTGCACAAACCAGAAGAAAGAAGAGTAAGGACACAGGTCCTACGAACCAAAGAGACTGAGTTCGGGAGTCGATTACGACCTGGGAAGGTATTAGCACCCAGATCATCCGCCGTACCTGACGGGATCCACGCTTGCAAAGAAAACTATTTCAAAGGGTGAGGGTATGAAAGCTGCAGCAAAAGAAATGAAAATGAAAAGAAACTGGAACTGGAAAATAACTGAATAAGAAAAGAAAAGAGAAAATGTAGGGAAAATAAAGATTGTGCTCGAACGGGCCCTACCCCGCTGCCTACATACCTCATCGAGATAATGAGGATCAGAGACGCCGTAGTTCCCCTAACTAGGGGTAACAAGGAAAATTGCTTGTGAATTAAGGCTTGAACTGCCTATGCCATTGCTCAGGTGTTGCAGACTCGGACGACGAGTGCGTAACCGTCTTGCAAAGTGACAAGTAGGAGCAAGTTCACGTAAGGAGTGAATGAGATGAGAAAAGAATTCCCGAAGGAAAGACGCTTATTGTTTGTTTGTGTTTTTTATGAAGCTTTTATTGAGTGAAAGTTTTCATAGGTAAGTGTACCTAAGTCTTACTCAATGGTATGTGTACATCTCACGTCATCCCGAAATTGAATGCGCAAGAGGCACACCTATCTATGGAGGAAATCCCCAAAGCTAGTCCCACAAGTGAAGGCTTAAGCACACTGGCCTATTACCATTATTAAGTATTTTTGTGGTTTTTTGTTAAGAAATGTTTTTTAGCTTTTCTTTGTGAGGTGCTCATGCTAAGACCTATCCACCACGAGTGATGACTCACACCTCGCCCCGAAACGGAACGCGTGCAAGTATCTCATAGCAAAGTCTCATGTAACATGAAAGTACTCAACATTTATTAAGTGGATTAGAATTGAGTTTGAAGATGAGAAGAGAAAGCACCAAAGGATCACAAAGGAAAAATTCTAAAGGGGGACTAAAGAAATCCTAAGTGTTAACATGCATGGATGTCCTAAGGGTTAGTGAGGTTTATATCCTAATGAAGAAGAAAGAAGAAGAGAAGAAGAAGATAGAAGGAGGGATGAGAAAGGCCTAAGCCCAACAACAAAGGGTTAGTGCACATAAACATAAGAGGAAGAGATAAGATGAGATTTGGAGATGTAGAACTCAATTCCCACACCTCACACTTACCATAGCCCATGCAAGGTTAGTAAAGTGAACACAAATGAAACACAATGAGCAAGACGACATGCTAACATCACACAATCAGAAGTGAAATGATATGAACATATGCACAATGCAAATGCCACTCAAAGGAATGAGACATGAAGCTTTTAAGACAAAAATGATGCAACATGAACACAAATGAAAACAAATGCACACTTTATGAAAGATGCAAAGCAAAAATGCAAAAAACATGGGCTCAAAGCTCAAGATCAGAACCAAAACAAGATGAAGAAGGGCTTAAGAAGCCAACAAGATGAAGAGAAAAAAGGTACAAGACCAAACAAATACAAAATGGGAGTAAATGAAACAATGAGATGAAGTGAAAACACTTAAGGAAATAAATGACTTAAAGAAGAAGCAAACACAAAAATTCATAAGACTCAAACCCTATGCTAGGACCAGGAAGGTACCCACACCCCAAAAGAACCCCAAATGAGAAGAAGAAGTTGGCACAAGTGCCCTTCTTGGCTTATATGAGATCTAAAGGTTCAAAGGAAGCAAAATGGGACAAGGTTCAAAGTAAAATTCAAAACAAATCAACCAAGCATCTAAAAATTCCACAATTGAAACCAAATGATCTTCAAACATAATATAACAATGAGACAAAAGTATTTGAAAAGATTCAGAAGCAAACTAGGTCAAATGGAGGCAAGAACACAAGCTAGGGTTACAAACTTCCATCACAGGTCATAGGATCAAAAATCAAGAAATAAGATTCTAAAAATCCAGAGAAAAATCACATGGGAAATACAATGTCTTAGGAATCCAGAGCAAAAATAATGGGATCAAAATTCAAAATGATGAAGTGTATGGAAATTTGACAAGGCAGTGTGGTCAAAATGGGCTTAAAAAGAAGTTACTTGAAACAATGATTTAATTTGGACACGTGGAAATGGAAAAAAAAATAAAATAAAAATATGGAAAAATAAAAGAGACTCAAAATAATATTCATGATTTTTTTGGGATTTTTTTAGTGAAGGGAAGTATTTTATAAAAAAAATAAAATTGAAACTAAATAAAAGAAATAAATTAGAAAAAGAAATAGAAGAGAATTGGATGAGAGGTGTATGTAGTAAGGCTTTTGAACTGGAAATGAATGGGCCCAATGGAGGGGGGTGCGAATATCAGGTACTGAGGCCCAACTCCAAGCGCAGGTTTATGAGACTTGTGGTGGTATTTTGTGAAATAAAATGGAAAAAGGCTGGAAACATCATGATCCATTAGATTGATCCAGGGCATGAGGATGAGGACCTCATTAATTGAGGTGGCACAAAGTTACCTTGTGAATGGTTAGCACACGCTAACTATGGTGTGTTGTGTCACACACTGCATTAAATGAAACAAAAGAAAAAAACACATGAAGACAAGGCAGACTAGGGCTACGTGGCGCAACCAGGGGCATACGATGAAGGATCCAAGGGCTGTTGCTCGTCTTCTTCCATGGGAACCCTAGGTCAACAGAATCCAATTTCCGGTGACCGGAGCTAGGGCTCCGGCACCGGAATCCATACCAGAACCACAAAAAACCATGAAAAATGATCAAGACCTCCAGATCCACTAATTAAACCTCACTGAATCCAAATATAACATCAAAAAAAGCTAAAACTCAATGAATTGAATGGATCGAAGAAAATAAAGTTGCACCATCAAACTTTGAACTCAAATAACTTATGCTATGATGCATCATTTTTGAAACCAAACATTGCAGAATCATCAGTGAAGATCAAGGACCACAAAATGCATCATTAATTTCATTTCCAGATCACAAAATTTAGAGCCATACCTGAGATGAAGATCTTGGTTCAGTGGGCTATAAGACCAAAGAATGGATGCAATGCACTCCTATTACTCTATAGATGAAAAATAAATGCATCTAAGGTCTTGAAATAGGCTGGATCCGCGTTTTCTTTCACACTTGCTCTGAAATGGCAATGTCACTAAACTTGAGAATAAGCTTCAATGAGTGTGTGCTTAAGGATCCTGAGCTTGCCTAGATCACAGATCCACAATTGGTTTGGAGATTGCTTACTTGGATGAAGAGAAATGAGAGAAAATGAAAAGTTGCATGAAGTTTGTGAATGAGAGAATGAGATAGATCTGAGGCTTGATGAAACCCCAGCAGCTTATATGTGATCTCATAAACCCTTGCTGAAAGAATGAAGAGATTGGCACGAGTGAATCATAAGTTTTGGGTGATTTTGCAATTTTTGAAACATGTGAGAGAAGCATGCTATGCTCATGCTTCCTTGGGCCTCTCAGCACATGTTCCATGCATTTCCCACCCTTGATTGAAATGTAACAAATCCTGGCCTTTAGATCAAGCCCTCACACTTATTTCATGACTTTTGCAAAATATCCTCTTTGTAAGCAACTTTCTTATTATGCACGAAAATGTGATTTTCTTTGGAGAAAATTGATTCAAATATGATGTATTTTAACATGGAAACAAGTTTGAACCAGAACCAAGTCATATAAATAAGCTTTGAGGCATTTTGCATTTGGTGGCATGCATGAAATTTGAATTTTGCCCTAAAAACAACAAATTTTCGAAGGACTTATAGGGAGATCCACAAATCCTATGAAAATGTACTTGTACTTTATGAAAATGGGAGACCTTACCCTCCAACTTTAATGTTTGACTTTGGTCCATTTGAAGAATTTTTGATCATGTTAAGGCCATTTGAAAATTAGGGCAAAAGTTGCCAAATTTGGAAAACTTCAAAAACCAACTTTGTACCATTTTTGCAAAACCCTTCAAATCTCCATGATTATTGAACTTTGATCATTCCAAACCTCTTATAACATTGTAAGGACCCCTCTTGGCCAAAAAATTTGGGTTAGACCCCTTGAAATTGCACAGTTGACTTTTTCAGGGCACAGTTAACTTTTTACTTCATCTGCAAGCAACTGAGGCATTGTCTGACTTCCACATGGAATTTTCTCATGAAAATTGACACCTAGGATCCTATTAACATATAGAAGACTTTTCCCAAATGAAATAGCCAAAGTTGTGAGATCTTGGTGCTTGAATCACAAACCCTAATTTGGGTGCCTTGTATAGGAGCTTTGCCTTGTCCTGAGATCTCTGATGATCATGCAATATTCTGAGCTTTTTCCAATGGACTTGATCTTGTAAATGGAGTGTAGACTCACCATAAGACTTGTATACAACCATTGGGACCCTTGTCATGGCTTGAAATACTCCAAGGACCTCCACAGATGACCATATGCTTGATGCTAGGACATGAAGGATGTTATGCCTCATCTTTCCATGCTATGATGCTGAGAAAATGATATGAGTATGATGAATATGATGTGATATGATGCTTAAAATGAAAAGGGAAAATTTGGGGTGTTACAGCTGCCCCTATTCAATCATCAGTTAATCTAAAAAGGACGATAGTACGGGCTATCGACCATTCAAGATAAACTGTGGTTGAATACCAAGAAGACCAGAAATTTGCACTCTGACGAAGAATGCAACACTGGGAAATAAACCCAACCAGATGAAGCTCTGGGGATATGAAGAAGAGGAAACAGACGAAAGTTGAAACTGATATCTGGAATAAGAATACGTTGACAGACGAGTCTTCAAACAATCTTGTGACGCCAGGGGCTGGACATACGAGTCCTCAAACACTTTGCAAAACATAACCTGAGACAGACGAGTCTTCAAACAATCCTGTGACGCTGTAACACGGTGGGAGAACTGACTTTAGTTATGTTGCGGATAGCAAGAGTCGCCACCGACTTTTATTTTATCCAAAGGAAAGGCATAAAAGAACATGAAAGACCTTTTAAAAAGATTTTTGGGTCCGGGGGGTAGGTTATGTAAAGGGAAGGTGTTAGCACCCTTTACATCCATGGTTATCCATGGGCTCTTAGTTACTTAGCTCACTTTAAAATGTTTTTGAAATGTGAAGTGTGTGAATAGAAATTTTCTTAAGTGTTTTATAATGATCCATGTACGGATGTATATAAAACCTTTGTTTTGAAAATTGTTTGAAATGTATGAAGTGTTTGAAATGTTTTGGAGAGTGAGCAAATATCTAAGAGGAACCTACCCTAAGTTTAAGTCTTTTCTGTTCTTGAATCCTTTAAATGGTAAGACTATCCCTATTATTAAGGAATAGGTAGTCATTACCTTGGATGTATGAGACAAGTGAAGGGACATCTGTTATTTAGGCAAATGTAAGGTGTATAAGCAATTCGAAGGGACTTATCATCTTTATTCGAAAGGGACAAGATCATTACGAAGGCAACCATGAAGGGACTTGATCTTTTTCTCTATTAAGGTACTAGATGATATAAAATGAGGGACTTTGCTTTACACCTTACTTGACCTTTTGTTTAGGAAACTTGAGAGGTATCCTTAAGGAAGTGAGATGGCGATCAAAGATCGACTTACATGTGTGAGTATACAATTTCAAATATTTATCTTTTAAATTAATGATCTAAATTCAATTTTTAAATACAAACATGTTTCACTCCCTATTTTACTAACCATAGCATTTAAAATAAATAATAAAAATTAATACTACAAATATTACATAAGGGATACAATTACATAATAATAATAATTAAAACAAATTAAATAAATAAGCAAAATAAGTAATAGATGCAAATGAAGCTGCCTCCACCCACTTAGTGAAGTAATCAATAACAACCAGGATGAAACGATGCCCATTAGAAGCAGTAGGCTTGATCTCACCAATCATATCAATGCCCCACATGGCAAAAGGCCAAGGAGCAGTCAACACATTCAATGGTGATGGAGGTATATGCACTTTATCAGCATAGATTTGACACTTGTGACATGTTCTGGAGTGTTGATAGCAATCAACTTCCATGGTAGACCAATAGTAACCTGCTCTCAATATCTTCTTTGCCATAGTATGACCACTAGAATGAGTGCCAAAGATCCTATCATGCATATCTTCCATAATTTCAGTTGCTTCCTTCTTATCCACACAACGAAGCATAGTTGAATCATGATTGCGCTTGTACAAAATCCCGTTACTCAAAAAGAACTTAGCAGAGAACCTCCTCAGAAACTTCCTATCTTTGACAGATGCCCCTTCAGGGAACTCCTGAGCTTCAAGATATCTTTTCACCTCATAGAACCAAGGCTTTTCTTCTGCTTCTTCAGTGCCAATCTCATTGCAGTATGCAGGCTTTTCAAATCTATCAATAGTAATCTTGGGAGCTTCATCATCCCAACTGATCTCAAACATGGATGCCATGGTGGCTAAGGCATATGCCAACTGATTCTCTCTCTGTGGAATATGTCCAAAGGTAATCTCTTTGAAATGTGGGATTAAAGACAACACATGCTCTCTATAAGGAATGAGATTATCATGTTTAGTATCCCAATCTCCTTTAATCTGACTTACTACCAGGGATGAATCTCCATACACATCAAGGAACTGAATCTTCATATCAATAGCAGCTTTAATACCCAGAATACATGCCTCATACTTAGCCATGTTATTGGTACAATAGAAACAAAGTCTGGCAGTAATAGGGGTATGACAACCTTCAGGGGAACTGATCACAACACCAACACCATTACCAAGTGCATTGGAAGCTCCATCAAAAACCATAGTCCATCGGGATCCTTGTTCAAGTCCGTCATATTGTCCAGGTTCTTTGGTAATAATCATAATGTCTTCATCAGGGAACTCAAAACTCATTGACTGGTAATCATCCACTGCTTGATGAGCCAAATGATCAGCTACAACACTTCCTTTAATGGCCTTCTGAGTAGTATACTGTATGTCATATTTTGTCAAGATCATTTGCCATCTTGCTATTTTTCCGGAGAGAGCAGGTTTCTCGAATATGTACTTGATTGGATCCATCTTTGAAATCAATAAGGTAGTATGAGTCAACATATACTGTCTTAGTCGGCGAGCAGCCCATGCCAAAGCGCAGCAAGTTTTCTCGAGCAGTGAGTATCTTGTTTCACAGTCGGTAAACTTTTTGCTAAGGTAATATATTACCTGCTCTTTTCGACCAGACTCGTCATGTTGCCCCAACACACACCCCATTGAGTTGTCTAACACTGTTAAGTACATGATCAAGGGTCTTCCATCAACTAGTGGCATCAAAATTGGTGGTTCTAGCAGATATTTCTTGATTTCAACAAATGCTGTCTGGCACTCATCATTCCATTCCATTACCTGATCTTTCTTCAACAACTTGAAGATTGGCTCACAGGTAGCAGTCAATTGGGAAATAAATCTTGCAATATAGTTCAGTCGTCCCAAGAAACCTCTAACTTCCTTCTCAGTACGGGGAGCTGGCATCTCTTGTATAGCTTTCACTTTCATAGGATCTACTTCAATACCTTTTCCACTGACAATGAAACCCAAGAGCTTACCAGACCTAACTCCAAAAGTACACTTGTTTGGGTTCAATCTCAACTTGTATTTCTTCAACCTCTCAAACAATTTATGCAAATGATCAAGATGTTGCTCTTCATTCTGGGACCTGGATATCATATCATCCATATACACCTCTATCTCATGATGAATCATATCATGAAACAAAGCCACCATAGCACGCTGATATGTTGCCCCTGCGTTCTTCAAACCAAATGGCATCACTTTATAGCAAAACGTGCCCCACTGTGTAACAAATGTTGTCTTCTCCATATCTTCAAGTGCCATCTTGATCTGATTATAACCAGAGAAACCATCCATAAAAGAGAATACCTTATGCTGAGCAGTGTTGTCTACCAGAACGTCAATATGAGGAAGTGGAAAGTCATCTTTGGGGCTGGCCTTGTTCAAATCTCTGTAGTCTACACACATACGTACCTTACCATCTTTCTTAGGTACCGGCACCACATTTGCAACCCACTGAGGATAAGAAGTCACAGCTAAGAACCCTGCATCAAACTGTTTCATTACCTCTGCTTTAATCTTCTCTGACATTTCAGGACGCATACGACGAACCTTCTGCTTCTTTGGACGACAATCTTCTTTCACTGGTAGACGGTGAACCACAATGTCTGTATCCAACCCTGGCATATCTTCATAGGACCAAGCAAAGATCTCCACATAGTCATATAACATCTTAATCAATCTGCTTTTGACACTATCCTCTAATTCAGCTCATATCTTGACCTCTTTCCTGTTTTCTTCAGTTCCCAGATTCACAACTTCGACTGGCTCTTCATGTGGCTATATAGCTTTCTCTTCTTGTTGTAACAACCTAGCAAGCTCTACAGGTACTTCACAATCGTCCTCCTTTCCATCATCAGTTTGATAGATCGGATTCTCGAAATTATAATTGGCAATAGTAGAACTGTTATCAATAGGATCCAGAGTGGATGAGGATCTGCATTTTAGTAATGTGGGTGTGTGTAAGAACACATAGCTGATAAAACAAAAATAAAAGAAAAGAAAGACAAGGAACACAATATTTACGAAAACGAAACGTCCACTGATTTTTATTGAATGAAGTATGCAAATGAAATGACATCCCGTAATAAGCACACCATTGTGCCCCGGGTAAGGCACAAGGCTTAAGAGTTCAATTGTTCAAGAAATTACAAACTTAAAAGTAACAACACAGTAATAGTATTTACTCCTGACTAAAGGAGATAGGAATAACATCTTCAGCCCTCCAATTATTGAGCCCAGCACCCACAGTAGGGAAAATCCAAGCATCCAAGTTGTAGTCTTCATCACAGTCACCCACAACATTAATCTGATCTTTCATAATCCCCTGATTGGTGATACGAACAGCACGAGCACGACGAACAGCCTTCTGGGACTCTGCAGTGAAACCCAAACCAAATTTGTCAGACTTGTATGGAATATCAGGAAGCTGACCCCAAATAGTACAACCACCTTCATCCACCACAGCTCTAGCATCTTTAAGGGAGGCCATTGTAGGAGGTACTCTGGTGACCACATGAACTTTCTTGACAATAGGAGGAGCTTCATAATCATTAAAAATCCAAGGAACCACTTCAAA
Source organism: Lathyrus aphaca (assembly GCA_963966055.1). Lineage (NCBI taxonomy): Eukaryota > Viridiplantae > Streptophyta > Magnoliopsida > Fabales > Fabaceae > Lathyrus > Lathyrus aphaca. The sequence goes on along the minus strand of OZ014519.1, from coordinate 40,509,139 downwards.
GGTCTGACACGGAGTTTCAACATATTCACCTTCCACTTCAAGATATTTAAAGGTGTTCACATGGCTAATCATATACCCTTCCTCTCCGTAAACAGTAACAACCTTCCCTTCTACTGGATACCTCAGCTTTTGATGTAATGTAGAGGTTACAGCACCTGCCCCATGGATCCAGGGATGCCTAAGCAAACAAGAATACGACGGACGAATATCCATTACATAAAAGGTAGCATTGAAAACCTGAGAACCAACTTTGATTGGGAGATCAATTTCTCCATGCACCACTCTTCTCGAGCCATCAAAAGCCTTCACCACTATGCTACTGGGCCTTAACACAGCATCTTCAGGACTAAGCTTATTCAGGACTTCTTTGGGCAACACATTCAGAGAGGAACCATTGTCTATTAGTACATGTGACAGGGTAGTGCCCCTGCATTCAATAGAGATATGTAGAGCCCTGTTATGATCCCTCTTGGCCGGAGTCAAATCAGCATCGGAGAAACCTAACCCATTATCATAGGTCAAGTGTGCAACACAATTTTCAAACTGGTCAACAGAAATTTCATTTGGTACATGAGCAGTCTTCAGAAATTTAATCAAGGCCTTGGCATGAGACTCAGAGCACAACAATAAAGATAGCATAGAAATCTTGGAGGGAGTATGCCCCAATTGATCAACAATGTCATAATCACTCTTGCGAATGATTTTCAATACTTCTTCCATCTGCTTAGAAAGATCATCAGTAGCTGGCACATCAGTTGGTATAGGTTCAATAATAGGACCTTTGCCCCAAGCATCAGCAGTGGAGGTAGTAGCTGGAGTAACTGTATTCTTGGAAACAGCCGGAGAGGAGAAAACTCTTCCACTTCGTGTGATCTTACTAGATCCAGCAATATTATCAACGTCAATATTTTCATCAGCAGCAGGCATATCAGCTAAGGGTTCTTGCTTAACACCATGGATATAAACATCATACCCATAATGCCACGACACAGCTTTATCAGAAGTATACGGAATAGGACCTTGAGTAGTAATGATCATAGGAGCCACTCTAGCTTCAGCAACAATCTTCACAGGGCCTTCAGCAGTAATCTTAATTGGACCCTTATGAGTGATTTTTATAGGCCCCTTAGAAGTAATCCTTACCGGCATTTTATCAACCATATCCACCTCTTCAACCTTTGCACCTTTAGTTATATGATCCACCATACTCTCCATAGAAGGTGGTGTCCTCTCAAACACTATGGTGTAATTATTCATGAGGCGTTGAATTCTGTCCTTCAACCTCCAGCAACTATCCGGCTTATAAGCACAATAGACACAATCTTCACGACAACCTGGAAAGAACCCGACTTGTACTAATTTCTTCTTGATAACAGACAATGGTGTAGTCAAATCTGCAACTGAGGAAATATGTGAATCTTCATCAATGGCATTGACAGTCTTCTCATGATTTGGCATGGGAGCAGTAATCACATTTGGAGTACCCGGAGGGTCGAACTCAATCTCTCCAGCATCAATCATATTTTGAATTTTGTTTTTCAATACCCAGCAACTATTGGTATCATGTCCCTGACAATTCGAATGATATACACATCGTGCATTAGGATTATACCTGGGAGAGGTAACATTAGGATTCTGAGGAGGATCTTTCAAAGTGATAAGCTCAGCCTTCAACAAGTGTTGCAAGGCTTAGGCCATTGACATGTTGATCTTAGTGAACTACCTTCTAGCCCTCTATTGATTTCCCTGTGGTGGCTCTGTTGTTGCAGGAGTTGGATTGGAAATATGAACTGCACTCACAGACTGATGCCTCCTATTACGATCAGGTTAACCATAAACAGCATTTGACTCTTTCTTCCCACTGGGAGGCTTCTTTGCAGCACCTGATGAAGAAGCACCCACTTGAATTTTGCCACTCCTTATACCATTTTCTACGCGCTCTCCTGTCATTATCAACTCATTGAAGCCAGATGATGAGCTTCCAATGAGATGACTGTAAAAAGGACCATTCAACGTACACATGAACATATCAACTAACTCCCTGTCAGTTAGAGGTGGTTGCACTCTTCCAGCCAAATCTCTCCATTTCTGAGCATACTCCTTGAAGCTCTCTTTAGCACCCATAGACATGCTTTGTAGTTGCATGCGAGTAGGGGCTATATCAGCATTGTATTGATATTGCTTATAGAAGGCTTCAGCAAGATCATTCCAATCACGGATGTTGACACTCTCCAGCTGATAGTATCATTCCAATTGAGCTCCAGATAAGCTCTCCTGGAAGAAATGGATCCACAACTTCTTATCAGCAGTATGGGGTTGGATTCTCCGGACATAAGACCTCAGATGCAGCTTGGGACAAGAGACACCATCATAAACAACAAAAGTAGGAACCTTGAAACCAATGGGTATGACTACCCCAGATATCAAACTCAGGTCTTCAAAATCCAGCCCAGATGCCTTTTTCAATTCCATAGCATCCATTCTATCCACCAGCATTTTGAACTTATCTTCATTAGGCTCATGATAGTAATTAGCTTCAGAATCAGAGTCCCCCATAGTGTTGTGGAGACTGCCTCCCTCTTTGTCAGACTCTTCAGACTCATAATCTTCAACCTGTTCTTTGGTCTTGACAGGACCTCTGAACCTTCTTCCCATGTAGATCAGGCCACCTGACCTTCTAGTCTTCTTGGCCAGCAGTGTCTTCAATTCATCCTGCCCCTTAGACAAGTTCAGGATCAGCTCTTGGAACTGTGCATTTTGTTCCTGGAGATCCTTAACTGTTTGTTCAAGAGCCATTGCTGAAATAAACAGCGAGAAGATAAGAAACCTGTGCACAATAAACCTGTGATGCAATGATATGATATGTGAATGTATATGCAATGTTTTCAAGGACCGCGGGATTTAAATTTGCTTAAACAAACAAGAAGATAGACTTTTATTAGTAATAAATTTGTTTTTCCTCTTGGGCTTACAGAAAATGAAATGCAATAAATACAAGAGATGGGGTTTTAAGTCTCCCATGGACGCTTCCTCTTTGTGTTGAGGTATGAGTTGAGATTCCGTTCCTCGTGAAGTTGCTTTGTTAGTTCCAGGATTCTTTCTTGGCTTGTTTTGTAATGAGCCTCGAAGGTATCCCTTTGCTCCTTCAACTGGATCCAGGACCTCTGTAAATCTTCCATGTCAGTAGGCATGTCTGGGTGAAGGATGGTATAAGAGGTATCTCCTTCAGCAACAGGTTCCATGGTAACTGGCAGGATAGTAGGATATGGCATCATGAGAGTCTGAGCATGAGATCGCACCCATCTGAGATAAGCTTCCATAGGAATAGTGTACTTAGGCTCCAGAGTCTTGCTGTCAACCTTGAACACTTTTCCCCATGCTTGTATGAATCTCTGACGGTAACCTTGCAGATCGTTGTCATAGTCAAACACAATACCCTGAATCAACATGTCATGTGGACCATCACTCCGAGCGTAACCAAACTGTCGTAAAGCTAAAGAAGGATTGTAAGTAATGCCTCCTCTTATGCCTAGAAGTGGCACATTAGGAAACTCCCCACAACGGTCAATGATAGTGATATTCTCCATAGATCTGGAGCACCAATGAATATCTGAATGAGAGAGTGACATGATCCTTTTAGACCACCTGAACCCTTGTTCATTCTTCATCACTGATCGAGGAAGGTGAGAAATAAACCACCTAGAGAGCAAAGGTATGCAGCACATCAAAGTTCCTCTTGCTTTTGTAGTACGAGTATGAAGAGAGTGCAGGATATCCCCAAGTAGTGTGGGCACTGGATTGTGACTCAGAAATATGTTGATGGCATGAACGTCTATGAACTGATCAGGATTGGGGAACAATACTAAGCCATAAATCAGCAAGGCTAAGATCTCCTCAAAAGCATCATAACTCATAGCCTTCAAGAACACTTGAGCCTTCTCTATCAACACCTTAGCAAGAATACCTTTAACTCCGCTTCTCGTTTCTAGAACAATGTCAGACTTCTTCAGATGTAGAGCTGTAGCAATAACCTCAGGTTTAGGCTCTTTTTCCAAACCTGTGAATAGTTTCTGATCAAGTATAGGTATACCCAGAAGTTTAGAGAACTCTTCCATTGTAGGAACCAGCTGGTAGTCGGGGAATGTGAAGCAATGGTGCTTAGGATCAAAGAACTGAAACAAAACACTCATCATGTCTTCATTGAATCCTGAGGTGACTAGATCCAATAGGTGACCATGTCTCTTGATGAACCGGGAGTGTTCAGACACTTGAGAAACCAACTCTTTAAGCTTAGCAGGTATCCCTACAAAATTGATCCTGATAGTGTTTCTACGAGCAGAAGCCATGACCTGCAACAAAGAACAAAGATAAATCCTTTGGTCCTTGAAATGGTTAGTGAAAATGCTATGCTCATGATGCATGATGATGTCATGATGTTATGCTCAATCACAAACATGTGGCACACACAAACAAGTCACACAATAGCCCTAGGTTTAAAGGCTTGCATGAGGTTCAAAGGTAAGTACCCTCCCCTGAAGTTAGTTGGTTCATCCTGTCCTATAAAGTAACCAGGTTCTAAGGGATCTCAATATCATTGATCCTTCACAAGGGTGGTTGTTCAGTAGGCAACTTACTTTCCAACCAAAACCCTCACAGTTTAAGATCTTAATGAGTGTAGTATCGAGTATCAACCAACTTCAGTCTTCACCAAAGCTGGCTATCTCACTACTTTCTAAAGGCCAAGATGGGATAACTAGGGTTCTAAAAGTCAGTCAGTGTATTGACAACATATGGCAGCCTCATATTATCCTCAACTTGACTTAAGGAACATAAGCACCAACCAAGAAGTCACACTAACTATGGCCACCAGATCAACCATATCGGTATACGCCGTACAGTTTCCTTGGTCTATTGCCATTTACCTAAGGTACACTAGATCCGGGTTAGGATCTTTCACACATAAGAGCCCAACAAGTAAGTATAAAGCAAACAAGGCAAACAATTTTAAAGTGATCTAATTCCTAAGGGTACCCCTCTTTAATATTAAATCCCCAGCAGAGTCGCCAGTTCTGTAACACGGTGGGAGAACTGACTTTAGTTATGTTGCGGATAGCAAGAGTCGCCACCGACTTTTATTTTATCCAAAGGAAAGGCATAAAAGAACAGGAAAGACCTTTTAAAAAGATTTTTGGGTCCGGGGGGTAGGTTATGTAAAGCGAAGGTGTTAGCACCCTTTACATCCATGGTTATCCATGGGCTCTTAGTTACTTAGCTCACTTTAAAATGTTTTTGAAATGTGAAGTGTGTGAATAGAAATTTTCTTAAGTGTTTTATAATGATCCATGTACGGATGTATATAAAACCTTTGTTTTGAAAATTGTTTGAAATGTATGAAGTGTTTGAAATATTTTGGAGAGTGAGCAAATATCTAAGAGGAACCTACCCTAAGTTTAAGTCTTTTCTGTTCTTGAATCCTTTAAATGGTAAGACTATCCCTATTATTAAGGAATAGGTAGTCATTACCTTGGATGTATGGGACAAGTGAAGGGACATCTGTTATTTAGGCAAATGTAAGGTGTATAAGCAATTCGAAGGGACTTATCATCTTTATTCGAAAGGGACAAGATCATTACGAAGGCAACCATGAAGGGACTTGATCTTTTTCTCTATTAAGGGACTAGATGATATAAAATGAGGGACTTTGCTTTACACCTTACTTGACCTTTTGTTTAGGCAACTTGAGAGGTATCCTTAAGGAAGTGAGATGGCGATCAAAGATCGACTTACATGTGTGAGTGTACAATTTCAAATATTTATCTTTTAAATTAATGATCTAAATTCAATTTTTAAATACAAACATGTTTCACTCCCTATTTTACTAACCATAGCATTTAAAATAAATAATAAAAATTAATACTACAAATATTACATAAGGGATACAATTACATAATAATAATAATTAAAACAAATTAAATAAATAAGCAAAATAAGTAATAATAAATAATTGGGTTAGTAACAATAATAATAATAAATCACAATATATATATATATATATATATGGGGTTAGTAATAATAAAATAAATATCATATGAAAATAAATAGAATTAATAATAAAATAAACAAGAATATTAGCATAATAATTAAAAGTTCAATTTTTTATAAACAATTTTTTTTTAAAGATTTTTAAGAAGGAAAAAAATAAACAATTCATATTATATACTAATTATTATAAAGTTTTAAATTATATATAAGGTTAATTATAATTAAATAAACATATTATGAAAATAAATTATATTTACAAAATTTAATTAAGAGTTTTAATTATTTTAAGCATAATCTAAAAATTATTTACATACAAGAATTATATTAAATAATGAATATAAACAAATTATAAAAAATATGTACATAATTAAGGTTTATAAATAAATAAATTAAAAGTTATAATTAACAAATAAATTAATATTTACAATTAGGGTTTATAAAAATAATTAGGTTTTAAAAATATTTTAGGGTTTTATAAAATTAGGGTTTATATGTTTCTTAGAAAAATAAATTAGGATTAATTAATAATTATACAAAATTATACACTATTAATAATACACAAAAATAAATAAATTTTTTAATAAGATTTCATTTTTTTAAAAAAAAAGGATGAGTTCTAAATTATAGAAAAGAAAATAATAATATAAAGATTCTATTTTTATTATTGAAATTTATTTAAATATAATATAAACTAATTAAATAAGAAAACAAAACAAAAATGAAAAAACTTACCTGGGCTGGGATTCGAACCCAGTCCCTGGACAATGCACACTCCAAGACCAGCAAGCCAGCCACTAGGCTGCGCGCGTGCCAGTGATAACAATGCACTCCATGGGGTTTTGTTGTTATCCTGGAAAAACCATGACAAAACAAAAGAAAAAAGCACAAAAAGGCATGGGGAGGGATTCGAACCCAGGACCTTCACATAACACGCAAGCACACTTACTATCCAGCCGGGAGGGCGCAACTGATTATATAATCACTACAATGAATAATATATTAAGTCTTGTGATTAAATGGAAAAATAAGAAAAAGGTTGCTGCATCCAGGATTCGAACCAAGGCCTTCAAGCATAACCCACGCATCCCTCACCACTGGTCCAGACGCGCATCTGTGAAATAACATTAACAATAAACAAAAAAATATTATATCAGATATTTGAATGAAGATCTTGGCGCCAAAGGCCTTCGTCTTCAACCTTCTTCCTGCGAAAATACCTACAAAATCAGCTACGAAAATTCCTGCGAATTTTTCAAAACCCTAAACCTATGTTTTTCGAAACATTATGCAAACCATCGTATCAACCAAAATTAGTAACCCAGATCAATTGTACAAGGTCCATACATCACAGCCATGGTTTTAGAATTGATTTTAAAGTCCTAAATGTAGGGTTCCCGTTTTGAAACTCCAAACCCTAACAATGGCAATCTTCAACACAGTCCACAATAATTCAATTAATCTATGCAAAAAGCTTCTAAACATCACAACAAACACAAATATATGATTAGTTTTCAATATTAATACATGAATCCATTGAAGGTGCGCCAAACACAAGGAAGGGGGGTTGGAATTGGGTTTGCTTTACCAATAAAAATTAACTTCTAATGACACGTTTAATTTATCCTGGTTCGTTTGAACTCAAACTACGTCCAGTCCACCCGCCAAGGTGATTTTGCCTCTACTGAGATCTTAATCAGCTATTCAATAAGAATACACACAAAGACCTATAGCCAATGTCCTCTTGAGTCTTCTGACTAAACTTAGTCACTCAAGGAATAGAATAACTATTACAAAAATATAAAAGAAGTAACTTAGAATGCTTCTTGATAAGCACGTATCACTAAGTGAAAGTTACAGTAATAAGCACAATATGATTTAATGATTTGCGTGAATAATATGAGATGCGTTACGTTCTTGATTTCTTCAAATGGAGTCCTTTAAATAGTTCTTGAGAAAGTAGCCGTTGGAGACATCTTGAATTAAATTAGGATAGACTTTAATATCATAAATTCCTTCCATAAGTAGAGATACTTGTCTTTGTTCATTAATTAAAATATTCTTTAATTAATGTCTTTAATAGGGATACCAGCATCTTCTAAGCGGAGATCAGAGATAATAAGTAAAAGATGCGCAGCCAATAAATATGTAATTTAATGCTGGATTCTCCTTTGAGAGTATCTTCTATAATGAATCTTCTTAGCTCGTACGGTTTACTTAAATAAGATTGACTTCTACACAAGAGTAAATATATTCATTATAACTTCTAATATGAAAAGCTTTGTTATCATCAAAACACGTAGAGGATCAGAACCATAATTGTTCTAACAATCTCCCCCTTTTTGATGATGACAAAACGTTTTAAATAAAGAGGATAGAGTTTAATGAATTTGAGTGAACTCCCTTTGATTAGAAGAATAATTCTTTAAGATGTTCCATGATTCTTAGCTCCCCCTGAGTTGATTACTTGACCTGTTTCTTTTCATGATAACAACTCAAATAGTTTTATTAGAATTATGTAAGAGGCAGATTATGGTAAACTGCTATGGATCAGAATCATTTACGTTTCTCCCCCTTTTTGTCATAATAAAAAAGGATTAGAGCAAGTAAAAAAAATTAAAAGGTAACCAATATAATAAAAATTAAAAACAAAAACAGAAACCAGTAGAAGTTCAAGGAGTTATGCAGAAGCAGAAGATAAAAACAACAGAACAGGTAATGCAGAAGATAAGCAAAAAAAAATTTAGGAGTTCATCTTAGTGACTAAGGTCTCCAACAAAGATTTTATATCTGATGAAGATTCCACTTGCTTGCTAAGTAATGTCTTCATCTCAGCAGTGGTTTCTTCTTGCTTATCCAGACGTTCTTTCACCAGCTGATTTTCCTTCTTCAGTTCTTGTAGAGTTTGCAGAACAAAATCTGTAGCCAGAGGTTCTTCAGCTTCTGGAGCAGCTTGAGTATCAGGTTCATCAGCATTCTCTTCTATAGAAGATACCAAGACCATTTGAAGTGCTGAGAGTTCATCCAGAGGTTCTGACTCTGTCCAGGGCTTGTTATCCAGCAGAAGAGGTTTAGCCTGTTCAACATTTGAGACTACTGCTTGAAGGTACTCACAGAAGTTCTGGTGAGCAACATCATAGCAGATGTCCTTAAGTCTTTTGGACTCAGCATTAAACCACTTTCTGAGGGTAGCCCACAGAAAATCAGAAGCAGATGGATCTGTAAGCTCTGAGCAAGCAGACTTCAGATCCTCTAACTTTAATTTCAAGCCTGTTTCAAAAGCAAGAAGTAAAGCAGAAATGTCTGTTCTAGTTGGTTTAGGTTTTGGTATGGGTATTGCCCTTTTGTTTGATACGGAGGACAGTTTTTGTAGTGCTTCAAAATCAATAGATGTTCTGAGGGGATTTTCATTATCAGTTTCTTCTGGAGTATCAGGAATGTTTATGACAGTAGGTGAGTTTGGTGGTGTAGACAAATAAGAGGATAGCGAGCTTTCTCTTGTGGGTGATATTCTGGGTGCATGTGTTCATGGGATGGAGGTTGGACAGTGTCTGAGTCTTGAAAATGTTCAAGATCAAGATCTAGAGCATCTTGCAAAGCAGTTTGTGTTTCCGTTGTTAGAGAGCGATCAATATAAGATAGTGGAATATTATCAATGGGTATGTCAAAATCAGAAATAGTTTGTTGTTGATGGGTTTCAGTTTCTGGTGGATATAATGATGAGAGGATGGATGCTACTGCAGAAGTTGCAGGGATTTCAGTTTGAATGGGATTATTATTTTGAGGTGGTTCAGAAGCAGGAATTTGTTCAGAGGGAGTATCAGCAGAAGATGGTTGGCTAGAAGGTAAGGTGCTAGAAGGTAGTTCAGACACTTCTACATTTACTGCTTCTACTACAGAAATGAATTCAGAGTTAGAGGCAGAAGATTTACCTGATGTTCTAGATGATTTTGGCATCTTCTGAGAAGGTCCTTCAGCAGTCTTTCTCTTCTTGAGCCTTACAGAAGCAGCATCTGGAGCACTCTGTTTGAGTTCAGTAAGCTTGAACTGAGTTTCCATACCTTGTTGCTTGCAGATATCCAGGTAGTTAACTACAACATCTGCAGGTGTGTCAGCGGAGAAGAGTGGAAAGTCTTCCAATGGAATCCTTCTGGTGCTGATAACTTCTCTAGAATGAAGAACAGGTTCTTGCTGAATAGATGTGATGAACTTCATCTTTTTCAGGTTCTTAGCATTCAGAGGTTTGCCAACATCTGTTTCTAAAAGTTCAGTTTGTTTTAACTCTGCTAGGAAGTCTACCAGCTTGTTTTGGCAGAGTATATCAGAAATAATACGTCCAAAAGGAATCCAATCCCTTTTGGTCTTCTCACCATCTCTGGTTTCCTTCACACTGACTCTAAGATTTTGGAAGAGAGTGTGTGCCAGGTTGATTTTCTTCTTTTTGGCAATGAAGTAGAGAAGAAATTGTTGGTCCAGGTTGATGTAATCTGGAGAGTTGGTAGGTTTCCTGTGACAGATAGTCCCAAGAATAATTTTTGCCCAAATACGGAGAGGAGTCTTCAAGTCTTTGATTTTGTTGGAAGGTTTTCCAGAGGTAAAAATTTCTTTTGCTATTACAGCAGTATCAGACGCTTTGTCCATGTCACTGCATTTGATACCATTACCATCAGCTTCAAGAAGTTTAGCAAGATGGTCTTCAGAGATAACCACATTTTTACCAAGCACATAAGAAGTAACCTGTGCGTTGTTTGATGATGCATAAACCCAGAATTCTTTAACCAATTTAGGAAAGACTGGTCCCATTAATCTGTCAAAATACTTATCCCAGCCCTGAGCTTCAACATACGGGAGGAGATCAAAACCATTTTCCTTTAAGCTTTTGAAATCCACAAATAACTCACACAGGACTTCCAATTTGTCCGTAGGAGTTGAGAGAGTCTTTGTGGGCTCAACATAGTACACATCAGTAAAATCTTTGCTTTGAGAAGATGAAGCCATTAGTTACTAAGATGAAATTTGAGGGTTTAGGGTTTTTGAAAAGAGTTTAAGGTTTTTGAAAAAAAATCAGGCAATACGCAAGAGTAAGGTTAAGAAAATTCAGTAAGAGTAAAATATGGGTAAAAGTTGAAAGTGAGAAAGACACGTAACATATATAAAAAATAAAGCATTTAATTAGTTAATGAGCTTAAGCCTAAACCAATGGATTTAGTAAACTCATCACATCTTCCCTCTGATTAGGGGTAATGAGAGTACCTCAAGTGTGAAGTCAGATTCTCACACTTAGTCACCTTTGGTGTAGGATTAAGATCATTAACCTACTTGTGATTATTTAGATGTTTTTGTGGTTTTTGTTTAGTGTTAAGTAATTAGGTTAAGCCATAATCAGGGATTTAACAGACTCATTACACCATCCTAATAGAAGGATAATAGATGAGAATGTTTAAGCTGAAGAAAGCTCCTCAACTTAATCCATGATTAGGGATTAAACTCATGACAAAACAAGCCTTTGACTAAGTGGATTTTATTTAATGGTATGATGATGAAGTGGATTTTATGATTTATAAGACAACTTGAGGGGGACTTGTCCATTAACACTAGGGTTAGTCCTTCTTAACCAATTAAGGAAGAATTAGAACCCTAATGCAAGGCCCAAGTTACAAGTGTGATGCCTTGATGATTATTAGATGGATTGATTAAAGGAGTTAAACACATTAAGGGTTTAACACTTAGGATTAAAGTTATACACTCCATCCTAAGAGAACGATGCAGGCATAAGCTTACTCACAAAGCCTTAAAGCCTTTAGGGTTTAGTCCCTGATTATGAGATGAGAAGAGAAGACTCAAAAGAGACACAAAGGTAAAACTAAGAGGGGAGACTAATCAAAACCCTAATCATTGTCATGCTTGGTTGTTCCTAAGGTTTGTGAGGTTTTCAAGAGAAGTCTTCAATGGAACCACCAGGAAGCAGATGAAAGGATCAAGAGAAGCAAAGCAACCTGCTTCATTCAAGAAGTCAAGTCACTTGAAGAAAGAAAGTGGGAAGAAGAAGAATGAGCAAGCTCAATCTCAAACACATATAAAAATGCAGCATGGATGCAAGAGATAGATGAAGAGAAGTTATGAAAAGTGAAGGCAAATTCACTTCTCAAAATCACTTACCACCTGAAAGGTTAGAAAAGGAATGCAATGCAATGCAAAAAGGGATGGAATGACATGATGCAAATCAAAACCAGAAGCAAAATTATGATGTTAATGATTCTATGAGATGCTACAAACCAGAAACAAAACATGTGGATGATCATACAAGCTTATGAATGCAAATGGAGCAAGTTAAAAACCAAGAACATACATGAAAAGTTGTGAGATGCATATGGCATACAACATGGCAAATGCAATATGCAATGATCAAACATGCTTTTAATATGTCTTATGATGCTAAATGAATCAAATGGAGGCATGGAATGTCATGGCAAGTCATGTTATGCAAGAAGATGCAAGATGGATGCATATGGAAGCCCAAATTAGGGTTTATGATCAATGCAACAAACAAAAACCAAAACCAGAAGCAAACAATATTATAAAAAATTGAAAATGCCCTCAAAGTATCCCTAATCCTATACTAACTCACTGCCCAAAGGAGAGGTTTCAACTCCTAACCAAATTCAAGTTATGGTTTTCACAAGTTTTCTAGGGTTTTAGGGTTCCTAAACAAGAAAATTACCAAACAAATTGAAAATGAAAGATCAAATCATGACCATTTAATCTCATAAACTACATGCTAAACACAATGCAATGCAAAAAGAATCAATGTCCAACTCTTCATGGTTAGGCAGAAATGATTTTTTGAAGTTTGGATCAAAATAATGCACAAAAAATGATTTTAATTCAATGAAAATTTCTCAAAATGCATCAAGATCAAAAAATAAATTTGGTTTGAAGGTTGGACAATGTTTCTAAATGTCTTAGAACATTTCAAGAATTTTTTGGTGATTTTTAAATACCTAAAAGTATGTTTAATAAATTAATTTTCATTAATCAATTAAAAATAAACTTTTAAATATTCAAAAATACTTTTTTAATGCTAAAAATGAAAATAAAAATATTTTTGTGTTTTAAAAATTTATGAAACTCTTGACAAAAAGTTTCATAATTTTTAAAACATTTTTGCTATTTTTAATAAATTGTGCAAATTAAATGAGAAAAAATGAAATAAAAATCAAAATAAATGAAAGTATGCTGGATGGATGGCTGGGATTGAGTCTGGAATGAAAAAGGTTGACTGGCGCGTCATCTAAGGGCTGTGGTTGGTCCTGATTAAATTAATTTAATTATGATTAATTAAACTAACTAAAGGGGATTAGGGCAAAACAAATGAATCTGGGCCATTCATCCACGCGGGAAGTCAACGAAGTCAGGCCATCTAACGCATGAGATTCAAATGGACTTAATGACTGGGATTAGGGTTAATCAAACTCAGGTGACCGGAGGGAAGCTCCGGTCATCTTCTGCTGCGAACACATATGTTGGTCTGTCAAGTCTGGACACTGAGACCTGAGGTACAAAGTTGGCAGTCTGAACTTTGATCATGGATGAAATGGTAGCCAGAGCATCTGCAAATTGATTCTCGTCCCGAGGGATATACTCAAGCTTGACTGTTGTAAAGAAAGTCAACAACCTTCTTGTATAATCCCTGTAAGGTATCAGATGATCCTGATGGGTGTACCATTTGCCGTTGGTTTGGTTGATTACCAGAGCTGAATCTCCGAATACGGTCAATGTCTTGATCCTGAGGTCAATGGCTTCCTCAAGACCCATAATGCAAGCTTCGTATTCAGCTTCGTTGTTAGTGCAGTTGAAAGTGAGTTTTGCCGAGAAAGGCATGTGAACTCCCTTAGGTGTAATGAGTACTGCACCAACACCACGACCGTTCATGTTAACAGCCCCATCAAACATCATAGTCCACTCTTCTTCCGGGTCAGGCCCTTCAGTGTGAACAGGCTCTTCGTGATCTTTTGCTTTTATGAACATGATGTCTTCATCAGGGAAGTCAAATCTCATAGGCTGGTAATCATCAATAGGTTGCTCAGCAAGATATTCAGACAATACACTGCCCTTGATGGCTTTCTGAGATGTGTATTGAATGTCATACTCTGTAAGGATCATTTGCCATCTTGCAACTCGTCCGGTAAGTGCTGGTTTCTCAAAAATATACTTAACTGGGTCCATTTTAGAGATCAACAAAGTAGTGTGGGTCAACATATACTGCCTTAGTCGGCGAGCAGCCCACGCTAAAGCACAACAAGTTTTCTCGAGCAGTGAATAAAGTTGTTCACAGTCGGTAAACTTTTTGCTTAGGTAGTATATTGCATACTCTTTTCGACCAGACTCGTCATGTTGGCCCAGCACACACCCCATTGACTCTTCTAATACTGTCAATTACATGATCATAGGTCTTCCTTCAACTGGAGGCATAAGGATTGGAGGCTCTTGTAAGTATTCTTTGATCTTGTCAAAAGCCCTCTGGCAGTCTTCGTTCCACCTGACCGTCTGTTCTTTTCTTAACAACTTGAACAAGGGTTCGCAGGTTGCCGTAAGGTGAGATATGAACCTTGAGATGTAGTTCAATCGACCTAAGAACCCTCGAACTTCCTTTTCAATTTTAGGTGCAGGCATCTCTTGAATAGCTTTGACTTTATCAGGGTCAACTTCAATCCCCTTCTCGCTCACAATAAAACCCAGCAACTTACCAGATCGCACCCCGAATGTGCATTTGTTGGGGTTCAACTTCAGTTGGTATTTCCTCAGACGCTTGAATAGCTTTAGCAGATTTACCAGGTGGTCCTCTTCGGTAAGGGACTTGGCAATCATGTCATCCACATAACATTCTATCTCTTTATGAATCATATCGTGGAATAATGTTACCATAGCCCTTTGATACGTCGCACCGGCATTCTTGAGCCCAAATGGCATTACCTTGTAGCAGAAAGTGCCCCAGGGTGTGATGAAGGTTGTCTTCTCCATGTCTTCAGGTGACATTTTAATCTGATTATATCCTGAAAATCCATCCATGAAGGAGAATACCGAGAACTGAGCCGTATTATCCACCAATACATCAATGTGAGGTAATGGGAAATCATCTTTCGGGCTAGCTCTGTTCAGATCCCGGTAGTCAACACACATTCTTACTTTGCCGTCTTTCTTAGGCACTGGTACTATGTTAGCAACCCACGGTGGATAGCTAGTCACAGCAAGGAACCCGGCGTCACATTGCTTTTGTACCTCTTCCTTGATTTTCATTGCCATGTCCGGGCGAGTACGGCGCAGCTTCTGTTTGACCGATGGGCATTCTTCTCTCAAAGGCAGCTTGTGCACAACAATGTCGGTATCCAACCCTGGCATATCTTGATAAGACCAAGCAAACACGTCCACATACTCTTGAAGCAGGTCAATCAGCTGTCTCTTCACTGAGTCTTGTAAGCAGGCCCCGATTTTAACTTCTTTCACATCTTCATCTGTACCAAGATTGATCACTTCAACCTCCTCCTGGTGAGGAGTAATAACCTTTTCCTCTTGTCTTAACAACCTGGCTAGTTCTTCAGGAAGCTCATATTCTTCTTCAACCCCTTCATCAGCTTGATTGATTGGATTGTCAAAGTCATACGAAGTCATAGCCGTGCTGTTGTCGGTGCTGTCTGGAAGGCACACTCTGCAAGGGTTCAGTTTGTTTATTTTAGTGATTTGATTTTAATCTTGTTTTAGAAAAGTGAAATAAAGTTGTCATTTTGAAAACACTGCCATTTATTTTTTGTACAAAAAGAAAAATGGAAAAACAGTGAACGGAAAAGAAAAAGACTCGTTTGCAAAAGATGTCTGATATTTCATTGATTAATCTTGTTGCACAAAAAGTACAGATGGCCCGATTACAAAATGAGTCTTGTCATCTTGGGCAAGATGCAAGACTTGATGCATGCTTAAAAATACAGGAAATAATAATTACTCTGCAGGAGTAACTCTTATAATTTCCCGGGAAGACCAGTTTGAGATACTGCTCCCCGGGATCCTTGGACGAATCCAGCTTTCCAGGTTGCATTCTTCTTTCAGCTTGTCTTCCAAATTGTTGACAGCATCAGGGGTGAGCATTCCCCCACTAACAAAGTTGGGCTCTTTTGCAGCCTCTGTTTGATCTTGTTGAGTTGGTTTGTAACCCAACCCAAATCTATCCTCTTTCTTCTCCACCGGTAGCAGTTTGCCCCAGCCTTGGGCAGTTCCTTCCTCAACAACCTTCCGGGCTTGTTGGTATGATGTCATTGAAGTTCCAGGTACAGCAGAAGTTTCATTCACATTCAAGGCTTCGAAACCTTGGCTCATTGTTTCATGGATCTCCCCATCCATCTCAATGTACTTATAAGTAGCCAGGTGGCTGACAAAAATATCCTCCTCTCCACAGATTGTAACGACTTGACCCTCCCACTCGAATTTTAACTTCTGGTGAAGGGTTGAGGTCACGGCGCCAGCGGCGTGAATCCATGGCCTACCCAATAGACAGCTGTAGGCGGGCTGTATATCCATCACGTAGAAGGTCGTTTTGAAAGTTTGCGGGCCAATCGTTATGGGCAACTCAATCTCTCCTAGAACCGATCTCTTTGAACCATCAAAGGCTCTCACCACCAGGTTGCTGGGTCTTAACGCCAATCCGTCATACTCTAGCTTCACAAGGTCCTTCTTAGGTAAGACATTGAGGGATGACCCCGTGTCTACCAGCACATGGGAAAGGACTGCACCTTTACATTCCATGGTTATGTGCAACGCCTTGTTATGGTTGCGGCCTTCCGTAGTCAAGTCAGTGTTGGTGAATCCTAGTCCATGACTAGCATTAACATTTCCAACTACAGCTTCTAACTGATTGACGGTGATCTCTTCAGGCACATAAGCTGCGTGCAACACTTTCAGTAGTGCATTCCGATGGGCTTCGGAGCACATAAGCAATGATAGGATTGAGATCTTGGAAGGCGTCTGATGAAGCTGATCCACTATTTTGTAATCACTTTTCTTGATGATTTTCATGAACTCATCAACCTCTTGATCAAAGGGTGTTTTCAATGCTTCTTTAACAGTCTGTTCCTCCTGCACCAAGCTTTTCCCTTTTGCCTTGGCAGCAGCTTCTGCTTCGGCAGTGGGCCTTTGAATTTGTGGAGCAAAGAGACGTCCGCTTCGAGTGAAGCCTCCGCCTCCTCCCACATTGTCTATTTGTGGTGCAGGGGTTGATGATTCAAAAGTGATTTTTTGTCCTTCGCAGTACAGGTCAGAGCCGTAATGCCAGGGGATGGCATTACTGCTTTCATAGGGTACTGGTCCAGGCACCGTGATAGTGACTGGACTGATTGCAGCTGCGGAAGGAATTGTGATAGTCTGTGGATCGTAATATATCGTGACGGGTGCTCTGATGGGAGCAGCACTTTGTGAGTTGTAAGCGGAGTTGTTTTCTGGATCATAATAGATTGTAACGGTTGAGACATCTTCATGATTTGTTGCTGATGTTGTAGGAGACATTGTTGGAAGGATGGGTGTTGTTGTTGTAGGAGTTTCAAAATGGAGCGGTGCTGGAGTTGTAGAAGGAACATTTGTTGATATCTGGTCAGTTGAAATGACAGATGAAGCACTTGTTGATGAAGCCGAAGAATTGTCGGGAACAATGGTTGTTGCAGTTGTAGGAGATACTGGAATTATTGCTGATGAGATTGCTGGATTTGTTGGAAATGATGTGGTGATTTGAAGTTGGCCACTCTGAATGAGACCATCTATGCCATTCCTCAAGTTATCGCACCCATTTACTGAGATATTGCAGTAAGCACACCCTAACTCACACCCCGGGAACATTTGACATTCGAGGAGTTGAGCCTTGATCTCTACCAACGGTGTCCGGATTTGACCCACACTGGTGATTAAATAAGACGGCTTGTCTTCTTCAATAGCATTAATTCTGGGACCACCGTGGTTTGGCATGGGGTTCTTATTGACATTGGGTGCTGGTGCGAAGTTCAGAGCTTTTGAGTCTACCAGGTCTTGTACCTTCATGTGCAAGGCTCTGCACTTTTCTGTACTGTGGCCAGGTGCATTTGAATGGAAAGCACATCTGGCGTTGGAGTCATAATTCCTGGGTAGACTATTAGGATCTGGAGGTGCCAACGTCCTTAGCTCAACTAGGTTGAGTTTCAGGAGTTGTGGCAGCAATGTAGCATATGGCATAGGGATCGGATCGATCACCCTATTGGCTTGAGATGGCCTCTGTTGGAATGGCCTTTGCTGATTGTTATTGTTGGTGTTGTTGTAGTTTCTCGGAGGATACTGAGCTTGTTGATGGTACTGAGGTTGTTGCTGTGGAGGTTGATAAGCTGGTTGAGGATGAGCTGGAGCGGGAATGGTGACTGCTGCCACAGACCTGTGAACATATTGAGGTCTACCCCTGTTGGTGTGGATGGCATTGGTCTCGCCAGTTCTTCTTGGGCCTGCAAAAGGCTTCCTTGTATTGCTGGACGAGCTGGCACCATTGTCAGAAATTTTGCCCATCTTTAACAGGCTCTCAATTCTTTCCCCAGCTATAACAACATCTGCAAAGCTAGTGGAAGAGAAAGCAGCCAGCCTGTCAATATATGTTCCCTGGAGGGTGTTCATAAACATATCTGCCATTTCCCTCTCTGACATAGGTGGTTGAACAGCAGCAGCCAATTGCCTCCATCTCTGGGCATATTCTCGGAAACTTTCCCTTGACGACTGTGACATTCCCATTAGGAGGGTCCTGTTGGGTGCCATGTCTAAGTTGTACTGATACTGTCTGATAAAGGCCTCTGCCAGGTCCTTCCAACACCTGATAGTTGCTCTTGTCAGATGAGAGTACCATTCTCTTGAAGCTCCCGTCAAGCTATCCTCAAAATAGAACATCCAGAGCTTCTCGTCCATGGTGTAGGCCTTCAGCCTCCCCAGAAATGATTGTAAATGGGTTCGGGGGCATGAAGTCCCGTTGTATTTTTCAAAACAAGGAGGCTTAAACTTATGGGGAATCCTGACCCCGTCTACCAAGCCCATGTCCATAACATCAAAACCCAAAGAGTTTTGAGACTCCAAGGACCTTAATTTCTCAGCTATCTCGTCCAGCCTTCTGTCATAAGCTTCTTCCCCAGCACCCATTACTGTAAACTGATCCTCCTGGGGGTCTTCTTGCAGTACCCTTCCTGCAGTGGCAGTCCCTTGAACATTTGCAGGAATATTGACCTCTGGATGAATGTGGGGACCGAATACAGGGGGATTGACATGAGGTTGGACCCTCTCATTATTGCTCGTGCCAGCAGTCCCTACATGTGGATCCTCTTGATTTTGCCTTTCCACCATGGCTCTCAATCTTTCTTGGCTCTGAGCCATGTTGTTCATCACTTCCATAAACTGCGTCATCTGCGTTCTTATTTCCAATCTTTCATTTGCCATTTGATTTCTGACCTCTGCAAGGTCCTGCTGTACCTGATCCATTTGTATTCCCGGAAGGTTGTTACGGGTTGGATAACGGTGCGGACGGTTGAGGGGAAATACCCGGCGTTGAGCAATAGTTCCTGAACATCACAACAGAGTTAGCAACAAAACAAAGACCTACAAAACAAACAAAGGGTTAGCATGCAATGCAGTATGCTTATTTGTTTTCAAGGTATCCGGCTTGGCATTCAGTTTTGACCCTTCCAAACCCTTGAAGATGCTGTTGATATTGCTTTCGAAGTAAACTTGGATGGAACGAACTGATACATATATTACAAAAGGCAAATGGTGCATAGTTTGTTTACAAATACAAACCCTCTGAGGGGTCAAAATACATTACAAGACAATAAAAGTACATGGAATGAAAGCAACAACAAACAAATAGTCAAACACCAAGACCAAACTCATCCTCCCGAACTTCCTTGAGAAGTGCTTCGGTCACAGGATCAGCTGGACGCTCCGTGAGATTCCTGATAAGGAGGTTACGGGTAGTAACAGCTGCAGTTAGCTTCTTGTGTTGACTTTGGTCCTTTGACCTCTTTACTCCAGCTCTGATATCTCCCTCTGGGCTGCTGCCAGGGCTTCTTGCTGCTCTTTTGCACTAGCTTCCAGTTGCTCTATCTTGTCTTGGACCCTCTTATCTTCCAGAGTACGGGCTTCGGTGATCCTGACCCACCGAGCTTGACTCTCCTTCAGATACAAGTCTGTCCTGGCTTTTTGGAACTGGGCTTCTTTGCAAGCATTCTTCAGAATTTGTTCTCCAGCCTTAGACTTCTTGATATAATCCCCAGACTTTTCAATCTTAGCCAGATGCTCTACCTTCTGCTTCTCTAACCTCTCAATATCCAACCTACCATCACTCCTCTCCCGGAGGGTCTTCTGCAAAGCCTGAGTCAACCTCTCATTTCTTTCTTTCAAGCTCTCAAACTCCTCCAAACTGACAGTGGCAGGGGGTGGTGCTGAGGATGGTCCAGGCATATCCTCCATGGTAAAGGGCATTCCAGAGAATTGGGCCCTGGCATGGGACCACTCATAATATTGTGCTGATGCCACATTGTTGCACTTCCCCAGAATGGTTACTCCCTTGGTTTGAACATTATCCCAGGCCCAGGCTGCCTGCCTAACAACAGCCAGATTAGGCTTGTTCTCACAATAAAGGGTCTCAACCAAGTCTTGTGCCTTAGGAGTGTGGACCAGTGTATAGCCCAGTTGTCTTTTGAACAGCAGAGGGTTGTAATTAATACTACCCTTAACTCCTATTAGTGGCACATTGGGAAAGTGCCCACAGCTGGTGATGATATCCCTGCCTTTTGTGCTTTGAGTGCACCATCTGATATCAACTGAAGTTAGAGCAGTGAGTCTTCTAGCCCAGTTTCTCGGCTGATGAGGGTTCAAGAATGCATCTGTCCTGGGTAGATGCCTGAGAAGCCAAGTATGGAACAAAGGAGCACAGCACCTCACTAATCTTCCCCTCTGCTTTTCATTCCTCTGATGCACTGAATAGTAAAGATCCCCCAATAAAGTGGGCACTGGGTTCTTCAGGATGAAAAGATGGACTGCATTCTTGCTAATGAATCGAGGCTCATCTGCAAATAATATAATCCCATATATGCTCAGGGCCAGCAAAGCACAGACTGCTTTCCACTCTCCCAGAGAAGCTTTCAGGGTAGCTTGAGAGATCAAGAAATCCAGATGCAAACCAGGGATCCCAGCCTTAGAAGTCATATGCTGCCCTATCAGAACTGATTCTAGATGCAAAGCCTTTGCTACTTCTTCATTACTAGGAAAGACCATCTCAGGGTTGAAAGGAACTCCACCCCTGATAGGTATACCAACTAATGATGAGTATTCTTCCAATAAAGGGCCCAACTGAAAGTCCTGAAAAGTGAAACATCTCAATGGGGGATCATAAAATTGAAGACAAGTGTGGATCAGGCTTCTCTGTGAAGGGTCCAGATCCATAACCATATCAAGTATATCTCCATAGTGTTCCCTGAATAGTGGTATATGGTCTGGAGTGATCAGGGTCTGAATCCTCCTGATGTCAGATAGCTCTGGCTGGAAGAAGTGGTAGGTGATGTTACTCTTTTTAGGAGCCATGTTGTTGAAGATGAGCAGAGACTGGTGCTGATGATAACACTGAAGAAATGGGCCACTGATTGGCTGGTGCAGGTGACTGAAACAGATGCTGATGAAGATAGGTCAATACAGAAGATGGGGTCAAAACCAAAACCAAATGAAGATGGATACCCTGAAACACAAATAAGCAAATGTCAATATGATGCAATGATTATGTATGCAAATGATATGCAAGGGTCTGTGACTGAGCTGGATCTGATCAAATGCCCTGATATAGGTCCAAGTATGTTCAAGAATTCCAGATGGAGGTCTATAAATCCAATAACCAAGGTGGGGGACTCAAATAAAGAGCCACGTGTCCAGGGTTTAGAATCACAAGAACTGTTCCAACATGGAGTATTCTTAATCAAATCAAAGTAACAGGGTATGTTGAGGCCAAGGGTACCTGCAAACCTGTAAACAGCCCAACCCCCTCACAGGTGGTGTTCTAGAACAAGGATCCTCAGACTTGGATCAGTTATGAGAAGTGTAAACACTTCTAACCCGGAGGTACAGTGTTTACAATAACCATAACAGTTCCTCCTCTAATTCACCTCAGTTTCCGAAGGTCAAAACTAAAGGTCATCCAGACTTAGCAGGCTTCCCAGATAGCCCTAGCATTGCAGGAAATCTGCAACACAGAGTTCTCAAAAAGAAACCCATATCTGAACCGTGTTTCATATTCCCGCACCAGACCGAGATGGAATGGGAAAGAATATGATTCACTCTAGCCTAGGTGTCACTCAGGTCCCAGGTATAGGACCTTAACTCTCAATGGAACACCCACCCACCAAAGCAAACAAACAGATCCAGCCAGACAGCATGACAGTATGATATATGTAAAGCTATAAATAAAGCAAATAAACAACTGTACATAAAGCAATAAATAAAAGCAACTATACAAACATAGATAGCACATAACACCCCAGTAAACACAAATCAAACAAACGCTAGGAGGAACCCACAAAAAGAACCAGAAGCCCTGGTTGCAGTATAAGGGTCCCCAGCAGAGTCGCCAAGCTGTCGCTCCCACCAAATGAAGCCGGGTCAAATGGAGTACAGACGCGAACGGTCGGCGAAAGGGGGATGCGAGGACACACAGGAGTGAACTCACAGGGAATGAATAGAGTCGCCAGCTAGGCATTTTTATCCCGGAGGAAAGGCAATGCTGCATAGACCTAGAAAGACATGGATAAGACGGTTGCGAACCAGAGAGACTGAGAAAGGGGGTTGGTTACAACCTGGGAAGGTATTAGCACCCAGATTGTCCGTCGTACTCGACGGGATCCACGCTTGAAAGATTTGTGTTTTAAAGGGGTAGTGTCAGTGCAATTTGTGTGTAAAAGAGCTGGAAAACAAAATGTACAGGTGTCAGTGTAAGAGAAAAGTGAAGTATATAAGTGAAGTGTCAGTGTAAGAATGAGAATGAATTGCTCAAGATCATGAGGCTATAAGAATAATGCTGAAGGAGGGGGAATATACAGAGACTTTTGTTCGATAACTGTTAAGTTATGCCTACGTATCCTCTCGTGCAATGAGGAAGTCAGAACACCGTAGTTCGACCCAAAGAGACTGAAAGATGAATTGACTTGTGAACTGCTCACTTGCCTATGCTCAAGTGTATGATCTGTCTGGCACAGATGCGAACTGTCTTGCATTAGACGGAAGAAGCAAGTTCTCGTTTGTGAGTGAAGGTGATGAGAAAAGAATCCCGAAGGAGACGATTATTGTTTGTTTTTGAGTTTTCAGTCTTTTATTGCTTTTTGAAGTTTGTCATAAGTTAATGAGCTTAAGCCTAAACCAATGGATTTAGTAAACTCATCACATCTTCCCTCTGATTAGGGGTAATGAGAGTACCTCAAGTGTGAAGTCAGATTCTCACACTTAGTCACCTTTGGTGTAGGATTAAGATCATTAACCTACTTGTGATTATTTAGATGTTTTTGTGGTTTTTGTTTAGTGTTAAGTAATGAGGTTAAGCCATAATCAGGGATTTAACAGACTCATTACACCATCCTAATAGAAGGATAATAGATGAGAATGTTTAAGCTGAAGAAAGCTCCTCAACTTAATCCATGATTAGGGATTAAACTCATGACAAAATAAGCCTTTGACTAAGTGGATTTTATTTAATGGTATGATGATGAAGTGGATTTTATGATTTGTAAGACAACTTGAGGGGGACTTGTCCATTAACACTAGGGTTAGTCCTTCTTAACCAATTAAGGAAGAATTAGAACCCTAATGCAAGGCCCAAGTTACAAGTGTGATGCCTTGATGATTATTAGATGGATTGATTAAAGGAGTTAAACACATTAAGGGTTTAACACTTAGGATTAAAGTTATACACTCCATCCTAAGAGAAGGATGCAGGCATAAGCTTACTCACAAAGCCTTAAAGCCTTTAGGGTTTAGTCCCTGATTATGAGATGAGAAGAGAAGACTCAAAAGAGACACAAAGGTAAAACTAAGAGGGGAGACTAATCAAAACCCTAATCATTGTCATGCTTGGTTGTTCCTAAGGTTTGTGAGGTTTTCAAGAGAAGTCTTCAATGGAACCACCAGGAAGCAGATGAAAGGATCAAGAGAAGCAAAGCAACCTGCTTCATTCAAGAAGTCAAGTCACTTGAAGAAAGAAAGTGGGAAGAAGAAGAATGAGAAAGCTCAATCTCAAACACATATAAAAATGCAGCATGGATGCAAGAGATAGATGAAGAGAAGTTATGAAAAGTGAAGGCAAATTCACTTCTCAAAATCACTTACCACCTGAAAGGTTAGAAAAGGAATGCAATGCAATGCAAAAAGGGATGGAATGACATGATGCAAATCAAAACCAGAAGCAAACTTATGATGTTAATGATGCTATGAGATGCTACAAACCAGAAACAAAACATGTGGATGATCATACAAGCTTATGAATGCAAATGGAGCAAGTTAAAAACCAAGAACATACATGAAAAGTTGTGAGATGCATATGGCATACAACATGGCAAATGCAAGATGCAATGATCAAACATGCTTTTAATATGTCTTATGATGCTAAATGAATCAAATGGAGGCATGGAATGTCATGGCAAGTCATGTTATGCAAGAAGATGCAAGATGGATGCATATGGAAGCCCAAATTAGGGTTTATGATCAATGCAACAAACAAAAACCAAAACCAGAAGCAAACAATATTATAAAAAATTGAAAATGCCCTAAAAGTATCCCTAATCCTATACTAACTCACTGCCCAAAGGAGAGGTTTCAACTCCTAACCAAATTCTAGTTATGGTTTTCACAAGTTTTCTAGGGTTTTAGGGTTCCTAAACAAGAAAATTACCAAACAAATTGAAAATGAAAGATCAAATCATGACCATTTAATCTCACAAACTAAATGCTAAACACAATGCAATACAAAAAGAATCAATGTCCAACTCTTCATGGTTAGGCAGAAATGATTTTTTGAAGTTTGGATCAAAATAATGCACAAAAAATGATTTTAATTCAATGAAAATTTCTCAAAATGCATCAAGATCAAAAAAGAAATTTGGTTTGAAGGTTGGACAATGTTTCTAAATGTCTTAGAACATTTCAAGAATTTTTTGGTGATTTTTAAATACCTAAAAGTATTTTTAATAAATTAATTTTCATTAATCAATTAAAAATAAACTTTTAAATATTTAAAAATACTTTTTTAATGCTAAAAATGAAAATAAAAATATTTTTGTGTTTTAAAAATTTATGAAACTCTTGACAAAAAGTTTCATAATTTTTAAAACATTTTTGCTATTTTTAATAAATTGTGCAAATTAAATGAGAAAAAATGAAATCAAAATCAAAATAAATGAAAGTATGCTGGATGGATGGCTGGGATTGAGTCTGGAATGAAAAAGGTTGACTGGCGCGTCATCTAAGGGCTGTGGTTGGTCCTGATTAAATTAATTTAATTATGATTAATTAAACTAACTAAAGGGGATTAGGGCAAAACAAATGAATCTGGGCCATTCATCCACGCGGGAAGTCAATGAAGTCAGGCCATCTAACGCATGAGATTCAAATGGACTTAATGACTGGGATTAGGGTTAATCAAACTCAGGTGACCGGAGGGAAGCTCCGGTCATCTTCTTCGGCGACAACAAAACCCTAGATCCTGATTTAGGCTTCTAAACATCAAATTAAACACAGCCAAGTGATCCTCTAACATCCTAGGATACAAATCCACCTTCAAACATCATTTAAACATCAAGAATCAAGCAAATCGAAGGAAACAAATTTCACGGGTGAAATTTCAGAGCCTCAATACAAACTCATTTCTCACTCATTTTCGATTCTGAGAACATCCCCATGACCAGCAAGACACAAGCAATCCATTTATAACTTAAAATGCAAGTTTTGAGAGAGAGAATCCATGGTCATACCTGAGCTGGAAAGCTTCAATACTGAGCTTTCAGAGCCTCCTTTGTGTGCAAATGAACTTCTTTGACTCCCTTAAACTCAATGAGAAGCTTCAAAGTTCTTGTGGATGGCTGGTTTGAAGAGAAGTGTTCTGGTGTAGCAGGTTTCACAGTCAGGATTTGTGAAGTTTCAAGCTATTCCAATGGTGGATTCTTGCTCCTTTGAGTGTGTTTGACTTGTTGGTGAAGAGAAATGGGGTGCTTGATGGCTGGAAAGTGAGATTCGAAAGTTCTGGCTTTGAGAATGAAAAATGGTGAAGCTCAGTTCTTGCTTGGTTCAGGCCTATGTTTTGCTGGTTTTGGCTCAGTGAAGCAAGGTGAGTTGATTAGTGGAGTTGGTTTTTGTGTTTGTGAGTTGTGTGGAGAGATTCGAAGAGAAATGCAAGTTGGAGTGAGTTTTTGTATGTGATGTTCTTGTGTGTTTCAGCCTGGCTTGTTATGTGAAATGGCTAGCATTTGATCCACATAAAAAACTCTCATTGGTCAGATGATGTGACCTGCCCTTTATTGATTGGGATGGCCCCTTTTGCAAAATGTCAACTTTGGTCTAAGGAGGGCATGGGTCAAGTTCTAGGCCAGTACAAGTGTGTGGGCTGGCGCAGCATGGTGTGAGAGAGAGGCTAGAATGGTTCAGCATTGTAGGCAACAAGTGGATGAGGTGTGATGATGGTTTTTGCAAGTTGATCACTTTTGGTTCATATGAAACTTTCTTGCTCCCAAGGCCATGAAACATGGGAAGTTCTTAGTCCATTCTGAATTTTTGGTCACATGTGATGTTTGTGAAATGGTTTGACATGAATTAGAAGTTACAAATGCCTTGGTACAAAGTTCTTGCAAGTTTCTCATTTGGTGCACATCTTGAAAATTAGTGATTTTTGCCAACTTTGACACACCATAACTTTTGATCCAAAATGAATTAGGTCATGTTCTTGTACTTTTTGAAAAGGGAAAGATCTAATCTACAACTTTCATGACCAAAGTTTTTCCATTTGAAGCATTTTTGGATCAAAAAGCAAGGGTTGAAAAAGTTGCATAAAATGACATTTCATGAAAAGTCAACCATGCCCTAAAAAGTCAACTTTGCAAAAACTTGTAATTCTTGAATTTTGTGAACTTCAACCTTCTTCCATGATCAAATAAAGATCATATAAACTCAAAATGATGAATATCACCCCTTGGTTGGGTCATTGGGGGCCTCATATGCCCTGATTTTGCACTGACTTGTCCAGAAAGTCAACTCTTGATCAGATGACTTCCCCATGGAATTTCTTCATGAAAATTGATATGCCTACTCCCTATACCATATAGAGACCAATGGAAACAAGAATGACCAAAAAAATTGGGGTTATGGCCTCTGAAACCAAAACCCTAATTTTAGGTCAACTGTGCAGTCAAACCTGGCTCTGCATCCATACCAATCCCAGTTCTTGTGATTCTTGGGCATTTTTGACTTTGAGAAGATATAATATGATGCTTGAACACACATAGACTCCTTTGAAGTGATTGATGACCTTTGGAGTAGCTCAAGAAGCTCTTGGATTGCTCAGATCACAAACCCTAGATGCAGATGACTTAGAAACAATGCAGTGACTCAAAATTGGGATATGAGATTATATGATTGTGTTTATGCATATGAAATGATCACAAGCCATGGTGTGAATGGGTGAGGGCAAATTTGGGGTGTTTACAACAGTTACAAAAGCAAGTTCTGTCACTTTTTAGAATATGGACACTTGTTTTAATTCTGATGGAAATCCTTAGAGCCTTGTTGACACTTTGTAAACACCCCAAATTTGCCCTCACTCATTCACACCATGGCTTGTGATCATCCTCATATGCATAAACACAATCATATCATCTCACATCTCATTTTTTGATTCACTGCATAGTTTCTAGGGCATCTGCACCTAGGGTTTGTGATCTGAGCAATCCCAAAGCTTCTTGAGCCATTCCAAAGGCCACTAATCGACTCAAAGGGGTCCATGTGTGTTCTTATGTCATATTTCATCTCCTCAAAGTCAAAAATGCAGAGGAATCACAAGAACTAGGGTTTGAGTGGATGCAGAGCCAGGATGAACTGCACAGTTGACCTGAAAATTAGGGTTTTGGTTTCAGAGGCCATAACTCCAAATTTTTTGGTCATTCTTGTTTCCATTGATCTCTATATGGTATAGGGAGTATGCATATCAATTTTCATGAAGAAATTCCATGGGGAAGTCATCTGATCAAGGGTTGACTTTCCAGACAAGTCAATGCAAAATCAGGGCATCTGAGGCCCCCAATGACCCAACCAATGGGTGATCTTCATCATTTTGAGTGTATATGATCTTTATTTGATCATGGAAGAAGGTTGAAGTTCATAAAAATCAAGAATTTAGGGTTTTTGCAAATGTTGACTTTTTGGGCATAGTTGACTTTTCAAGAATGCATCATTTTAGGTCATTTTTCAAGCCATGATTCTTGATCCAAAAATGCTTCAAATGGAAAAACTTTGGTCATGAAAGTTGTAGATCTCATCTTTCCCTTTTCAAAAAGTACAAGAACATGATCAAACTCTTCTTGGATCAAAAGTTATGGCGATGCAAAGTTGGCAAAAATCACTTATTTTCAAGATATGCACCAAGTGTGAAAATTGCAAAATCATGTGCTAAGTCAAATTGCAACTTCTAATTGGTATCAAACCAGCATATAAACATCCTCTAAGCCCTAAAAATCAGATTTGAACCAAGATCACATGTGTTTAGTTCATGTAACAAGGCATTTTTATCAAGAAAATCACATGTGAACAAAAGAGCAACAACTTGCAAAACTCATGATCACATCTCACCAACTTGAGGCATTGGCTGCTGAACCAAGCTAGCTTCATACACACACCATGCTGCGCAGCCCCTAGGCTTTGTACCAAGCTAGCACTTCACCATACCTCTCTTACACAATTTTTGACTTTTTGCAAAAGGCAACTTACCAATCAATAAAGCACATGTCCAATCAACTGACCAATGAGAGAGAGTTATGTGGACAATTTGCAAGCCATTTCATGTACTAAGCAAGGCTGAAGCTCTCACATTCAACACATTCACAAAAAACACTCCCAATTGCAACTTGCTTCGAATCTGCCTCCATAGCTTGCAAACACTCAAACTCTCTTCACCATTCAACTCACCTTGCTCCATAGACCACCCAGCACCAAGAACACAAGCCTGAAACAGCCTGAACATCTCACTGCCATTTCTCACTTCATTTTGCAGTTTCAATCGAATCTCCTTCCACAAACCACAAACACACCAACAAACACTCCAGACCTTCTCCATTCATCCTCAGGATCACAAACCATCATTCACAATGGCCTGAAACCTCCAGAAACTCCATTGCCATTTCTGACCAAGCTTGAGCAGGAGCTTTCGAATCTCACTATCCAGCCAGCTCAAACTTCTTTTGAGCATTCAAACATCTTCTGGGGATCAAGTGGAGTGGATTGCACAAGGAGAAGTGGCCAGAAAGTCCTCAAACTGAAAGCTCCAAATCTCAGGTAGCTCGAAAATTATTTTTCCAGAAATCATTTTTCTTGTTACAAACTTGTTCTATGTGATTCACTGATCATCCTGATGTTCTTAGTTTTTGAAATGGTTTTGTTTTGAGTATTTAATTTGTCTCTGAAGCTTGCGTGCCCTAGAACTTGTTTTCTTCGATTCAGCTTGTTTAGGAAGAATAAATTTGTTTTGAGAGAGGGGTTTGATTCGTGAGAGGTTGGAGATCATTTCCCAATTCATAGATTTTGTTTTTGTTACGTTTTGAGGAAGTTGGTGAGTTTCCCGGTGAGGTGCTGGCCGGAGAAGACGACCGGAAGTCTTCTCCGGCCACCTGAGTCATTAAACCCTAATCTCAGGTCATTAACTCCAGTTTGAATTTGAGCCGTAGATGGCCTTTGACCCGTTGACTTCCCTCTCTTTTGGATGGCCCAGATCATTTCATTTGCCCTAATCTCTCTCATTAGCTTTAATTAATTCGTAATTAAATTAATTAAGTCAGGTGCAATCCACACCCTCCATTCACGCGCCAGTCAACACTTTCAAATCCAGAATGCATCTCAGCCATCCATTTGGTTTACTTTCACTTTTATTTGATTTTTAATTCATTTTATTTCAATTAACTTGCACAATTTATTTAAAATAGCAAAAAATATCTTAAAAATTATGAAACTTTTTCCTCTGAGTTTTATTAATTTTTAAGACCCAAAAATATTTTTATTTTATTTTTCATCATTAAAAAAGTATTTTTAAATATTTAAGAGATTATTTTTAATTGATTAATGGGAATTAATTAATTAAAAATACTTTTAGGTATTTAAAAATTACAAAAAAATTCATGAAATGTTCTAAGACATTTAGAAACATTGTCCAACCTTCAAACCAAATTTCTTTTTTGATCTTGATGCACTTTAAGAATTTTTCATTGAATTAAATCATATTTTGTGCATTATTTTGATCACAAGTTCAAAAATTCATTTCTGCCTATTGGAGAAGGTTGAGACATTGATTCTTCTTGCATTGTTTTGTGTTTAGCATGTAGTTTCTAGGGTAAAATGGCCATGATTTGATCTTGCATTTTCCATTTTGTTTGGCATTTCTTTTGTTAAGAACCCTAAAAAACCCTAATAACTTAGAAAAATCATATCTTGAGATTGGTTGAGAGTTGAGAGCTCCCCTTTGGGCAGTGGTTCATTATAGGTTTAGGGTTTCCTTGGGTACCATTTTCCATTTTTTATCTTAGGATTTGTTTCTGTTTTGGGTTTTTGTTTGATGTTTGATCCTTAAACCCTGATTTGGACTTCCATTTGCATCCTTCTTGCATTTCCTTGCATAACATGACTTGTCATTGCATTTTGTGCATTCTTGTGATCCATTTGACATCTTAAGACATATAGAAAGCATCTTTGATCATTGCATCTCATATTTGCCATGTCATTTGTCTTGTATGATTCATAACATTTCATGCTTGTTCATGCTCCTTAGCTTGCATCATTTGCATCCATGATCTTGTATGAACATTCCCATGCCTTGATTCATGTTTATAGAATTCCATAGCATCATTATCATCATTAACATGCTTCTGGTTTTGTTTCTTATCATGTCATCTCATTTCATTTTGCATTGCATTGCATTTCTTTCTAACATTTCAGGTGGTAAGTGAACTTGAGAAGTGAATTTGCCTTCACTTATCATAACTCTTCTTTTCATCTCTCTTGCATCCATTGCTGCATTTTTATATGTGTTTGAGTTTGAGCTTGCTCATTCTTTCTCCTCCCACTTTCTTTCTTCAAGTGACTTGACTTCTTGAATGAAGCAAGCTGCTTTGCTTCTCTTGATCTTGTTCATCTGCTTCCTGGTGGCTCCTTTGAAGATTGTTCTTGAAAACCACACAAACCTTAGGAACAACCAAGCATGACAATGATTAGGGTTTTGATTAGTCTCCCCACTTAGTTTTACCTTTGTGTCTCTTTTGAGTCTTCTCTTCTCACCTCCTAATCAGGGACTAAACCCTAAAGGCTTTAAGACTTTGTGATTAAGCTTATGCCTGCATCCTTCTCTTAGGATGGAGTGTATAACTTTAATCCTAAGTGTTAAACCCTTAATGTGTTTAAATCTCTTAATCAATTCACTTAATAATTATCAAGACATCACACTTGTAACTTGGGCCTTGCATCAGGGTTCTAATTCTTCCTTAAGTGGTTAAGAAGGACTAACCCTAGTGTTAATGGACAAGTCCCCCTCAAGTTGTCTTACAAATCATAAAAAAACACTTCATCATCATATCATTAACTACAATCCACTTAATAAAGGCTTTGTTTTGTCATGAGTTTAATCCCTAATCATGGATTAAGTTGAGGAGCTTTCCTCAGCTTAAACATTCTCATCTATCATCCTTCTTTTAGGATGGTGTAATGAGTCTGTTTAATCCCTGATTATGGCTTAACCTCATTACTCAACACTAAACAAAAACACCAAAAACATCTAAATAATCACAAATAGGATAATGATCTTAATCCTGCACCATAGGTGATTAAGTGTGAGAATCTGACTTCACACTTAAGGTATTCTCATTACCCCTAATCAGAGGGAAGATGTGATGAGTTTACTAAATCCATTGGTTTAGGCTTAAGCTCATTTTCTTATGACAAACTTTCAAAAGCAATAAAAGACTGAAAACACAAAAACAAACAATAATCGTCTCCTCCGGGATTCTTTTCTCATCATCTTCACTCACAAACGAGAACTTGCTTCTTCCGTCTAATGCAAGACAGTAAGCACCTGAGCCAGACGGGTCATACACTTGAGCATTGACAAGCAAGCAGTTCACAAGTCAATTCACCTTTCAGTCTCTTTGGGTCGAACTACGGTGTTCTGACTTCCTCATTGCACGAGAGGATACGTAGGCATAACTTAACAGTTATCGAACAAAAGTCTCTGTACATTCCCCCTCCTTCCAGCATTATTTTTTAAGCCTCATAATCATGAGCATACTCTTTCTTACACTGACACTATACATATTACACTTCACTTCATTACACTGACACCTGTACATTCTTTTCCAGCTATTTTATGCACAGATTGCACTGACACTACCCCTTTAAAACACAAATCTTTCAAGCGTGGATCCCGTCGAGTACGACGGACAATCTGGGTGCTAATACCTTCCCAGGTTGTAACCAACCCCCTTTCTCAGTCTCTCTGGTTCGCAACCGTCTTATCCATCTTTTTTCTAGGTCTATGCAGCATTGCCTTTCCTCCGGGATAAAAATGCCTAGCTGGCGACTCTATTCATCTCCAGTGAGTTCACGGCTGTGTGTTCTCACTGTCCCCTTCGCCGACCGTTCGCGTCTGTACCCTTATCTGACCTGGTGTCACTTATCGGGAGCGACACACTTGTTGATATGAAGATCTGCATGTTAATCCTTTGAACATAAGTTATAAGAATGAAGCAATTAGAGCATAGCATCTTCTGAGATAATCATATAGAAGATAAATATCAGAACTTCTAGATGATAAAAACATATGATTAAAGCATTTTCATTCTGGGCATAACTTCATGCTAAGGTTAGTTAGTATGAAATTAAATCTATCTTCAGAAAGGGGTTTTGTAAAAATATCAGCCCATTGGTGATTTGTGTCTATAAATTTTAACATTAAAATTCCCTTCTGAGTATAGTCCCTAATGAAGTGATGTTTAACTTCTATGTGTTTAGCTCTAGAATGTAAAATTGGATTTTTAGAGAGACAAATAGCAGAAGTATTGTCACAGAGGATGGGAATGTTACTCTCATAGATATTGAAATCCTCAAGCTGATTTTTCATCCAGAGCATCTGAGTACTGCATCCAGCTGCTGCAATGTATTCAGCTTCTGCAGTTGATAATGCTATGGTTGGCTGTCTTTTGCTAGACCAAGAGATTAGATTGTCTCCTAGAAATTGACAACTTCCAGGAGTACTTTTTCTTTCTGTTCTGTCTCCAGCAAAATCAGCGTCACAATATCCTACAAGTTTATACTCTTCTGATCTTCTGTAATACAGACCAAGATTAGTAGTACCTTTCAGATATCTAAAGATTCTCTTAACTGCTGTTAAGTGAGTTTCTCTAGGATCTGATTGGAATCTAGCACATAAACATACACTGTATAGAATATCTGGTCTAGAAGCAGTTAGATAGAGAAGAGATCCAATCATACCTCTGTAGAGCTTCTGATCTACTTTCTTACTTACCTCTTCTTTCTCCAGGATACAAGTAGGATGCATAGGAGTTTTAGATATAGTGCTTTCTGATAAGTCAAATTTCTTCAGAAGTTCTTTTACGTATTTGCTTTGATGGATATATGTTCCTTCTGATGTTTGATTTATTTGAATTCCCAGAAAGAACTTTAGTTCTCCCATCATGCTCATTTCAAATTCTGCCTGCATAGATTTAGCAAATTCCTTTCCCAAGGCACTTTTAGTAGAACCAAAAATTATATCATCTACATAAATTTGACATATCAAAAGATCATTTTTAATGTTTTTACTGAAAAGAGTTGTATCCACTTTCCCTCTGATGAACTTATTTTCCAGAAGAAAATTACTTAGTCTTTCATACCAAGCTCTGGGAGCTTGTTTTAAACCATATAATGATTTTTTGAGTTTGTAAACGTGTTCTGGAAATTTTGTATTTTCAAAACCAGGGGGTTGGTGTACATACACTTCTTCATCAATATAACCATTTAAAAATTCACTTTTGACATCCATTTGATATAGAATAATATTATGATTTACAACAAATGATATTAGAAGTCTGATTGATTCTAACCTGGCGACTGGTGCATAGGTTTCTGTATAGTCAATTCCTTCTTGTTGACTATAACCTTGTGCAACCAGTCTTGCTTTGTTTCTGACAACTTCTCCTTGCTCATTAAGCTTGTTTCTGAATACCCATTTGGTGCCAATGATGTTGAATCCTCTGGGCCTAGGAACTAGATCCCACACGTCATTTCTGGTGAATTGATTTAGTTCTTCTTGCATAGCCAGAATCCAATCATTTTCTGAGAGAGCTTCTTCTACAGAAGATGGTTCAATCAGAGATACAAGTCCCATTAATGTCTCTTCAGAGTTTTTGAATGAAGATCTTGTTCTGATTGGTTCATCTTTCTTTCCCAATATTTTATCTTCTGGGTGATTAATATTGCTTCTGGATGGCTTCTTCTGGATGGGTTCTTCAGATGTTGTTGGAGAAATTGTATTGTTTTGATCTTTAGATGATTGATCTTTAGAAGTTCTGTTTGTAGATATTTCTACTTCTATATTTGCAGAAAAGTTATTCTGCTTTGGTTTTTCAGAACCAAGCTTATCATCAAATCTGACATGAATTGATTCTATCAAAATTCGTGTTTCTGTATTGTATACTCTGTATCCCTTAGAGCGTTCAGAGTATCCTAACATATAACACTTTTGTGCCTTAGAATCAAATTTATTCAGAGTATCAAGAGTATTTAACATAAAACAAATACATCCAAAAGGATGGAAATATGAAATGTTGGGCTTTCTGTTCTTCCACAATTCATAAGGAGTCTTTTCAAGAATAGGTCTTATAGAGATTCTATTCTGAATATAGCATGCTGTATTTACTGCTTCTGCCCAAAAGTGTTTAGCCATATTAGTCTCATTTATCATGGTTCTGGCCATCTCTTGTAATGTTCTATTTTTACGTTCTACAACCCCATTTTGTTGTGGAGTTCTAGGACAAGAAAAATCATGAGAGATGCCATTTTCATTAAAAAATGATTCTAATTGTTTATTTTCAAATTCTCCACCATGATCACTTCTGACTTTAATGATTTTAGATTCTTTTTCATTTTGAACTTGTTTGCAGAAGTTAGAAAATACAGCAATTGACTCATCCTTGTGTCTAAGAAACTTTACCCATTTCCATCTGCTGAAGTCATCTACGATCACCAATACATACTTTTTGCCATTGACAGAAGCAGTTTTCACTGGTCCAAACAAGTCAATGTGCAAAAGTTCTAATGGTCTAGAGGAAGATACAACATTTTTAGCTTTAAAACCAGTTTTTGAAAATTTGCCTTTCTGACATGCTTCACACAGAGCTTCTGAGTTGAACTTCAAATTTGGAAGTCCTCTGACTAGATTGAGTTTGTTAAGTTGAGATAATCTTCTCATATTAACATGTCCCAATCTTCTGTGCCAGACCCATTGCTCAGTTTCCACAGACATTAGACATTTTACATTTTGAATTTTTAATTCTGAAAGCTTTATTTTATAAATGTTGTTCTTTCTCTTTCCACTAAAGAGGATTGTTCCATCTTTCTGACTAACAGCTTTACAGAACTTTTGATTGAAGATTATGTCATAGCCATTATCACTTAATTGACTTATGGATAATAAATTATGCATTAATCCTTCTACAAGTAGAACATTAGAGATAGAGGGAAGATTTCCATTACCAATAGTTCCGGAGCCAATTATTCTTCCTTTTTGATTGCCTCCAAAGCCTACGTGGCCTCCATCTTTTAATTCAAGACTTTGGAACATATGCTTTCTTCCCGTCATGTGACGTGAGCATCCAGAGTCCAGGTACCATGATTGGTGTTTCAGTTTTGCTGTTAAAGACATATGCAACATACACAATTTTATCCTTGGGTACCCATATTCTTCTGGGTCCTTGTTTGTTAGTTTTTACAAACTTCTGATTCATTTTAGTTTTTAAATCAGAACTTGTAGAACAAGATGACTCACTAGTGTATATAAGATCATGATTATGACCATAGGTGAAATGAGAACTTAGAGTAGTATTAGTATTTATGACAATGTCATCAATATTTTTTAGCTTCAGAGTTTCTTTATTTTTCACATAGCCTATGCCTCTTCTTTCATTTCTGCTAACACCATAGATCATAGAAGCAATCTTACTTCAATCTAAGCTTTTAGTAAGAAATTGTTGAAAGCTATAATCATATTGTTTTATGATATTATCAGAGTTGATTAGATCTTCTAATTCAGATTTCTTCTGAGCTTTAAGTTTCTCAAAAGAGTTTTTACATTCAAAGAGGTTTTCTTTCAGCTCAGAGTTTTCTGTTTTTAGTTTTCTAACTTCTTCTAATTCAGATACTAGACTTTGTTTAATGTCTTTGTATTTGAATTGAAGCTTCTGATATTTTTCAAGAATTTCTGAAAGGCTAGCTTCTAACTGAGGTCTTGAGAATTTAGAAAATACCTCTTCTGAATCTGATTCTAACTCTGATTCTGATGAGTGATCATCTTCTGGTATATTTGCCATTAATGCAATATTAGCTTGTTCATCTTCAGAATCTGACTCTGCTTCAGATGATTCAGAATCATCCCATGTTGCCATGAGACTCATTTTCTTTTCTCTGCTGAATTTGTTTCTGGGTTTTTCTTTCTGAAGTTTTGGACATTCACTTTTATAGTGTCCTGGTTCTTTGCATTCGTAGCACACAACTTCTTTGCTTCTGGGTTTCTTGTGACCAGATGTTGATTCAGAATAATTAGTTGTTCTTCTGGTATTTCTGAACTTCTTCTGACGATGCTTCCAGAGTTGTTGAACTCTTCTTAAAAGGAGAGATAATTCATCTTCTTCTGATGAACATCCAGAGCTTTCTTCTTCTTCTGCCTGTAAAGCTTTAGAAACATGTTTGTTAGATTTAAGAGCTACAAACTTACCTTTCTTCTGGGGTTCATCTTCTTCTAACTCAATCTCATGACTTCTCAAGGAGCTGATCAGTTCTTCTAAGGAGATTTCATTTAGATTTTTTGATAACTTTAAAGCAGTGACCATGGGTCTCCAAGCTTTTGGTAAACTTCTGATGATTTTCTTCACATGATCTGCTGTTGAGTAGCCTTTGTCCAGAACTTTTAGTCCAGCTACCAGGATTTGGAACCTTGAAAACATTTTTTCAATGGTTTCATCTTCTTCCATCTTGAAGGCTTCATACTTCTGGATGAGAGCTAGAGCTTTAGTCTCCTTGACTTGAGAGTTGCCTTCATGTGTCATCCTCAGAGAATCAAACATGTGTTTAGCTGAATCCCTGTTTGTGATCTTCTCATATTCTGTGTAAGAGATGGCACTTAGAAGTATGGTCCTAGCTTTGTGATGATTTCTGAATTCCTTCTTCTGTTGAGCTGTCATATTTTTTCTTTCAATCTTCTGACCATCTGCTCCAACCGGATGAATGTATCCATCTGTCACCATGTCCCAGAGATCTCCATCCAGAGCTAGAAAGAAACTCTCCAGAACATCCTTCCAGTAGTCGAAATTGTCACCATTGAATATTGGAGGTTTAGCATTGATCTTGTCATTCTGATAGTCATTGTTGTTAATTCCAGTATCGGCCATGTGTTTAACTTCTGGATCTTTTACTGACACGGTTAAGTGTAATACTCAGAACCTAGCGCTCTGATGCCAATTGAAGGTGCGCCAAACACAAGGAAGGGGGGTTGGAATTGGGTTTGCTTTACCAATAAAAATTAACTTCTAATGACACGTTTAATTTATCCTGGTTCGTTTGAACTCAAACTACGTCCAGTCCACCCGCCAAGGTGATTTTGCCTCTACTGAGGTCTTAATCCACTATTCAATAAGAATACACACAAAGACCTATAGTCAATGTCCTCTTGAGTCTTCTGACTAAACTTAGTCACTCAAGGAATAGAATAACTATTACAAAAATATAAAAGAAGTAACTTAGAATGCTTCTTGATAAGCACGTATCACTAAGTGAAAGTTACAGTAATAAGCACAATATGATTTAATGATTTGCGTGAATAATATGAGATGCGTTACGTTCTTGATTTCTTCAAATGGAGTCCTTTAAATAGTTCTTGAGAAAGTAGCCGTTGGAGACATCTTGAATTAAATTAGGATAGACTTTAATATCATAAATTCCTTCCATAAGTAGAGATACTTGTCTTTGTTCATTAATTAAAATATTCTTTAATTAATGTCTTTAATAGGGATACCAGCATCTTCTAAGCGGAGATCAGAGATAATAAGTAAAAGATGCGCAGCCAATAAATATGTAATTTAATGCTGGATTCTCCTTTGAGAGTATCTTCTATAATGAATCTTCTTAGCTCGTACGGTTTACTTAAATAAGATTGACTTCTACACAAGAGTAAATATATTCATTAGAACTTCTAATATGAAAAGCTTTGTTATCATCAAAACACTTAGAGGATCAGAACCATAATTTTTCTAACATCCATCAAATCGAAAAATTTCATAATATGAAAGGGATGCATTCGGTTTGTTCAAATTAGGGCATGAAGATGCAATGTTATGATCCAGAATTGATCTATGAACTCCAAGGAACAAGTTGCAACCTTTGGTTTGTCTTGAAAGGGCTTGAATGATAGAATCCGAATTTGAGTTTTGGTGAGTTTTTTTGAATGTTCAAACTTACTCTTGAGGCTGTGAATTCGTCCCCTTTGCATTGTGATAGCTTGTATACTTATAGTAGAGTGAAGCTAGGTCAAAAGATTGGATCATTGTTTGGACTTTTTGATTTTTGTAGATTGAAAAAGATTAGAACTTAAATTTCATATATTTTTGAATGAGACCTTTCTATTTCAAGACAATCATCATCAATTGTATATCAATTTAATCCAATTCATGTTAATGACCTTCTAGAACCAAAATATATTTTAAATTTTCATATTTGATATTTTATTTAAATTTAAAATGATTTTTAATATAAAAAATCATAATAAATAAAATAAATAAAATAAAATTATGAAAATATCAAATAAATTTCGTGCATGATGTCATGGAACACTTTGGGTCACAAAAAGTTCAGCCCATTTAGAAAAATTTGGTTTTAAAACCCTATTTTCTTCATAAACCACCCAAAAATTTCCCAACTTTGCAAGGACACATATCCTTCAATTTTAATGATATGAGGGTGTTCTTGGACATTTTGGAAAGCTTGAAGAGTCCTATAACCAACCCCATTCGTTTCATGTCCATATCATATACCATTCTCAAGTTATGCCCTTTTAAAGTTGTTGACTTTTTGTTGACTTTCAAAAGGACCTATAATGTCTTAGCTCATACCTTCCAAATGAAGCATTTTTGGACTTGGCTTGTGAGACACAAAGTTGTAGAGAATTCAATTTCCTTAAAAATGAGCTTTGTATGGGAAAAATGTGATGAAGCATGTGAAAGTTATGGCTGGTCAAAGTTCAGTTGACTTTTCCTGAAGAAACCATAATTTAGAAACCTCTGATTCTTGATGATCTGAAATATCCTTGATGAATCATGATCAACCCTTGATCAAATGATGAATTTTACTTCATATACTTGATGTTGGCAAAAAATCATGAAGTTTGACTTTGGTTTGACCACAATTGACCTTAGTTTGACTTTTTAACTACTTTGACTGATTTTGACCTATCTAATCATCTGACTGAGCAAACCTTTGAGAAAAGTTCTGAAATTTGTCATGGGGATTATTATACACATATAAGATGTTATGAAACTCACTTGAAGTCTTGGAAGTCCATTTAGCCTGATTAAAGTCAAAGCCCTAGTTTTAGATGCACTGCTTAGGAGGATGCATTGTCTGAGGGAATTGTCAAATCTTCTGACTAATTGTGAACTTTGTGAACCTTGTGAACCTCATAAGATGTCTTGTGAACCTTGTGAACCTCATAAGATGTCTTGTAAACTTCATGAACCTCATGAGGTGTCTTGTGAATCTTGTGAACCTTGTGAACCTTTTAGCACACAAAGTCTTGTATTGTGAGGGCAAATTTTAGGGTGCAACAGACGCCAGGAGATGGACATACGAGTCCTCAAACATTTAACATATTACTTGAGACAGACGAGTCTCCTTCGGATATACCTGTTACGCCAGGACTGGGATGCATTAAAGTCTGTGGGATAGACATGCAATCAAGGTAAACGAACCTTCTTCATATATTATCCGTGGATATATGGTATAAGACAGACGAGTCTTCTTTGAGCAAACCTGTGACGCCAGGTGCAACAACAATAATTGGTGATTTAGACAGACGAGCCTCTTTCGGATTTACCTGTTACGCCAGGACCGGTAACCATTTTGACATTAATTCCCACTGTCAGGATTTTAAACCTCTTCAATACAGACGAGTATTGGATGATCATCAAGATAACACAGACGAGTGCCATAAGTCAATGATACAAACGAGTATCATACGATGATCTGAGAAACACAAACGAGTGCTTCAGGCAATGATACAGACGAGTATCAGCCACTGGTATATACGATTACCAGGAATTCAAACACATACGAGCATTTGAAAGTAGCAACAGCAAGTGCCAGGATAATCAGCAAATCCACACATACAGATATAAGCTAGCAGAGACGAGTGTCGAAGATGATACAAACGAGTATCCAAACAAAGAAGACGAGCTTCAAAAGGTGATCAACACAAACGAGTGTTGGGGATGATACAGACGAGTATCCACAAATATCAGGCATACCAAACACAGACGAGTGCCGGAAAGTGCAGACGAGCAATATCAAGGTAATCATAAACCACTGCTGGGGAGAGCAAACGAGCAATACCGAAGATATGACACATACGAGTGTTGAGAGGTGCAGATGAGCAGCAATAAAGCAATAATATGTCATTAGAGGGGAAACGCTGCTTAGGGACAACACAGTCGAGTGTTGAGAAACGCAGACGAGCGATAGACAAATGCCTGATTGGCCACAAAAGTTACAACTCTGCAGGGGAAGACAAAATGAGAGGTCTGGATACCTGACTGACTGAGGTGATGAATACCTGACTGTATCATCAAATCACCCAAAAGTATGGCAACTTCGCTAGGGAAATATTTCACTGACGGAAGTGAAGATCAAATATGAACTCTGTGGGGACAGGATCATCTTCAGCCTTGGTTGGAAAGATACATCAATCATACTCTAGCTGGGGAGAGCATGCTTCCACTGCTAAGCTCTGGCTGGGAAAGACTCTTGCTGGGAAAAACTCTTGCTGAGGATAGAATTCTGATAATTCCAACTCTGGGGGATGTCAGGCTTTCAAATACCTGCCGGGCATACTCCACTGGGGAAGAATGGACTGCTACTCCATTGGGGAAGTAATAAACTGCTTGGGTTGCTGCCAAGGCTTAGCTGGAGAAAAAACTCTGCTGGAGATGTCAGGCTTTCAGATACCTGCTGGGGGAAGAAATCTCTGCTTGGGGAGACACTCTAC
Organism: Lathyrus aphaca; assembly: GCA_963966055.1. Classification (NCBI taxonomy): domain Eukaryota; kingdom Viridiplantae; phylum Streptophyta; class Magnoliopsida; order Fabales; family Fabaceae; genus Lathyrus; species Lathyrus aphaca. The sequence continues at coordinate 40,467,264 of OZ014519.1, read as the reverse complement.
TGGGGAAGAGTAAATTGCTTGGGAGAATGTGACGCCATCCTGCAACCTGCAACAACAGAAAACACAAGTGTGCCTCGGGGACTTGCATGGTATGATCTATTCATCCATCGTCACCCGACACTCAAAGAGGGTTTACAGTTTCCCTGCATGTCATTTTTTTTAAATTATCACCATGTTCAGATGCAATGCTATTTTTGCCAAAAATTCAGGACATTTTGCAAACAAAAATAAACACACACAGCTTTTTGACTGAATATTATTTTTATTGAATGGCCTCTGAATAGGAAAAGATTTACATAAGGAAGCAACCACCTGGAAAGAGGTAGCTACCAAAAAATTGAGAAAAGAAACTATCCTAATGGCAATGGACACGGCATCCTAAGGAGTTCCATTTCTGCTATGACCTGCATGTCTTTGAGACTCTCCATTCTGCTTTGGCTTTCTGAAAGGATGAGGGGACTGTTTCCTATCCTTCTAATATTGTCAAGTTGTATGAAACGATGATGTGGTTCAGATCACTCGGATCGCAGTTGTTCGCTTACTCCCTTGTTTTGCGTGGATCGCCCTTTCGGGTTTTCAATCCACCGGGATACCCTTTTTTGCCTGAGCTGTCCAATGCGACTTTTCAACTCAGCGGGTGTACATTTTTTTTATTTCTTTCCCTAACTTTTGCCCGAGCTTTTTATTCTGTTTTTAGCTCGTTGGGATGCCCTTTTTTTGCCTGGACTATAATTTTGTTTTTGTGTCCAGCGGGTCTCTTTATGCGAAGTATTTTTTAACTGCGTCCGAGTTAACAGGGGATTGAAAGTCATCTCCATCCATAGTGATGAGCATCAGTGCTCCTCCTGAGAAGACTTTCTTCACTATGAATGGTCCTTCGTAGTTTGGGGTCCACTTGCCCCTGTGATCTGAACCTGGAGGAACGATCCTCTTCAACACAAGCTCTCCCACTTGATACTCTCGAGTACGTACTCGTTGGTCGAATGTACGCTTCATTCTCCTCTGATAAAGCTCACCATGACAGATAGCCGCTAATCTCTTTTCCTCAATTATACATAGCTGATTATAACGATCACGCACCCATTCAACCTCATCAAGCTTTACATCCATCATCACCGCAATGAAGGAATCTCTACTTCAATAGGCAGGACTGCTTCCATGCCATACACCAGAGAGAAGGGAGTTGCCCATGTTGACGTCCTGACGGACGTTCGGTACCCATGCAAAGCAAATGGTAACATCTCATGCCAATCTTTGTAGGTGACAACCATTTTCTGCACAATTTTCTTGATATTCTTGTTTGCTGCCTCTACCGCACCATTCATCTTTGGTCGGTAAGGAGAAGAATTGTGATGCTGTATCTTGAAGTCCTGACACAAGTCTGCCATCATCTTGTTGTTGAGATTAGAACCATTATCAATAATGATCCTTTCGGGCACTCCGTATCTGCATATGATATCCCTTTTCAGAAATCTTGCCACCACTTGACGAGTGACGTTGGCATAAGATGTTGCTTCTACCCATTTGGTGAAGTAATCAATCGCGACCAGAATAAAGCGATGACCATTTGAATCAGTAGGCTTTATCTTCCCGTTCATGTCAATGCCCCACATAGAAAAGGGCCAAGGAGATGACATGACGTTGAGAGGGCTTGGAGGAACATGCACTTTGTCTGCATATATTTGGCACTTGTGGCATTTACGAGCGAATGAACAACAGTCTGCATCCATTGTCATCCAGTAATACCCTGATCTCAGCAATTTCTTTGCCATAGCATGCCCTCCTGCATGGGTACCGAAAGATCCTTCGTGGACTTCCTGCATCAACAGGCTTGCTTCGTGTCTATCCACGCATCTGAGCAAGACCATGTCAAATTTTCTCTTGTTCAAAACCCCGTTTGTGTTCAAGAAGAAGCTAGCAGCAAGTCGCCTCAAGGTCTTCTTGTCATTGGAAGATGCCCCAGCTGGGTATTCTTTCTTTTCCAGGAATAACTTGATATCAAAATACCAAGGTTTCTCGTCAGACACGGCGTCTACAGAGAAGGCATGAGCTGGAGCGTCAAGCCTGGATATGTCAATTCTGGGCACATAGTTCCAACACAAGACTTTGATCGACGAAGAAAGAGTGGCCAATGCGTCGGCAAACTGATTTTCATCACGTGGTATGTGTTGAAGTTTAACTGTTGTAAAGAACGTCAACAACTTTCTAGCATAGTCCCTGTATGGAATTAGATGCTCTTGATGCGTATACCACTTGCCGGTAACTTGGTTAATGACGAGGGCTGAATCTCCGAATATATCGAGGTTCTTAATCCGAAGATTAATTGCCTCCTTTATTCCCATTATGCATGCCTTGTATTCCGCTTCATTGTTGGTGCAGCCAAAAGTGATTCTGGCAGCGAAGGGTAAGTGAACACCTTCAGGAGTGATAAGTACGACACCAACTCCACGACCATTGATATTGACTGCCCCATCAAACATCAACTTCCATTTGGATTCAGGGTCTGGCCCCTCCTCCAGAAGTGGTTCCTCATAATCGTTTGCATTGAGGTACATGATGTCCTCATCAGGGAAATCAAACTTCATTGGCTGATAATCATCCTCAAGAGGTTGTTGTGCAAGGTAATCCGACAATACACTTCCCTTGATGGCTTTCTGAGAAGTATACTGGATGTCATATTCAGTTAAAATCATATGGCACCTAGCAACCCTTCCGGTTAACGCTGGTTTCTTAAAAATGTACTTGACAGGATCCATTTTGGAAATGAGCAGTGTGGTATGAGTCAACATGTACTGCCTCAGTCGGCGAGCAGCCCATACCAAAGCGCAGCAAGTTTTCTCGAGCAGTGAGTATCGGGATTCACAGTCGGTAAAATTTTTGCTAAGGTAATAAATAGCGTACTCTTTTCGACTAGACTCGTCATGTTGGCCTAGAACACACCCCATTGACCCTTCTAGCACGGTCAAGTACATGATTAAAGGTCTTCCCTCAACTGGAGGCATTAGAATTGGAGGCTCCTGCAAATATTCTTTTATTTTGTCGAAATCTCTTTGGCAGTCATCATTCCACCTGACTGTTTGCTCTTTTCTTAGCAGTTTGAATATTGGTTCGCACGTGGCAGTTAGATGAGATATGAACCGAGAAATGTAGTTCAACCTCCCTAAAAACCCGCGCACTTCTTTTTCGGTTCTCGTTGCAGGCATATCTTGAATAGCTTTTACTTTGGAAGGATCTACCTCAATTCCTTTCTGACTAACAATGAAACCCAGCAATTTCCCGGAACGCACTCCGAAGGTGCACTTGTTTGGATTCAACCTCAGCTTGTACTTGATCAGTCTATCAAACAGCTTCTTCAGGTTGACCAGATGCTCTTCTTCGTCTCGGGACTTAGCAATCATATCATCCACATAACTCTCAATCTCCTTGTGGATCATGTCATGGAACAATGTGACCATCTGTTGCACTCCAAAATTTGCCCTCACAAGACAAGACTTTGTGTACTAAGAGATTCACAAGGTTCACAAGATTCACAAGACATCTCATGAGGTTCACAAGGTTCACAAGATTCACAAGACATCTCATGAGGTTCACAAAGTTCACAATTAGTCAGAAGATTTGACAATTCCCTTAGACAATGCATCCTCCTAAGCAATGCATCCTAAACTAGGGTTTTGACTTTAATCAGGATAAATGGACTTCCAATACTTCAAGTGAGCTTCATAACATCTTATATATGTTTAAGAATCCCCATGTCAAGTTTCAAGACTTTTCCCAAAGGTTTGCTCAGTCAGATGATCAGATAGGTTAAAATCAGTCAAAGCAGTTAAAAAGTCAAACTGAGGTCAACTGTGGTCAAACCAAAGTCAAACTTCATGATTTTTTTTGCCAACATCAAGTATATGAAGTAAAATTCATCATTTTATCAAGGGTTGATCATGATTCATCAAGGAGATTTCAGATCATCAAGAATCAGGAGTTTCTAAATTAGGGTTTCCTCAGGAAAAGTCAACAGAACTTTGACCAGCCATAACTTTCACATGCTTCATCAAATTTTTACCATCCAAAGCTCATTTTGAAGGAAATTAAATTATATACAAATTTGTGTCTCATAAGACAAGCCCAAAGATTCTTCATTTGGAAGGTATGAGCTAAGACATTATAGGTCCTTTTGAAAGTCAACAAAAAGTCAACAACTTCAAAAGAGCATAACTTGAGAATGGTAAAAGATATGAACATGAAACCAATTGGGTTGGTTAGAGGACTCTTTTAGCTTTCCAAAATGTCCAATAACACCCTTATAGCATTAAAATTGAAGGATTTGTGCCCTTGCAAAGTTGGGAAATTTTTGGGAGGTTTATGAAGCAAATAGGGCCTTAAAACCAAATTCTTCCAAATGGGCTTGCAATTTTGTGATCCAAACATTAACATGACACCATGCACGACCCAATTATCATTTATTCAGATTTTTATTATTTTGATTTTATTTATTTTGATTTTATTCATTTAAAACCATTTTAAATCAAAATAAAATAGTTAAATCAAATATTTGAATGAGATATTGCTTCTAGAAAATCATAAATATTGCTTGGATCAGATTGATATGAAATTTATGATGATGGTCTTAAAATAGTAAGGTTGTATCAAAGAATATTTGAAATTTAAGGCATGATCTTTCTCAATCTCATTGATCCAAAAAGTCCAAAGAACAATCACTTCTCTTGACCTAATTTTGTTCACTTATAAGTATAGAACTCATCACAATGCCAAGGACACGAATTTGCAGCCTCAAACAACAATTTCAAACTTTCAAAATTCACCAAAAAATCTCAATTCGGATTCCTACTTAGAGGCTCTTTCAAGACATTCTAAAGGTTTCAACATGTTCCTTGATGTTCACTGAACGCATAGCAATACTTATCATCATCCAAAACCTCATAAATCATTGAAACCGAATCACACTTGTTCTTGTATTTTGATTTTTTCGATTTCATATATATCTTTATTTTAAATAATATTTTATGGTTGATTAATGTTTATGATGATGTTTAGAATGATTCTGGATGGTTTGATTGAAGATTGGATGCAGGAAACATGAGAAGCCATTGTTAGGGTTTCGGCCAAGCTTTTAGGGTTTCATGATAAACCAAATATAAATGAATTTTAAAGACATAGAATGATTGTATGAACTCTGGGAATCATAATGCACTAATCAATTGGAAGAAATTTTGCTATTTCAATGATGTTTGAATTTCGCAGGTTATACACATTGAGAAATTTGCAGGTACCTTCGTTGAGGAAAGCGCAAGAGAATTCGTAGGTAATTTGGGGAAGACGAAGGCCAGTGGCGTCAAAATCTGATTTCAAAATTTGCTTTAATATTTTATTGATTTATTTGAGGTTATTACACAAATGCGTTGATGGCTCAGTTGGTTAAGGTGTGCGCATGTGAGGCAAAGGTCCAGGGATCAAATCCCAGTCTCAACAAGTTTTTTTGCTTTATTTCATTTATTTTCCAGGCTAAAAATATAATGATTCGCATCCATTTGTTATCACCAAACGCGCGTTGGCCTGGTGGAGGGCTGGTTGGTCTTGGAGATTGCAAAGCCTAGGGCCTGGGTTCGAATCCCAGCCTCAAGTATGTTTTTGTTCATATTTTCTTCTTGTTTAATATATATTATAATTAATTTAATTAATGATAAATACTTAAAATAAAATGTTTATATTATTTTTTTGTATAATTTCAAATTCATATTTTTTTTAAAATTAAACTTTATTCTTAAAATTACTTAATATTTATTTTTTGTATTAATATTATATATTTTATATAAATAATTTAATTATGTTTATATTAAATACTTAACCCTAATAAATTTATATGTAAAAATTTAATTATTTTTCTTATGTAACCTAATTTTTTATAAACCCTAATTATTTTATAAATATTAATATATTTGTATATAAATTCTAATTATGTCTATTTATTTTTTATAATTTGTTTATATTATTATTATACATAGTTTTATATAAATAATGTAAATAGTTTAATTAATTAATTAACCCTAACTTCTTTTTCTAAATAATTAAAAAACCCTAATTTTATCTTATGAATATAATTTATTATTTTTTATATGCTTATTTAAATAATTAGATTTTTTTTAGAATATGTATATAAAAATTAAATAATTAGACTATTAATCATATTTTATTAGTATATAATTATTATTATTTATTCCTTTTATTAAAATTCTCTTAAAAAATATTTATTTATTCAATTTAGAACTTTTTTTATATTATCTTGTTATACTAACCCTCTTATATTTATTTATTTTTGATTATTGTTACTAACCCATTTAATTATTTATATGTTTGCTTATTTATCTTAATTATTTTTAATTATTATAATGTAATTGTACATCCTATGTAATAGTTGTAGAAATTATTTTTATGTTTAATTGTTATGGTTAGTAAAATAGGGAGTGTAAAACATGTTTTGTATTTAAAATTAAATTTTAGATCATTAAATCTCAAGACAAATATTTGAATTGGTACACTCACACACGTAAGTCGATCCTGGATGTAAAGGGTGTTAACACCTTCCCTTTACATAACTTACCCCCCGAACCCAAAAATCTTTTAAGGTCTTTCCTGTTCTTTTATACCCTTTCCTTTTGGATAAAATAAAAGTCGGTGGCGACTCTTGCTATCCGCAACATTTAACTTAAGTCAGTTCTCCCACCGTGTTACAGAACTGACGACTCTGTTGGGGACCTATTAAAGAGGGGTACCCTTAGGAATTAGATCACTTTAAAATTGTTTGCCTTGTTTGCTTTATACTTATCTGTTGGGTGCTCTTATGTGTGAAAGATCCTAACCCGGATCTAGTGTACCTTAGGTAAATGGCAATAGACCAAGGAAACTGTACGTCGTATACTGATATGGTTGATCTGGTGGCCATAGTTAGTGTGACTTCTTGGTTGGTGCTTATGTTCCTTAAGAAAGTTGAGGATAATATGAGGCTGCCATATGTTGTCAATACACTAACTAACTTTTAGAACCCTAGTTATCCCATCTTAGCCTTTAGAAAAGTAGTGAGATAACCGGCTTTGGTGAAGACTGAAGTTGGTTGATACTCGATACTACACTCATTGAGATCCTAAACTTGGAGGGTTTTGGTTGGCAAGTAAGTTGCCTACTGAACAACCATCCTTGTGAAAGATCAATGATATTGAGATCCCTTAGAACCTGGTTACTTTATAGGACAGGATGAACCAACTAAACTTCAGGGGAGTGTACTTACCTTTAAACCTCATGCAAGCCTTCAAACCTAGGGCTATTGTGTGACTTGTTTGTGTGTGCCACATGTCTTTGGTTGAGCATAACATCATAGCATCATCATGCATCATAAGCATATCATTTTCACTAACCATTTCAAGGACCAAAGGATTTATCTTTGTTCTTTGTTGCAGGTCATGGCTTCTGCTCGTAGGAATACTATCCGGATTAACTTTATAGAGATACCTCCTAAGCTTAAGGAATTGGTTTCTCAAGTTTCTGAAAACCCCCAGTTCATCAAGAGGCATGGTCACCTACTGGATCTAGTCACTTCAGGATTCAATGAAGACATGATGAGTGTTCTGTTTCAGTTCTTTGACCCTAAACATCATTGCTTCACATTCCCTGACTATCAGCTGGTTCCTACAATGGAAGAGTTCTCCAAGCTTCTGGGTATACCTATCCTTGATTAGAGACCTTTCACAGGCTTGGAAAAAGAGCCTAAACCTGAAGTCATTGCTGCAGCCTTACATTTGAAGAAATCAGACATTGTCTTAGAAACGAGGAGTGGAGTTAAGGGTATTCTTGCTAAGGTATTGATGGAGAAGGCTTAAGTGTTCTTGAAGGCTATGAGCTATGATGCTTTTGAGGAGATCTTAGCCTTGCTGATTTATGGCTTAGTGTTGTTCCCCAATCCAGATCAGTTCATAGACATTCACGCCATCAACATATTTCTGAGTCACAATCCAGTGCCTACATTGCTTGGAGACATTGCACTCTCTTCATACTCGTACTACAAAGGCACGGGAACTCTGATGTGTTGCATACCTTTGCAATCTAGGTGGTTTATTTCTCACCTTCCTCGATCAGTGATGAAGAATGAGAAAGGGTTCAGATGGTCCAAGAGGATCATGTCACTCTCTCATTCAGATATCCATTGGTGCTCCAGATCTATGGAGAATGTCACTATCATTGACCGTTGTGGGGAGTTTCCTAATGTGCCACTTCTAGGCATAAGAGGAGGCATTATTACAACCCTTCCTTAGCTTTACGTCAGTTTGGTTACGCTCGGAGCAATGGTCCTCATGACATGCTTATTCAAGGAATTGTGTTCGACTACGACAACAATCTTCAAGGTTACCGTCAAAGGTTCATATGAGCATGGGGGAAAGTGAACAAGGTTGACAGCAAGACTCTGGAGCCCAAGTACACTATTCTTATGGAAGCTTACCTCAGATGGGTGCGATCTCGTGCTCAGACTCTTATGATGCCATATCCTGCCGTCCTGCCAGTTACTATGGAGCCTATTGCTGAAGGAGATACCTCTTATATCATCCTTCACCCAGACATGCCCACTGACATGGAAGACTTACAGAGATCCTGGATCCAGTTGAAGGAGCAAATGGATACTTTTGAGACTCATTACAAAGCAAGTCAAGAAAGAATCCTGGAACTAACAAAGCAACTTCACGAGGAGCGGAATCTCAACTTATACCTCAACACAAAGAGGAAATGTCCATGGGAGACCTAAAACCCCATCTTTTGTATTTACTTCATTTCGTTTTATAAGCCCAAAGGGCAAACAAATTTATTACTAATAAAAGTTTACTTTCTTGGCTGTTTAAGCAAATTTAAATCCTGCGGTCCTTGAAAACATTGCATACGCATTTATACACCATATCATTGCATCATAGGTTTCTTATGTACAGGTTTCTTATTTTCTCGCTGTTTATTTCGGCAATAGCTCTTGAACAAACAGTTAAAGATCTCCAGGCACAAAATGCACAGTTCCAAGAGCTGATCCTGAACTTGTCCAAGGGGTAGGATGAATTGAAGACACTGCTGGCCAAGAAGACCAAGAAGACTAGAAGGTCAGGAGGCCTAATCAACATGGGAAGAAGGTTCAGAGGTCCTGTCAAGACCAAAGAATAGGTTGAAGATTATGAGTCTGAAGAGTCTGAGAAAGAGGGAGGCAGTCTCCACAACACTGTGGGGGACTCTGATTCTGAAGCTAACTACTATCATGAGCCTAATGAAGATAAGTTCAAAATGCTGGTGGATAGAATGGATGCTATGAAATTGCAAAAGTCTTCTGGGCTAGATTTTGAAGACCTGAGTTTGATATCTGGGGTGGTCATACCCATTGGTTTCAAGGTTCCCGCTTTTGTAGTGTATGATGGTGTCTCTTGTCTCAAGCTGCATCTGAGGTCTTATGTCCGGAGAATCCAACCCCATACTGCTGATAAGAAGTTGTGGATCCATTTCTTCCAAGAGAGCTTATCTGGAGCTCAATTGTAATGGTACTATCAGTTGGAGAGTGTCAACATCCGTGATTGGAATGATCTTGCTGAGGCTTTTTATAAGCAATATCAATACAATGCTGACCTAGCCCCTACTCGCATGCAACTACAAATCATGTCTATGGGTGCTAAAGAAAATTTCAAGGAGTACGCCCAGAAGTGGAGAGATTTGGCTGGTAGAGTGCAACCCCCTCTAACTGACCGGGAGTTAGTGGATATGTTCATGTGTACGTTGAATGGTCCTTTTTACAGTCATCTCATTGGAAGCTCATCATCTGGCTTCACTGAGTTGATAATGACAGGAGAACGCGTAGAAAGTGGTATAAGGAGTGGCAAGATCCAAGTGTGTACATCTTCATCAAGTACTGCAAAGAAGCCTCCCAGTGGGAAGAAAGAGTCAAATGTTGTTTATGGTCAACCTGGTCGTAATAGGAGGCATCAGTCTGTAAGTGCAGTTCATATCTCCAATCCTACTCCTGCAACACCAGAGCCACCACAGGGAAATCAGCAGAGGCCTAGAAGGCAGTTCACTAAGCTCAACATGTCAATGGCCCAAGCCTTGCAACACTTGTTGAAGGGTGAACTCATCACTTTGAGGGACCCTTCTCAGAATCCCAATGTTACCTCTCCCGGGTACAATCCTAATGCACGATGTGCATATCATTCAAATTGTCAGGGACATGATACCAATAGTTGCTGGATATTGAAGAATAAAATTCAGGATATGATTGATGCTGGAGAGATTGAGTTTGACCCTCCGGGTACTCCAAATGTGATTACTGCTCCCATGCCAAATCATGAAAAGACTATTAATGCCATTGATGAAGTTTCACATATTTCCTCAGTTGCAGATTTGACTACACCATTGTCTGTTATTAAGAAGAAGTTAGTACAAGATGGGTTCTTTCCAGGTTGTCGTGAAGATTGTTTATATTGTGCCTATAAGCCGGATAGCTGCTGGAGGTTGAAGGACGGAATTCAACGCCTCATGAATAATTACACCATAGTGTTTGAGAGGACCCCACCTTCTGTGGAGAGTATGGTTGATCATATAACTAAAGGTGCGAAGGTTGAAGAGGTGGATATGGTTGATAAAGTGCCGGTAAGGATTACTTCTAAGGGACCTGCAAAAATCACTCGTAAAGGTCCAATTAAAATTACTTCTGAAGGCCCTGTGAAGATTGTTGTTGAAGCTAGAGTGGCTCCTATGATCATTACCACTCCGGGTCCTATTCCATATACTTCTGATAAAGCTATTCCTTGGAATTATGGGTCCGATGTTTATATTCATGGTGTTAAGCAGGAACCTTTAGCTGAGACACCTATTGTTGATGAAAACCTTGATGTTGATAATATTGCTGGATCTAGTAAGATCACACGAAGTGGAAGAGTCTTCTCTCCTCCAATTACCTCCAAGAATGCAGTTACTCCAGCTACTACCTCTACTGCTGATGCTCGGGGCAAAGGTCCTATTATTGAACCCATACCAACTAATGTGCCAACTGCTAATGATCTTTCTAAGCAGATGGAAGAAGTATTGAAGATCATTCGCAAGAGTGATTATGACATTATTGACCAATTGGGGCATACTCCCTCCAAGATTTCTATGTTGTCTTTATTGTTGTGTTCCGAGGATCATGCCAAAGCCTTGATTAAATTCTTGAAGATTGCTCACGTACCAAATGAGATTTCTGTAGACCAGTTTGAAAATTGTGTTGCACACTTGACCTATGATAATGGGTTAGGTTTCTCCGATGCTGATTTGACTCCTGCCAAGAGGGATCATAATCGGGCTCTACATATCTCTATTGAATGCAGGGGCACTACTCTGTCACATGTGTTAATAGACAATGGTTCCTCGCTGAATGTGTTGCCCAAAGAAGTTCTGAATAAGCTTAGTCCAGAAGATGCTGTGTTGAAGCCCAGTAATATAGTGGTGAAGGCTTTTGATGGCTCGAGAAGAGTGGTGCATGGAGAAATTGATCTCCCAATAAAAGTAGGTTCTCAAGTCTTCAATGCTACTTTTTATGTAATGGATATCCGTCCTTCATATTCTTGTTTGCTTGGGCGTCCCTGGATCCATGGGGCAGGTGATGTAACCTCCACCTTACTTCAGAAGCTGAGATATTCAGTAGAAGGAAAAGTTGTCACTGTTTACGGAGAGGAAGGATATATAGTTAGCCATGTGAACACCTTTAAATATCTTGAAGTGGAAGGTGAATATGTTGAAACTCCGTGCCAGACATTCGAAATAGTTCCTTGGGTTGTTAATAATTATGAAGCTCCTCCTGTTGTCAAGAAAGTTCATGTGGTCACCAGAGTACCTCCTACAATGGCTTCCCTCAAGGATGCTAGAGCTATGGTGGATGAAGGTGGTTGTACTATTTGGGGTCAGCTTCCTGATATTCCTTACAAGTCTGACAAATTTGGTTTGGGTTTCACTGCAGAGTCCCAGAAGGCTGTGCGTCGTGCTCGTGTTGTTCGTATCACCAATCAGGGGATTATGAAAGATCAGATCAATGCTGTGGGTGACTATGATGAAGACTACAACTTGGATGCTTGGATTTTTCCTACTGTGGGTGTTGGGCTCAATAATTGGAAAGCTGAAGATGTTATTCCTATCTCCTTTAGTCAGGAGTAAATACTATTACTGTGATGTTACTTTTAAAAGTTTGTAATTTTTGAACAATTGAACTCCTAAGCCTTGTGCCTTACCCGGGGCACAATGTTGTGCTTTTTTCGGGATGTCATTTCATTTGCATACTTCATTCAATAAAAATCAGTGGACGTTTCGTTTTCGTGAATGTTGTGTTCCTTGTCTTTCTTTTCTTTTATTTTTGTTTTATCAGCTATGTGTTCTTACACACACCCATATCACTAAAATGCAGATCCTCATCCACTCTGGATCCTGTTGATAACAGTTCTACTATTGCCAATTATAATTTCGAGAATCCGATCTATCAAGCTGAAGATGGAAATGAGGACGATTGTGAGGTACCTGTAGAGCTTGCTAGGTTGTTGCAACAAGAAGAGAAAGCTATACAGCCACATGAAGAGCCAATCGAAGTTGTGAATCTAGGAACTGAAGAAAATAGGAAAGAAGTCAAGATAGGGGCTGAATTAGAGGATAGTGTCAAGAGAAGATTGATTCAGATGTTACGTAATTATGTGGAAATCTTTGCTTGGTCCTATGAAGATATGCCAGGGTTGGATACAGACATTGTGGTTCACCGTTTACCAGTAAAAGAAGACTGTCGTCCAAAGAAGCAGAAGGTATATCGCATGCGTCCTGAAATGTCAGAGAAGATTAAAGCAGAGGTAATGAAACAATTTGATGCAGGGTTCTTAGTTGTGACTTCTTATCCTCAGTGGGTTGCAAATGTGGTGCCGGTACCTAAGAAAGATGGTAAGGTACGTATGTGTGTAGACTACATGGATTTGAACAAGGCCAGCCCCAAAGATGACTTTCCACTTCCTCATATTGATGTTCTGGTAGACAACACTGCTCAGCATAAGGTATTCTCTTTCATGGATGGTTTCTCTGGTTACAATCAAATCAAGATGGCACCTGAAGATATGGAGAAGACAACATTTGTTACACAGTGGGGAACCTTTTGCTATAAAGTGATGCCATTTGGTTTGAAGAATGCTGGGGCAACATATCAGCGTGCTATGGTGGCTTTGTTTCACGATATGATTCATCATGAGATAGAGGTATATGTGGATGATATGATAGCCAAGTCCCAGACTGAAGAACAACATCTTGATCATCTGCATAAGTTGTTTGAGAGGTTGAAGAAATACAAATTGAGATTGAACCCAAACAAGTGTACTTTTGGAGTTAGGTCTGGTAAACTCCTGGGTTTCATTGTCAGTGGAAAAGGTATTGAAGTGGATCCTGCAAAAGTGAAAGCTATACAAGAGATGCTAGCTCCCCGTACTGAGAAGGAAGTTAGAGGTTTCTTGGGACGATTGAATTACATTGCAAGATTTATTTCCCACTTAACAGCTACCTGTGAGCCAATTTTCAAGTTGTTGAAGAAAGATCAGGTAATGGAATGGAATGACGAGTGCCAGACAGCCTTTGATGAAATCAAGAGATATCTTCTAGAACCTCCAATTTTGATGCCACCAGTTGATGGAAGACCCTTGATCATGTACTTAACAGTGTTAGACAACTCAATGGGGTGTGTATTGGGGCAACATGACGAGTCTGGTCGAAAAGAGCAGGCAATATACTACCTTAGCAAAAATTTTACCGACTGTGAAACAAGATACTCACTGCTCGAGAAAACTTGTTGCGTTTTGGCATGGGCTGCTCGCTGACTAAGACAGTAAATGTTGACTCATACTACCTTATTGATTTCGAAGATGGATCCAATCAAGTACATATTCGAGAAACCTGCTCTCTCCATACGAATAGCAAGATGGCAAATGATCTTAACAGAATATGATATACAGTATACTACTCAGAAAGGCCATTAAAGGAAGTGTTGTAGCTGATCAATTGGCTCATCAAGCAGTGGATGATTATCAGTCAATGAGTTTTGAGTTCCCTGATGAAGATATTATGATTATTACCAAAGAACCTGGACAATATGACGGACCTGAACAAGGATCCCGATGGACTATGGTTTTTGATGGAGCTTCTAATGCACTTGGTAATGGTGTTGGTGTTGTGATCAGTTCCCCTGGAGGTTGTCATACCCTGATTACTGCCAGACTTTGTTTCTATTGTACCAATAACATGGCTGAGTATGAGGCATGTATCATGGGCATCAAAGCTGCCATTGATATGAAGATTCAGTTCCTGGATGTATATGGAGACTCAGCCCTGGTAGTAAGTCAGATTAAAGGAGATTGGGATACCAAGCATGATAATCTCGTTCCTTACAGAGAGCATGTTTTGTCTTTGATCCCACATTTCAAAGAGATTACCTTTGGACATATTCCACGAAGAGAGAATCAGTTGGCAGATGCATTAGCCACCATGGCATCCATGATGAAGCTCCCAAGATTACTATTGACAGATTTGAAAAGCCTGCATACTGCAATAAGATTGACACTGAATAAGCAGAGGAGAAACCTTGGTTCTATGAAGTAAAAAGATATCTTTAAACTCAGGAGTTCCCTGAAGGGGCATCTGTCAAAGATAGGAAGTTTCTGAGAAGGTTTTCTGCTAAGTTCTTTTTGAGTAATGGCATTTTGTACAAGCGCAATCATGATTCAACTTTGCTTCGTTGTGTGGATAAGAAGGAAGCAACTGAGATTATGGAAGATATGCATGATGGGATCTTTGGCACTCATTCTAGTGGTCATACTATGGCAAAGAAGATATTGAGAGCAGGTTACTATTGGTCTACCATGGAAGCTGACTGCTATCAACATTCCAGAACGTGTCATAAGTGTCAAATTTATGCTGATAAAGTGCACATACCTCCATCACCATTGAATGTGTTGACTGCTCCTTGGCCTTTTGCCATGTGGGGAATTGATATGATTGGTGAGATCAAGCCTACTGCTTCTAATGGACATCGTTTCATCCTGGTTGCTATTGATTACTTCACAAAGTGGGTGGAGGCAGCTTCATTTGCATCTGTTACCAAGAATGTTGTGGCTCGATTCATTAAGAATAATCTCATATGTAGGTATAGAATCCCTGAAAGGATTATTACTGAAAATGGCTCTAATCTGAACAACACTATGATTACTGATCTCTGCACGCAGTTCACGGTTAAGCATCACAACTCTTCTTCGTATCGTCCGAAGATGAATGGGGCAGTAGAAGTTGCCAATAAGAACATTAAGAAGATTATACAGAAGATGATTGTCACTTATAAGGATTGGCATGAGATGTTACCATTTGCTCTTCATGGTTATCGTACTACAATACGTACTTCAATAGGGGCAACCCCATTCTCCTTAGTATATGGTATGGAAGCAGTTCTTCCCATTGAAGTTCAGATTCCCTCCTTAAGAATTATGAAGGATGCAGGCTTGGATGAAGATGAGTGGATTCAGACTCGACTTGACCAGATAAATTTGATTGATGAGAAGACGTTAGCAGCAGTTTGTCATGGCCAGATGTACCAGAAACGGGTGATTAAGGCTTTTAATAAGAAGGTTAAGCCAAAGGTATATCAGGCTGGTGAATTGGTAATCAAGCGTATCATATTACCACAGGGTGATCCTAGGGGCAAGTGGACTCCTACATATGAAGGGCCATTTGTGGTCAAAACAGTATTCTCAGGAGGTGCCATGATACTTACTACTATGGATGGTGAAGACTTCCCACAACCTGTAAACGCAGACATAGTTAAAAAATACTACGCATAAAAAGAGACCCGCTAGGTTGACTGGCCTAGGCAAAAATAAGGGCATCCCGGCGAACCAAAAGGGTTCGGGCAAAAATTAGGGATATATATATAAAAAAGGTACACCCGGCAAGTCGAAAACCTGAAAAGGCGGCTTGGGCAAAAAGGGGTATCCCGGTGGATTGAAAACCTAAAAGGGCAATCCAGGCAAAAGTTAGGGATTAAAGCGTATGACTATGTCTCGTTTGGATCACCCATGAAACTACAACCAGTTGTGTTACTTACTCAAGCTCGAACAGATAAAGCTCAATCCAATCATTTCCGTCTCAACAGCAGAAGATGAGATACTTGAAGATAATGGCAATAGTAGAATTGAAACTCAATAGGATTATTTCCCACATAGCTGATTCTCCTTGTTTTGTAAAATTTTTGTGACAAATTCCTCTTACTAGGATTTCTGTCTCCTTGTACAAACTTGCCTATGTATAGGTCACTTTGTGATATAAATAAAATTCCATCTTTGAATCCAGATTTACTTTTACCCTATTTTACATAAGCAAAACGTCCATTGGTTGTGTTTGAATGTATGTATGCTTTTGAATATGATTGATATTTACCAGAAATGCATAAAATGCTTAATATGATTGATGTTTACCAGAAATGCATAAAAATGAAGTAATAGTATTTACTAAGGACGAACGAGGGAAGGAATTCAACGAAGCTTCACCGGTTCATCCTCACCAGACAGCTACAAGTCCCCCAGTAGGGCAAATCCATCTTCATAAATACTTCGAGTCACATCTCCCCTGGAATTTATATCCATCTCTTTTATCCTCAGAAGGATAATCGGGAATTTATTCTTTCAATAGGAGTACGACGAACAAAGACGGGAGGTTATGGGTACCTTACTATCGAACGAAGACGGGAGGTTATGAATACTATGTTATCAAACGAGACGGGAACGAGTTCCTCCTATTCTTCACTATATTATCAAACAAGACGAATTCCTCATATTCTTCAGCAACAAATCGGGATTTATTTTCCATGGCCAGCAGTTGTTATATGAAGATATCCAGATGCTTCAAGCTGCATGATGCATACATACATCATTTACATCATACCATAGCATACATATTCATAAGTACATAATATATTACTTAAGTGCATCATACTATGCATGCATACATAATGCATAAACTAATATTTTCCTTGCAGGATAATTATATGCAGGTAAAACAATATCGACAACTTACAACGGGTCAGAAATGATCTATACACTACTCAAAAGGTCCTCGAATAACAGGCAAACGGTCCGTAAAAAGATCCATTCCCTGGTTCAATATATCTTTCATAAGAGCAAATCCTGACGCTCTTTTGACCTCTTGTTCAAGACATTATTCAGAAGAACTAATCTTGACGTTCTTTTGACCCTTAAGAGCAAATCCTGACGCTCTTTTGGCCCCTTGTTCAAGACATTATTCAGAAGAACTAATCATGACGTTCTTTTGACCCTTAAGAGCAAATCCTGACGCTCTTTTGGCCCCTTGTTTAAGATTTTTTCAGAAGGACAAATCCTGACGTTCTTTTGATCCAGAAGAACTAATCCTGACGTTCTTCTGACCCTTAAGAGCAAATCCTGACGCTCTTTTGGCCTCTTGTTCAAGACTTTTTTCAGAAGAACAAATCCTGACGTTCTTTTGACCTTGGAAAATAGGCAAATAGTCCGTAATCCACGATACTTCCAGAATCGCCAGGAAGATTTATTTCTATTGGTCCATTCAACAACTCAAATCATGTTGCATAAATGATTCAGAGATGGCCTATACAAAGACCTAGTACCGATATCCAGTATCAACATCAGAACATTATCACATCCTGATATTTTAAATGGCATCTCTAAGCCCATTTCCAGTTCATTCTAGTGGCATCTTCAAGCCCACGCAAGTATATACAGCTAATCATCAGTATTACTTTACGCACCGGTGAGTGCAAATTTTTGGGCTTTTGTGTTCAATCCCCTTCAACCTTCCAGGTCACGACTGGCACATATACCAATCTAACCCCTCAGGTTTCAGAAAATAGAACAGGGGCAGCTGTTGCACCCTAAAATTTGCCCTCACAAGACAAGACTTTGTGTACTAAGAGATTCACAAGGTTCACAAGATTCACAAGACATCTCATGAGGTTCACAAGGTTCACAAGATTCACAAGACATCTCATGAGGTTCACAAAGTTCACAATTAGTCAGAAGATTTGACAATTCCCTCAGACAATGCATCCTCCTATGCAATGCATCCTAAACTAGGGTTTTGACTTTAATCAGGCTAAATGGACTTCCAAGACTTCAAGTGAGCTTCATAGCATCTTATATATGTTTAAGAATCCCCATGTCAAGTTTCAAGACTTTTCCCAAAGGTTTGCTCAGTCAGATGATCAGATAGGTTAAAATCAGTCAAAGTAGCTAAAAAGTCAAACTGAGGTCAACTGTGGTCAAACCAAAGTCAAACTTCATGATTATTTTTGCCAACATCAATTATATGAAGTAAAATTAATCATTTGATCAAGGGTTGATCATGATTCATCAAGGAGATTTCAGATCATCAAGAATCAGGAGTTTCTAAATTAGGGTTTCCTCAGGAAAAGTCAACAGAACTTTGACCAGCCATAACTTTCACATGCTTCATAAAATTTTTCCCATCCAAAGCTCATTTTGAATGAAATTGAATTCTCTACAACTTTTTGTCTCACAAGCCAAGCCCAAATATGCTTCATTTGGAAGGTATGAGCTAAGACATTATAGGTCCTTTTGAAATTCAACAAAAAGTCAACAACTTCAAAAGAGCATAGCTTGAGAATGGTAAAATATATGAACATGAAACCAATGGGGTTGGTTAGAGGACTCTTTTAGCTTTCCAAAATGTCCAAGAACACCCTCATAGCATTAAAATTGAAGGATTTGTGCCCTTGCAAAGTTGGGAAATTTTTGGGAGGTTTATGAAGCAAATAGGGCCTTAAAACCAAATTCTTCCAAATGGGCTTGCAATTTTGTGATCCAAACATTAACATGACATCATGCACGACCCAATTCTCATTTATTCAGATTTTTATTATTTTTATTTTATTTATTTTGATTTTATTCATTTAAAACCATTTTAAATCAAAATAAAATAGATAAATCAAATATTTGAATGAGATATTGCTTCTAGAAAATCATAAATATTGCTTGGATCAGATTGATATGCAATTTATGATGATGGTCTTAAAATAGCAAGGTTGTATCAAAGAATATTTGAAATTTAAGGCATGATCTTTCTCAATCTCATTGATCCAAAAAGTCCAAAGAACAATCACTTCTCTTGACCTAATTTTGTTCACTTATAAGTATAGAACTCATCACAATGCCAAGGACACAAATTTGCAGCCTCAAACAACAATTTCAAACTTTCAAAATTCACCAAAAAATCTCAATTCGGATTCCTACTTAGAGGCTCTTTCAAGACATTCTAAAGGTTTCAACATATTCCTTGATGTTCACTGAACGCATAGCAATACTTATCATCATCCAAAACCTCATAAATCATTGAAACCGAATCACACTTGTTCTTGTATTTTGATTTTTTCGATTTCATATATATCTTTATTTTAAATAATATTTTATGGTTGATTAATGTTTATGATGATGTTTAGAATGATTCTGGATGGTTTGATTGAAGATTGGATGCAGGAAACATGAGAAGCCATTGTTAGGGTTTCGGCCAAGCTTTTAGGGTTTCATGATAAACCAAATATAAATGAATTTTAAAGACATAGAATGATTGTATGAACTCTGGGAATCATAATGCACTAATCAATTGGAAGAAATTTTGTTGTTTCAATGATGTTTGAATTTCGCAGGTTATACACATTGAGAAATTCGCAGGTACCTTCGTAGAGGAAAGCGTAAGAGAATTCGTAGGTAATTTGGGGAAGACGAAGGCCAGTGGCGCCAAAATCTGATTTCAAAATTTGCTTTAATATTTTATTGATTTGTTTGAGGTTATTACACAAATGCGTTGATGGCTCAGTTGGTTAAGGTGTGCGCATGTGAGGCAAAGGTCCAGGGATCAAATCCCAGTCTCAGCAAGTTTTTTTGCTTTATTTCATTTATTTTCCAGGCTAAAAATATAATGATTCGCATCCATTTGTTATCACCAAACGCGCGTTGGCCTGGTGGAGGGCTGGCTGGTTTTGTTCATATTTTCTTCTATTTTATTTTTGTTTAATATATATTATAATTAATTTAATTAATGATAAATACTTAAAATAAAATGTTTATATTATTTTTTTGTATAATTTCAAATTCATATTTTTTTTAAATTAAACTTTATTCTTAAAATTACTTAATATTTATTTTTTGTATTAATATTATATATTTTATATAAATAATTTAATTATGTTTATATTAAATACTTAACCCTAAAAAATTTATATGTAAAAATTTAATTATTTTTCTTATGTAACCTAATTTTTTATAAACCCTAATTATTTTATAAATATTAATATATTTGTATATAAATTCTAATTATGTCTATTTATTTTTTATAATTTGTTTATATTATTATTATACATAGTTTTATATAAATAATGTAAATAGTTTAATTAATTAATTAACCCTAACTTCTTTTTCTAAATAATTAAAAAAACCCTAATTTTATCTTATGAATATAATTTATTATTTTTTTATATGCTTATTTAAATAATTAGATTTTTTTTATAATATGTATATAAAAATTAAATAATTAGACTATTAATCATATTTTATTAGTATATAATTATTATTATTTATTCCTTTTATTAAAATTCTCTTAAAAAATATTTATTTATTCAATTTAGAACTTTTTTATATTATCTTGTTATACTAACCCTCTTATATTTATTTATTTTTTATTATTGTTACTAACCCATTTAATTATTTATATGTTTGCTTATTTATCTTAATTATTTTTAATTATTATAATGTAATTGTACATCCTATGTAATAGTTGTAGAAATTATTTTTATGTTTAATTGTTATGGTTAGTAAAATAGGGAGTGTAAAACATGTTTTGTATTTAAAATTGAATTTTAGATCATTAAATCTCAAGACAAATATTTGAATTGGTACACTCACACACGTAAGTCGATCCTGGATCGCCATCTCACATTTTTAAGGGTTACCTCTCAAGTTGCCTAAACAAAAGGTCAAGTAAGGTGTAAAGCAAAGTCCCTTCTCTTATATCATCTAGTCCCTTAACAGATAAAAAGATCAAGTCCCTTCATGGTTGCCTTCATAATGATCTTGTCCCTTTCGAATAAAGATGATAAGTCCCTTCGAATTGCTTATACACCTTGCAGTTGCCTAAATAACAGTTGTCCCTTCATTGGTCCCTCATACATCCAAGGTAATGACTACCTATTCCTTAATAATAGGGATAGTCTTACCACTTAAAGGATATTTAAGAACAGAAAAGACTTAACTTAGGGTAGGTTCCTCTTATGTACTTGCTCACCTTTTCAAAACACTTCAAAATTACTTCACATTTTCAAACAAATTTTCAAAACAAAGGCTTTATATATATCCGTACATGGATCATTATAAAGTACTTAAGAAAATTTCTAATCACACACTACACTTCTAAAAAACATTTTAAAGTGAGCTAAGTAACTAAGATCCCATGGATAACCATGGATGTAAAGGGTGCTAACACCTTGCTTTACATAACTTACCCCCCGAACCCAAAAATCTTTTAAGGTCTTTCCTGTTCTTTTATACCCTTTCCTTTTGGATAAAATAAAAGTCGGTGGCGACTCTTGCTATCCGTAACATTTAACTAAAGTCAGTTCTCCCACCGTGTTACACCATCGCCCGTTGATAAGTTGCCCCGACATTATTCAAACCAAGAGGCATGACCTTATAGCAGAATGTACCCCACGGGGTAATGAACATTGTCTTCTCCATGTCCTCCGGTGCCATCTTAATCTGATTATATCCGGAGAAGCCATCCATGAAGGAAAATACCGAGAATTGAGCAGTATTGTCTACCAACACATCAATGTGAGGCAACGGAAAGTCATCTTTTGGGCTTGCTCTATTCAAATCCCGGTAGTCAACGCACATTCGGACCTTGCCGTCCTTCTTTGGTACAGGTACAATGTTAGCTACCCAAGGTGGGTAACTAGTCACAGCAAGGAAACCGACATCCCATTGCTTCTGAACCTCCTCTTTGATCTTCATCGCCATGTCAGGACGAGTTCTTCTCAATTTCTGTTTCACAGGTGGACAGTCATCTCTCAAAGGTAGCTTATGCACAACAATGTCGGTATCCAACCCTGGCATATCTTGGTATGACCAAGCAAAGATATCCACATACTCTCTCAGCATACTGATTAGCTCTTTCTTGACGTCGGCCTGCAGACTGGCCCCAATTTTGATCTCTTTCTTCACATCTTCACTGCCAATGTTGATGATCTCAATTTCTTCTTGATGAGGCTGAATAACCCGTTCCTCTTGTTTCAAAAATCTGACCAATTCTTCAGGGAGGTCACAGTCTTCCTCAACCCCTTCATTAGCTTGGTAGACAGGATTGTCAAAGTCATGAGTAGTCATAGCAGGAATGTTATCAGTGGAATCCAGATGATCAACACTGCACAAATGATGTGCTTATTCAGAATCTGCTCATTTTGAAAAAGAGACGCTAACACAAAAACAAAAAGGAAAACACATTGCCATTTTTATATTTTTGTGAAAAATTTTAAAAGCAAAGAAAGAGAACACAGTTTGTCTGAAAATGTCCTTTTATTTCATAGCAAAATAAAGATGCATACAAAACATGGTGGCCCAATACAATGGATCCTAGCATCTTGGGCAGAATGCTGGATTTGACAATGTAGTATGCTAATAAAAGGAAACAAAATAATTACTCTGAGAACCAGGTGACTTGAATGATGTCTTCTGCAGACCAATATGTTAGCTCCTCGCCAGGCGCACACGGGTGGATCCAGTTGTCCCAGGCACCGTCACTGTCCCCATCTTGGCTTGTTGCACAAATTTGATTGCGGTCGAGCAACCCAGCGCTTGTAAACGTAATAGCCTTACCACTTGGAGTAGACCCACCAGGATGATACCCTAAGCCAAACTTGTCATCTTTCTTTTCTAGCTCCAACAGCTTGCCCCAGCCTTGGGCACTTCCGGACTGAACAACCTCTTTTGCTTCTTTGTAGGAATGGATGGATATACCTTCCTTCTCACTGCTCTTCTCCACGGGAGTCAAGATGCTGACGTTGACTGCTTCGAAGGCTTGGCATAAAGTCTCATGGATTTCTCCATCCATCTCTACATACTTGAACGTTGACAAGTGGCTTACGAAGATGTCCTCCTCTCCGCAGACTGTGATAACTTGGCCGTCAACCACATATTTGAGATTCTGATGCAGGGTTGAAGTAACAGCTCCAGCAGCATGTATCTAAGGGCGTCCCAACAAACAGCTGTACGCAGGCTGGATGTCCATGACGTAGAAAACACTTTTGAAAACTTGAGAGCCTATCTTGACGGGCAGCTCAACCTCTCCAAAAACTGATCTTCTCGAACCATCAAAAGCTTTGACAATCAGATCACTTGGTTTCAGGACAATCCCATCAACATTGAGCTTCATTAGTGCCTTCTTCGGAAGCACGTTAAGGGAAGAGCCTGTGTCTACAAGAACATGCGACAAAACAGCACCCTTACACTCCATAGTAATATGTAGTGCCTTGTTGTGGTTTCGACCCTCTGACGTGAGGTCTCTGTCTGTAAAGCCTAGGCCATGGCTTGCATTGACACTTCCTACAACAGCTTCAAGCTGATTGACAGTGATTTCCTGAGGAACATAAGCCATTTGCAGCACCTTCAATAAGGCCTCTCTGTGTGCGGGAGAACACATCAGCAGTGAGAGAATGGATATCTTGGAAGGTGTCTGGTTCAGCTGATCGACCACCTTATAGTCACTCTTTTTGATAATACGCATGAATTCCTCGACCTCTTTTTCAAATGTACCTTGCCCAGCCACAGGAGTAGTTGATTCATCAGTCACAGCTTGCTTTCCTTTGGCTTTTGACGAAGCCTCAGCCTCAGGGTCCCCTCTCAGCACAGGGGGAGCAAATAAACGACCACTTCTGGTGAAACCTCCAACTCCTCCGACATTCTCTACAGTCGGGTCCACAGCAACAGACTTGCTCTCAATCTTCTGTCCAGCTACGTAAACATCTGAGTCATAATGTCAGGGAATGGCTTTATCATCTGTGTACGGGACAGGCCCAGGCACGGTGATAGTCACGGGACTAATTTCAGGAGCATAGATTGTAACAGGCTCTCTTCTGACAGGCATGTCAGCTTCATCATAGAAAATGGTAATTGTTGACACATCATCAGCTACTTCATTACCAACTTTACTGAACTGCAAGGATCCATCATCAATCAAACTCTGCAATCCTCTCTTCAGCTTCTCACACCCATTCTCAGCATTCAGACATCCTTCACAATCAGCACTGCAACCAGGAAACACTTGACCTTTCAGCAGTCTTTCTTTTACTACCCTCAAAGGAGTCCTCACTTCTTCAATACTCAGCACAAGACTCAACTTGTCACCATCCTCAACAGCATTGATTCCTGCCCCTCCGTGATTAGGGATATGGTTCGAAGTAACATTCGGCGGTGGTGCAAAGTTGATTGCTTTAGAGTCTATAAGATCTTGAACCTTGTGATGCAAAGCCCTGCACTTCTCAGTCGAGTGCCCGGGTGCTCCAGAGTGGAAAGCGCATCGTGCATTGACATCATAACCTACTGGAAGCTCTCCAGGAGGTGGTGGTGCCAAAGTTCTCAGTTGAATCAGATTCAAATCCAGCAGTCTTGGAAGCAAAGCAGCATAAGTCATAGGGATAGCCTCAATCACCCTATTAGTCGGGCGAGTTTGCCTTGGCTGATACGGTCTCTGCTGATAATTGTTTCTGGGTTGTTGTTGTTGTTGTTGTTGATGTTGAGGTTGCATTTGTTGCACTGGAGTAGAAGGAATTGTGACTGCTGCCACATGCCCATACGGTCTTCTATAACCACGGCCCCGGCCTCAGCCAAATACAGCATTTGTCTCACCCTCTCTTCTCCTAGGAGGTCCACTGAAAGCTTTCCTCGCTCCATTAGAGCTGCTAGCACTAGAATCTTGGATCTTCCCCATCTTCAGCAAGGTCTCAACCCTCTCTCCAGCAATAACAATATCATTGAATTTAGTGGCAGAACTGGACGCCAATCTTTCAAGAAACACTCCCTGCAAAGTCCCCATAAACATGTCAGCCATTTCGTTCTCAAGCAGCGGTGGTTGCACTCTGGCAGCGAGCTGGTGCCACCTCTGAGCATATTCTTTGAAACCCTCTTTAGCAGTCTGAGCCATATGCTGCAATTGCGTGCGGTTTGGAGCCATGTCCAAATTATATTGATATTGTCTCACAAAAGCTTCTTCTAGATCTTTCCAACTCTTGATATTGACTCTGCTAAGCTTCATGTACCATTCCAGCAAAGCTCCAACCAAGTTGTCTTGAAAATAATACATCCAAAGTTTTTCATCATCGGTATGCGCAGCGATCCTTCCTACGAAGGACTGAAGATGGGTCTTCGGGCATGCAGTGCCATTGTATTTCTCAAAGGTTGGTACTTTGAACTTGTATGGAATCCTGACCCCAGGAACCAAGCCCAAATCTGTTATGTCAAATCCCAACGAACTCTGGGATTGAATGGCTCTGATTTGTTCTGCCATTTCTTCAAATCTCTTGTTCATCTCAGCCCCCTGACCCTCAGCTTCGTCCAGCAGAGTGAACTGTTCGTCCTGATTATCCATTTGAATATTATTCAACCCATCATTGATTATAGTCACCCCTGGCTGTGTTACAGGAGCTTCAACCTAACGTGCGCCCGCACCGGTACGATTATCAGCAGCAGCAGTGTTGTTCCTGTGTTGACTATTTTATATCATCTCCCGCGGGCGCTCTTGGTTCTGACCCATGCCTTCCATCAATGTCATAAAGTTATCCATCCATAGCCTCAGGTCAGCTAAGTCCGCTTGCATCTGGTCCATGATTCTCTCTCTGTTGATCTTTGTTGGATATCTATGTGCTACTGGTTGTTCCCGAACTTTCCGGGGAGCTATAGTGCCTGAAACACAAAACACGTTAGCAACTGAGACACTACCTGCAAAACAAACAAACAAGTTATATGTATGCAATGCAGTTGTTTATGTTTCCAACCCCAGGTCATTCATGCCCCGGTTCCGGTATTTAGCAAAGAAAACCAGATGGGTACTGATCCTCGACTTTCAGAAACCTTCGCGAAAAACCACATTCAAACCATAACAGCAGGCACACCCAGAAATGGTGAAAAAGACATAACATAAATCAGCCTTTTAGGCAAACAAAACAGAATTCCCCGTAGGGTACAAGTTTCTAAAAAGAAAAACAAACAACCAAGACTCCTACAACATGTCTGTAGGTAATCCAGATACAAGGGAAACAAACTAAGAAGCAAAACCACTGCTTGAGGACCCTGAACCTCCCTCACTAAGCCCCACATCAGACCTAACCTTCTTGACTCCAGCCATCAACTTGAGGTCTTCAATCTCTTTAAGTGCTGCTTCTAGGGCTTGTTGACTATCTGCTAACCGCTGAGTCTTCTCCCTTCGAGTCTTGTGGACTTGCTCCACCTCTTCCTTTTTGTAGGTCATTTGCACTTCGAAGAACTCTTCTTTTTCCTTATATCTCTTCAACTCTTGCTCTCTCTGTCCCTGAAACCAGACAATAGACTGACGAGCTTCCTTGAGAGTCTTTGAATTCTTCTTGCATTCAGCTTCTCTTTTTGCTTCCATCATACCCAACCTGTGGAAGTGAGCTTCCCTTCTAGCAAAGTCTTTCTCTTTAGCTTCCAAGGTAGTCTGCATCTTCAGCAACTTCTCTTCAGCTTCATTCTTGGCCCGGTTGGCAAGATGATACAGACTAACTACTTCAGTGTTCTCCACTCTGACTGCATGCAGCTGGGCTTCCAACTTCTTGAACTCCTCTAAAGACACAGCATCAATGGACTCAGCAACTGGAGGAACTGGTGGTGAGAATGGCAGCAAAACCCTTCTGGCGCTGTCTTTCAACCAAGCTTCATACTCTGGGAATGTCTGATTGTTGCACTTTCCAAAGCTAGATATCCCTTCTCCCTTAATGCACTTCCAAGCTCCAGCAACCTTCCTAACTAAGGGCATATTGTCCTTCACTGGGAAGTAGAAAATAGGGGTCAGCTTCAATTCTTCTGGTACCTGTTGCACCCCAAAATTTGCCCTCCACAAGACAATTCATTGTGTACTAAGAGGCTCACAAGTTTCACAAGGTTCACAAGAATTCTCATGAGGTTCACAAGGTTCACAAAGTTCACAATTAGTCAGAAGATGTGACAATTCCCTCAGACAATGCATTCTCCTAAGCAGTGCATCCTAAACTAGGGTTTTGACTTTAATCAGGCTAAATGGATTTCCAAGACTTCAAGTGAGCTTCATAACATCTTATATGTGTTCAAGAATCCCCATGATCAGTTTCAAGACTTTTCCCAAAGGTTTGCTCAGTCAGAGGATCAGATAGGTTAAAATCAGTCAAAGCAGTTAAAGAGTCAAACTGAGGTCAACTGTGGTCAAACCAAAGTCAAACTTCATGATTTTTTGCCAACATCAATTATATGAAGTAAAATTCATCATTTGATCAAGGGTTGATCATGATTCATCAAAGAGATTTCAGATCATCAAGAATCAGGAGTTTCTAAATTAGGGTTTTTCACAGGAAAAGTCAACTGAACTTTGACCAGCCATAACTTTCACACGCTTCATCAATTTTTTTCCATCCAAAGCTCATTTTGAAGGAAATTGAATTCTCTACAACTTTGTGTCTCACAAGCCAAGCCCAAAAATGCTTCATTTGGAAGGTATGAGCTAAGACATTATAGGTCCTTTTAAAAGTCAACAAAAAGTCAACAACTTCAAAGAGCATAACTTGAGAATGGTAAAAGATATGGACATGAGACCAAACAGGTTGGTTAGAGGACTCTTTAAGCTTTCCAAAATGTCCAATAACACCCTCATAGCATTAAAATTGAAGGATATGTTCCCTTGCAAAGTTGGGAAATTTTTGGGAAGTTTATGAAGCAAATAAGGCCTTAAAACCAATTTTTGCTAAATGAGCCCACCAAATTGCCATCCAAACTTTACAATATCATCAAGCACGACCCAACCCACCTATTTTCTGATTTTTTATTTTTTATTTCATATTTATTTGAATTTTATTCATTAAAATACAATTTAAATTGAAATAAAATATGAAAATCATATATTTGGATGAGATTATGATTCTAGAAGGTTTTAAATACCATTTAGAGATGATTGATTTGATCCAATTTCGTGCTAGCTTGATTTGGAAAGGTTAGATGAGATTTTTTCAATATTTGAAAGTATGAAACTTCATGATCAAGTAACCAAGACAAAGCCCATAAATCCAAGTTGTTTTGACCTAATTACATCCACTACATATACATGAACACATCACAATCATAAGGACAAATTTTTGCAGCCTCCACACATATTCTTCAACTTCAAAATATCAAGGAAAGAGTGACATACGGTTTTGGAGTTAGAGAGGATCTTAAGACATTCTAAAGGTTGCATTAGCTTCTCTGATCATCACTGATCATGTTGCCATAATCATATGCATCTCAAACCCCATGAATTGCACAAACCGAATCGTTCTTCTTCTTTAATTTTTTGCTTTTCGATTTCATAAATTTAGCCATTATAAATTATGTTTGATTATTGATTCATGTTTGTTTTGAAGTGTAGAAACTTTTTGGACAAACCAATTGAAGTTTCATGGCCTAAATCATCAGATGTCATTGTTAGGGTTTAGGGTGGCCGTTTAGGGTTTCACCATTAAACCAATGTAAATAAGTTCTAAAGACATGGAAGAATCGTATAGGTCATAAGAAACTCATTGGCATTATTAATTTGGTGAAATTGTACTGTTTGTATGGTGTTTGATGTTCGCAGGTTGTATTGGCAAGAAAATGCGCAGGAAAAATTGTAATTAAATTCGCAGGAAAACCTGCGAAACCAAGGTTGAAGATGAAGATCTTCGCGCGTTTCAGAAATTCAAAAATTAATATTTATATTTATTGTATTATTTACGTTTTGTTTCACAGGATGACAAGCAGCCCAGTGGTTGATGCGCGCATGTATGAAGCAAAGGACATGGGTTCGAACATGTCCTCAGTTATTTTTTGGTGAAAGTTTCATTTATTTTCAGGCTTAAAATATAATAATCAGTACCCATCCCATGTTCACAAGCGCGCGTTTGGCCTGGTGGTAGTGGTGTTGGTCCAAGAGATAGAGAGCCTAGGGCGTGGGTTCGATCCCTGCCCCAGGTATGTTCTTTTTACACTATTTTTTTTATTATTTATTTATTTGTTTTGTTTTATAATTAATCTAGAATTATTTTTTATAAGAAAAATTATATTTAAAATAATAATAAGTAAATGTATACAACTTCATTCTTTTAAAAAATCATAATTTATTTTTTATAAAATTTAAATTGTATATATTTATTTTATAATTTGTTTATATTATTATTGTATGTATTTTTATATAAATAATTTAATTAAGTTTAGATTAAACAATTAACCCTAATTTATTTTCCTAAAACAATTCAAAACCCTAATTTTTCTTTATGATTTTAATTTCTTATTTTTATTATGTTTTGTTTAATTATAGTTGATAAATATTTCTAATATGTATATATAATTAAATTATTAAAACTATTAATCATGTTTATTAGTATATAATTATTATGATTTATTCTTCTTCTTAAAAAATTCTTAAAAAATGATTATTTATTTAAATTTGAACTTTTAATTTGTTTTCTATATTATATTATTATACTAACCTCTTTTTCTCTTATATTTATGTTTATTACTAACTTTTTATTTATTTAATTATATGCTTATTATTTAAATTGTTTTATTATAATGTAATTGTGCAAATTATGTAATAGTGGTAGAATTTTTATTATTTATTTAAATTGCCATGGTTAGTAAAATAGGGCGTGAAAATATGTTTGTGTTTAAAATTTAATTTAGATCATTAATTTTAAGATAAATATATGAACTTGTACACGCACAAACGTAAGTCGATCTTTGATCGCCATCTCACATTTTTAAGGATACCTCTCAAGTTGCCTAAATAAAAGGTCAAGTAAGGTGTATAAAGCAAAGTCCCTTCTCTCATTAACATCATCTTGTCCCTTTAAAAAATTATAAGATCAAGTCCCTTCATGGTTGCCTTCGTAAATGATCTTGTCCCTTTCCGAATAAAAGATGATAAGTCACTTCGAATTGCTAATACACCTTACAGTTGCCTAATCACAGATGTCCCTTCATATGTCCCTTATAACATCCAAGGTAATGACTACCTATTCCTTAATAATAGGGATAGTCTTACCATTGAAAGAACATTTAAGAACAGTAAAGATCTAAACATAGGGTAGGTTCCTCTTAAGTACTTGCTCACTTATTCAAAAATACTTCATTACACTTCACATTTTAAACAATTTTCAAAACAAAGTCTTTATATATATCCGTACAAGGATCATTATAAAGTACTTAAGAAAATTTTTAATCACACACTACATTTTCTCAAAACAGTTTAAAGTGAGCTAAGTAACTAAGAGCCCATGGATAACCATGGATGTAAAGGGTGCTAACACCTTCCCTTTACATAACCTACCCCCCGAACCCAAAAATCTTTTAAGGTCTTTCCTGTTCTTTTATGCCCTTTCCTTTTGGATAAAATAAAAGTCGGTGGCGACTCTTGCTATCCGCAACATTTAACTAAAGTCAGTTCTCCCACCGTGTTACAGAACTGGCGACTCTGCTGGGGATTAATAAAAGAGGGGTACCCTTAGGAATTAGATCACTTTAAACTTGTTTGCTTTGTTTGCTTTACTTTACTTGTTGGGTGCTCTTATGTGTGAAAGATCCTAACCCGGATCTAGTGTACCTTAGGTAAATGGCAATAGACCAAGGAAACTGTACGGCGTATACCGATATGGTTGATCTGGTGGCCATAGTTAGTGTGACTTCTTGGTTGGTGCTTATGTTCCTTAAGTCAAGTTGAGGATAATATGAGGCTGCCACATGTTGTCAATACACTAACTAACTTTTAGAACCCTAGTTATCCCATCTTGGCCTTTAGAAAGTAGTGAGATAACCGGCTTTGGTGAAGACTGAAGTTGGTTGATACTCGATACTACGCTCATTGAGATTCTAAACTTGGAGGGTTTTGGTTGGCAAGTAAGTTGCCTACTGAACAACCACCCTTGTGAAGGATCAATGATATTGAGATCCCTTAGAACCTGGTTACTTTTGTAGGACAGGATGAACCAACTAAACTTCAGGGGAGGGTACTTACCTTTAAACCTCATGCAAGCCTTCAAACTTAGGGCTATTGTGTGACTTGTTTGTGTGTGCCACATGTTTGTGATTGAGCATAACATCATAGCATCATCATGCATCATAAGCATAGCATTTTCACTAACCATTTCAAGGACCAAAGGATTTATCTTTGTTCTTTGTTGCGAGTCATGGCTTTTGCTCGTAGGAACACTATCCGGATCAATTTTGTAGGAATACCTCCTAAGCTTAAAGAATTGGTCTCCCAAGTTTCTGAAAACTCTCAATTCATTGTCGCTCCCGGGATTTTCATCCTAGTACAAACGCGAAAGTGGCGCGGAAAGGGTTAGAGTCGCCAGCCAGACATTTTTATCCCAAAGAATGGGAAAGGTAATGTTGCACAAACCTAAGGAAGAAGGAAAGGACAAGGTCCTTGCGAACCAAAGATCTGAGTTCGGGAGTCGGTTACGACCTGGGAAGGTATTAGCACCCCAGATCGTCCGTCGTACCCGACGGGATCCACGCTTGTTTATTTGTTTCAAAGGGTGAGAAAATACGAATGCTGCTGAATAAAACCACTACTGGAATAAAGGGAATGGAAAATGAGAAATGAACTGAAATAAGAAAAAGAGAATAAAAGGGGAAATGTAGGGAAAATAAAGAATGTGCTCGAACGGGCCCTACCCCGCTGCCTACGTACCTCATCGGGATAATGAGGATCAGAGTCGACGTAGTTCGCCTAACTAAGGCGGGAACTATTTGTTTGTGTTTTTTATGTTGGAACTGCGTATGTCTATGCTCAGGTGTTGCAGGCTCGTCTGGTACGAGTGCGTTAACCG
This sequence comes from Lathyrus aphaca, assembly GCA_963966055.1. Classification (NCBI taxonomy): domain Eukaryota; kingdom Viridiplantae; phylum Streptophyta; class Magnoliopsida; order Fabales; family Fabaceae; genus Lathyrus; species Lathyrus aphaca. The sequence goes on along the minus strand of OZ014519.1, from coordinate 40,435,034 downwards.
TCTTGCATGTGAGACAAGTCGTCGCGAGTTCGCGTTGTGAATGAATGAGATGAGAAGAGAAGTTCCCGCAGGATAGTCGTTTATTGTTTGTTTTTGGCTTTTATGAGTTTTGTATGAATTTGGCACAAGGAAGTGAATTCAAACTCTTTTCCATGGAATGTACACTTGACTCTACATTCCAAGATGGAATAATAGAACAAGCATACCCAGCAAGGAGAATTTATCCAAGACTGGTTTCCTAGGATTAGGGTTTAAGTTCACTAGCTTGTTGAACTTTATTAAGTGTTTTTGTTGCTTTTGTGAAGAAGTGTCTTTTAAGTTTTTCTTTGTGAACAATTCCTTGATGAGACTTGTGCATCATGATAAACATGCTTACACCACTCCAAGATGGAATGAATGCAAGTGCTTCATGGAATAAGGCTATACACAAGGAATCCTTTCATTTATTTATTAAGTGTTTTTTTTTGGATTTTGTTTGAAGATAAGAAGAGAATGACTCAAATTACAAAAAGGCAAAATCTAAGGGACTAAGACTCAATCCTAATTTTGTTATGTATTTACAAAGTGATCCTAATGGTTAGTGAGGTTTTCTACTCCTAATGGAAACTTAAGACTATTAGAATTCAACTTACTTCTTAATGAAGTTAAGTTGATTCTAAGAATAATGGGGAAGCCTATACAAGTTGCAACAATTAAAATAAAGCAAAACAAATGAACTTGAATTATAAGAAATAAAATTCTAAAAAATGCCTTAAAGGCATAAATAATAAATAGTCTATTTATTTATTCTACTTCTATATGGAAATAAAACTTCAAGCCTAAGTATTAAACTAATCTAAACCTAATATTCAATCTAAAAATCAAGTTTTAACTATCCTAAGTCTAATACTTAATTCTAGGGCTAAACTTAAACTAAACTATTTTATTTTTATTTGGACATTATATTTTTTACTAGTGGCCTAAACTAATGGGAATTATGCCTAACTAGGCTTAAACCTAATATTCTAAAAAATACTAAAACTCCTAGAAAAATTATGAAAATTAAATTGTAAGGTCTTAATACTATCTAAAATATTATATTAAGAGGGATCCTAAAAAATCTTATTTTTCTACGCCTAACACCTAATTATTTTAAGCTAAGAATTAATTATTATTTCCTAAGGATTTTATTACCAAAACCTAAGATAAAAATTCCTAAAAAATCCACTAAAAATATCCTAAGAACTATCATGGGTCTTTTAATTATAGAAAAAAAGAATGGCTCAAAAAGTGGTTAGAAGCTATTTAAATAAAATAAACAAAATTCAGCACAATTAAGAAGAAATTCAATAAAGCTAAATAAAAGAATAATTCAGAATTAATTCAAAAATAAACAAATTCCAGAAAATAAAAACATCACAAATTTCTAAATTGATTTATTAAGCTACCTTAATTTTTATAGAATTTTCTCATGCTTTTTATTATTTTTACTAGATTTAATTTGAACCTATCTTAACTTAAAAATAAACTCTAAAGAAATAACAACAAGGTGAGTTCAGTTATTCTCTAAACAGTTTTACTGAATTGGGCCCAATACAGGGGGTGAGAATAGGAATAAAAATCAAGCCCATATATAGAAAAGAAAAGGAGGTGTTGAAAAGCAGAATTTTAGTTGTTTCTATCATGGGCTCAGCATGGGGAGGTGCGAATAACAGAATTTTAATTAAGCATTATTTTTTATATATTCCATGAATTAAACATATTTCTTAATTAACTAAAAAAAAATTAACTTAAAATATGAATTAGACCAATCTTAAAGAAAAAAGAATTACCAACCTTAAACTAATATTCCCTAAGATCTTAATTAAGAAAATATTAACTAAACTTAACTAAAACTTTCTAAATTAGACTTAATCTAGAAAATTAAAAAGAATTAAACTAACCTTATAGTAATTCTTTTATAAAATTCTGATAACATCTTAATTTAAGAAACAAACTAATATTTTCCAAAAGACTTAACTAAAGAATTAAACTAATCTTTTAATATTTTCTAACAAAATAAAATTTAATTATAATGTTTTTTCCCTAAAAAAATCTTAATTAAAGGAAAAGGATTAGTACTAAACTTACTTAATATTTTTTCTAAAAACATAATTTAAGTTTTATTAAGCTAAACTTAAAAATACTTTCTAAAGATTTTAAAATAGGTTAATATTAGACTAATCTTATTATACCTTTCTAAAAAACCTGAATTACAGTTTCATTAAAAAGAAATATTATTAATCTAAAAAGAACTTAACTAATAATCTAATTATGAAATTAATTAAAACTGAATTAACTATAATTAAATTAGCATGTTTATAAAAATTAATTAAAAATCAAATTAAAACCTAAATGCAAACCAACCCTAATTCCTCTTTCTCACGATCCCCCCTCATCTTCTCTCTCACTCCTCTCGCCGCCATCCCGCCATGCTTCTCCTTCAAACACCAACCCTGGCCACCCTAAATCAACCTAACACCGTCTCTCCTCCGTCATCTCCGGCGATACTCCATCATCAACACTAAAATGAACCCCAACCTCTCTGTCGCTTCGACCACCCACGACCTTTAATGGAGGCATTGTGAAGACCAACGGAGGAGACGGAAACCAAAGCGACGCCTCACTCCCTGCGACCTCAACAACTTTCTATTCTAAACCTATGTCCTCACCTTCTTAGATTCGAGTTCCTATTCGCAATCCTTCTCAACCTCATCGCCTTTGCCGCAACTTAAACAAAACTCTCCTCCAATTAACCCAAACGAAAACCCATAATGTTAACCTAATCCTCAATCCGGAAACCGAACCCCTCACAGCTCCATCCCACAAAAACTAAACGCAAAGAAAATCGATGCCCACAAACAAAGATACAACATCGTACCTGGAAGTGGAGAGTTCTGTTAAGGAGCTAACGTTCGAGTTCGCGAAGATGAGGGCGTATCGAAGCGTTGATTTGACGAATGGAGAATAAGCCGCTGAAGATGATTCCGATGTTACGCTCTTGATGCAATGCAAGAATTAGGTATGTCACTCACCCTTCTTCTTCTGCTTCTGATATACGAATCAAAACCAGTTCTGAATCGTTGCGTGATGTCGACTTTACAGGTGAAATACAAACTTCAGCTTATCGCCTAGCAAGTGTTCAACCATCTTCAAATCCCCATTGCTACTGAGTTGAGATATTGTACTCTTCTTTGAAAGTGATAGAAAGTGCTGGGAATTGAAGGTCAGAACGATTCTTTATGGAGAAAGGAGTTTGTGAAGGGTTGCAACAGATTGAAGAATGGTGGAGGAGGAATTAAAAGTGTGTAAGCAGCTCAATGGAATAAGAGGCTCCTGATTTATAGCCGATTCTCACGGAAGTATCTGGAAGCTTCAGGTACTAATTCAGTTAGAATTCTGTTAAAAAATTAGTTAGAATTCAGTTATGATTATGAAATTAGGGTGATTCTGTTAAGATTAGTTGGACTGTGATTGTTATAACTGAGTCCCCAATTTCTGTCATGTTTCCCTTTGATCACAGATTGGTGAGGATTGAATTGAAGAGAAGTTGGTTCACTGTCTTGCTAGGTTCTCCAACTTCAAATGGAGGACGGAACCTTGGCGCAAAGTTGATGATCGCGTACGAAAACGAAGCAAGGAAGAGCTCCAACAGCGGCCAGTGAAATTAGTTGCATTCTCAGGTATGTTGATGCTTGAAGTTTGTTCTTGGAAAGTTTGATCAGTAGATTGCTCTAAAGGTCTTTTCTCATTCTTTCTTCTTTCATGCACAAGAAGAATTGTACCTTTGCAGGTGAAGTATAAAAGCAACAATCCAAGAGAGGTAATGACAACGGATTCAATGATGATAATCGATCCTAATATGTGAGCGAGAAATGAATCCATTGGTTGCTTCCTCCTTAAGTTAACCATAGCCTCAGTATATAATGGTATTGTCATTCCTTTTTCACAATCTGGATAACATCCATAGCTTCCCATGTCATTCCATGTTAATGTTAACATTGCTCCATTTTCGTCTCCATGATAATAGAGTTGCTGCATAACAGTATTGCAGTCATTTACTGTGCTTTGAAATCTGATTCCACTGGCTTTGACGATAAAGTGTTTTGAGATAGTTACATATGTTTGAAGAGACTGCCACTGATAATTATTCCTGTGTTTGTTTTTCCATTGTAAACTGCAGACACAAAGCTGGGATCGGAGGAATAACTTCAGATGATGAAGACCTCCATAGGTGTCGAATCTTTGTATGCAGGCAATTCTGTTCTTTCAGCACCATCTATGCTACCTTTAGTTCCTGTTGCTGCACTAGCTTATGATCAGAGGACTGGAAGTGGAAGTGGAAGTGGACCGGGCATACATTCTTCTAGCAGCCGTTACGGATATGATTCTTACCCGATGCCAGACAATGGTTATGGATCTATGTCTTCTTATGCCACCCAGATGTATGGAGGACATAGCTTGCCTCAAGTTATTAGTGATGATGCTGTGAAGATTATGAGGGTGAGGAAGGTGCTGTGGATGGTTACAGAAGTGATGAATATGGTGGAACCGATGCAGATTGATGGTAAGGGTAACCAATTGCCGAAAAAGATGGAGGTTAGGGGAAGTTAATGGATACTGAAGTTTGTTGCAATGAAGATAGTTGGAGGATTCAATCTTGGGATATTGATGGTGAGATTGAAGAGTGATACCCAAAAAAACTCCTTTTTTTTTCCAGTTCTGTACATCATATCAGTTAGAGAAAACTGATTTTTTCTCCCTTTTCTTCTCTGTTTTCTTTTTGTAATTTTGTTAGTAAAATGTAACTGAATTTAACTTTTGTTGTAGCTGTTTTGATAGTAGAATGACTCTTCCAATTCTATTGGAAATCTCAAGATAATTCTCTTTTAATTCCTGCCATAATTCCCTTTTGTAAATATTTTTTCAATTTTGGTTATGACTGAACTTTCTTTGTGGAATCAACTTGTGACTATTTCTTTATATATATTCTTATGATGAAACAAACATATCCCTGGCCGCATTTTTCTTTTGGTATATGGTAATGGGCATCATTTTTCATAAATGGGCTTTTGATTAGAAACAGAAAGAAAAGATATGGACTAAAATCATAATCTAAAATTGGATTGGATTTAGATCTTAAAACATGGCTTTGGGACTTGACTACTATCTTAATGTGAATTAACAAACAAAAATTGGTTCGAAGTAGGAGAGAACCGGATACCAAAAAATGGCCTTTTGATTTAGAAATGGATAAATGGATGAGAAATAAAAGGGAATTTGGGCCATGAAATGATGCATGAGTTCAATTTGCACAATATTTAGTCCTAAAAAGAGTGGATGAAATTGAGTAGGTAGTTGCGTTATTAATATGGATAATGAACAAACTTTTATGGTCTGCAAAAAGAAATGGGCTTAATGTTGAAAAGAAGTGGTTGACATTTAGAGAGAAAAAAAATGTGGGAAATGGAATGTTAGAAATATGAATATGGACACAAAAAGATAATTTTGGTTAGCAAAACGGGATAAGGTCATGGTGACTAAAAAAATGGTGAATTAGCTAGCTGACATGTAGAATAGCAATGGCTTGTATTTGAATATCAAGAACTAGAATTTGAACTTCAACGATGTCTTCCAAGTAAGACTAATAACTGTGCATTCTCTTTTAACTTAAATCGGATCCTTCCACACAATCCATTCCTAGGAACTTTGAGGCCATACTAAACTTCGCACAACCTCGAATTATTATTCCGTGAACAAATGGATCTAAACCAATCCTTGATACAATGGGCCTCCGTTGATGAAGTTCCCTTCAAATCAAAATCATGAACAAGAACTCCAAATTTTCCTTGAGATATTCAATGATGAAGAACATAACTTGAGACATTAAGAAGAGCCAATATTCTCATTCGAAGCCAATCTGACTGAACACCTCAATAATAAGTTAGATGCACCAGTGAATATTCTCCATAAGTTCAAACCATAATAGATACAGATAAGGCACGAAACCCTAATTTCCACGGGCCTTGATCACATGCCTTATGAATCCATGAAATGCATTATTATGATGTTAATGAACTGATGAGAAATGCAGATGAATGCGAAATGATACGCCAGTAGAAGGAATAAATAGGAGGGAAAATTTTGAGGTATTACAGCTGCCCCTATTCAATCATCTGCAAGCCTGAATGAATAATTGCAACGGCTTTTATACGTTCAAGGCAGGGAGTGATTGAATACTCGAATAAAACCTGAAAATTTGCACACTGAGAGTAATGGAAATGCCATCTGCCCATTTATTTATTCATATATTTCTTGATTTTGACCTCTGAATAGGTAACGGAGAACATCAAACCAGGTGGGAATATGCTAGGAAGAATGCCATCCTCGCACGACAACTCACAAGGGATCCTCGAATCCAACGAAACCGTCCTCGAATGGAGACGCAAAGGTATACCAGCCGCAGGCGGTAACCGAACACAAAGAAAAGAAAATAGGACGAGATGGAACGGGACCATTGTACTTAAATGATAACCCGAAACGTGACCGTTGTACTGAAACGGAGACATGAAGAAACGAGATTGTTGTACGGAAACAATACTCAAAGACGAGACCATTGTACTTAAATGGAGACTCGGAAAGAATAGGATCGTTGTACTTAAACGAAGCCCAAGCAAACAGGATCATTGTACTTAAATGATAACCTGAGACGCGACCGTTGTACTGAAACGGAGACATGAAGAAATGAGATTGTTGTACGGAAACAATACTCAAAGACGAGACCATTGCACTTAAATGGAGACTCGGAAAGAATAGGATCGTTGTACTTAAACGAAGCCCAAGCAAACAGGATCATTGTACTTAAATGATAACCTGAGACGCGACCGTTGTACTGAAACGGAGACATGAAGAAATGAGACTGTTGTACTGAAACAAGACTCAAATACGAGACCATTGTACTTAAATGGAGACTCGAAAAGAATAGGATCGTTGTACTTAAACGAAGCCCAAGCAAACAGGATCATTGTACTTAAATGATAACCTGAGACGCGACCGTTGTACTGAAACGGAGACATGAAGAAAATGAGACTGTTGTACTGAAACAAGACTCAAATACGAGACCATTGTACTTAAATGGAGACTCGAATGAAATGGGATCGTTGTACTTAAACGAGAGCCCAAGATACGACCGTTGTACTGAAACGGATGCATGAGAACATGAGATTGTTGTACTGAAACAATACTCAAATACGAGACCATTGTACTTAAATGGAGACTCGAATGAAATGGGATCGTTGTACTTAAACGAGAGCCCAAGATACGACCGTTGTACTGAAACGGAGGCATGAGAACATGAGATTGTTGTACTGAAACAATACTCAATCGGGGATAACAACAAGACGTGGTAGACGTAACCACCCTGGGAAAAGAAGTTGCATTCTTTGGGGAATACTTCAATCTGATTGGAGATGTAACGGGTCTGATGCAATATACCTCAAAACTGGCCCATGCTGGCATGCATATGTTTGAATTTATAGCGTAATGCTCCATAACGATGGAAATGCTACGCTCTGGAGGATGCAGACGCAGTGATGATTATGCGAATGACAATGCAAAAAGATCTCCTGACAAGGAGACTGCAGGTAATTTCAGATAACTTGGCTGGTGAGAAACAATGATCACTGCATTGATCTAGTTCCTCCAGGTGGGGAGGAAACAACTCTGCGGGGAAAGCTGTTAATAATTCACTGGCTCAGAATAGCCACCACTGCCAAAAATAAATTGGACTTTGAGATGGGAGCGCCAAGACCCTGCTGGAGGTGAACCCTTCTTGAACTCTGGTGGGGAAGTAAGGACTTTCTGGGAACCAAAGGCATGACACTGTTGAGGCAACAACTGCTGGGGAGGCAAGACACTCCTTATACTGCCGAGACTTGCCCCTGTCTGAAAAGAGACTTCTGCTTGGGGATCGCACCCACTCTTTGCTACCTTGCTGGGTGAAATTTTAACTTCCACATGGTTGGGGATGATTGGAAATACCCTGGGAGACACTTGTCTCTGTTCAAACAAAAGGGAATGCCCATCCTGGATAATAGTTGTTAGCTTTGTTGGTAACATCAGCACCTGTACCTGCATGCACACAATCGATAGTACCTGCAACATAGAGAATTAGTTTGGGCCCTACTTGCCCTAGGCTCATAGCATGAATCATTGTCTAGGTATCTCAGCACCCTTTCAGAGTTGTATTAAATGTTTCTATTCTCCTGCACGAGTTAGAAAAGCATTCAAATGTTCATAACACAATGTAAGTTACCATTTGCTAGACGTTTTCACAATCAATCAATGCTAGATGAAAAAGTAAAAACAAAAAAGTCAAAATAATCAAATGACTGAAGTTGAATTTTTATTGATTCAGAAAGGTGGCCTTGAATAGGCAATACAAAGGAAGCAGTTCCCTGGAATGAGGGAACAACTAAAAGAAAAACAAACTACCCTATTGGCAATGTGAAAAATGAATCTCATCAAGTATCAACCCGGTTATGACTCGTATGTCTTCAAGACGCTCCGCTCTTCTGCCTCTTGAGAAAAAGTAAGTGAATTGATCTTCACCCTTTAGGATAGCCTCAACTGTAGGTAGGTTATGGATCTCGCAGATCGCAGTCGTTCGTGTTAATCCCTCTTTTGCGTGGATCACCCTTTCAGGTTTTCAATCCACCGGGATACCCTTTTTTGCCTGAGTTGTCCGATGTGGCTTTTCAACTCAGCGGGTGTACATTTTTTTTCAAAATTTCCCTAACTTTTGCCCGAGCCTTTTATTCTGTTTTTGGCTCGCCGGGATGCCCATTTTTTCCTGGATCTTTATTCTGTTTTTATCCAGCGGGTCCTTTTTACACGAAGTATTTTCTTACTGCATCTGCGTTGACAGGGGATGAAAAGTCTTCTCCGTCCATGGTTGTCAGCATTAAGGCTCCTCCAGAGAAAACCTTTTTAACCACGAACGGTCCTTCATAATTGGGTGTCCACTTGCCCCTGTGATCGTTGAGAGGAGGAAGAATCCTTTTCAGCACTAAATCTCCTGGCATGTACCTCTGTGGTCGCACCTTCTTGTCAAAAGCTTGCTTCATTCGTCGCTGATACAACTGTCCATGGCATACAGCTGCTAGACGCTTCTCTTCAATGAGGCTCAATTGATTATATCTGGATCGGAGCCATTCAGCTTCATCTAGCTTGATATCCATCATCAACCTCAAGGAAGGGATTTCCACTTCGATCGGTAAGACTGCTTCCATACCATATACTAATGAGAATGGAGTTGCCCCAGTTGAAGTGCGTACTGAGGTTCTATACCCATGCAAGGAGAATGGTAACATCTCGTGCCAATCTTTGTATGTCACAACCATCTTCTGCACAATCTTTTTGATGTTTTTATTAGCCGCCTCGACGGCACCATTCATCTTCGGACGATATGGAGAAGAGTTGTGGTGTTCTATTTTGAAGTCTCGACACAAGTCAGCCATCATCTTATTGTTGAGGTTAGAACCATTATCAGTAATGATCCTTTCAGGGACTCCATACCGGCAGATGATGTCCCGCTTAATAAATCGAGCAACCACTTGTTTAGTGACATTGGTGTAGGAAGCTGCTTCAACCCACTTCGTGAAATAATCAATAGCAACTAGGATGAAGCGATGCCCATTAGAAGCTGTTGGCTCAATCTTTCTAATCATATCGATGCCCCACATAGCGAACGGCCATGGTGAAGACATGACACTTAACGGATTCGGAGGCACATGGACCTTGTCAGCATAAATTTGACACTTATGACACTTACGGGAGTATTTGCAACAATCAGATTCCATGGTAATCCAATAGTATCCCGATCTCAATAATTTCTTGGCCATGGCATGTCCTCCAGCATGGGTCCCAAAGGAGCCTTCGTGAACCTCCTGCATTAACAGGTCTGCCTCGTGTCTGTCCACACATCTGAGCAGCACCATGTCAAAGTTCCGTTTGTACAACACACCATCCTGATTCAAGAAGAAACCTCCCGCCAGTCTTCTAAGAGTTTTCTTATCTTTACTGGATGCCCCAGCCGGGTATTCTTGAGCCTTCAGGAATTGTTTGATGTCGTGGTACCAAGGCTTGTCATCTTCACCATCACCAACTGCGAAGACATAAGCCGGTCTTCCAAGACGAGAGATCGAAATTCGAGGCACGAAATTCTCTCGGCATACTTTAATCATGGATGATAAAGTCGCGAGAGCATCGGCGAACTGGTTTTCGTCTCTAGGAACATAGCTCAGCTTTACTTTGGTAAAGAAGGTTAACAGCCTCCTGACGTAATCTCGGTAAGGAATCAAACGAGCTTGATGAACTAGCCATTTGCCATTGACCTGATTTACCACCAAAGCAGAATCTCCGAAGATCTCAAGGTTCTTGACTCGCAAGTCTATTGCCTCTTCGATCCCCATGATGCAAGCTTCATACTCTGCCTCGTTGTTAGTGCACTCAAAGGTCAACCGAGCGGCAAGAGGTGTGTGGACTCCTTCTGGTGAGATAATAACAGCACCGACTCCACTCCCATTCATGTTCACAGCCCCGTCAAACATCAACTTCCATTTGGATTCGGGGTCAGGCCCCTCCTCCGGAAGCGGTTCTTCATGGTCTTTCGACTTGAGGAACATGATGTCCTCATCCGGAAACTCAAACCTCATGGGTTGATAATCATCAATCGGCTGTTGGGCCAAATATTCTGACAACACACTCCCCTTGATTGCTTTTTGTGAAGTGTATTGTATGTCATACTCCGTGAGTATCATCTGCCAACGGGCCACTCTTCCAGTCAAAGTCGGCTTCTCAAAGATGTATTTTACAGGATCCATCTTGGAAATTAGGAGAGTAGTGTGTGTCAGCATGTACTGTCTTAGTCGGCGAGCAGCCCATGCCAAAGCGCAGCAAGTTTTCTCGAGTAGTGAGTATCGTGTCTCACAATCGGTAAACTTTTTGCTAAGGTAATAAATGGCGTGCTCTTTTCGACCAGACTCGTCCTGCTGACCCAACACACACCCCATCGATCCTTCCAGCACAGTAAGATACATAATCAGAGGTCTTCATGGCACTGGAGGCATAAGAATTGGTGGTTCCAACAAGTATTCTTTGATTCGGTCGAAGGCCCGCTGACAGTCTTCATTCCATTTAATGGCCTGATTCTTCCTCAGAAGCTTGAAGATGGGCTCGCACGTGGCCTTCAGGTGAGAAATAAACCGTGCAATGTAGTTTAATCTCCCCAAGAAACCACGCACTTGCTTTTCAGTCTTTGGCTCAGGCATTTCCTGGATTGCTTTCACTTTGGCCGGATCGACCTCAATTCCTCGTTCACTAACAATGAAGCCGAGCAACTTGCCAGAACGAACCCCGAAGGTGCATTTATTCGGATTTAACCTCAGTCTGAACTTTCGAAGCCTGTCAAACAATTTTGCTAGGTTGACCAAGTGTTCTTCTTCCGTCTGGGACTTTGCTATCATGTCGTCAACATAAACCTCAATTTCATGATGGATCATGTCGTGAAACAACGTCACCATTGCCCGTTGGTAGGTAGCTCCTGCATTCTTTAAACCAAACGGCATGACCTTGTAACAAAAGGTGCCCCAAGGAGTGATGAAAGTTGTCTTTTCCATATCCTCGGGAGCCATCTTGATTTGATTATAGCCTGAGAATCCATCCATGAAGGAGAACACGGAAAACTGAGCAGTATTAACGACAAGTACATCTATGTGAGGTAGAGGGAAATCATCTTTGGGGCTAGCCCTATTCAGATCCCTGTAATCCACACACATTCTGACTTTGCCATCTTTTTTAGGAACCGGCACAATGTTAGCAACCCATGGAGGATAACTAGTCACGGCCAAAAAGCCAGCATCAAACTGTTTTTGCACTTCTTCTTTTATTTTGATTGCCATGTCTGGACGTGTGCGCCTCAACTTCTGCTTTACCGGAAGACAACCTTCTCTGAGAGGTAGCTTGTGTACCACAATGTCAGTGTCTAAACCAGGCATATCCTGGTAGGACCATGCGAAGACGTCAACGTATTCTCGAAGCATAGCCATCAAACGATTCTTGACAGATTCTTCTAATGCAGCTCCGATCTTGACTTCTTTCTTGTCCTCTTCAGTACCCAGGTTTATCACTTCAACATCTTCCTCGTGCGGCTGAATCATCTTCTCCTCCTGTTTGAGTAGTCTGGCCAATTCTTCGGGTAAATCACAATCCTCTTCACCTTCCTCATCGGCTTGATAAATTGGATTGTCGAAGTCATACTTAGCCATAACAGGGTCGTCATTGACAAGATCCGGTGACGAGCACCTGCATGAATGATGATTCATGCAAGGCTTTAGCAACAACTTGAGAAGATGAGAAACATTGCCATTTTAAAAACTTTTCTTTCTTTTTGAAAAACAAAAGTAAAAAACGAAAGACAGAGAATGACATGAAATGAATGTGAAACGTCAATTTTATTAATGATTGTATTAATGAACAAATGAACCCTTACAAAGAGCCACTATGCCCCGGGCAAGACATAGTGCTTTAATACAGGAAAACAAAAACAAAAAAAAACATTACTCTTCAAAAGATGTTACTGAAATGAGCCTTTCTGACGTCCAGTTGCTAAGTTGAGCTCCTGGGACGGCAGGCCTAATCCATTCATCCAAGTCACAGTCACTATCAACAGCTTCATCCTGCACTGCGCTGATATTTCCGTAGTCTACCACTCCTGCGCTTGTGAAAGTGACCGGGCTCTGACAACCTTTTGTACTTGTTTCAGACGAAGATCCTCCAGGGTGATAACCAATCCCGAACATGTCCTTCTTCTCTGGTAATTCGATTGGGCTGCCCCAGCCTTCTCGCACTCCAGATTCTACTAATTCACGCGCTTGTTTATAAGAGGCTATAGAAACCCCTTTCTTCGGCACCTCAGGAGAAGTTGCTACGGCGGATGCTTGCTCGGACTTCAAAGGCTCAAAAGCTTGACATGGGGTTTCGACTATTTCGCCATCCATCTCCACATATTTGAATGAGGCTAGAAGACTGACGAAGATATCTTCTTCCCCGCTGACTGTCACAACTTGACCTTCCCAGACGAACTTTAATTTCTGATGAAGTGTAGAAGAAACCGCTCCTGCCGAGTGTATCCAGGGCCTTCCAAGTAAACAACTATATGCCGGCTGGATATCCATCACGTAAAATGTGGTATTGAAGACTTGTGGACCTACCTTGATAGGTAATTCCACCTCTCCAAATACCGATCTTCTTGATCCATCAAATGCCCGTACTACTAAATCACTGGGCTTCAGCACCACCCCATCATAGTCCAGCTTCATCAATGCCTTCTTAGGCAAGACATTCAGAGATGAACCAGTATCCACCAGCACATGGGAGAGTACTGCACCCTTGCATTCCAGAGAAATATGCAATGCCCGATTGTGAGCACGCCCATCAGAAGTTAAGTCCAAGTCCGTGAAACCCAATCCATGACTGGCATTAACGCTGGACACCACTGTTTCTAACTGGTTTACAGAAATATCCTGAGGCACGTATGCCTTGTTCAGAATATTTAAAAGGGCCTTCCTGTGAGAATCCGAACACATGAGTAATGATAAGATGGAGATCTTTGACGGCGTCTGCTGCAAATGATCTACAATCTTATAGTCACTCTTCTTGATGATCCTCAGGAATTCTTCGGCTTCTTTATCAAAGGTGAGATCTGGATCAGCTGATGGAGTTGGATCATTGGCAACTACAGGTTGCTTTCCCCTGGCTCTAGCTTGGGCTTCGGCAGTATCCCTGGGTGGTATCACATTGCTTCTCAGTGCTTCCGGCGCAAATAGTCTTCCGCTTCTAGTAAAACCCCCTACTCCAACATTATCTACCTGAGCTGGGGTTATACTAGTCGTGGCCAACTCTTGTCTTTGGCCGTTGCAATACACTTCGCCACCGTAATTCCAAGGAACTGCCCTGTCACTTTGGTACATTATGGGTCCAGCAGTAGTAATAGTTATTGGCACCGCTCTGGCACGCGAGGGAACTTGGGATGGATCATAAAAGATAGTCATTGTAGATACTTCACTTTCTTTCACGATCTTGTCAAATTGCAGCACTCCTTCATCAATCATACCTTGAATTCCGGCCTTCAATCTTTTACAACCGTTGGTAGCTTCTGTGCATTCTGAACAATCATCCTCGCATCCGGGGAAAATGCCTTTCTTCAACAAGCAAACCTTGATAGCAACCAATGAAGTCTGTAAGTCATCTACATCATCCACCAGATTCAATTTCTCCCCTTCACCAATTGCACCAACCATGCCCCTGTGAGGAGGCATGGGATTTTCCAGCACATTAGGAGAGGGAGCAAAATTGATCGCTTTGGAATCCAATAAATCCTGGACAACGTGCTTTAATGCTTTACAATTCTCAGTACTATGGCCGGGAGCTCCAGAATGAAACTCGCATCTAGCATTCGAGTCATAACCTTCAGGAATTTGGCCTGGCCTCGGAGGTTGCAAGGTCCGGAGCTGAATCATTTGAAGCTGCAGGAGATTCTTCAACAATTGTGAGTAAGACATCGGTGGAGCTTCAATATGTCTATCCTTCATCCTCTGAGGGTAGTACGGACGAGGGGGTCTTGGCTGATACCCCTGTGAGCGTTGCGGTTGTGGAGGCTGGACCCGCTGTTGAACTGGAGGAGTTGAAATAGTGACGGGGGCCACTTGCTGATAATATCCTTGATGAACCATTCCCCTCTGGGCGTATACTGCACCTGTTTCTCCTTCCCTCCTCTTCATAAAGGGTTTCTTGATGCCAGATACTGAAGCGCTTCCATTTTGAATCTTCCCCTGTTTGAGCCAGCTTTCAATTCTTTCTCCAGTCAGGATAATGTCCGAGAAGCCACTTGAGGAACAACCAGCCAACCTTTCCATGAAATGCCCTGGGAGGGTATTCAGGAAAAGATCGACCATCTCTCTTTCCAATAAAGGTGGTTGCACTCGGGCGGCCACCTCACGCCACCTCTGTGCATAGTCTTTAAAGCTCTCCGAGCTCCTCCGTGTCAAGCTTTGAAGTTGAGTACGGCTAGGTGCCATGTCAATGTTGTACTGATATTGTCTGAGGAAGGCCTCTCCCAAATCCTTCCAGCTTCTGATAGAACTTCTTTCCAACTTCATGTACCACTCCAAGGACCCTCCAGAAAGGCTATCCTGGAAATAGTACATCCATAGTTTCTCGTCTCGCGTGTGGGCCGCAATCTTCCTGTAGAAGGCCTGTAGGTGAGTTTTCGGGCAAGAGTTGCCGTTGTATTTATCGAATGCTGGTGGCCTGAACTTGTGTGGAATGACCACCCCAGGTACTAAACCCATATCTGACACGTCAATCCCCAAAGTATCTTTGCACTCTAAGGCCTTGACCTTCTCTGCAAGCATCAAGAAATCGTTGAGATTTCCATCCCCACCAAAACCCATATCATTGTTGAAGTACTGGAATTGGTCTTCCTGTCTGTCCTGCACAGGAACATACGTAGCCATAGCTGGATCGAGAACATGAGGTCCACCCGTACCGTTGTTAGTGTTGGGAGGACCCCCTTGTCCGCCGGAAGTGGTTGCCTGAGCGTTGGTGTTAGGAGGAGTTAACCCTTGAATTGCATTTCTCAGCTCCTGCTGCCCCTGGGCCATCCCCTGCATCAGAGTCATAAATTCTGCCATCTTGGTACGGACATCGTTGAGTTCTGTCTGCATGGCATCCATTGTTGTTCTTTGATTACTGCGGGTCGCGTACCGATGAGGAATATTTTGTCGAATGTACCGGGTCTTGGCAGCCCTCACAATCTTTGCCTGATGAACACAGATAAATTAGACATCTCGAAGAAAAACCTGCAAAGACAAAGACAAAATGCAAATGATGTGTATGCAATGCAATGTGTTCCTTTTATTCCCGAGTATTTCCTGTGTCCGGTCCTGGCATTAGGAAGATAAGAATTGGGAAGAAGACCCAAGTAATATTCAGACATAATGACGGCTGTGGAGAATTGGTGCTCATTATCCCGTGTCGGTGCAAATAACGAACAAGAAATCCGGAACAAATCAATCATATAAACTGGAATTTGGAAATACAACATCCCTGAAGGGTACCAAACAAAATAACAACGAAAGTACATCACATATAAGGAATCCCACAACAAGCCTGTGGGTAATCCAAGTACAACAATATGAAATTAAACCCTAGGGAACTCTATATCTTTCAATCTCCAGCTAAGGCATTTGACGCTCTGGAACAGCTGAACCACATCTGGATGACCGGGCTCCTGGATGAGCTTCTGAATGAGGAGGTCCCTCGTATCAGAAGAAGCGTGTAACTCCTCGATCTGCTGTAGAAATGTTGCTTCATTCCCCTTGCTTTGACTTGACTCGGCCTTCGACCTTTTCACCTCAGCTTTCAACTTCAAGTCTTCCATCTCCTTTTGAGCTTCCTTCAATGCCTGCTGGCTTTCTGTTACGCGCCGGATACGATCCTCCTCTTGATAATAAGCTTTCCTGAGAAGTTCTTTCTGCCCATCTAAAGAGTCTTGAAGGCTTTTGACTTCCTGTTTGTGCTTGGCGTCTAACTCCTTTTGTTTCTTCAGATTTTCGTCCCATTTCTCCTGCCATAAAGTAACAGCTTCATTGGCTTCACTAAGATCTTTCTTCTCTCTTCGGCGCTGGGCCGTTTTATGAGTCTCAGCTAAACCCTTCTTTCGGAAGTAGAGCTCTCTATCTTCAAAATCCTTCTGCTTAAGACGGACTATTTCCTCGGCTTGCTCAGCTCTATCTTTCAATTGACGGTTCTGGATCATCAGCGCTTGACAAGAATTAAGAGCCTCTTGATTTTCAACCCTCAGTTGCTTAACCAAAGCTTCTAACTTCTGATATTCCTCCAAAGGCACCGTAGTCCTTGGTGCCACCTCTTTAGGGTAGAGGGGTGTCTCTCTAGAAAATGGTAGAAGATGAGTCTTCACACGATCCTCCAACCAGCTGGCAAAAGGATCATAGGTATTAGGATCTACTCTTCCAAATTCTTTCTTTCCTTTCATCACCTTAACTTCCCAAGCTTGGGATGCTAGGATACTCATTTTGGAGTTTCCCTCTGCTGGGAAATATAAGGACTCATTTGCATCGTCGATCAAAGGTACATCTCTTAAAGGATAGCCGAACTGTTTCCTGGACAAGATAGGATTATAGCTAATCCCACCTTTCCTTCCCATCAAAGGCACATTCGGAAAGCTACCACAACTGACTAACATTTCTTTGCCCACCAAATCTCTGTTGCATCCCCAAGCAATGTCAGCTGAGGTTAAGCCCATTAATCTTTTGGACCACTTCCAAGATTGTTTCAAATCCTGAAAGGGTCCTGATTTAGGGAGTTGCCTTACAAACCAATCAGCGAATATGGGAGCACAACAATTTACAAACCCCTTCCTCTTTTCATTTCTGTGGTGAACTCCATAATAAAAGTCAGCTAGCAATGTAGGAACAGGATTTCTCTTGACGAAGATGGTAATGGCCTCCATGTTAATTAGTCCTTTCTCTCCGGGAAACAAACTGATTCCATATACTACCGTAGCCAACAGTGCTTTGAAGTCTGCCCACTTCTTTTCCGATGCCATGACACGTGCCTCTGCAACAAGAAAGTCCAAAGGAATCCCTTTACTTTGGCCAGCCTCTAATCCCATCTTGAGTCTAGGCATACTCAAATGACAGGCGATAGTGATATCCTCATGAGAAGGGATTCTCTCTGAAACATAATACGGTACACCCTCCTTAACAGGAACACTCAGCATGCTAGAAACCTCCTCTAATGTAGGTGCCAGAATATAATCAGGAAAAACAAAAACCCTCAGCTGTGGATCATAAAACTGCAACAAAGAATGCAAGCTATCCTTCTGGTCGACTGTGGGCTTGCTCACATAATTCAGTATCTTGCCGTACTCTTTCCTGAAATCATCAAGGACTCGGTCACCCATCAAGCTAATCAAACCCTGAACACTCTCTGACTCTGGCTGCGGGAAAGTATAATGAACATTTCTCTTCCTCGGAATCTCCATGCTGAAGTAGAAAATATGACCAGGACCTAGGAAGTAATGAACCCTGGGAATAAAAAAGAACACAAAATGATTAATGATGATATGATGCTTATGCAAGACAAGGCATGTGATCAGTGAAGTGTCTGTGATGTGCCAATCATATAATCAGGTGTCGGTGCGAGGTCTCAAAATCCAGATATCACAATAATCATCCATCTGATCCGGGGTCCATAACTCAAGAACAGAAATCCAGATCACAAAACTGAACCAAATGCAAAGTGGGTATGCTGAAGGTACCAGGGTTCCTGCAAACCTGTAAACCCCTCCCAATCTCACGGGTATGCTACTCGGGTCAACATCACGGACTCTCAAAGCCGAATAGCAATAATACGTTCACCATTTCCGAGAAATGGCTCATGACCAAATCAGAGAATCGGTTTGGCATTATGTACTACTCAGGGAGGTCTCAGTTGAGTCCGGAAAGAACAAGCATCCCTCACAAGTCTCCAGCTTCAAGCACTGAGTCGAGAAACAATAGTACATTCATCCCGAAGGGTACAATACTATCGTCATACGATCAGTTTGCTTTAACTGAATTCCTATGAGAGAACCAGGCCATCCTATGCGAGTTCCCAGTGGGCCCTCGGATGCGAGAGGGATGTTTCCACAAAGGTTCTCAATGATCGGTCCCCTGACTGCACATAACTATCAAGGTAGCGCATCAACCCAGAAAGATTCCGGTATCAATACATTCCCGAGAAGGTCGCAAGTCAAGGTGTGGAACTCACTACTACCAACATAGCAAGATGCCATGAAGCCAAAGTGGAACCACTCTAAGTCCTAGGGTGCACTCAAGCCGGGTAGTTGGCTTATCTCACAGTAACTCCCACCCACAGAAAAAATGAAAACCAGCACAGCCAGACAGTCCAGTATAATATGATGCATGGAAAATAAAATACTGAAAGCGGTAAATAAATGCGGTAAAGTAAAGCTGTAAATAAAACTGTAAATAAAAACAATAAAGCTAAACTAAAGCGCACAGCAACAAACAGACATATAAACACCCAAAGAAGCAAAACCAAACAGGCGCTAGGATTGACTCTACAAGGGAAACCGGAAGAATCAGGTTACCATCCCCAGCAGAGTCGCCAGCTGTCGCTCCCGGGATTTTCATCCTAGTACAAACGCGAAAGTGGCGCGGAAAGGGTTAGAGTCGCCAGCCAGACATTTTTATCCCAAAGAATGGGAAAGGTAATGTTGCACAAACCTAAGGAAGAAGGAAAGGACAAGGTCCTTGCGAACCAAAGATCTGAGTTCGGGAGTCGGTTACGACCTGGGAAGGTATTAGCACCCCAGATCGTCCGTCGTACCCGACGGGATCCACGCTTGTTTATTTGTTTCAAAGGGTGAGAAAATACGAATGCTGCTGAATAAAACCACTACTGGAATAAAGGGAATGGAAAATGAGAAATGAACTGAAATAAGAAAAAGAGAATAAAAGGGGAAATGTAGGGAAAATAAAGAATGTGCTCGAACGGGCCCTACCCCGCTGCCTACGTACCTCATCGGGATAATGAGGATCAGAGTCGACGTAGTTCGCCTAACTAAGGCGGGAACTATTTGTTTGTGTTTTTTATGTTGGAACTGCGTATGTCTATGCTCAGGTGTTGCAGGCTCGTCTGGTACGAGTGCGTTAACCGTCTTGCATGCGAGACAAGTCGTCGCGAGTTCGCGTTGTGAATGAATGAGATGAGAAGAGAAGTTCCCGCAGGATAGTCGTTTATTGTTTGTTTTTGGCTTTTATGAGTTTTGTATGAATTTGGCACAAGGAAGTGAATTCAAACTCTTTTCCATGGAATGTACACTTGACTCTACATTCCAAGATGGAATAATAGAACAAGCATACCCAGCAAGGAGAATTTATCCAAGACTGGTTTCCTAGGATTAGGGTTTAAGTTCACTAGCTTGTTGAACTTTATTAAGTGTTTTTGTTGCTTTTGTGAAGAAGTGTCTTTTAAGTTTTTCTTTGTGAACAATTCCTTGATGAGACTTGTGCATCATGATAAACATGCTTACACCACTCCAAGATGGAATGAATGCAAGTGCTTCATGGAATAAGGCTATACACAAGGAATCCTTTCATTTATTTATTAAGTGTTTTTTTTTTGGATTTTGTTTGAAGATAAGAAGAGAATGACTCAAATTACAAAAAGGCAAAATCTAAGGGACTAAGACTCAATCCTAATTTTGTTATGTATTTACAAAGTGATCCTAATGGTTAGTGAGGTTTTCTACTCCTAATGGAAACTTAAGACTATTAGAATTCAACTTACTTCTTAATGAAGTTAAGTTGATTCTAAGAATAATGGGGAAGCCTATACAAGTTGCAACAATTAAAATAAAGCAAAACAAATGAACTTGAATTATAAGAAATAAAATTCTAAAAAATGCCTTAAAGGCATAAATAATAAATAGTCTATTTATTTATTCTACTTCTATATGGAAATAAAACTTCAAGCCTAAGTATTAAACTAATCTAAACCTAATATTCAATCTAAAAATCAAGTTTTAACTATCCTAAGTCTAATACTTAATTCTAGGGCTAAACTTAAACTAAACTATTTTATTTTTATTTGGACATTATATTTTTTACTAGTGGCCTAAACTAATGGGAATTATGCCTAACTAGGCTTAAACCTAATATTCTAAAAAATACTAAAACTCCTAGAAAAATTATGAAAATTAAATTGTAAGGTCTTAATACTATCTAAAATATTATATTAAGAGGGATCCTAAAAAATCTTATTTTTCTACGCCTAACACCTAATTATTTTAAGCTAAGAATTAATTATTATTTCCTAAGGATTTTATTACCAAAACCTAAGATAAAAATTCCTAAAAAATCCACTAAAAATATCCTAAGAACTATCATGGGTCTTTTAATTATAGAAAAAAAGAATGGCTCAAAAAGTGGTTAGAAGCTATTTAAATAAAATAAACAAAATTCAGCACAATTAAGAAGAAATTCAATAAAGCTAAATAAAAGAATAATTCAGAATTAATTCAAAAATAAACAAATTCCAGAAAATAAAAACATCACAAATTTCTAAATTGATTTATTAAGCTACCTTAATTTTTATAGAATTTTCTCATGCTTTTTATTATTTTTACTAGATTTAATTTGAACCTATCTTAACTTAAAAATAAACTCTAAAGAAATAACAACAAGGAGGTGAGTTCAGTTATTCTCTAAACAGTTTTACTGAATTGGGCCCAATACAGGGGGTGAGAATAGGAATAAAAATCAAGCCCATATATAGAAAAGAAAAGGAGGTGTTGAAAAGCAGAATTTTAGTTGTTTCTATCATGGGCTCAGCATGGGGAGGTGCGAATAACAGAATTTTAATTAAGCATTATTTTTTATATATTCCATGAATTAAACATATTTCTTAATTAACTAAAAAAAAATTAACTTAAAATATGAATTAGACCAATCTTAAAGAAAAAAGAATTATCAACCTTAAACTAATATTCCCTAAGATCTTAATTAAGAAAATATTAACTAAACTTAACTAAAACTTTCTAAATTAGACTTAATCTAGAAAATTAAAAAGAATTAAACTAACCTTATAGTAATTCTTTTATAAAATTCTCATAATCTTGATAACATCTTAATTTAAGAAACAAACTAATATTTTCCAAAAGACTTAACTAAAGAATTAAACTAATCTTTTAATATTTTCTAACAAAATAAAATTTAATTATAATGTTTTTTCCCTAAAAAAATCTTAATTAAAGGAAAAGGATTAGTACTAAACTTACTTAATATTTTTTCTAAAAACTTAATTTAAGTTTTATTAAGCTAAACTTAAAAATACTTTCTAAAGATTTTAAAATAGGTTAATATTAGACTAATCTTATTATACCTTTCTAAAAAACCTGAATTACAGTTTCATTAAAAAGAAATATTATTAATCTAAAAAGAACTTAACTAATAACCTAATTATGAAATTAATTAAAACTGAATTAACTATAATTAAATTAGCATGTTTATAAAAATTAATTAAAAATCAAATTAAAACCTAAATGCAAACCAACCCTAATTCCTCTTTCTCACGATCCCCCCTCATCTTCTCTCTCACTCCTCTCGCCGCCATCCCGCCATGCTTCTCCTTCAAACACCAACCCTGGCCACCCTAAATCAACCTAACACCGTCTCTCCTCCGTCATCTCCGGCGATACTCCATCATCAACACTAAAATGAACCCCAACCTCTCCGTCGCTTCGACCACCCACGACCTTTAATGGAGGCACTGTGAAGACCAACGGAGGAGACGGAAACCAAAGCGACGCCTCACTCCCTGCGACCTCAACAACTTTCTATTCTAAACCTATGTCCTCACCTTCTTAGATTCGAGTTCCTATTCGCAATCCTTCTCAACCTCATCGCCTTTGCCGCAACTTAAACAAAACTCTCCTCCAATTAACCCAAACGAAAACCCATAATGTTAACCTAATCCTCAATCCGGAAACTGAACCCCTCACAGCTCCATCCCACAAAAACTAAACGCAAAGAAAATCGATGCCCACAAACAAAGATACAACATCGTACCTGGAAGTGGAGAGTTCTGTTAAGGAGCTAACGTTCGAGTTCGCGAAGATGAGGGCGTATCGAAGCGTTGATTTGACGAATGGAGAATAAGCCGCTGAAGATGATTCCGATGTTACGCTCTTGATGCAATGCAAGAATTAGGTATGTCACTCACCCTTCTTCTTCTGCTTCTGATATACGAATCAAAACCAGTTCTGAATCGTTGCGTGATGTCGACTTTACAGGTGAAATACAAACTTCAGCTTATCGCCTAGCAAGTGTTCAACCATCTTCAAATCCCCATTGCTACTGAGTTGAGATACTGTACTCTTCTTTGAAAGTGATAGAAAGTGCTGGGAATTGAAGGCCAGAACGATTCTTTATGGAGAAAGGAGTTTGTGAAGGGTTGCAACAGATTGAAGAATGGTGGAGAAGGAATTAAAAGTGTGTAAGCAGCTCAATGGAATAAGAGGCTCCTGATTTATAGCCGATTCTCACGGAAGTATCTGGAAGCTTCAGGTACTAATTCAGTTAGAATTCTGTTAAAAAATTAGTTAGAATTCAGTTATGATTATGAAATTAGGGTGATTCTGTTAAGATTAGTTGGACTGTGATTGTTATAATTGAGTCCCCAATTTCTGTCATGTTTCCCTTTGATCACAGATTGGTGAGGATTGAATTGAAGAGAAGTTGGTTCACTGTCTTGCTAGGTTCTCCAACTTCAAATGGAGGACGGAACCTTGGCGCAAAGTTGATGATCGCGTACGAAAACGAAGCAAGGAAGAGCTCCAACAGCGGCCAGTGAAATTAGTTGCATTCTCAGGTATGTTGATGCTTGAAGTTTGTTCTTGGAAAGTTTGATCAGTAGATGGCTCTAAAGGTCTTTTCTCATTCTTTCTTCTTTCATGCACAAGAAGAATTGTACCTTTGCAGGTGAAGTATAAAAGCAACAATCCAAGAGAGGTAATGACAACGGATTCAATGATGATAATCGATCCTAATATGTGAGCGAGAAATGAATCCATTGGTTGCTTCCTCCTTAAGTTAACCATAGCCTCAGTATATAATGGTATTGTCATTCCTTTTTCACAATCTGGATAACATCCATAGCTTCCCATGTCATTCCATGTTAATGTTAACATTGCTCCATTTTCGTCTCCATGATAATAGAGTTACTGCATAACAGTATTGCAGTCATTTACTGTGCTTTGAAATCTGATTCCACTGGCTTTGACGATAAAGTGTTTTGAGATAGTTACATATGTTTGAAGAGACTGCCACTGATAATTATTCCTGTGTTTGTTTTTCCATTGTAAACTGCAGACACAAAGCTGGGATCGGAGGAATAACTTCAGATGATGAAGACCTCCATAGGTGTCGAATCTTTGTATGCAGGCAATTCTGTTCTTTCAGCACCATCTATGCTACCTTTAGTTCCTGTTGCTGCACTAGCTTATGATCAGAGGACTGGAAGTGGAAGTGGAAGTGGACCGGGCATACATTCTTCTAGCAACCGTTACGGATATGATTCTTACCCGATGCCAGACAATGGTTATGGATCTATGTCTTCTTATGCCACCCAGATGTATGGAGGACATAGCTTGCCTCATGTTATTAGTGATGATGCTGTGAAGATTATGAGGGTGAGGAAGGTGCTGTGGATGGTTACAGAAGTGATGAATATGGTGGAACCGATGCAGATTGATGGTAAGGGTAACCAATTGCCGAAAAAGATGGAGGTTAGGGGAAGTTAATGGATACTGAAGTTTGTTGCAATGAAGATAGTTGGAGGATTCAATCTTGGGATATTGATGGTGAGATTGAAGAGTGATACCCAAAAAAACTCCTTTTTTTTTCCAGTTCTGTACATCATATCAGTTAGAGAAAACTGATTTTTTCTCCCTTTTCTTCTCTGTTTTCTTTTTGTAATTTTGTTAGTAAAATGTAACTGAATTTAACTTTTGTTGTAGCTGTTTTGATAGTAGAATGACTCTTCCAATTCTATTGGAAATCTCAAGATAATTCTCTTTTAATTCCTGCCATAATTCCCTTTTGTAAATATTTTTTCAATTTTGGTTATGACTGAACTTTCTTTGTGGAATCAACTTGTGACTATTTCTTTATATATATTCTTATGATGAAACAAACATATCCCTGGCCGCATTTTTCTTTTGGTATATGGTAATGGGCATCATTTTTCATAAATGGGCTTTTGATTAGAAACAGAAAGAAAAGATATGGACTAAAATCATAATCTAAAATTGGATTGGATTTAGATCTTAAAACATGGCTTTGGGACTTGACTACTATCTTAATGTGAATTAACAAACAAAAATTGGTTCGAAGTAGGAGAGAACCGGATACCAAAAAATGGCCTTTTGATTTAGAAATGGATAAATGGATGAGAAATAAAAGGGAATTTGGGCCATGAAATGATGCATGAGTTCAATTTGCACAATATTTAGTCCTAAAAAGAGTGGATGAAATTGAGTAGGTAGTTGCGTTATTAATATGGATAATGAACAAACTTTTATGGTCTGCAAAAAGAAATGGGCTTAATGTTGAAAAGAAGTGGTTGACATTTAGAGAGAAAAAAAATGTGGGAAATGGAATGTTAGAAATATGAATATGGACACAAAAAGATAATTTTGGTTAGCAAAACGGGATAAGGTCATGGTGACTAAAAAAATGGTGAATTAGCTAGCTGACATGTAGAATAGCAATGGCTTGTATTTGAATATCAAGAACTAGAATTTGAACTTCAACGATGTCTTCCAAGTAAGACTAATAACTGTGCATTCTCTTTTAACTTAAATCGGATCCTTCCACACAATCCATTCCTAGGAACTTTGAGGCCATACTAAACTTCGCACAACCTCGAATTATTATTCCGTGAACAAATGGATCTAAACCAATCCTTGATACAATGGGCCTCCGTTGATGAAGTTCCCTTCAAATCAAAATCATGAACAAGAACTCCAAATTTTCCTTGAGATATTCAATGATGAAGAACATAACTTGAGACATTAAGAAGAGCCAATATTCTCATTCGAAGCCAATCTGACTGAACACCTCAATAATAAGTTAGATGCACCAGTGAATATTCTCCATAAGTTCAAACCATAATAGATACAGATAAGGCATGAAACCCTAATTTCCACGGGCCTTGATCACATGCCTTATGAATCCATGAAATGCATTATTATGATGTTAATGAACTGATGAGAAATGCAGATGAATGCGAAATGATACGCCAGTAGAAGGAATAAATAGGAGGGCAAATTTTGAGGTATTACATTCATCAAGAGACATGGTCACCTACTGGATCTAGTCACTTCGGGGTTCAATGAAGACATGATGAGTGTTCTGTTTCAGTTCTTTGATCCTAAACATCACTGTTTCACATTCCCCGACTATCAGCTGGTTCCTACAATGGAAGAGTTCTCCAAGCTTCTGGGTATACCTATTCTTGATCAGAAACCTTTCACAGGCTTAGAGAAAGAGCTTAAACCTGAGGTCATTGTTGCAGCCCTACATCTGAAGAAATCAGACATTGTCCTAGAAACAAGGAGTGGAGTTAAGGGTATTCTTGCTAAGGTGTTGATAGAGAAGTCTCAAGTGTTCTTGAAGGCTATGAGCTATGATGCTTTTGAGGATATCTTAGCCTTGTTGATTTATGGCTTAGTGTTGTTCCCCAATCCAGATCAGTTCATAGACGTTCACGCCATCAACATATTTCTGAGTCACAATCCAGTGCCTACATTACTTGGAGACATTCTACACTCTCTTCATACTCGTACTACAAAAGCACGAGGAACTCTGATGTGCTGCATACCTCCATTGTCTAGGTGGTTTATTTCCCACCTTCCTCGATCAGTGATGAAGAATGAACAAGGGTTCAGGTGGTCCAAGAGGATTATGTCACTCTCTCATTCAGATATTCATTGGTGCTCTCGATCTATGGAGAATGTTACTATCATTGACCGTTGTGGGGAGTTTCCTAATGTGCCACTTCTAGGCATAAGAGGGGGCATTACTTACAACCTTTCCTTAGCTTTATGACAGTTTGGTTACGCTCGGAGTGATGGTCCTCATGACATGTTGATTCAGGGTATTGTGTTTGACTACGACAACGATCTGCAAGGTTATCGTCAAAGGTTTATACGAGCATGGGGGAAAGTGAACAAGGTTGACAGCAAGACTCTGGAGCCCAAGTACACTATTCCTATGGAAGCTTATCTCAGATGGGTGCGATCTCGTGCTCAGACTCTCATGATGCCATATCCTGCCATCCTGCCAGTTACTATGAAGCATATTGCTGAAGGGGATACTTCTTATACCATCCTTCATCCAGACATGCCCACTGACATGGAAGACTTACAGAGGTCCTGGATCCAGTTGAAGGAGCAAAGGAATACTTTTGAGACTCATTACAAAGCAAGTCAAGAAAGAATCCTAGAACTAACAAAACAACTTCACGAGGAGCGGAACCTCAACTCATACCTCAACACAAAGAGGAAACGTCCATGGGAGACTTAAAACCCCATCTTTTGTATTTATTTCATTTTTTATTGTAAGCCCAAGGGGCAAACAAATTTATTACTAATAAAAGTTTACTTTCTTGATTGTTTAAGCAAATTTAAATCTTGCGGTCCTTGAAAACATTGCATACGCATTTGCATACCATATCACTGCATCACAGGTTTCTTATGTACAAGTATCTTATCTTCTCGCTGTTTATTTCAGCAGCAATGGCTCTTGAACAAACAGTTAAAGATCTCCAGGCACAAAATGCATAGTTCCAAGAGCTGATCTTGAACTTGTCCAAGGGGCAGGATGAATTGAAGACACTGCTGGCCAAGAAGACCAAGAAGACTAGAAGGTCAGGAGGCCTAATCAACATGGGAAGAAGGTTCAGAGGTCCTGTCAAGACCAAGGAACAGGTTGAAGAATATGAGTCTGAAGAGTCTGAGAAAGAGGGAGGCAGTCTCCATAATACAATGGGAGATTCTGATTCTGAAGCTAACTACTATCATGATCCTAATGAAGATAAGTTCAAAATTCTGGTGGATAGAATGGATGCTATGGAATTGCAAAAGTCTTCAGGGCTGGATTTTGAAGACCTGGGTTTGATATCTGGAGTGGTTATACCCACTGGTTTCAAAGTCCCTGCTTTTGTAGTGTATGATGGTGTTTCATGTCCCAAGCTGCATCTGAGGTCTTATGTCCGGAGGATTCAACCCCATACTGCTGATAAGAAGTTGTGGATCCATTTCTTCCAAGAGAGCTTGTCTGGAGCTCAATTGGAATGGTACTATCAATTGGAGAGTGTCAACATTCGTGATTGGAATGATCTTGCTGAGGCCTTTTATAAGCAATATCAATACAATGCTGATCTAGCCCCTACTCGCATGCAACTACAGAGCATGTCTATGGGTGCTAAAGAAAATTTCAAGGAGTATGCTCAGAAGTGGAGAGATTTGGCTGGTAGAGTGCAACCCCCTCTAACTGACAGGGAGTTAGTGGATATGTTCATGTGTACGTTGAATGGTCCTTTTTACAATCATCTCATTGGAAGCTCATCATCTGGCTTCACTGAGCTGATAATGACAGGAGAGCGCGTAGAAAGTGGTATAAGGAGTGGCAAGATCCAAGTGGGTGCTTCTTCATCCAGTACTACAAAGAAGCCCCCTAGTGGGAAGAAAGAGTCAAATGTTGTTTATGGTCAACCTGATCGTAATAGGAGACACCAATTTGTGAGTGCAGTTCACATCTCCAACCCTACTCCTGCAACACCAGAGCTACCACAGGGCAATCAACAGAGGCCTAGAAGACAGTTCACCAAGCTCAACATGTCAATGGCCCAAGCCTTGCAACACTTGTTGAAGGGTGAACTCATCACTTTGAAGGACCCTCCTCAGAACCCCAATGTTACCTCTCCCAGGTACAATCCTAATGCACGATGTGCATATCATTCTAATTGGCAGGGACATGATACCAATAATTGCTGAATATTGAAGAATAAAATTCAGGATATGATCGATGTTGGAGAGATTGAGTTTGACCCTCCGGGTACTCCAAATGTGATTACTGCTCCCATGCCAAATCATGAGAAGATTGTCAATGCCATTGATGAAGTTTCACATATTTCCTTAGTTGCAGACGTAACCACACCATTGTCTGTTATTAAGAAGAAGTTGGTACAAGCTGGGTTCTTTCCAGGTTGTAATGAAGATTGTTTCTATTGCGCTTATAAACCGGATAGTTGCTGGAAGTTGAAGGACGGAATTCAACGCCTCATGGACAATTACACAATATTGTTTGAGAGGACACCTTCTGTGGAGAGCATGGTTGAACATATAACTCAAGGTGCGAAGGTTGAAGATGTGGATATGGTTGATAAGGTACCAGTAAGGATCACTTCCAAGGGCCCTGTCAAAATCACTCATAAGGGTCCAATTAAGATTACTGCTGAAGGCCCTGTGAAGATTGTTGCTGAAGCAAGAGTGGCTCCTATGATCATCACCACTCCGGGTCCTATTCCATATACTTCTGATAAAGCGGTGCCTTGGCATTATGGCTCCGATGTTTATATTCATGGTGTTAAGCAGGAATCCTTAGCTGATGCACCTGTTGTTGATGAAAATCTTGATGTTGATAATATTACTGGATCTAGTAAAATCACACGAAGTGGAAGAGTTTTCTCTCCTCCAGTTACCTCCAAGAATACAGTTACTCCAACTACTACCTCCACTACTGATGCTCGGGGCAAAGGTCCTGTTATTGAACCTATGCAAACTGATGTACCAATTGCTGATGATCTTTCTAAGCAGATGGAGGAAGTACTGAAGATCATTTGCAAGAGTGATTATGACATTGTTGATCAATTGGGGCATACTCCCTCCAAGATTTCTATGTTGTCTTTATTGTTGTGTTCTGAGGCTTATGATAAAGCCTTGATTAAATTCTTGAAGACTGCTCACGTACCAAATGAGATTTCTGTAGACCAGTTTGAAAATTGTGTTGCACACTTAACCTATGATAATGGGTTAGGTTTCTCCGATGCTGATTTAACTCCTTCCAAGAGGGATCATAACAGGGCTCTACATATCTCTATTGAATGTAGGGGCACTACCCTGTCACATGTGTTAATAGACAATGGTTCTTCGCTGAATGTGTTGCCCAAAGAAGTTTTGAATAAGCTTAGTCCTGAAGATGCTGTGTTGAGGCCCAGTAATATAGTGGTGAAGGCCTTTGATGGTTCAAGAAGAGTGGTGCACGGAGAAATAGATCTCCCAATCAAAGTAGGTTCTCAGGTTTTCAATGCTACCTTTTATGTAATGGATATTCGTCCTTCGTATTCTTGTTTGCTTGGGTGCCCCTGGATCCATGGGGCAGGTGCTGTGACCTCCACCTTACATCAGAAGCTGAGATATCCAGTAGAGGGAAACGTTGTCACTGTTTACAGAGAGGAAGGATATATCATTAGCCATGTGAACACATTTAAATATCTCGAAGTGGAAGGTGAATATGTTGAAACTCCGTGCCAGACATTTGAAGTAGTTCCTTGGGTTGTTCCTAATTTTGAAGCTCCTCCTGTTGTCAAGAAAGTTCCTGTGGTCACCAGAGTACCTCCTACAATGGCCTCCCTCAAGGATGCTAGAGATGTGGTGGATGAAGGTGGTTGTACTATTTGGGGTCAGCTTCCAGAAATTCCTTACAAGTCTGACAAATTTGGTTTGGGTTTCACTGCAGAGTCCCAGAAGGCTGTTCGTCGTGCTCGCGCTGTTCGTATCACCAATCAAGGGATTATGAAAGATCAGATCAATGATGTAGGTGACTATGATGAAGACTACAACTTGGATGCTTGGATTTTTCCTACTGTGGGTGCTGGGCTCAATAATTGGAAAGCTGAAGATGTTATTCCTATCTCCTTTAGTCAGGAGTAAATACTATTACTGTGTTGTTATCTTTTAAGTTTGTAATTTTTGAACAATTGAACTCTTAAGCCTTGTGCCTTACCCGGGGCACAATGGTATGCTTGTTTCGGGATGTCATTTCATTTGCATACTTCATTCAATAAAAATCAGTGGACGTTTAGTTTTCGTAAATATTGTGTTCCTTGTCTTTCTTTTATTTTATTTTTGTTTTATCAGCTATGTGTTCTTACACACACCCACATCACTAAAATGCAGATCCTCATCCACTCTGGATCCTGTTGATAACAGTTCTACTATTGCCAACTATAATTTCGAGAATCCGATCTATCAAGCTAAAGATGGAAATGAGGACGATTGTGAAGTACCTGTAGAGCTTGCTAGGTTGTTACAACAAGAAGAGAAATCTATACAGCCACATGAATAGCCAATTGAAGTTCTGAATCTGGGAACTGAAGAAAACAGGAAAGAGGTCAAGATAGGGGCTGAATTAGAGGATGGTGTTAAGAGCAGATTGATTCAGATGTTACATGATTATGTGGAGATCTTTGCTTGGTCCTATGAAGATATGCCAGGGTTGGATACAGACATTGTGGTTCACTATTTACCGGTAAAAGAAGATTGTCGTCCAAAGAAGCAGAAGGTTCGTCGCATGCGTCCTGAAATGTCAGAGAAGATTAAGGCAGAGGTGATGAAACAGTTTGATGCAGGCTTCTTAGTTGTGACTTCTTATCCTCAATGGGTTGCAAATGTGGTGCCGGTACCTAAGAAAGATGGTAAGGTACGTATGTGCGTAGACTACAGGGATTTGAACAAGGCTAGCCCCAAAGATGAATTTCCACTTCCTCATATTGATGTTCTGGTAGACAACACTGCTCAGCACAAGGTATTCTCTTTCATGGATGGTTTCTCTGGTTACAATCAAATCAAGATGGCACCTGAAGATATGGAGAAGACTACATTTGTTACACAGTGGGGTACTTTTTGTTATAAAGTGATGCCATTTGGTTTGAAGAATGTTGGGGCAACATATCAGCGTGCTATGGTGGCTTTGTTTCACGATATGATTCATCATGAGATAGAGGTATATGTGGATGATATGATAGCCAGGTCCCAGAATGAAGAACAACACCTTGATCATCTGCATAAGTTGTTTGAAAGGTTGAAGAAATACAAGTTGAGATTGAATCCAAACAAGTGTACTTTTGGAGTAAGATCTGGTAAACTCCTGGGTTTCATTGTCAGTGGAAAAGGTATTGAAGTGGATCCTGCAAAAGTAAAAGCTATACAAGAGATGCCAGCTCCCCGTACTGAGAAGGAAGTCAGAGGTTTCTTGGGACGATTGAATTACATTGCAAGATTTATTTCCCAATTAACTGCTACCAGTGAGCCAATCTTCAAGCTGTTGAAGAAAGATCAGGTAATGGAGTGGAATGATGAGTGTCAGACAGCATTTGATGAAATCAAGAAATATCTCGTAGAACCTCCCATTTTGATGCCACCAGTTGATGGAAGACCCTTGATTATGTACTTAACAGTGTTAGACAACTCAATGGGGTGTGTGTTGGGGCAACATGACGAGTCTGGTCGAAAAGAGCAGGCAATATACTACCTTAGCAAAAAGTTTACTGACTGTGAAATAAGATACTCACTGCTCGAGAAAACTTGCTGCGCTTTGGCATGGGCTGCTCGCCGACTAAGACAGTATATGTTGACTCATACTACCTTATTGATTTCGAAGATGGATCCAATCAAGTACATATTCGAGAAACCTGCTCTCTCCGGACGAATAGCAAGATGGCAAATGATCTTGACAGAATATGATATACAGTATACTACTTAGAAGGCCATTAAGGCTAGTGTGGTAGCTGATCATTTGGCTCATCAAGCAGTGGATGATTATCAGTCAATGAGTTTTGAATTCCCTGATGAAGACATTATGATTATTACCAAAGAACCTGGACAATATGACGGACCTGAACAAGGATCCCGATGGACTATGGTTTTTAATGGAGCTTCTAATGCACTTGGTAATGGTGTTGGTGTTGTGATCAGTTCCCCTAAAGGTTGGCATACCCCGATTACTGCAAGACTTTGTTTCTATTGTACCAATAACATGGCTGAGTATGAGGCATGTATCATGGGCATCAAAGCTGCCATTGATATGAAGATTCAGTTCCTAGATATATATGGAGATTCAGCCCTGGTAGTAAGTCAGATTAAAGGAGATTGGGATACCAAACATGATAATCTCATTCCTTACAGAGAGTGTGTTTGAGATCAGCTGGGATGATGAAGCTCCCAAGATTACTATTGATAGATTTGAAAAGCCTGCATACTGCAATGAGATTGACACTGGAGAAACAGAGGAGAAGCCTTGGTTCTATGAAGTGAAAAGATATCTTGAAGCTCAGGAGTTCCCTGAAGGGGCATCTATCAAAGATAGGAAGTTTCTGAGAAGGTTTTCTGCTAAGTTCTTTTTGAGTAATGGGATTTTGTACAAGCGCAATCATGATTCCACTTTGCTTCGTTGTGTGGATAAGAAGGAAGTAACTGAGATTATGGAAGACATGCATGATGGAATATTTGGCACTCATTCTAGTGGTCATACTATGGCAAAGAAGATATTGAGAGCAGGTTACTATTGGTCTACCATGGAGGCTGACTGCCATCAACATTCCAGAACGTGTCACAAGTGTCAAATCTATGCTGATAAAGTCCATATACCCCCATCACCATTGAATGTGTTGACTGCGCCTTGGCCTTTTGCCATGTGGGGCATTGATATGATTGGTGAGATCAAGCCTACTGCTTCTAATGGGCATCGTTTCATCCTGGTTGCTATTGATTACTTTACGAAGTGGGTAGAGGCAGCTTCATTTGCATCCGTTACCAAGAATGTTGTGGCTCGATTTATTAAGAATAATCTTCTATGTAGGTATGGCATCCCTGAAAGGATTATTACTGACAATGGCCCTAATCTAAACAACACTATGATTATTGATCTCTGCATGTAGTTCAAGATTAAGCATCACAACTCTTCTCCGTATCGTCCAAAG
This sequence comes from Lathyrus aphaca, assembly GCA_963966055.1. NCBI lineage: Eukaryota > Viridiplantae > Streptophyta > Magnoliopsida > Fabales > Fabaceae > Lathyrus > Lathyrus aphaca. The sequence continues at coordinate 40,401,323 of OZ014519.1, read as the reverse complement.
ATGAATGGGGCAGTAGAAGCTGTTAACAAGAATATTAAGAAGATTCTACAGAAGATGATTGTGACTTATAAGGATTGGCATGAGATGTTACCATTTGCTCTTCATGGTTATCATACTACAATACGTACTTCAACAGGGGCAACCCCATTCTCCTTAGTATATGGTATGGAAGCAGTTCTGCCCATTGAAGTTCAGATACCCTCCTTAAGAATCATGAAGGATGCAGGCTTGGATGAAGATGAGTGGATTCAGACTCGACTTGACCAGATAAATTTGATTGATGAGAAGAGATTAGCAGCAGTTTGTCATGGCCAGATGTACCAGAAATGAATGATCAAAGCTTTTAATAAGAAGGTTAAGCCAAAGGTATATCAGGCTGGTGACTTGGTAATCAAGCGTATCATATTACCACAGGGTGATCCTAGGGGCAAGTGGACTCCTACATATGAAGGACCATTTGTAGTCAAGACAGTATTCTCAGGAGGTGCCATGATACTTACTAATATGGATGGTGAAGACTTCCCACAGCCTGTAAACACAGAGATAGTTAAAAAATACTACGCATAAAAAGAGACCCGCTAGGTTGACTGGCCTAGGCAAAAATAAGGGCATCCCGGCGAACCAAAAGGGTTCAGGCAAAAATTAGGGATATATATATATATAAAAAATGTACACCCGGCAAGTCGAAAACCTAAAAAGGCGGCTTGGGCAAAAAAGGGTATCCCGGTGGATTGAAAACCTGAAAGGGCAATCCAGGCAAAAGTTAGGGATTAAAGCGTATGACTATGTCTCGTTTGGATCACCCATGTAAACTCCAACCAGTTATGCTACTTAGTTCAAACTCTAACAGATAAAGATCAATCCAATCGTTTTCGTCTCGACAGCAGAAGATGAGATACTTGAAGATAATGGCAATAGTAGAATTGAAACTCAATAGGATTATTTCCCACATAGCTGATTTTCTTTGTTTTGTAAAATTTTTATGACAAATTCCTCTTACTAGGATTTATGTCTCCTTGTACAAACTTGCCTATGTATAGGTCACTTTGTGATATAAATAAAATTTCAACTTTGAATCCAGATTTACTTTTACCCTATTTACATAAGCGAAACGTTCATTGGTTGTGTTTGAATGTATGTATGCTCTTGAATATGATTGATGTTTACCATAAATGCATAAAATGCTTGAATATGATTGATGTTTACCAGAAATGCATGAAATGCAGTAATAGTATTTACTAAGGACGAACGAGGGAAGGAATTCAACGAAGCTTCGCCGGTTCATCCCTACAAGACAGCTACAAATCCCCCAGTAGGGCAAATCCATCGTCATAAATACTTCGAGTTACATCTCCCCTGGAATTTATGTCCATCTCTTTTATCCTCAGTCGGGATACTCAGGAAATTATTCCTTCAATAGGAGTACGACAAATGAAGACAGGAGGTTATGGATACCATACTATCGAACGAAGACGGGAGGTTATGGATACCATACTATCGAACAAAGACGAGAGGTTATGGATACCATATTATCGAACGAAGACGGGAAGTTATGAATACTATATTATCAAACGAGATGGGAACGAGTTCCTCATATTCTTCACTATATTATCAAACGAGGTGGGAATGAGTTCCTCATATTCTTCAGCAACGAATCGAGATTTATTTTCCCTAGCCAGCAGTTGTTATACAAAGATATCCAGACGCTTCAGGCTGCATGATTCATACATACATCATTTACATCATACCATAACATACATATCCATAAATGCATAATACATTTACTTAGTTGCATCATACTATGCATGCATACATATTGCATAAACTAACATTCTCCTTGCAGGAAAGTTATATGCAGATAAAACAGTATCAACAATTTACAACAGGTCAGAAATGATCCATACATTACTCAAGATGTCCTCGGAGAGTAGGCAAACGTTCTGTAAGAAGATCCATTCCCTAATCCAGGATATTTCCAGAAGATTTCATCTATCTGGCCTTGAATAGCAGGAAAACGGTCTGTAAAAAGATCCATTCCCTGGTTCGAGATATTATTCAGAAGAACAAATCCTGACGTTCTTCTGGCCCTTGAATAGCAGGCAAACGGTCTGTAAAAAGATCCATTCCCTGGTTCAAGATATTTTTCAGAAGAACAAATCCTGACGTTCTTTTGGCCCTTGAATAGCAGGCAAACGGTCTATAAAAAGATCCATTCCCTGGTTCAAGATATTTTTCAGAAGAACAAATCCTGACGTTCTTTTGGCCCTTGAATAGCAGGCAAACGGTCTGTAAAAAGATCTATTCCCTGGTTCAAGATATTATTCAGAAGAACAAATCCTGACGTTCTTTTGGCCCTTGAATAGCAGGCAAACGGTCTGTAAAAAGATCCATTCCCTGGTTCAAGATATTATTCAGAAGAACAAATCCTAACGTTCTTTTGACCTTGGAGAGTAGGCAAACGGTCTGTACAAAGATCCATTCCCTAATCCAAGATACTTCCAGAAAAGATAATCATCACAAGATTTATTTCTACTGGTCCATTCAACAACTCAAATCATGTTGCATAAATGATTCAGAGACGGCTTATACAAAGAGTTAGTACTGATATCCAGTATCAACATACAAACATCATCACATTTTGATACTTTAGATGGCATCTCCAAGCCCATCTCCAGATGGCATCTCTAAGCCCATCTCCATTTCTTCAAAGTGGCATCTTCAAGCCCACTCAAGCATATACAACTAATCATCAGTGTTATTTTACGCACCAGTGAGTGCAAATTTTTGGGCTTTTATGTTCAATCCCCTTCAACCTTCCAGGTTACGACTGGCACATATACCAATCTAACCCCTCAGGTTTCAGAAAATTGAACAGGGGCAGCTGTTGCACCCCAAAATTTGCCCTCCACAAGACAAGTCATTGTGTACTAAGAGGCTCACAAGGTTCACAATGTTCACAAGACTTCTCATGATGTTCACAAGGTTCACAAAGTTCACAATTAGTCAGAAGATGTGACAATTCCCTCAGACAATGCATCCTCCTAAGCAGTGCATCCTAAACTAGGGTTTTGACTTTAATCAGGCTAAATGGATTTCCAAGACTTCAAGTGAGCTTCATAACATCTTATATGTGTTCAAGAATCCCCATGACAAGTTTCAAGACTTTTCCCAAAGGTTTGCTCAGTCAGAGGATCAGATAGGTTAAAATCAGTCAAAACAGTTAAAGAGTCAAACTGAGGTCAACTGTGGTCAAACCAAAGTCAAACTTCATAAGTTTTTGCCAACATAAAGTATATGAAGTAAAATTCATCATTTTATCAATGGTTGATCATGATTCATCAAAGATATTTCAGATCATCAAGAATCAGGAGTTTCTAAATTAGGGTTTTCATAGGAAAAGTCAACTGAACTTTGACCAGCCATAACTTTCACACGCTTCATCAATTTTTTTTCCATCCAAAGCTTATTTTGAAGGAAATTTAATTCTATACAACTTTGTGTCTCACAAGCCAAGCCCAAAAATGCTTCATTTGGAAGGTATGAGCTAAGACATTATAGGTCCTTTTAAAAGTCAACAAAAAGTCAACAACTTCAAAAGAGCATAACTTAAGAATGGTAAAAGATATGGACATGAGACCAAAGAGTTTGGTTAGAGGACTCTTTAATATTTCCAAAATGTCCAAGAACACCCTCATAGCATTAAAATTGAAGGATTTGTGCCCTTGCAAAGTTGGGAAATTTTTGGGAAGTTTATGAAGCAAATAAGGCCTTAAAACCAATTTTTGCTAAATGAGCCCACCAAATTGCCATCCAAACTTTACAATATCATCAAGCACGACCTAACACACCTATTTTCTGATTTTTTATTTTTTATTTCATATTTATTTGAATTTTATTCATTAAAATACAATTTAAATTGAAATAAAATATGAAAATCATATATTTGGATGAGATTATGATTCTAGAAGGTTTTAAATACCATTTAGAGATAATTGATTTGATACAATTTCGTGCTAGCTTGATTTGGAAAGGTTAGATGAGATTTTTTCAATATTTGAAAGTATGAAACTTCATGATCAAGTAACCAAGACAAAGCCCATAAATCCATGTTGTTTTGACCTAATTACATCCACTACATATACATGAACACATCACAATCATAAGGACAAATTTTTGCAGCCTCCACACATATTCTTCAACTTCAAAATATCAAGGAAAGAGTGACATACGGTTTTGGAGTTAGAGAGGATCTTAAGACATTCTAAAGGTTCCATTAGCTTCTCTGATCATCACTGATCATGTTGCCATAATCATATGCATCTCAAACCCCATGAATTGCACAAACCGAATCGTTATTCTTCTTTAATTTTTTGCTTTTCGATTTCATAAATTTAGCCATTATAAATTATGTTTGATTATTGATTCATGTTTGTTTTGAAGTGTAGAAACTTTTTGGACAAACCAATTGAAGTTTCATGGCCTAAATCATCAGATGCCATTGTTAGGGTTTAGGGTGGCCGTTTAGGGTTTCACCATTAAACCAATGTAAATAAGTTCTAAAGACATGGAAGAATCGTATAGGTCATAAGAAACTCATTGGCATTATTAATTTGGTGAAATTGTATTGTTTGTATGGTGTTTGATGTTCGCAGGTTGTATTGGCAAGAAAATGCGCAGGAAAAATTGTAATTAAATTCGCAGGAAAACCTGCGAAACCAAGGTTGAAGATGAAGATCTTCGCGCGTTTCAGAAATTCAAAAATTGATATTTATATTTATTGTATTATTTACGTTTTGTTTCACAGGATGACAAGCAGCCCAGTGGTTGATGTGCGCATGTATGAACCAAAGGACATGGGTTCGAACCTGTCCTCAGTTATTTTTTGGTGAAAGTTTCATTTATTTTCAGGCTTAAAATATAATAATCAGTACCTATCCCATGTTCACAAGCGCGCGTTTGGCCTGGTGGTAGTGGTGTTGGTCCAAGAGATAGAGAGCCTAGGGCGTGGGTTCGATCCCTGCCCCAAGTATGTTCTTTTTACACTATTTTTTTTATTATTTATTTATTTGTTTTGTTTTATAATTAATCTAGAATTATTTTTTATAAGAAAAATTATTTTTAAAATAATAATAAGTAAATGTATTCAACTTCATTCTTTTAAAAAATCATAATTTATTTTTTCTAAAATTTAAATTGTATATATTTATTTTATAATTTGTTTATATTATTATTGTATGTATTTTTATATAAATAATTTAATTAAGTTTAGATTAAACAATTAACCCTAATTTATTTTCCTAAAACAATTCAAAACCCTAATTTTTCTTTATGATTTTAATTTCTTATTTTTATTATGTTTTGTTTAATTATAGTTAATAAATATTTCTAATATGTATATATAATTAAATTATTAAAACTATTAATCATGTTTATTAGTATATAATTATTATGATTTATTCTTCTTCTTAAAAAATTCTTAAAAAATGATTATTTATTTAAATTTGAACTTTTAATTTATTTTCTATATTATATTATTATACTAACCTCTTTTTCTCTTATATTTATGTTTATTACTAACCTTTTATTTATTTAATTATATGCTTATTATTTAAATTTTTTTATTATAATGTAATTGTGCAAATTATGTAATAGTGGTAGAATTTTTATTATTTATTTAAATTGCCATGGTTAGTAAAATAGGGCGTGAAAATATGTGTGTGTTTAAAATTTAATTTAGATCATTAATTTTAAGATAAATATATGAACTTGTACACGCACACACGTAAGTCGATCTTTGATCGCCATCTCACATTTTTAAGGATACCTCTCAAGTTGCCTAAATAAAAGGTCAAGTAAGGTGTATAAAGCAAAGTCCCTTCTCTCATTAACATCATCTTGTCCCTTTAAAAAATTATAAGATCAAGTCCCTTCATGGTTGCCTTCGTAAATGATCTTGTCCCTTTCCGAATAAAAGATGATAAGTCACTTCGAATTGCTAATACACCTTACAGTTGCCTAATCACAGATGTCCCTTCATATGTCCCTTATAACATCCAAGGTAATGACTACCTATTCCTTAATAATAGGGATAGTCTTACCATTGAAAGAACATTTAAGAACAGTAAAGATCTAAACATAGGGTAGGTTCCTCTTAAGTACTTGCTCACTTATTCAAAAATACTTCATTACACTTCACATTTTAAACAATTTTCAAAACAAAGTCTTTATATATATCCGTACAAGGATCATTATAAAGTACTTAAGAAAATTTTTAATCACACACTACATTTTCTCAAAACAGTTTAAAGTGAGCTAAGTAACTAAGAGCCCATGGATAACCATGGATGTAAAGGGTGCTAACACCTTCCCTTTACATAACCTACCCCCCGAACCCAAAAATCTTTTAAGGTCTTTCCTGTTCTTTTATGCCCTTTCCTTTTGGATAAAATAAAAGTCGGTGGCGACTCTTGCTATCCGCAACATTTAACTAAAGTCAGTTCTCCCACCGTGTTACAGTACCTCTCTCAAGGCATATCCCAATTGTCTTCTTAACAAGATTGGATTGTAATTGATCCCTCCAGTTACTCCCAATAAAGGTACACTAAGATAACTCTCACAGTTAGTGATGAAACGTGCACCTTGCAGCCTTTGAGTAATCCACCTGACATCCTTGGCAAGCAACTTTTCCAGCTTCTGAGCCCATACCAAGGTGTGGTCACTAAACACTCCAGTACTAGGCAGATGCCTCATGAACCACAAATGAAATAAAGGAGCGCAGCAACGAACTAAACCTCCCCTCTTCTTCTCAGTCTTGTAGTGCACTGAGTAATACAAATCTCCGAGCAATGTAGGCACAGGATTCTTCAGCAAAAAGAGATGTATGGCATTCATATCTATGAACTTCTCTATATCAGCAAACAAGATAATGCCATAGATAGAAAGAGCCAAGATTGCACAGACAGCATCCCATTCTTCCTTAACAGCCAACTCTTCCACCATCTTTATCAGAGTCTCCAAATAAAATCCAGGTACACCTCCCTTAATGATGGTCAAAGAATTCACAGCAGAAGTGCTCAAATAAAGAGCCTTAGCAATAGCCTCAGGTGCAGGTCTACTCATCTCAGCATTGAACGGAATTTGGTCTCGAACAGGCACTCCCAAGATCAGAGCATACTCCTCCAGCAAAGGGCCCAACTGAAAATAAAGAAAGGTGAAACAACGGAGCTGAGGATCATAATACGGAAGTAGGGTATGAATGGCACTTCTCTCAGAAGGATCTAACTCTACCACCACATCTAGAATACTCCCATAAGCCTTCCTGAATCTCTCTACATGGTTGGGTGTAATCAGTTTCACCATCTTCTTCAACAGGCCAATCTTGGTGTCAAAAAACTTGAAGTGAATATTCTGCTTGCGAGGATCTTCCATCTCTGAAGAGAATACCGGAACCGGAAGCAAAGATATGAAATTGTGAATGAAAACAAAACATGATTAATGATGCAAATGCAAATGCAAAGACATATGATCCATCTGGGACTGTCTGGAATCTGGATACCAAGGCCAAGTGATTAGAAACCCAAATCCTCTGGATATCAGCCCTTAAACACTCAGATAAGCTCAGGTACTTCCAATCAAAGACCAGATAAACCCAAGAACTTCGGAACCAAAGTAACTGTATCAGAACATGAAACTGTACTGGTAACAAGGGTATGATGAGGTCAAGGGTTCCTGCAAACCTGTAAACCCATTCCCAATCTCACAGGTGTGCTCCGGGTCAAACATCACGGACTCTCAAAGCCGAATAGCAATAATACTTTCACCATTTCCGAGAAATGGCTCATGACCAAATCAGGAAATCGGTTAGGCATTATGTACTACGCAGGGAGGCCTCAGCTGAGTCCGGGAAAAACAAGCATCCCTTATAAGTCCCCAGCTTCAAGCGCTGAAATCGAGAAATAATAGTACATTCAGCCTGTAGGATACAATACTAATGTCATACAACCAGATGCTTTGACTGAGTTCCTATAAGAGAACCAGGCCATCCTATGCGAGTCCCCAGTGGACCCTCGGGTGCGAATGGGTTTACCACAAAATGTGGTCTGCCACTGCCACCACTGGAGAGGGTTGTTTCCACAAAGGTTCTCAATGATCGGTCCCCAGATGCACATAACTATCAAGGTCCTATTCCAAAGTGAAGGAAATCCCCACACAAGATATTTCCAAGACGGTCGCAATCTGGGCGTGAAACACACTGCCACTCATCATGTCACATGTGAGTACAATATGTCCACTCTAATCCTATAGTGCACTCAAGTCGGGTACTTGGCTTATCTCTCAGAAACGGTATCACCCGAGCCCACCAAACAGAAAACCAGTCCAGACAGTCCAGTATGATATATATGATGCGGAAAGTAAATACTGAAAATTGTAAATAAAGCTGTAAATAAATAACAATAACATACAACAAGCCACAGCAAACAAACATCACCCGATGAAACAGAAACACACAAGCGCTAGGAGAGACTCACAGGGGAACCAGAGATCTCTGGTGTGCAGTCCCCAGCAGAGTCGCCAGCTGTCGCTCCCCGGATTTCCATCCTGGTACAAACGCGAAAGTGACGCGGAAAAAAGAATAGTCACCAGCCAGGCATTTTTATCCCGAAGAGAGGGAATGGTAATGCTGTACAAACCAAAAGAAAGAAGAGTAAGGACACGGGTCCTACGAACCAAAGAGACTGAGTTCGGGAGTCGGTTACGACCTGGGAAGGTATTAGCACCCAGATCGTCCGCTGTACCCGACGGGATCCACGCTTGCAAAGAAAACTATTTCAAAGGGTGAGGGTATGAAAGCTGCAGCAAAAGAAATGAAAATGAAAAGAAACTGGAACTGGAAAAGAACTGAATAAGAAAAGAAAAGAGAAAATGTAGGGAAAATAAAGATTGTGCTCGAATGGGCCCTACCCCGCTGCCTACGTACCTCATCAGGATAATGAGGATCAGAGACGCCGTAGTTCCCCTAACTAGGGGTAACAAGGAAAATTGCTTGTGAATTAAGGCTTGAACTGCCTATGCCATTGCTCAGGTGTTGCAGACTCGGACGACGAGTGCGTAACCGTCTTGCAAAGTGACAAGTAGGAGCAAGTTCACGTAAGGAGTGAATGAGATGAGAAAAGAATTCCCGAAGGAAAGACGCTTATTGTTTGTTTGTGTTTTTTATGAAGCTTTTATTGAGTGAAAGTTTGCATAGGTAAGTGTACCTAAGTCTTACTCAATGGGATGTGTACATCTCACGTCATCCCGAAATGGAATGCGCAAGAGGCACACCTATCTATGGAGCAAATCCCCAAAGCTAGTCCCACAAGTGAAGGCTTAAGCACACTGGCCTATTACCATTATTAAGTATTTTTGTGGTTTTTTGTTAAGAAATGTTTTTTAGCTTTTCTTTGTGAGGTACTCATGCTAAGACCTATCCACCACGAGTGATGACTCACACCTCGCCCCGAAACAGAACGCGTGCAAGTATCTCATAGCAAAGTCTCATGTCACATGAAAGTACTCAACCTTTATTAAGTGGATTAGAATTGAGTTTGAAGATGAGAAGAGAAAGCACCAAAGGATCACAAAGGAAAAATTCTAAAGGGGGACTAAAGAAATCCTAAGTGTTAACATGCATGGATGTCCTAAGGGTTAGTGAGGTTTCTATCCTAATGAAGAAAAAGGAAGAAGAAAAGAAGAAGATATAAGGAGGGATGAGAAAGTCCTAAGCCCAACAATAAAGGGTTAGTGCACATAAACATAATAGGAAGAGATAAGATGAGATTTGGATATGTAGAACTCAATTCCCACACCTCACACTTACCATAGCCCCTGCAAGGTTAGTAAAGTAAACACAAATGAAACACAATGAGCAAGACAACATGCTAACATCACACAATCAGAAGTGAAATGATATGAACATATTCACAATGCAAATGCCACTCAAAGGAATGAGACATGAAGCTTTTAAGACAAAAATGATGCAACATGAACACAGATGAAAACAAATGCACACTCTATGAAAGATGCAAAGCAAAAATGCAAAAAACATGGACTCAAAGCACAAGATCAGAACCAAAACAAGATGAAGAAGGGCTTAAGAAGCCAACAAGATGAAGAGAAAAGAGGTACAAGACCAAACAAATACAAAATGGGAGTAAAAGAAACAATGAGATGAAGTGAAAACACTTAAGGAAATAAATGACTTAAAGAAGAAGCAAACACAAAAATTCTTAAGACTCAAACCCTATGCTAGGACCAGGAAGGTACCCACACCCCAAAAGAACCCCAAATGAGAAGAAGAAGTTGGCACAAGTGCCCTTCTTGGCTTATATGAGATCTAAAGGTTCAAAGGAAGCAAAATGGGACAAGGTTCAAAGTAAAATTCAAAACAAATCAACCAAGTATCTAAAAATTCCACAATTGAAACCAAATGATCTTCAAACATAATATAACAATGAGCCAAAAGGATTTGAAAATATTCAGAAGCACACTAGGTCAAATGGAGGCAAGAACACAAGCTAGGGTTACAAACTTCCATCACAGGTCATAGGATCAAAACTCAAGAAATAAGATTCTAAAAATCCAGAGAAAAATCACATGGGAAACACAATGTCTTAGAAATCCAGAACAAAAAGAATGGGATCAAAATTCAAAATGATAAAGTGTATGGAAAATTGACAAGGCAGTGTGGTCAAAATGGGCTTAAAAAGAAGTTACTTGAACCAATGATTTAATTTGGACACGTGGAAATGGAAAAAAAATAAAATAAAAATATGGAAAAATAAAAGAGACTCAAAATAATATTCATGATTTTTTTGGCATTTTTTAGTGAAGGGAAGTATTTTATAAAAAAATAAAATTGAAACTGAATAAAAGAAATAAATTAGAAAAAGAAATAGAAGAGAATTGGATGAGAGGTGTATGTAGTAAGGCTTTTGAACTGGAAATGACTGGGCCCAATGGAGGGGGGTGCGAATATCAGGCACTGAGGCCCAACTCCAAGGGCAGATTTATGAGACTTGTGGTGGTATTTTGTGAAATAAAATGGAAAAAGGCTGGAAAAATCATGATCCATTAGATTGATCCAGCGCATGAGGATGAGGACCTCATTAATTGAGGTGGCATAAAGTTGCCTTGTGAATGGTTAGCACACACTAACTATGGTGTGTTGTGTCACACGCTGCATTAAATGAAACAAAATAAAAAAACACATGAAGACAAGGCTGACTAGGGCTACGTGGCGCAACCAGGGGCATACGATGAAGGATCCAAGGGTTGCTGCTCGTCTTCTTCCATGGGAACCCTAGGTCAACAGAATCCAATTTCCGGTGACCGGAGCTAGGGCTCCGGCACTGGAATCCATACCAGAACCACAAACAACCATGAAAAATTATCAAGACCTCCGGATCCACTAATTAAACCTCACGGAATCCATATATAACATCAAAAAAAAGCTAAAACTCAATGAATTGAACGGATCGAAGAAATAAAGTTGCACCATCAAACTTTGAACTCAAATAACTTATGCTATGATGCATCATTTTCGAAACCAAACATTGCAGAATCATTAGTGAAGATCAAGGACCACAAAATGCATCATTAATTTCATTTCCAGATCACAAAATTTAGAGTCATACCTGAGATGAAGATCTTGGTTCAGTGAGCTATAAGACCAAAGAATGGATGCAATGCACTCCTCTTACTCTATAGATGCAAAATAAATGCATCTAAGGTCTTGAAACAGGCTGGATCTGAGGTTTCTTTCACACTTGCTCTGAAATGGCAATGTCACTAAACTTGAGAATAAGCTTCAATGAGTGTGTGCTTAAGGATCCTGAGCTTGCCTAGATCACAGATCCACAATTGGTTTGGAGATTGCTTGCTTGGATGAAGAGAAATGAGAGAAAATTCAAAGTTGCATGAAGTTTGTGAATGAGAGAATGAGATAGATCTGAGGCTTGATGAAACCCTAGCAGCTTATATGTGATCTCATAAAACCTTGCTGAAAGAATGAAGAGATTGCAACGAGTGAATCATGAGTTTTGGGTGATTTTGCAATTTTTGAAACATGTGAGATAAGCATGTTATGCTCATGCTTCCTTGGGCCTCTCAGCACATGTGCCATGCATTTCCCACCCTTGATTGAAATGTAACAAATCCTGGCCTTTAGATCAAGCCCTCACACTTATTTCATGACTTTTGCAAAATATCCTCTTTGTAAGCAACTTTCTTATTGTGCACGAAAATGTGATTTTCTTTGGAGCAAAATGATTCAAATATTATGTATTTTAACATGGAAACAAGTTTGAACCATAACCAAGTCATATAAATAAGCTTTGAGGCATTTTGCATTTGGTGGCATGCATGAAATTTTAATTTTGCCCTAAAAACAACAAATTTTCGAAGGACTTATAGGGAGATCCACAAATCCTATGAAAATGTACTTTTACTTTTTGAAAATGGGATCCCTTACCCTCCAAATTTCATGTTTGACTTTGGTCCATTTGAAGAATTTTTGATCATGTTAAGGCCATTTGAAAATTAGGGCAAAAGTTGCCAAATTTGGAAAACTTCAAAAACCAACTTTGTACCATTTTTGCAAAACCCTTCAAATCTCCATGATTCTTGAAATTTGATCATTACAAACCTCTTATAACATTTTAAGGACCCCTCTTGGCCAAAAAAATTTGGGTTAGACCCCTTGAAATTGCACAGTTGACTTTTTCAGGGCACAGTTGACTTTTTACTTCATCTACAAGCAACTGAGGCATTGTCTGACTTCCACATGGAATTTTCTCATGAAAATTGACACCTAGGATCCTCTTAACATATAGAAGAATTTTCCCAAATGAAATGGCCAAAGTTGTGAGATCTTGGTGCTTGAATCACAAACCCTAATTTGGGTGCCTTGTATAGTAGCTTTGCCTTGTCCTGAGATCTCTGATGATCATGCAATCTTCTGAGCTTTTTCCAATGGACTTGATCTTGTAAATGGAGTGTAGACTCACCATAATACTTGTATACAACCATTGGGACCCTTGTCATGGCTTGAAATGCTCCAAGGACCTCCACAAATGACCATATGCTTAATGCTAGGACATGAAGGATGTTATGCCTCATCTTTCCATGCTATGATGCTGAGAAAATGATATGAGTATGATGAATATGATGTGATATGATGCTTAAAATGAAAAGGGCAAATTTGGGGTGTTACACTTGGATTTTTTTCTTTGGATACTTATAAAAGGAAGATGGAGTCACACCAAATTCTTTATCCCTCACCTGACTAGAATCCTCAGGAACATTTAATATTCGACTAAGTATGCTCCTGCAATCCTGATCCTCATTTATGGTTAAGGATTGGGATAGAGTCTCCTGAAATTCATTTACATGTCGAAAATTATTAGTGAGAATTAAAAATCAATTATATGTTAGTAAAATTTTGATTTAATTAAAGACATAATGTTATACTTACACATTCGTCAAAAACATGTTGAACATCTTTCGTAACAACTCCATCCTTGCCCACACGAACAACCTTCCACAAAACATGATATGAAAGAGATGTTTCTTCACTTTTCTCCTCTTATAACTACAATTGATACAAATAATAAGATCATCAATTATAACACATTGAGACAATTAATAAGATCATATCATTTATATATATTTACCATTTTTATTATAAGCGTGCATATTCCAAACGCCCTTTTTTGTATGGATACGTGCGGGTTTTGATGCTCTTTGGCGATATTGTCACGATTTTATTTCCAATTAATTTTTTCCTTATTTTTTTTCCGACAATATGAGATTTGGGAAGTCAAATTGATTGAACATTGGACAGATATTCAGTATAAAACTCAATCACTTCTTTAACAATGTATCAATCGACAATACAACCCTCTGGTCGACTTTGGTTTTTCACATACCCTTTTAATATTTTTATATAATGTTCATCAGGGTACATCCATCTCATATAAGTTGGTCCACACAATTGTGTCTCTTTCACAAGATGAGCAACTAGATGAACCATTATGTCAAAAAATGAGGGAGAAAAATACATTTCAAGATCACACATAGTAATAACTATTTATTTTTGCAATGTTGGTAAGATCGCAGGATCGATCACCTTACTGAAAATTAACTTGAAGAAAAAACACAATTTAGTTATTGCGCTTCTTACTTTTTTTGGCAGAATAGAACGTATACCTATTGGTAGAACATGTTCCATTATAACATGGCAATCATGTGTCTTTAAACTCTTTAACTTGAGATCTTTCATAGACATAAGTCTTCTAATATCTGAAGAGTATCCTTCTGGAACTTTAACTTCACTTAGAAACTTACACAATAATTTTTTCTCCTTTCTAGATAGAGTATATGCAGCATGTGGGAGATATGTTCGTTTTCCTTTCTTCAAGGTTCCTAATTCAGTTTTTATCCCCCATCGCTATCTATTCCTTCCTTGTTTTAAGGTCATCCTTAGACTTTCCTTGTATATTGAGTAGAGTACCAATAACATTGTCAAATACATTTTTTCAATATGCATAACATCGAGAAAATGTTTTACATACAATAACTTTCAATATGGCAGTTCAAAAAAAATTGACCTCTTATTCCACCCACTCTTGACAAGTGTATGTGCAAAAGGCTTTCCAAACTGAGTATTCACATCTTTCACCTTTTCAAAAATTTGATCACCTGTCAATATAGGTGGAGCTCTACCTTGTTATTGCTTTCCATTGAATGCTTTTCTCCATCCACGATAGTGATGATTATAATTTAAGAATCTAAGATGAGTGAGAAAGACATTCTTCTGACCAAACTCCAATCGCGTCCAATCTTTTTTATCTTCACAAATAGGACCCACACATTGACCTTTTATGTTGTACCCTGATAGATTTTTGTATACTGGAAAATAATTAATTGTGCCAAACAATATCGCCCTCAAGTTGAAAATTTATTTCTTATACCCATCATAAACCTCCACACCGTTCTCCCATTAAAACTTTAAATATTCGATTAAGGGTGTCAAGTATACATCTATGTCATTCCCTAATTGTTTAGGCCCATAAATTAACATAGATAACATCATGTACTTACGCTTCATACATATCCATGAAGGTAAGTTATAAATCATAATAATCACATGCCAAATGCTATGTGAGATACTTTGAAAACCGTGTGGGTTCATTCCATCAATAGATAATGACAAGTGAAGGTTTCTTGCTTCTTTTCCAAATTCAGGATAATCATCATCAATTTTCATCCATTGTGGGGAATTTGTCGGATGTCGAAACTTTCCATCAATAATTCTTTCATCTGCATGCAAAGTCAGGTGTCTTGAATCGGTTTCACTACGAAACATGCGTCTAAATCTTGGAATTATAGGAAAATACCATAAGACTTTTGTTGGAGACAACTTCTTTTTATATCGAGAGACACCGCATTTAAGACACTTATTTAACGATGCATACTCATTTCAAAACAAAACACAATCGTTTAGACAAGCATGTATCTTATCATAGTTCATGCCAATATAGCACAAGATCTTATTGTCCTCATATGTTCGATTGGGAAGAACATTATCCTCTGGAAGCATATCTTATATAAGGGTTAATAACTCTGTGAAACTTTTATCCGACCATCCATTGCCCGCCTTTAAGTTGTACAACTTTAATACCGCAAACAATATTATGAATTTAGTGCAACCATTATACAACAGTTTCTCTACATCTCTTACCAGCCTCTCAAACATTTCGGGATAATCCTTAAGTTCTTCTTCAAGTGCTTCTGCAATCTCTTCGACTCGATCAAAATCGTATGTATCTATGCTAGTGTCGTTTTAAGCATAGGTCGTATTATCCCCCGGTTCAACATTCCCGTTACTTTTCTCACCAAGCAAATTCCAACATGTATAACTTTTATCAATTCCAAATGTATTTAAATGTGATGCCAACTAAACCGCGTCAACCTGACTCCCATAAAAGCAACCCAAGCAAGGACATGTCATTCGACTTAGGTCTTTGGCGTGTGCAACAACAAACTTAACGAATTATGATACCTCATTCTCGTACTCTTTCGACAATCGATTTGAATACATTTATGTCTTATCCAAGTTTTTACTAATTAAGCTAAACAAAAATAAAATAAAAAATATTTACTTGTAGGGAAACAATACGACTTTCACACTTTGATCACAAGAAACTCCTATATATAGAAAATTCAATAAGTTGGTTCCCAATTATTGTTAATTATTCACGCAACTATAGTAAAAGAACAACTAATTACCTGTAGAGAAGTAAGCAACTTCTAGACCCACACAGTGTAAGATTCTTGTAAACAATCAGAGTTTCAGTCTTCACAAGTAAACCCTATATTAACAAATTCACAAAGTTAGTAAGTTCATCACTTAAGGGAGATTAACTTCAAAGTTCTCAAAATAAATTCGCAATGACTATAAAAAATAAATTCACAATGTCATTCAAGTTTCAATTCGATTAACAAATTAAAATCTAACCATTAAAACTTTGATTATTGACGAATGAATTATTTTTCTAATAGTCTTTAGATTAAACATGTGTGACAATATCTCGAAGTTCTTACTTTTGGCCTTAATCTTCTATAACAAACTCTTGTGGCTTTCATGTTTATCTATGCCATATTTTGAAATTACCTTATTGGTTTTAATTTTCATATTCCACTTTGAAATTTAGATTAATTAATATTTATCTTTTCATGTTTAGAATAAATATAACTATTATATGTAATATATTGAAGTTCTTGATATAAGTTATATCATCTTTGTACGTATAGCCTATAATCATATGTAATATATTGAAGTTCTTGATTTTGGTCTTAATCTTGCTTTAGGCACTTGAGATGAATGCACAATCTAATTAAATCATGCTTATTCTTGAACTATTATATTCGAATATATTATGTCATTTTGGTACTATATTCAATATCCAACACTCACATTCAGAATCAACAAGAACATTTTATCGCACAAAAATCAACACTCACATTCATAATCAACAACAACATTTTATCGCACAAAAATCAACACAAACATTCAGAATCAACAACAACATTCAGAATCAACACTCATTTTATCAACATTGTGTCAACAACAACTACAGAACCAACATTGTATCAACAATAACAATAGAAGCAACATTCAACAACAACAATAGTGGCGAGAGAGAATGAAAATGGTACATACCTCTTCTTCATTTTTGTTTTCCGCATCTTCTTTTTCTTCTTCAGACGAAAACGGAAACAACAGTGGCAAGAGAGAACGATGGCAGTCGGAGAAAGTACAGTGGTGGTCGGAACAGACGTGAGAGAGAAAGGAGTGAAAATTATTAGGGCTCTTCTGAAAATGTGGTGTTTTTTCTTTTTTAATTAATAAATGACCTAAGGCGTCTCTATTGAAAAGCGTTTTCTTAAGTTATAGATTTAGCAGCGCTTTTTCCTTAGAAAGTGCTTTCTTTTCATTGGCATATAGCAACGCTTTCAAATGTGGGACCAATTTAAGGCCATTAGCAGTGCTTTTCAAAAGCGTTTTCTAAGGGTAACATTTAACAGCGCTTTATAAAAGCGCTTTCTAAGGTTGTACCATTAGCAGCGCTTTCTAGAAAGCACTGCCTGAAGTGTGGCCTATGTAAGGCCTTTAGCAGCATTTTTAGAAAGCGCTTTCTAAAGGTAGCCTTTGGCAACGTTTTTTTAGTGATTTTTTTCCAAAACATATAGCAGCGCTTTGTAATAAAAGCGTTGTCTTTGTTGTGTTTCCAAAAGAAAATTTTGGTATAGTGCCACTAACCAAGACTTATTGATAGCTAATTATTGTAACAATTTTTCAGTATCAAGAAATTAGAAGTTTTAATAAGGAGGTTATGACTGGATACTTCTGAACCTCGAAATCATTCTCACTTTAGAATACTAAATGTTCAGAGTCAATAAATCTCAGAGTCTCATTAAATCATTCTTAGAAAATAAACATTATGAGATAATCATATTTTTCATTTTATACATAAATCCATTTTCAAATTTTTTAGAATGAAAACGAATCTATCTTCAGCAAGGGGTTTTATAAAGATATCAACTTATTGATGGTATGTATCAAAAAAATTTAAAATTTAAAATTCCTTTATGAGCATAGTCACATATAAAGTGATGTTTAATCTTAATATGTTTAGCTCTAGAATGTAAAATGTGATTCTTAAATAAACAAATAGCATAAATATTATCACATATAATAGGAATGTTTTTATCAAGAGCATCTGAGTGTTGGATACAGAAGTTGTGATGTATTCACCTTCTGCAGTTGATAGTGTTATAGTTCATTCTCTCTTGCTAGACCATGAGATTAAGTTATCTCACAGAAACTGATAACTTCCATAAGTGTTTTTTCTTTCAATTTTATCACCAACGTAATCAGCATCACAATAACTAGGGTATGAGAATTAGATATAGTATTAGATGCAAGTATACATGGTCTTTAATTGTAGAAAGAGATACATTTAGAAAGGATGTCAAACCCACAAGGAGTATACATGCAAGTATAACTTAACTTGATTTACTTATGATTTTGTGAATTAGAATGAGCAATGGTAACAATAATAATGATTAGGATATGGTTCTTTCACACAAGTTGAGATTAATGGACTCACAAGATAAGTTAGCAAGATATAAAGAATTGTGTTAAACAATGATTTACTTACTAGTGTATGAATCTATCATGAATGTGATGTGATGTATCATGACAGATGAGGACAAAATGTAAAATTTGTGTGTATTCCTACAAATTGGATCATATACATGAATAGTAAGGAACAAATTCCTAAGTCTCACATTACTATTATGCATGGCAATATCATTTTCATATAATTATCCCTTATGGTTGTAACTCCTCATTTCTAAGGTAGTTAATATAGTGAATAATCTTATCCTACTATTTTCAACCATATTTAGCATTAGTTCCACTTGATTAATGTGTTCCCCATACTAACAAGCTTTTACTTAGTTCTAAGGTGATCAAACTCAAAACCAAATATATATAATAGTAACACAAATGCTAAAATCAATCACTAACGCACATCATCAACATAAAGATTCATTACTAGAAAATATCACATTGCTCAACACAAAGAGTTTTATCTCATAATGGCTTTAACAAATACAAGCATACTAGTTCCTAGAGTAAACATTTCTAAACACATAAGCATTAATGAAACTCAATTTAAGTAATAATGATAATTGCTTGCAATCTTCAATCAACAAGAGTCAGGCACTGTCGTGCCAGCTGAAGTAATAATCCTCTTTCTCTGAAGAATTATATGTCGCTTCACTTTCCTTCTTCACTCTTACCCACTCAAGGTGTTTCCAAACTTTCTTCTAATTGTGTGAATTATGTTGAACCCCTTTCATCAACCACTCAATTGTTCTTGTTATAGGGAACCAAGCTAGGGTGTTTGGAAGACGTCTTGGATCATTGGCTTTATGATTTGGCCCATCAATCACTCAACATTTTTCTCTCCTTTTCTCTTCTTCTGAAAATCCTAGGGTTATGGAGGGCAGGGGACAAAACATGCAGAGCAGGGTTGTGGAGCAGGAGGTGCAGAAATGTGTGGCGCTGCAGACTGATTGGTCTTGTACTATGCGTCAGAATGTTGTCTTGTACTGCACATCCTTGCTTTACACGCTTTACAACTCAGTAGCTGCTTCACAATGCACTTTATTCCATGTTTCTATCTCTTTGATACTTGAAGATACTTACTTCAATATCTTCTGATATTAAAACTAGTTGGGTTAGTGTGCACTTGCTTTTCTTGCTATCCTAACGTGCCAGAACTTGACAGGTTATGTGTTCCTGCAAAAATACAAAAACGCATAAAACTACAAAAAAGGAGAACCTATTGTGCTCAATGTTATACTATCTAAAACAACAATATAAATCAAATAAATTAAATAAACATGCAAATTAAAACCACAAATCTTCAAGTCTTAAATGTAAAATAACTCACAAAATATGAGTTATCAATAACCTCTAGAATTTATAGCGTCTGCCCCAAGTGGTGTGACACCATTGTTGATCACCTCAATAACTTATTGATACCTAAACAACACTTTCATTTGTTTGGACACTTGTCATAATTCTTCGAATCAAGAATCAGAAGGTTGGTGGGGATTCTATCATTGGAAATCATACTCATTATTGCAACAGAATTGGATTAGAAACAATGCTCTTGATGTCAAATGTTAGAACATACAAACTTAATTTAGTTGAATTAACTGAGAAAAATTGAATTTATAGAAGATGAAGTTGAGAATTGAGAGAGAAATAGGAGAGAGAGAGAGAGAGAGAGAGAGAGAGAGAGAGAGAGAGTAATTGAGGGTGAGAAGAGAAAATTGTATTAACCACAAATATGAGCTTATAAGGCCTTATATACATGGCAAGTGCAAGTAAAATGGGAAACTATAAAACAACTTATTGAAATAAGTTAAAAATTGAAAAATAATAGAAAAATTGAAATTTTCCTGCGTAACCGATTACGCCAAAACTCGTAACCAGTTACGAGCATGTGCCCAGTAATCCTGACAAAAAATCATTGTGGTAATCGATTACACCATATACTGTAATCGGTTACCACAACTGAAATGCCAAAAAACCAGTTTTCATTATATGGGACTCATCAAATAATTTGAGTTTGAAGAAAAGAGTAATGAGAAGTGTAAAGAATAATTTGAGTTTGAAGAAAAGAATAATGAGAAGATGATGAATATTGCAGAGGCATATTTGAAGTCATTTGTAAAAATTTGCATATTTCAACGATTCCCAGCAAAAAGCCACCATCGGTTGATTCCCATCAAAAATGCAATGATTATAGTGTCCATCATCGGTTGGGTAGAAATTACATTTGATGTTTATAAAGTTCAAAAAGTCACTAATAAAAATTCACATGGACTGAAATAATGTGTACTATGACCTTACAAATGGAATATTGATATTACGAGGGGAATTAAAAAAAAAGACTAAATTAAAATAAGAGACTCAAAGTGTATTTATATTTAAACCGGCCTTTATTTAGTTCAAGAGTGGGTTCTCTAGTTCATCCATTTAATATCATTATAAATTTACAATTGGATAAGAATTCACCTTTAATTTATCTTGTTGAGAATGAATGATTTGAGGATGTTGCTTAAGAATAAGAAAATTATCAAAATTATCTTTATGAGTAATTATCATTTTGATTGTGAAATTGCAAGGAAATGAATAATAGAAATTTAATAAGAATAATTATTTTTTAAAAAAACACCAATATATTACTTAAAATATGAAAATGGATCAAATAAATTGTAATCAATCATACATTAAAAAAGAGAAATATTCTTTTAGGGTTTTCAAATCTTCAAAACTCCCAAAAGGTACATGCATAATACTTTCATTATTCAATCCTAACTAATAATCAGGGCATAGAAGAAAAGATTAACTAAATAATTAATTCATAATGGTTGAAGTTGTTGAAATCAATCATCATCATCTTGAGTACCATCTTCCTTAATTCCAAGCTCCTTGAGGACTTGAGCACAACCAGGAAGACGTTCTTTCTTAAGGAACCCAAGAGGGCTAGTGGTACGAATAGGAGACACAATTCCATTGTTGTTTGTGATGCTAACCTTAGCAGCTTGTTCCAAGTGAGATTCTGAGTCAACCTCTGCACAATCTGGTCTAGGGCTTTTCACTAGTGAAACTTGACATTCCTCGTCTTCATGGTCTCCATCTACCTCTATTTTGTATGATCCAGTTTTGTCTGTTGTTGCTTCTTTGGTGAATGTCACTGTTCCATTGTCTTCCTTGCACTCCACACGTACGGTTGCACCTATTGTCACATATATATATTAAGTATTAACTTCATATTGTTTATGAATATTAAGTTTCAACGTATGCATGCATGTGAAATACATGAATTTAGATTCTAAACCTAATTATTTATATAGTCGCATCAGCATCATAAATGGTGATGCAGCTAATGATCACTTCAATCGCTTCGGTATGATGCATGATGACATGCATGGTGATGCGGCTAATGATCTCTATAGTCGCATCAGTGACATGCATGGTGATTAGCATTATGCATAGTAATGCGTCTAATGATCTCTACATCCGCATTAGTATCATGCATGGTGATCAGCATCATGCATGGTAATGCGGGTAATAATCTCTACAACCGCGTCATTATGATGCATGTTGATACACCTGTAGAGATCTAAGGTTCAAAAATTGTACATACCTTCCAAGAACTCGGTCAATTTGGTGATGAATTGGGTGCGGCATGTGTCGCAATAAACCATACCCTCTACGGAGAAGCGGTCATTGATGGAATAAGTTGAACCAATGAAAGATAAGAGGCAAAGGGTGGAGACAAGGAAGATTGTAGACTTTGCCATTGTTGTTATAGAGTTTTTTTTAAAACTAATCAGTTTCTAAATAAGATATATTGTTTATAATGAAGAAAAGATTACATTTTATACTTCAAAATAATGGATTAAACTAATTTTTTTATTTGCTCAGTTTTGTAATCTGAGGCTCTAATTTCTCCCATTGTTTGAGGATGGTAGAAATTTATGTTTTGACCCGTTTTTTCCTATCCTTTATCAAGCTAATAAATCTATTTATATATGTTCAAAATATGTGAGATGTATAATTAGTCATAAACACCAGCTTAATAGGAAAAAAAATTAAAGGGTCAATGAATTATTATTGATTATGTATATCATTTCAAAGAAAAAGATTGACCATTCGTTGTGTAACAACTTTATTGAGTCATAGTATGTGGCGTAAAACAATTATAGTTACATTTACAAGTTTTTGGTCCGCATTTGTATAGTCTATTATGAATTAATGTAAAAAATGGCTAATGAGTGACTTAAATAGGATTGAATGATCTATCAAGGTTTATTTACAAGTAACTTTATTATGCTACATTACTTACAAATGTATTATTATTAAAGTAAACCTTTGATTTATTTTGGTATGTATCGCTCTCTCTTCATCGTAATCATTGGAGTATAAAATAATAACTAAAGTATAATATATAAAATATATGTATGAAATCTATTATTTTTGCTCTCAAGAATATATGAAAATTTGTTATGTTTGTTTATGTTGTGAAAAACGATATCTGAATAATAAAATATATTTGGTTTTTTGAACATCAAGAAATCCACAAGGGTAGAAAAAATGACAAATTCACGAAACCCTTTTAGGGTTCGCAAAAGAAAAATAAAAGAGTGTGAAGAATAGAGAATTGGTTAAATTTATTTTACTATTCACTTCAGAGCTCTAGGTTCGACATTTCTTGCCTAAGGTATATAAAGTTAATACCTTAACTCATGAATTCATCAGGCCTCCGGAGACAATATCTAACACATGTCTCATAACATAGTATCCACACGAAAAGCTATCAGGTTGTTTTTGCAACTACAAATAATTTTCAAATAGTTAGTAATTAATACACACAAAATACAAGTAATACATTAGCAAAAATAAAAGATGTAAAAAAAACAAAAGTAATATTTAGTTTTAGGAAATAGAATCTTGGCTTTTTACCATGTAGATTACGTTTCACAAAATTGTCTCTCTCCATAACTCTACATGCCGGTAAAAATTAAACATGAATAAATATTATTCAAAATCAAAGGTAAAATTTTAGTATTACAAATAATATTATTTACCCACTCAAAACGTTATGTATCTTTTCTGTAGGTTTATAGTGTAATGAGTATAATATAACTACAACATTTTGCTTCGAACATATAATAACTAGTTACCAATGCGAACTGCATAAACATTCAGAAAAATTAATTATTTGTATAGATTGATTTATAAAAGAATACACAAATTAATATATACTTAAGCATGGTAAAATTGTCTCATGTAACATTTATTTTCATTATCCAACTTATTTTATATGTAGATCTTAATAGTGTTTGCTACCATATCTTAAAATTTAATTTTCAATGGATCTAAGAATAAATACTTTCTTAATTTCCTTTCAACACACATCTCATGCATGAACCTAATTAAAAGTTAATGCAAAAGTCAAATCTTTATGTTAAAGTATAAGAACAATGAATATAAACTGAAATCACCATAAAATATATACTTATGAGCATCACAAATGTAGTACGGTTATGTCCAGTCAATTGTTTGCCTTCAAAAATTCCATAACACAACTCTTAGGAAGTATATAAGCTTATTTTGGTTCATCTTCTAATGTAAACTTGTAGATGTCTATAATCCCCTCTAGTTTAGGTGGTGTGGTCTCAATATTGTGTTGCGAGCTATAACAGCTTCTTTCGTGCTTTCCCCACCCATAACAATTTTCTCAACTACTTTTTTAGATATGCCCAACTGATTTGAAATTGGGCGGTTGAGTACACTCATCAATTTCAATTGTTGAATCATAAAAACACGCAAAATATAATATAAAAATTAAAACACACAAATAATAACAACAACATACAACACAAATTTTTTAAGTTATACTTATACCTCAATCACATTGCGGGTACACTTATCTCACACTTCCTCATACAACTTCTCTTGCTCCTTCTCAGCCAACCTCTCTCGCTCCTCATGGACCCTCTCTCGCAAGTCTTGCAACATATTGTTCCCGCACCTCATATAACATCCTCTTTGCTCCTCTAGATGCATATGAAAAACATTATTCCTGAGTCCACTTCTCCATTGCATCATGAGTCCATTTCTCTCGCTCCTGTTCTAATACATCCTCCAACTTCTCAGCAGCTACCTTTTTCAATTTATCTCTTAATATTTACTTATTTAATTGATTACGATGTTCCAAAATATAACTTCAAGTCGACGCCTCTTCCAAGACCACAGACACATCCAACATGTTCCTTGATTTCGATCATTTCTATTAAGATGTCATGACGATCTCGTGGAACGAAGATACCAACTTTAGATTATTCAACCAGTACATCCTACAACACTTATAAAAGTTCATCTTTACCAATTTGAATTAACAAAAATAAGCAATGTTGAAAAAATTATATACTTATAATCTTTTTAGTCACTTCGCGTGTAGCCTCTGATGTGAACTCGCCACTTAGTCTTTGACATACCTTCTTCCACTTCTCATGGCTCGATGGTAGAAATGGATTGCGATTAAGGCTTCTAGAAAAATTTATCATCTCTAGTTTCCATTGTTTTCTTTTTTCATTAATCATTTTCTATTCAAGTTTATCATATCATCCACAAGACAATCTATGTGGATAGACATTTCTATCTCTTTTCCTTTTTTACTCTTAGCCAAGATATCAGGAGTGGTGCGAGACTTTACAAAATCCTCCCAAATTTTCTTATTAATAAATGGATATTTCACGTATGGAGGCTCTGAGATATCACTTGGATATTTAATATAATCATGTGTGAGTTGTGTCTTAAAGCCTCTTCAACGCTCACCAACATATCCAAATCATTTCTTTTTCAACATATAATCATCTTGAATAATAAGCACTTCCTATGTTTACATAATAGAGTTGATATTAGTATGAAACAAGAAAATGGTCATATATACTTGTAAAAAAACATAAAATTCATAATAAATATCATAATATCGGCCCATATACTATCTTTTAAATCATCTTCAACGTCAACTATCTATCAAAATACTTTTTTTTGCTTCTACCTCATACTAGCACATAACCCCTAAAATCATTAGCATGTTCATCATAAGTCTTACAGGTTCTTACATCAAAATTAATCAGGAAGCGAACACCGCTTTCGTGGGATTTTGTCACCTTGGTCAACATTATGGTACCTCTAGTATTAAAAGAGATTGTACCAAATGTTATATGAGAGGTTTTTATTGAATCGCTCATGTTTGTATAAATTAAGAAAACAAACAACATATAACAAACACACCAACATGAACTTCAAAGCCACATCATAGAACACTCCATCCAAAATAATTCAGACCATAGTAACATACTAACTAGAAATATAGTACTTACTATATAAAATAAGAAGTTATGATGAATCATCATGGGTAATACTATTTCATGAAAAACAACATTTTCAAGAAAAACAATACTTCTAGTTAATACGTAACACCATTTCTATTTTGTAAAAAGCATGGATAGTACATTTCAATGGTATTACCATTTCTATGAACATTTACTAAAACTAGCATCAATTCAGTTATAGACAACATCTCAGTGGTGAGTTACGTACTATAAACATGATGGCGAAGTTTCAACGAGTAAGGTTGAAAAAGTTGATGTTTGAAGAATTGATGTTGAAAAGAGATGATAGAATGTGAGTTTTGATGAAAATCACTTCGAGTTTTTGTTAAGATAATGACAATGAAATGATGAGTGTTGATAGGCAAATGAAAAGTTAAAATCTAATTTTGTAAAGTATTCATGCAAAACAACATACACGTCGATTTTTAGACAAAATTAAAGGAATAGATTAATTAAAAATTAAAAAAAAACATATAAAGAATTATCACGTCAATTTTTACACAAAATCGAAGAAATAGATTAATTAATAATTAAAAATAACAAAACAAAAAAAGAAATTTAAAAATATTGATACAAAATATATTACTCCTCGATTAGACCACGTAACTAAGAGATAACACATTAAAAAATAAAAAATAAACATATAAAAATATTAACTTCGCAATTTAAAATGAATTTAAAAAAAAAAAAGAAAAGATAAAGACGTTAAGTGAAAAATTAGTAAGATACCGGTATAAAAATAAATTGAAATATACATGTAAATTTGGAACATTATAAAATATATTTATATATGTATCTAAATTTCAAAATTAGTTATTAATTTTAAAATGAAAAATAATTATATAAATTCAATTGTATTAAAATACAAATTAAAAAAATGACCCATGATTTATCTTTCAAGTTAAAATATTGATTGATTAATAGGGTTAAATATGTTTTTAGTCCCTATAAATATCTCAATTTTAATTTTTAATTCCTATAAAATTGTTTTTCTTATTGGGACTAAAATTCAAAATTGAAATATTATAAAAACTAAAAACATATTTAACCCAAAAATAAAATATATATAGTGATTATAATGACCCGTAAATAAATTATTTAATTATAAATTGAAAAATAATTATACAATCTCAATTATATTAAATAATCATGAAAAAAAAAACATTACTCAATGAAGACGACAATTTTGAAGTGAAATCCTGGTAATTATATTTTCTCGGTTATGGACAAAATCGAGGTTATAGATTATATACTTTTATAACACGTGGAACTTTATTCTTGGCTTTCGATGTTGATGTTTTTCGGAAGTTTTTAAGAACTTTATCTTTTAAGAACTTGTTTTCTCCTACCAAAACTCCGTTTGATAGGACTCATGATTAGGGCTGTTCATGGTATGGTTTTGTGAGAAAACTGAACCAAACCGAACCGAACCATTATATAAGGTCATCCAAACTGAACCGAACCGTTTCCATTTTTTTTAGAACTGAACTGAACCAAAAGTTTTGGTTTTCTATAACGGTTCGGAACTCCGAACTGTACCAAACCATTAGAAGACAAAATTTTCCAAACCGAACCATTTGTTAAAGAACCGAACCATTATACTTTGTTTTTTTATATTATTTAATAAAAGAACATTTTAAACTTATTTTACTTAAAAGCAATTATTTAAAAAAAAATCATTTCAGACACAACTAACATGATTTTAAAAGCACTTATTTTAAATTTATTTTAAAAGCACTTATTTTAGACTTATTTTAAAAGCATTTATTTTAGACTTATTTTAAAAGCACTTATTTTAGACTTATTTTAAAAGCACTTATTTTAGACTTATTTTAAAAGCACTTATTTTAGACTTATTTTAAAAGCACTTATTTTAGACTTATTTTAAAAGCACTTATTTTAAACTTATTTTAAAAGCACTTATTTTAGACTTATTTTAAAAGCTCTTATTTTAAAAGCACTTATTTTAAACTTATTTTAAAAGCACTTATTTTAAACTTATTTTAAAAGCTCTTATTTTAGACTTATTTTAAAAGCACTTATTTTAAACTTATTTTAAAAGCACTTATTTTAGACTTATTTTAAAAGCACTTATTTTAGACTTATTTTAAAAGCTCTTATTTTAAAAGCACTTATTTTAGACTTATTTTAAAAGCACTTATTTTAAACTTATTTTAAAAGCACTTCTTCACTGCATTGTAATAGACAAAACTAAGAAGAAAACTTTGAACATTGACAAAATACATCATAGTGAAGAAAATTTGGATAGACTTTTTCACTGCATTATTTTGGACAAATTTGTGATAGACTTTTTCACTGCATTATTTTCACTGCATTTAAGAAAACTTTGAACTGACTTCTTCACTGCATTGTGCACTCACATTGACAAAATACTATCATAGAGAAGAGAAGAAAATTTTGGACAAAGTTCTTCACTTCATTGTACAGTCACATTATTATTCACCAAAACAATTGTAATTTCCATAATTTTATCATAAACATGGTTGGCACATACAGTACCCAATATTAAATTCAAATGACAAGTTTCCTATGCCAAAATTGTCTCATAAAAACATGAGTAACTCCTTAATTAAAACCAAAAGTAATTTCAAGAAAGAGTTTTTCCAATAGTATATCATAATTAATATGTGCCAACCAAAATGAACTAAAATCAAACTATGTTGTTCTGATACTCTTTTAACTTGCAAGGTCTTCATCATCATCATCAAAATTAGCCGATGTCGGAGATGTTATCTCTACAAAACATAATAAAAAATTACTTTCAATATTAGTTCAAAGAAAGTAAATAAAAGTCATAAAGAGAATCATTAACAAACAAGTGCTTCTATAATCCAAATGTCAAATACAAATAAGTTCCAACTCCAAATTTCTGATTCATCAAGAGCAGTAAGTTATATCAATAACATGCAACTTTCTCAAGTATATAAAAGAAATATCTCATAAACCATGTATTCATACATACTACAATTTAGCCAATAACATTAGAAAAGCTTAATGACAAGTTTTCAGTTAAGAGACAGTTTATAGAAATTACCTTGCTCTAATTGATGGATCTCATCAAGGTCTTCCTCAGAAAATAAGGAAAGTGATTTTCCTTTCAACCAGTCTTGTGTGCAAACAAGAGCTTCCACCATTTTAGGAGTTAGACAAGTGCGATAATCACTAACAACCCTTCCGCCAGTGCTGAAAGCAGATTCTGAAGCTACGGTAGAGGCGGGAATAGCCAACACTTCCCGAGCTATGCTTGCCAAAATAGGATATCTAGTTAAGTTGGCTTTCCACCAACCTAAGATGTCAAACTCAACCGCTTTAAGGTGTGGCACCCGTGCTTCTTGTAGATATGATTCAATTTCAGTCATAGGATCAGACTTATGCCCAGTTTCTTGACTATAGTGACAGAAAATATCATCATCATCATCCTCATTCGGTGGTGTGTCTATTTGGCTAGATTGAGAGTCGTCAAAACCTCGATATTGAACATAAAGTTTTGAAAGAGAAGACTTCACTTTTTTCTTTAAATCATCGACTTTTCCGGTGTTAGCATATAAAAGATCAATATAAAACTCTGCAATAGACATTTTCACTCTTGGATCAAGAACAAAAGCAATCAATAATAAGATGTTTAGTGTGTCAGGATCTCCCCAATATTTGTTGAATTTACCTTTCATCTTACTCGCCGTATTTTTGATGTGCTCGTTATTACTCTTTAAATGCTTATTGATCCCTTTTCCAATGGTGAATACCTCTGCCATATATGAAGCACTAGTGACATATAATGATCCAGACAAACGATTTGTAGATTTATAGAACATCTCAAGCAATGGAAGTACTGATGCAACATATGTCCAATCCTCTTTCTTAACTACCTGGTTTGTTTTGTCCATTTCTTCGCGAAATGTCTTATCCCGTGCATAGAGCAAGTCAAAAGCTTTTTGATACTGTAAGGCAGCCTTCAACATTGAATAAGTTGAATTCCACCTGGTTTCAACATCAAGGATAACAGCACCTTTGTATGTAACTTTTTCTTGCACTGCACATTTCATAAATGTGACTAGTCTACTTGGAGAAGACTTGACATATTTAACCGCATGACGGATATTTCTTATGCAACTTTTATCCTCTTTCAATCCCGATTTTACAATTAAATTCAAGATATGAGCACAACAACGCATGTGGACAAAATCCCCATTCAAAACAAGATTACTCCAAGACCTCATCCTTATGTTGAGATACTTAATCATAGTGGTGTTTGCCGAAGCATTGTCAACCGTTATGGTCATGACTTGACTCAACCCCCAACTTCTTAAGTAATCGTCAACATATTTCCCAATCACGTGTCCCGAGTGCCCTGTGATTTGACAAAAGTTGATGATTTTCTTATGCATCTTCCACTCACTATCCACAAAATGCACGGTCAAACTCATGTAACTTAAGTTTTGAGTTGAAGTCCAAGTGTCAGTGGTCAAAGAAACTCTTCCACAATTTGGCAATATTTTTTTCAATTTCTCCTTTTCTTCAAGGTAGAGCGCCCAAATATCACGCCTCATTGTAGACCGTGATGGGATATAAAACCGAGGTTGCAAGGTGATTAGTAGTTTTCTAAATTCCTCATTCTCCACAAAACGAAATGGAATCTCAGCACACACAAATGTTTTCACAAGTTGCGCTCGGCATGCATCTTGATCAAACTTAGAATAGATTTGAGAACAACCTACTTGTCCTTCTGTAGTGGTTTTTCTCCTTTTATTTGGTTGTGTTGCTTGGGTTTTATCATGATCATAAGCAGTGCATCTACCGAGATGAGTCCGCATACCACTTGTTCCATTACTATACTTAATTAAGACTCCACAATATTGACATTTAGCCTTTTTCTCATCACCTTCCATCATAGTGAAGTGGTTCCACATATCAGACCGTAATTGACGCTTTTTTTCATTGGGATGTGGTGGCAATATAACTTCATCACGAGGGCTAG
Organism: Lathyrus aphaca; assembly: GCA_963966055.1. Classification (NCBI taxonomy): domain Eukaryota; kingdom Viridiplantae; phylum Streptophyta; class Magnoliopsida; order Fabales; family Fabaceae; genus Lathyrus; species Lathyrus aphaca. The sequence continues at coordinate 40,370,233 of OZ014519.1, read as the reverse complement.
CTGAAGTTGTAAGACTTGTATACTCTACCTCCTCTGTCATCTGTTTCATAAAAATTAAGAGATGTAACAAATATCAAATCATGTAGCAATTACAAAGTGTAGAAAAGAAGTAACATTTATGAGTTTCAAGTTTATGCAACTTACAAGAATCAACAAATTATCTTTACTTCATAACTTAGTTTCATTTGAAATATCCACATTACTTTTCCTTTGATCATTTCAGTTACTACTACTAGTTAAGACATACTCCATTATTAACCTTTGTGATCTTTTTAAAAGTGAAATAAACACTTTGATAACAACATTAACTTGTTAAACTAATGAATCTTAACTAGATTTAACTGTAGCACTAGTACTGTACTCACATGAAAGCTTATCAAGGTACATATAGCAGACATAGTACTGCTACTGTTTTTGTTTCTTTTTAACAAAGTCACGTGTGAATGTGAAGTAGGAAAAACAAAATATAGATTTTAAAGTGATCTTTTGATCAAATATTAACATTTTTAGTACATGGTTAATTTTGATTGATCATTCCTAAGCACCTTTAGTTAGCCTTTACTTCAATATCATCTCATTCCTCCTGCCACAACCAGTACTATATATTTACACACCCCTTCATCCATGCTTCTGTCATCTGTCTAAACTAATATTCAAAACTTTCCTAGATAAAGAGCTATACCTCACACTAACTGACATGGAACCAATTAATTATCAGCAGCATGAATTTGTTCCAAGCGGCGGCAGCCACCGCACTCCTTTGCCGGAGAGTCCTCGAGTCCCTATGGAGTTTCTGTCAAGGTCATGGAGTGCTTCAGCTCTTGAAGTTACAAAAGCTATTTCACTAGCATGACTAACAATCAGTTTTATTTCGCTTCCTCTGCTACTTCACAGCTTGTCCTTGAACGCATTATGTCACATTCTGCTAGAGAGGTGTTTACTCATTACTAATACTATCAATGGACAGACATTTATTAACTATGAACATTGTCTTTATTAATGTTGTTTTGTGTTCATGTGGCAGTAGCTTTTGCTATAAACTCAGAATCAAATGTAAGATACAATTCTTCCTTAATGTTTGTCTTTTGAGATCTAATGAACTAACTTTGCTTCTATTTGTTAACTAGTGGCTAAGTCATGGTGGAGATTTATCCAACAAAAGGTATGCATCCATGGAGAATAAGATTAACCCGGGAACAGCACCACGCCTAAAACTGAAGTGGAAATTCTTTGCAGGACAAGATATTACGGCGACGCCGACAATATATGATGGTGTAGTTTATTTTCCAAGCTGGAATGGTAATATTTATGCTATTAGACAAATTGATGGATCAGTTGTTTGGAAGAAAAATTTGATGGAGTTGACTGGCTTAAATGCGACTGTGTTTATTTTTAATGCAAATGGGACAGTTTCTAGAGTGAGTCCAAGTGTGGCTGGAGATTTATTGATTCTAGGAATTTATGGACCAGCTGAAATTATTGGTTTGAATAGAACAAATGGTGAACTTGTTTGGATGACAAAGTTGGAGAATCATTATAGATCATACTAACTAAAAGTACTTATTCCAACAGATCATATTCATAAGTTATAACAGTTCAGAGTTAATAGTACAATGAATAAATAAATTTCCAGAAGCAGGTAAAATATGTTACTATATCCAAGTTCACAAAAATGTTATTAGCATACCTTTGACTGGAGATTCTTTGCAGCAATCAAGGTTAGTTAAAAATATCATGTAATATAAATTCCATTCTGCACGGACAACGTTTTAGAATGTCATATTCTGAAACTACTGTAATGAGAGTTTCAAGAATTTAATATAGATAGATTTTTGCAATGAAATACAGTTGACAGAGTGAAAATAAACAAGTCATTAAAAAATCTAACATCTAACAAACAAGAATTAGAAACAATAAAACAGTCAACATTTTCTTATTCAAGTCAAATTTCACAGTCCATGTTAGTAAGGTAATTTTCTACATCCAACAAACCCTTCCCTACCTCCAATAAACCTCCAAAAATGGAAGTACTTGATTCTATTGCATTGTTGTTATTGATCGATAAACCATGTCCACTACATCATGATGACACATGAGAAGAGATCAGTACAGTCACAAGGAAAACCATTACACAGCCACTGTTTTTTTTTTGGTTTCCTGGAAAACTAAGGAGCCATTATTTCAAATGTTTGCAATATGGAGAGTCTTTGGAAATATCATACAAGACAAAATTCCAATTAATGGCTTTTAATGTTTTTTGTCTATCATCTGCCTGGATACCGTGCTCAACAACATGTGGACCCAACCGTTTTTACCATCTAAACATCAATGGAGTTCTCATCTTTTTTTAACTATGTAAAACTATTTTCTTTGTTTGTACCATTCTCAAACATTTTTATTCTCTTTGGACCATTCTGTTATGGTAATCCAACACTTTTCATTCCCTAACAAAAGATCATATATATATTAACCATACAAAAAGTGTTTTTAGCACTCCTGAAACATGTAAAACTAGTGACATTGGACATATATATGCATTTTGAGTAGAAAAATTGAATGGTGAAAGAAAGGAAAATAAAAGAGATAGAATATGACATAAAGTCTCAGATATCCTAAAAAAAGGCAATAGGTGAATCTAAGATCAAAATATATAAAGAAAAAACTATAAACCATTCGACAACTAAAACCACAACTTGATAACACATTTTCATTCATGGTGATGGCAAACAACAACAAAATTACAGAACTTCAAATTACAGAACAACAAAAATTCGAAAAAATTGAAATCTGAGATTGTTCTTTTCCGTAACATTATAGAAATCTGAGAGAAGATGAAGAGATTGAAGAATTAAGCACTTACAGAGACTAGAATAGATATCAAAGGTAGAAGAGAGTCTTGAAATCAGAGAGAAATCGATTGATAGAACACCAAAACCCAGAATCATAAAATTTGGGAATTTAGGTTAGGGTTCATAATTTTAGAGTTTCAAATTTTCAATTGATTTTCATTTTTTAGTTTCAGTTTAGTGTAATTCTTAATTTCTAATAAGTTAATAAGTTAATGGTTCACTATTGGTTATATTGAATTTATTTTAGTTTGGTTCAGTTCTAGAACCGTTAAAAAATAAATGGTTCGGTTCACTAACCAAACATAATGGTTCAGTTATTTTAACTTCAGTTCGGTTCAGTTTAACGGTTCGGTACGGTTCATGGTTTTTTTGAACAACCCTACTCATGATCTAACTTGTTTTCATCTGCCAAAACTCCGTTTGATAGGACACATAATCTAATCCAGACACATAATGAATCGATATCAAAATAAATTCATGGAAAAAACTTGAAAAGAGAAAGAAATACTTTAATCAATTTTGTTTTTGGAATCGTATAAGAATTGCGATTATGGTATTTATCATAAAAACTATTTACTTGTAAAGAGAGAAAATATTCTTCCAAGGCATCATTTTGAATAGTGCATACGTAAAATCAAAGCACCACCAAAATTACAGCAAACCATGGATCTATTGTTTCCAGTAGTTAGTAGCTAAAACAGAACTTTTTTTATCAATATAGCTAAAACAGAACCTAAAGCAACATTGATGATGATGTAGAAAACCACCTTGTCAAATGAAGAGGAGCTCGGGATTTATAATTTTCCTAGAGACTCACTAACTCTTCAATTAAAACATCCTAATGGATTGGCTATAAACTTCCTAGAACTAGAAAACATGGAAATAGAAAACCACCAGAACTTGCATGGAAACTAATCTTTTGTATTCACACCACAAACCCCTTTTATAACCTGTGTCACGTTACTGCATGCAAATATAACTTTGTTAAGGTCGAAGAAAAACCAAAAGACAATTAAGGTCGAAGAAAAACCAAAAGACAATCTTGCATTTGAGTCAATTACGTACCTCTGCATTATTTCCTACAGGAGCTCGGGCAGACTCTGGCTTTTGTTCCTCAACTGTAAAAAAACGGAGGAACTTCAGGAAAATAGAAAGGTTAAAGAGCCTAAAAGCAAATAAGTTAGTGTTCATTGTTCAATGAGAAAATAAAAAATGCACAGGAAAGAGGAAGTTTAAACGGAAAGTAACAATGGCGAAATTCAGGCATAGTAGACAGTACATTATTATATAAATGAGTTTAAAACAACCAAACTGAACACTGACTTTTTGCTATATAAAAAGGATGCCCATAGACATTTATCTTTTTCCATTACGATGTTCAATATGCCTTTCCTCACAGATAAACTTGATGCAGAACTAGCAAGTTAGAAGAAGATAGATGACCAGAGTAAATCACTTTAAAATAGCTTAAGATAACAGTGTGTGTTTACACAAAAATAGAAGTACTTAAGTACGTAACTTACCGAGTCATAGAAAAGCTAGAAAAAACCTAAAATAATTTAATTCAAAAAGAACACTAGAGACAAACTATACCACTGCTGAAACCTAATGCCAGAAGTTAATAAAGACATTCTATAGCTTTATCCAAATCAAGTTGTAGTTAAATATACATAACTATACATAAAACCCCAATTGTTAAACTACAAAATTCAGCAAATCAAAATCCTAATAACCTGCTAGAATTAAACAATTCCCACAAAAATAATTATCAGTATTACAGAAAACACCGTAAGATTCAGTGAAGCAATGAGGATCATAAACCTACAAGTTGGTGCTTGGTTACCATATATTTGGTAGACTTCAATTGTTATAAGAATGAAGTAATTAGACAATTGAAAATGCTACACTATGAGGTCAAATTTCTTAGCTGTTACTTCAACAGACATTTATCACTTACAATGTTGTAAATCTCGGATACAGAGGAGCGACCGACCCAAAGCTGGGACTGCAGGTGCGGGGTGGTCATATATTTTGAACATATTTTGGTTGCTGTTTGACCCCAAAACTCGGATTGGGGTATGTGTCACTGATCAATGATGGTTGAGAAGGAGCAGGAGTTGTCATAGCTATTGGTATGTGAATAGTTTTGGAAGGTAATGTGTTGGAATAATGACTGTTGGCAGTGGCTAGAACCACTAATGTTGGAAAAGAAAAGGTTTGGGACAATGACAGATGGCAGTTATGATTCGCAGGTTACAAAGAGAAAGCAGAGAGAAGAGAAGGTTGCACAGATGAGAAGACTAGAGAAATAAGATTTTTAATGTGCAAAAACACTAAATTGCACCTATGCCAACTCAATTGTAACAGGACAGTGCTTCTGGGTATTCTGGCGCACAACACTGGCACTTCTATCCCAGCACCAAAGATGCAAAACGAGGCAAATCCAAGACGCAAAGGCAGCTGCAACAGCCGCGGCTCCAATCTGGTCTAAACAGATGCGTCTTGGGGATGGCTAGTCGCTGCTTCACCCACCCTGCTCCAATCTTGTTTCGTGGAACATAACAAGATCTAGCTCTCTAAACCTGATTATTAAATCTTCCATTTGATTTTGTTCTGATGCAAAAATAAGTTTATCAAGAAAATGGGAGGACACTTTATTCTATTAAGAACTAACAATGACATGAACAAAGAGAGAACAATCTGAAACAAGCATGTTACCAACACATTCTCCTATCTGACTAAAGAAAATATCAAACGCTAACAATCTAAGATAAAGCATTTCATATATATTTCACACCCTATTCATATCAAATTAATGAAATTATAGGAGAAGACTAGTTTCCACCTCCTTCCTCAGGAATGTCAGAAGTCCACAATGTCAGGTTGTCCCTCAGAAGCTGCATGATCAGCGTGCTGTCTTTGTAAGATTCCTCATTGAGAGAATCCAACTCAGCAATGGCTACATCAAATGCTTGCTTGGCAAGGTGACAGGCCCTGAAATATAAAAGAGTAACATTAATAAAATAGCTTAAGAGACTGACCTAGCATGAAGACAAAATAAATTAGTGAATTTATACAAAGTAGGTAATGTTAGATAGATATACCTTTCAGGAGAGTTCAAGATTTCATAATAGAAGACAGAGAAGTTCAAAGCCAAACCCAGTCTGACAGGATGAGTGGGAGGTAACTCGGTCTCTGCAGCAGTGGAAGCTTCCTGCAATTATTTTCATGTATGAACATTAAGAGCCAATAATGACATGAACATTTCTAAAATTACTCTTGAAACTCAACAGAAAATCTAGCCTTTTCTCTGACACAATGGGCGTTTTTGTAAGTAAATGAGGCAACACCTCTTGAACCAATAAGATATTTCGATAACAAGAAGACATAGTGTCATGCCTTAAGACTAAGCACAACTGTGCAACTATCATCTAGCATCTCCCTTCATCTTTCAATCCATAAGAAGCATATTTTTACAGATAAGAACCATTACAGTAACCGCTATAAAGTGTGTATTACCATTTACCACTAATAAATTCAGGTGCACAAATCTTATACTTAAAAAACTATTTAAGATTGAAGCAGAGGTTATTTATATAATCAAACATTCCACATTACAATACAGCATCCTTTTAAAAGTTTTAGTCAATAACTGATGCTTTACACAAATAACAGAATTTTATGGAAAATCATTAAAGTAAACAAAAAAAATCATTAGTGATTCAAAAACCATATTGATATGGCACGTCATGTGGAATCCTATGGATAAAAAAAGAATTCATAAATCTATAACCTTTACTTAAGTCAAAACGGATATGATTGTAAATTAGTCCAATCCAAGCATATGATTAAACACAAACATGAAGGGTTACAAACTTGATAACCTTTTGAATCACACAGAACAACAAAACATTCAAAGGAAATTTTATAACACAATAGCACCAACACCTCTGAAAACAGGTGTGACAGTGTCCGTGTCAGACGACAAATGAGATTATGTACAATTTATTCATTTTTTTAAAATTATTACGAGTGTCGATGTGTCTTATCCGGTGTTTGTATCATATAATATACACAACATGTGTGACAGCATACCTGATATGCTTTCAAGGACTGATCAGCAGCCTCTTTCCTGTCATCTCCACTCTTAAACTCAGCCAGATAACGATAATAGTCACCTTTCCTACAATGCAAAGAAAGATAACCCAAATCAACAACATTCAAAATCCAATGCAAAAAAAAAAATCAAAATCAAAATCAAAATTGCTTACATTTTGTAGTAGAACACATTAGATTCACCAGACGAATTAGGAATAAGATGCTCATCAATAACAGACATGACATCAATGCAGATATCAGACAACTCAGATTCAACTTTTTTCCTATACTCCCTAATCCGATTCACATTCACCTCATTCCCTTTAGTTTCCTCCCTTTGTTCAATCGACGAAAGAATCCTCCACGAGGCCCTACGTCCTCCCACAACATTCTTATACGCAACAGACAGAAGATTTCTCTCTTCAACCGTCAATTCAACGTCAAGATTAGCAACTTTCTTCATCGCTTCAACCATTTCTAAACGGAGCAATAATAATAATAATAACAAGCAAATCAGCGAAAAATGAGAGAAATCAAAAGCGAAAATAGAAAGTTTGCGAAAGCCAACCTTCGTAGCGTTCGGCTTGCTCGGCGAGCTTGGCGGTGTAGACGAAGCTTTCGTTGGGGGATGCCATGGCGGATCTAGTAGGTTTGAATTTGCGCAACGGTTTTGTTTGTTTGGTTGTTGATGTGAGGGTGGTGGTGAAATGGAAGTGAGAGTCAGGGTTTCGGTTTTATATACACGCGTTGCGTTGGGTCCAAATTTGGATATGTTTTGAAATGGAAGTTTAAAATATTTTGTTATTTAAAAAGAAAGTTTTTGTTGATTCTTGATTTGGGTAATAAAAGGATTAAAGGGATATTCTCCTTCCATTTTGAAATGATTCAACTCATGTAGTAAAAAATCGTCAAGATGAACAAATGTTATCAGATGACAGACATTTTTAATGTCAGTAAAATATATTTTTGTTAAACATAACCTTAATTTATATTTTCAAAAAAATGAAAAATAATTATAATAAATTTCACATTTTAAGATCAAGAAAAGTAAATAAATAATAAACTTAAAAAAATAAAGATAATAATAAATTTAATAAGTTAGGACGAGGGAGGGGTGGATTTGGACCGGTACTAGCAAATAGCAATTTCGTCCTTGTTTCTATAGTTAAAAATTAGATTTTTCCACACTCATCTCCACCTCCATTTAAATTGAATTTTCTCCGATAAATTCGGGGTGAGGGTGACCGATTTCGGGTGGAGTGGGTTTTCTTCTATATATTAATGATAGTAAAATATATTAATCTAACAAATATACTTGAGAAGCAATTTAAAGATCAATTTTCATGAAGAATATAATAGAGCTTAAATTTGTGAATTTTTTTTAGACTACCGCAGTTATTAAAAAGAAAATACCAATATAACTCAATGTAACTATGTTTGGTATTGCATTCGTCATTCGCCATCCCAATTGACGATTTTTTTTATTTTGGTCATAATGCATTTGTCATCTCATAATGCATGTAAATTATTATTTTTTTAATTATAGACATATTCGCCATCTCATATGGCTTATGTGTGTAATTTTTTTTATAATGCACTCATTCGCCATTTCATCTAGCTAGTGAGTAGAATTATTTTTTGTTTTTTAAATTTAACTCATGCGCCATTTCAATTGGTGCATGAGTGTATTGTGTAGTGGATTTTGCCTATAAATAAATCCATCTTCCTTCATTTGTTGCTCACAAAAATTTTCTTATCTTTCTCATAGTAAATACTCTGAGTTTATATTCAGCAACATTTCAAAATGTCTTCTTTCCTGAATAAGAGTCCATCATCGTCAACATCGGAAGAAGAATCGCTTCCCAAATTTCCACTTATGAAGAGAGATGCTCTGGGGGTTTTTCAACAACAAAGTATCCATTAAAGATGCTACTCTAGAACACCAGACCTTGGAACATTTGCACAGGAAATTGAACCGCTGGCTAGAAGGAGAAATCGGTCATAAAGAAAAGATCAGGAAAATTGAAAAACATGTTGTGGAGTCAGGCGTGACGAAATGGAGAAAAGTGGTAAATGTTACGGGTGTCCTTACGATGATGTTATCTAGAACTGATGTTGTGATGATGGTTGTAATATCCTAGATAAGTTGAAGCACTTAGTTGTTTTATTTATGTATGTTGTTATTTTTCGAATGTTTAGAATAGTGGAGACATGTGGTATGTTGAGATGTTATTGTATTTGTGTGTTATGTTGTGTTGTTGTTTAAGTTTAACGCAGTTGTTTGAATAATAATATTGTTAAGAATTTAATAATATGAATGAAGTGAACGATGTTTTTGTTATAAAGAGATACAATTACATTTATTTAAATTATGTCGTTGTGCTTGGTCCAACATTGGGATATTTCGTACGATTGTGCTCGGGCTGACAACATGAACTACATAGTCTCACCATTTTGTTCGTCGTATCCATTTCCGTTCGAATACGCGTGTTGTTAGTGCGACCCTTTTTCTTTCTTCGCATATTTTCATTGTGCTCGACTATTTCCCCGTCGTATGCAGGCCAATAGTCCTCATTTGCAAGCACATGAAAACTTTTGTTATAGACATTATATAGATTATTTACTTGGTAAACACCAGACAGTAAGATTGATGGGTTCAACCGAGTCTTTGAACATGCCGCAATAACATGGGAGCAAGGCATACGAAAGGCTTGAAATTTTCCTCAATCACATCAATTTTTATCTAGTTCTACCCGATAGGATCCCCTGGGTCCTCCTTCGTTTTGATCCATTATTTCATCAACATTGAAATGCCCTTTATTGCGGTTAAACACTGTGACCACATGTGTGTTTGATTTGGCAACCTTATATTATTCAATTATTCATACACTATTGTATTCAATTATTTCATTTCATCACGTCTGACTCCACAACCTGCTTCTCAATTTTCCTGATCTTTTCTTTATGACCGATTTCTCCTTCTAGCTAGTGGTTCAATTCTCTGTGCAAATGTTCCAAGTTCTGCGTGTTCCAAAATAGCATCTTTAATCTTTAATGGAGGCTTTGTTGCTGGGGAAAAAAACCAGAGCATCTCTCTTCATAAGTGGAAATTTGGGAAGCAGTTCTTCTTTCGATGTTGATGATGGACTCTTATTATAAACTCATAGTATTTACTATGAGAAAGATTAGAAAATTTTTGTGAGCAACAAATAAAGGAAGATGAATGTATTATAGGCAAAATCCACGACACAATACACTCATGCACCAATAATTCTACTCACTAGTCAGATGAAATGGCGAATGAGTGCATTATAAAAAAAAAATACACACATAAGCCATATGAGATGGCGAATTTGTCTATAATTAAAAAATAATAATAATAATTTACATGCATTAGATGGCGAATGCATTATGACCAAAATAAAATAAATAAATAAAATCTTTTAACATTAATTCGTCAATTGCGATGGCGAATACAATTCCAAACATAGTTACATTAGTTATTTATTTGAAATACAAGTTATATTAAAAAAAAAAATCTATATTTGTGATCGAATTTCTTAAAGAAATAGAGAAAGAGAAGGATAATGACCAATAAACACCATGAAGAGAATTAAATATTTTATTTTATCTTGGTTTGTAATAATTCTTTGTTTAATTGGAAGTGTAATGGTTTTAATTTAGAATTAGTTCATGTTTATTTCTTTGCATTCATTTAAGAAAATATGATTTAGCCCAATATGATCCTAGAAAGTGATGTCATTTATGATTCATGATTCATTTAAATTAAGAAAATGTCTTATTATAATTAAGTATTTTCTAACCTCATTTGCAAGAAGAAGAAGAAAAATTGAAAAGACTTGAGTTTTTTCCTCTGAGCATGGTTAGTGTATTTTGTCTTTCTTTTGAGTTCTTGAACTAGAACTTGCTTGATTCTTATCAAAGACTAGCTTACCATTATAGTAATTTGTTAAGTTATCAATTTTTCCATCATGTCTGTAGTGTTTCTTGTGTGAACTCTAAGTTGGTTTGTTTGGCTTTTTCTTTTACATAGCTAGTTCGTTTGACTTTAGAATAGGTTTTTCATGTTTATTTTAATTATAAAAATATATATAAGAATCACTTTTATTTTGATTTTAATTTTCAACTATGTACATGAAAATGATGTAGTGAGCATTTTATCATGATGTTGGTAAAGTTGATGATGTTTCTTGCTGTCTTAAGCTGTCAACAACATGAGCAACTACTCCTACACCAGCATTATGAAGCCATTTCTTTTTCACCTGAAATCCATAGAATACTCATGTTATAAACTATATCAGTGATATCAGCATACTCAAAAGAAGATTCATAGGGACGCAGATGCAATACATGGATGTTGCTATGAGCAAAGAGAGGCCAAATTGCCGAGTGAAAGTTGACATCAACTTTTTTCCATCCTACCCGCTGTAATCCGCGTATCATCTCCTCTGTTTAAAACATCATCAAGTGGTTTTAGAAATAAACAACAAGGTGGTTTTGGCAACAAGACAACAGTATATTCTGTTAGTTTTGGTTATGGTAATCACCTTCCATAATTTCATGAAATTCTACACTATTCTGTGTATGTTGTGCAGTTTCCTTCGCTTTCACTGCCTCTGGAGGAAACTGAGGTTCATCGGAAGGAACAGGGGGACAGTATTTCACATCAACAACATGCTTGTATCCATCCAATGATTGGCGTGGAGGCTGTCGGCACAAATGCAAAATGTTAGGTACTTTTAACACATACATATTTGCATTCTCAACTTCTACAGTTCATGTGTTTTCCTTTTTCTGTTATTTAATAATTTCCTCTACCTTGTTCAGTTCAATTTTAAATACATGCCTCTATTTTAAGAGAACATGTGTTTCTGCATTGAAAAATCATCATATTCACCTTACCGAGTTCGATTTCCCTCCTTATAGAGGACGTGCGCCACCCGACCATATCTATATATTAGTTAAAGGAGTTACACAAATCAAATAAAAAAGAGCCAATAAGTGTCTCTAATACTCTGAACGGATACGATCGTATGATACATTTGCGTAAACAACACGACATCTAAATGCTCCAAGTGCAGATCTACAAAACCGAAAATATTTGAGAACGTGATTGATTTACCAGAACAAAGGAATTTAGTCAGAAAAGAGAAATTCCTATACTCACATGAATTTTCCATCTTCACAGTCAGAAGCCATTCTCAAAAGAAGGGGTGGTTTGTTGGGCTTATCATCAGTAAGGAAGAGCTGACTACCAGTGTGACCGATAAAAAATGGAGCAATAGGTGCAACGAGCTTTTCTAATATCGGAACACCGAATAGAAATGGAAGCTGTAAAAATGAGAGTTAAACAGAAAAAACCATCACAGAAAAGTTAAAACTCCCTTGACCTATATAGCAACTCTAAACAAGAAATATAGCCGCAATTTGAATGTTCTGAACATACTTGTTTTTTCCCCCTTACACCAAGATGTGGAGTTGCTAAAGTAATAAAATTTATCGGTTCCAGTCCAGCAATCATCCCTCTGGAAAAGTCGGTTCTCTGAGAATTTTCCATCACACAGTTTGTCGAATCACGGGGTTGGCCACTACTATAGGTATCAGGTGAATAAAGAACAGCGATTGCGTATCTAGCAAAGAGGCCTCCAAGAGAATGGCCCAGAAAGGATATCCGCTTTAGGCTCTTTGTCTTCTTTACAACTTGCATGATCTGTTGTGATAAAAGGAAACATTATATTATATTATATTATATGACCTAATTCAAGACAGATTCTGCATGCTATTAGAACCGACTCTAGAGGTCCATGTTTTTGACACAAATTTGAACATAATACTTGAAGACTCACTTCATCAGCTAATCGCTTTCCAGCTTCATCAATCCCAGTATATGTCTTGGAGTAAGCATTTGATGAACTTGCTGCAAAAATAAAATTATTTATAAAAGGACCTTCGAAAAACAAATTAAAAATATGTAATTACCATAAATTAGAAAGCTTTTTCCAAGGTGCATCTTTAACTCTTCCTCTGCATAAGTCCAGTCACCTGGGCTGTGTCAGTTACAACATCAGTCAACTATGTGTGAGGCTAGCAAAAGCCAGCAGAAAAAAAAGTGAACAAATACTAGACATCCCTTGCTTTACAAACAGTACAATAACGACTAAAGAATTTTTCCAGAATCCATTTACTGTGCATTGCTTTTGAAATCTGAAAGAGCCTTTTATCCAGATTCTAGTGTTAGACATATGGATCCTCAACCAATTAAGTTTCCCCCAAGTCTTAAGCCAAAAAAATGTGTCACATTCTTGCTTTTTCAGGGAAATATCTTATGATTGTGAATCTGTGATAAGGCTAGGCCATGAAAAATCTATATACTCTGAACACTCCTCAAACATTACTTTAATTAATCTACATGAGAGCATCACAAAAGAACTCAGATTTTTAGACAATAAACATATGCAGTGTAGCTAGTATGAAAAATAATTTCAAGAATCCTTACTAACAAAATCTACCACTATGGTTTTCTATAAAACATGGAATAATGAATTAAGTTGCTGGAGAATGAATGCCATCATTTTCATTTATTCCCAGAGTAACTTTCAATATTGTATATGATCATAAAAGCATTAAGCTTATTTATTTTTATTTCCACCGTCATCTCATATTATCTTTTGACTAAAATATGAACATAGAAATATAGTAATTCAAATAACATTACCTAGACCCAATACCATGGACAAGAACTAGGAGGTGATCAGGATCATTCTTAAGATTCCCAGTAGTTCTAGCAGGAGACATTCCGTGAGTGGTAGTACTCATAGCTTGAGCTCTAAGGTTCTCGTGTCTTTGTCCTCTGTTTGAACCTGCAGAAGTTCATATCCAGCATTGATAAAACCCATAAAAAAATATAAATAAACATTAAAATCATTATGTTAATATTTCTATGGCAGCATGTCACCTAAAAATTAGGAAATGGAAGAGACAAAAAGAAAAAAGGACAGCAAAGCTAGAGGGAAGTGTATGCAATCCTAGATGGATAAACGGCAATAGAGTAAACTGCTTATGAGCAACTAAATGCTAACCATTTCACAAAAGGGCATGTTAACTAGTTCCCTATGAAACCCCAGGGGTTGGCCTGTTGCCGAAGACTTGGGACTTGACAGAGAATGTGGTTCTCTCAAGATCTCAGGTTTCAATCCCGTTAGGTGCAAACAATCCTAGTATGGGTCAGTTTAGCTCTGTCTTTAAATGGGCCCCGTTAGTGGACAATACTTATTTTATTTTCCAATGTATTGAATAGACAATTTACACATTAAAAACATACTATTTTGGATTAGCATTTCCATTCACTAGTATGAAAATGACACTTGATTCTAACAACAAGAAAGCTCGTCAATCATCTTTAAAAAATCAGCAGACTATCTAGTACCTACTTAAATAAAACTGAATGTTCTGACACCAATTCAGACCAGATCAACAAGATTACACAATTGACCGTTTCTCGACTCATCCGCAATATCAAAGTTGTTATATGTCTCTACAACTGTAATTGAGGCTATATTCTATTGCAATTCTTGTAATATGCAAACTTTGCGATCGAACAAAAACACAACACACTCGTTATAAATGAAGACATGTAAATGTAGGAAACCACGATCAATTTCAACTGGAAATTCTATCACTATAAAATATCCCGCAAATTTACCAATGAAGAATAAATTAAACAGCAATAAAATTGGAGATTATAGAAAAAAAGGAGTAGCATAAAATAAAATAAATAAAAAGGAATTACCAGAAAGGGGTGTGAAAATTGAAATAAGGGTAGAGGGGGAAGATGATGATGATGAAGGTTGGGAAGAAGATGGATAAGCAACTGGTGAGGAGTAACTACAGCGAGCGTGAATCAATGGGGATGCTGCCATATATATTAGGAAAGGAACGAGAAGAGTACTTTCCAAATACTAAAATCTGTTTGCTACGAATTTGAAGCCAAGTGTGAAGTTTGGGTGTGCAATTCGACTTATTAGGAATACGACGGCAGTGGTTGTGTTGTGTCGTAGGGTGGGTGGTTGAGGGGGTGAGGGGGTGTCATGATAAAAACCATTGTTTATTCAATTCTGGAATGGTGCCAGATCAGCTAATTTCAGCCAATCAAGTGATGACAGCTAAGATTGAGAACCTAATGATTATACCCGTCATCATGTGGAGTCTCTCTTTTTAGACCAACAAGACTCACACGTGGTCATCTATAAGTGTATGTTTAAGTTCTACTATCAATCCATCAAAAATAGATTGCATGTATGACATCGTTTGTCCTTCTATCAATTATCGATAAATTGTCTTATTATACCATTTTATGGATAAATTGGTAATTAACAAATGTCACGATTAAAATACTTTCAAATCTTTTTTTGCATGTCATACGTCAAACAACCATTTGCTATCTCAATCAAATGTATTCTCTATTCCATTTTTCAAAAATTGATTTCTCCGTCTTTTCTCTTTTTCATTTTCACATCTGTTTTTCCCTCTCTCTTCCATTCTTCTTCTTCTTATATCGGATTCAATCTCTTCAAACCATTCTCTGTCGCCTCCCTCTCAACCATTTGATATCCTCTGACACAACTCTCACTCTCACAATCGAATGCCCCTCCCTTTCACCGCCCATTATTGTGACACCCCTTATCGCTCTATCACTACATCAGCCTCCGAGCTTCTCTCATTCTTCTGCACCATAGCTTTAATGCGTCGAATGGAAATCGTCGTCGATCCACATTCACATTCCTCGCCCCAAAGCCAGTGAACTTCTCATCAAAACCAAGGGTAATATGGTTATGATTTTATTCAATTTTCTATATAGAAATTAAGGATAATATGATTCCGATTTTGATTTCAAATCTTTCATTTTTCTTTATGACCATCATTATTGGATCTGATTTTGTGAAAGTTGGGATTTTTGAATGCAACATGGACAGAACACCAATTCCTCTTTCATGTAACTACTTTCCTTCGTTTTCACTTTCCATCATTCAACAGAACCGAGTTCACATCTTTTTGATTTGTTTGGCCGCTGAGAAAAGTCGTCAAAGTAAATGTTGATTCTATGATGGTTTTTCAATGGAGATGTGTCTTCAGATCTTAGGTAATACCTAAACGAATTTGCAACTGCGATGTAAATTATATATATAATATCATGTCACTTAGGTTATATCTATCACTGCACAATTCGAACTTTGGATGGAGTTGTTGCGGAATCTACGCGATATCAACATGGAGGTGAGGTGATGTTTACCTGCACAATACCTTTTTTGGTGTCTTTAAATGGGATGGATGATTGTAGTTAGTTCTTTTTATTATTTTTCATTTTCTTCTGAAAAGTGATTGGTTTTTTATGTTGTGATTTTGGTTGTTGCTTGCTTTATTTTTGTTTGAGAATTGGCATGGATGAAGTATTTCTTGTCATTGCTTAGTTTTTGGCTTTGATGTATAGTTACTAGAATATATCTATTAGTAAGCATGTATTTTTGGTAGTACTCGATTTTGGGGGTGAATGAATTGAAATGTTTTATTTTTGTCATTGATGTGTTGATTTTGTTCTACTTGCATGTATCTTTGATGTTCGGTTAAATTATAGGGCAAAGACAATTTAGTATCTATAATTACTGAAATCTTAAAATAGTTCTTGAAATTAAGTGTCCTCATTAGTCTTTTCGGGTTGGTCAATTAAGTTCAACACCCTATAACTTTCTTTGATGAATTAATATTAATGAGGATTTTCAATTTTATGGTTCATTTTGGAATTTTCTGGATTTCATGGAATGAAGGACCAAAATATTTGTTTACTATAGTTTCAAGGATTAAAATTATTATTCGATTGTTTATCATTAATATATACAACAAATGTTATTGAGGTTATGGTATATGATCTAGTATGATTCAAAATGCAATATGATGCAAAATTATGGTGAATAATTGTAATGAAAAACATGATACAAGATGGTTGAAGAATTGTTGTGAAAAAAACATGGTTCATTATACCAACCAGATTATGTTATCTTGAAAAATTATAGTACCTATGTGCAAAGTGTACAGGTTTGAAAAATTACAAGTTTGAAATTATGATTCAATGTAAAATACTTCATATTTACCATAACACCCTTCTAAACCCCACGGAAAATGCACGATAATTAAATAAACTATATTAGAGTACAACATAGAAATGTGTCATATGTTCTTCATAAAACATCATATTAATAATCATACCCCGTAACACGGGTTCTTTCATCATAATTCAACTCAAACAATCGCAGCGGAAAAACTTCATTTTTAATTAAATCAAACTCAAAAACATCTTAAACAAAGTCATAACAACATCAACTTAACAAAAGAAATAGAACTCGAAGGTTCACAACGTTCCTGACCCGATGTTACATTATCAGAGCAAGACACCCTTTAAACAGACAGGAAAGATAAATGACTCAAATGCTATATCTTCTTGCACCAGAAGTTAGTCCTGATTATCTACATAATATCCATGTAAAGGTAACATTTAAACAGACAGGGTGAGTATTCACAATTCATTATAAAAGATATAAAAAAAGAATACAATTAGGACATCATCAATATCATCAGAACATCATCAGTAAAACACATACATCAATCACTAATTAACTTATTCACATGCAATAACGCTTATTATGAAATGCAACATCATTAGAAACATGCATGTGGTACCAATCAACATAGATGGACACTAGCTATTAACCTTCCACAAGGGAGCACAACATAATCACTTCTGAAGGTTCTTAGTTTGGCTGCATATGTTGAAAAACATTATCATTTTCCTTGATGTCCTGTAAGATGTCTTTGATATGCTTGAAGATCTTCTGGTGTGTCGTGCTTTTGTGATGTCATAACAGATGTAGTAACATTTGTCTTAACTGTTCTAGGACTTTCTAAATACAAAATTTTTTTAT
The DNA here is from genome assembly GCA_963966055.1 of Lathyrus aphaca. Classification (NCBI taxonomy): domain Eukaryota; kingdom Viridiplantae; phylum Streptophyta; class Magnoliopsida; order Fabales; family Fabaceae; genus Lathyrus; species Lathyrus aphaca. The sequence continues at coordinate 40,352,292 of OZ014519.1, read as the reverse complement.
TTAATTTCTATATTGTTTTTAGCAGGATTTTGGTCTTTTGTATTGCTCCAAGATGTGAGAAAAATCAAGGGAGTGTTTCTGTCAAAATCAAAAGCCGGTATGCATTCATTTTTGGAGAATTATTGAAGATCTTTTCGTGCTTGATTCATGTGATACTTTTTAGGAAAGTTCTGATCAAATCCAATCCCACTCAGAACTCTATATTATTGGTGTTTAACCTAATTTCTCAGTACGGAATATTGAATTGTAAAGCTGAGTGCTTTTGAGTGTTAGGGTTTTTCCTTGTGCGTGTTTTATTTGTGAGCCTTTCATATATCACCTAGATGTTTGAATTGGACTAACCTTTGAGTTGTAATTATGTCCTCTATAAGCTTTTAAGCATGAGTGTTTGTTCTTGATCAAAGCTTTTAAGCAAGATCAAGGTGTTGTGTTTTGGAAGAGTGGTCTTCTGTTTCTCTTTAATTTGTTTGTTTATCACAATGTGTGATTGAAGGGGAGTGAGATGGTGATTTCTCATATCTAGATGTTGATTTCTAGGTAGAAGTTGCTCTGGGTAGGTTCAAGTGAGAAGTTGTAAACTTGGACTGTTTAGGCTTTGAATTGTTCTACTAATAGTGGATTTCCTTCATGGCTTGGTAGTCCCCCAGAGTAGGTGTGTTTGCACCGAACTGGGTTAACAATCCTCTGTGTTTTACTATTGTTATTTATATTGTTGTTACCTTGTTATTACTCAGATAGTAATGTCGTGACATCGCCTTCGACATCACATATCTGATACTATAATTTCAACTTCAATCCACACAATGAGATTTGAGCCAACATTAGACCGGAGTCCCAATATAGTATGTCATGAATACATGATGCAATAACATCTTCATCATTATCAACATAAGCCATCAAGTTTTGTATCATCATTCATATTATTCGACGAAACATCACAATGCAACAAAATCAATATATGTCATAAAACATTCATGTTACTCAATAACCCATCATGTTAAACTCAACAATATACAACACCTTACTTACTCCATGATATAAGAGCAACAACAATAAAAGAGCACCACGCAACAAAGAAAATGAAAAAAATAATAAATTAATTATAAATATACTTCTGCTCGTCTGTGGCTCGCCCGGCGAAGCAACTCACTCGCCTGGGTTTTGCTCGGCGAAGCAGCGGCGAAACATCTCCTCCCATACAAATTCTAGTAGCTCATGTTTTCCACCCCTCGCTCGCCTTCAATTTCGCCCGGCGACACACCAGCGAAATAGTTTCGCCCGACGAAACATACTACTCTCCCGACAAAACGTGCGAAACAACAATTCTGCTATTATGTTTCCTGCACTAAACCAATCTCAATTCTTGCGATTTCATCACTCTAACAGTCCAAAAATTCACACAATACATCATGGTTTCATCATATCACAACAATATTCCAGAATATACATCATAATACACATCAAAAGGACATAAATTTCATCATGCTTACACTTCTCATCAAACCCTATAAAATCCTCCAAAACCTCTAATACTACCTACGTATATCTAAATCATATATCAAGAATAATGAAACGTAATACTCCTCATACCTTATGATTGAATTCATATTCTCTCTTCTCTTGAATTCCACAACAACCTTCAAGAGTCATAGTCTCTTCCTCTTCTTCTTTAGAGCACTTTTCCCCCAAAAAACACGATTGATCAGAATAATGAAATAACTTCTCTCTATTATTCATTATTTGACTTATTAGACCCTTAATATGAGTTCTCAACTTTACCCTCACTTAATTCTTACAAAAAACCTCATTACCCTTCTTATTATCTTAAATAATAATAATAATAGTCTAAATAATATAATCCATATTATTTAAACTATCATTACTATTAAAATAAATTCAATTATTCTAATATTTCTCAACAAATTTAATAAAAAATCGAATATTTCAATTAATTTCATTAAATAAATATTTTTAACATAACTAAAAATACAACGCTCCATTCCCTAGTGTTACATATCAAAGTAGACGCTGACTCGAAATATAAAGTGAAAGACTGCATCTTCACTACTGCAACTCCGCACTACTCTTGATTATTATCTGCACGATGTCGTATAAAACATCATATACAATAGAAGGAGTGAGATACCATAACTAGATAAAGGAAAGCATGATAATTAGCAAGGAAAATTCATTTCATGCACAAGCCACCACTCAACCCATACATCCATGCAGACAACATCACATACCAATAGAACACAAAAACAATCACAACTATAATGCAAAGCAATGAGACTCACAAATCGACTCAATGCATGTGGTACCAATTCGATCCCTTTTTCATGATCATAATTCCCGTCAGAATTTGCATATAAGTCGCTCACACCCCACTTGGGCATACTACATTCATGATTACTCACACCCAGTGGCGGAGCCAAAAATATTTTATAATCTGCGCAAAAATTTAAAGACCGCAAAAATTTGCAAGAAATGTGGCGGTTTTAAAATGGCATTTAATAAAACTGTCACTATTTACAGTAAAATATGACGGGTTTTATAAACTCACGTAGTGTTAATAAAAAATGATAGTTTTGACAGTCTTTATTGTTACACGTCAGTTGTTTTACGGTGAATTTTGTTTTTATTGTTTTTTAAAATCGAATATTTTATTTTCTAATTGTGGAAATTGATTTATAGAATTGTATAGATTCTTAATATATATTTTATACTATTTGAGGATAAAATTTATTCTTTTCATCTTCTTTTTTGCAACATTGTATTTTTTTTTTAATTTTAGTAATTGCTTCTTTTATGTTAATTTTTATTTCTTCTAAGTATTCATTTTTAATTTATGGTTAATTTGGTCCTAAATTATAATTTTATTCTTTATTTTAATTCTAGCATATTTTGTAATGTAACCGAATCTAAATATTATAATATCAAAAAAAAAAATTATATAATGTATGCTTAATTGCTTAAAATATAATTTATAAAATATTTTGCTTAAATTTGTATTTTTATGCATAAAAATATTTTTTTTTAAACCATAATTTATAACATTAGACATGTATTTTTTTATCTTAATTTATAATTTAATTTTTGGTTAAAATTTTTTTTTTCTGCATTTTCGTTAATTCTAGTGTTTTAAACCGACGTAATAACATTTTAATAATTAAATTTTTGGTTTAAATTTGTATTTTTCTGCATTTTCGTTATTTGTGGCGGTTTAAACCGCTGTAATAGCACTTTTATAATTTAATTATTAATTTATATTTATATTTTTCTCTATTTTTGTTAATTGTGGCTGTTTCAACCGCCGTAATATTTCTTTTTAACCGCCGTAATTTACAAAATTGTGGTGTAAAGAAGGAATTTTTTTGGACCAGAGCCTGGACACATGCCCAACCTGGTTGGGCCTTAAAACCGCTCATGCTCACACCCCACATAGACACACGATTGCTTCAATAACAACAATAACACGATTCTATATCAAGAATCTGAAAAGGCGCTCAAACCCCACATGGGCACACAACTTATTACACAACTCCTGCAACATGATATGCATACCACGAAGACATCCAACGATAACCCACATGCATATGACTATCATACAGCCAATACATTGCACCACCACTGTCCAACACGCACCAGTTACATACAATAATGGTTCAACAACAACAACATCATAATAATATAATAATCAACAACTATAACAAAAAAAAGTACAATGATATTCATCTTTATCATTATATCATACCAATATTGATCACCCTGCAATAACAATGCTATCACAACTCAACAACATCCTCAACACAATTTGCAGCATAGCTAACGACAATGATACATTTCAGATTCTATCACATCACAACATAAACACTACAAGTTCATTTAGGCCAACACACTACAAAATACTCCACTTCTAGACTAGAACCCGTTTTTATAAGAAATTTCATTGCGTTAGCTTTACAATGCTTCGAACGGCTCGCGAATCAGACACCTGGAACCCAAGTTATGAATTTTCGAAGTTTTCTGACAAATGTCGTCACTGACATCATACACTGACACCACAAAACCCCATTATACACTAGTTTTTCCAATACTTGAAACTATTTTTATGAGAAAGTACATTGTATTATCTTTCCATAGGTTTGAACGGCACGTCAAACGGACACCCGAAGCTCAAGTTATGAATTTTTGGAGTTTCAGAAAATATGTCATTACAGTATGTCATTACAGTGGTAACCGGATATCCATGCTAAAAAGCCTAAAAATACGTATTTTGAACGTGGTAATCGGTTATCCTCATATGGGTAACCGGTTACCAGTCCCCCAGAAACAGTTTTTAGTCAAATGTTCACACTAGAACTTATTTTAAGTTGTTTCAAAAGTAGTTTTTCTCACATTCGTCCAAAACACTTTTCCACACTTTTACTCCTACACCCCTAGCACCTCAAAATCTTATTCTTAAGGTCACTACCCCCACCAAAGGTCCCCCAAGCACAACAAAATGCACATAACCATATAATCATACATATCAACACATGAATATAATTATGAATAATAATTAAAAATAAAATGGGGTGTTACAACTCTCCCCCACTTAGAATATTTTCGTCCTAAAAAATATACTCGATGCGAACTACCCTGGATACGTTCTTGCATTTGAATAACCAACTCATATGCCATGGAAGGCAACACCACAAATAAAATAAAACAACAAACCACCTTATTAACAACAATAAGATGCAATGCTCACAGAATCCACCCGACGACCAACTCAAGACGCAAGGAATATCTAAATTACGAACACACGGGTTCACTCTTGAACCAGAACACGGCATGATTGTTACCATTGTCATAGGAAACGAGGTAACAACAAAGATAAGAACATAAAGTTCCACGACACAACATCATCCTAACTACGGGTGACAAAACGGGTTGTGGTCCATCGGGTTGGACCGCACACCCGCAAAAAAAAAGCGGGTTGGGCTGTGATTTTGGGACCGCCACCCACCAAAGTCCGCCCCGCTAAAGACCGCCACCCGCCAAAGCTCGTCCCGCTAAAGACCGCAACCCGCCAAAGTCCGCCCGTCGCACCTATAAAATAAACACTTTTTAAGGTATTTTCCAAAAAACCAATACTAAAATTGATTCCATAACTTGTTTCAAATCATAAATCAATTTGATTTCACCTTCCAAATAACCAATTTAAGCTTTTTAAATGTTGGTTTAATGTTTTTTTATTGAAATGTAAAAAATCCATCTAATTTATTTTTAAAAATAAAATATATGTATTAAAAAAAATGCGGATAAGCCCGTCAACCCGCCATCTTGACAGGACGGGCTAGACTATTATGCCCATTTCAACTTGACAGGCATGTTCGCCCCGCTCTTTTTTTGTATGAACATTAAGCGGGACGGATGAGACGGGGCGGACAATCCGTTTTGCTACCCCTAATCCTAACCACATCAACATAACTAGACTAGCAACCTCATTGTCACACAAAATCAAGGCAACAATTCTACGATTTACCAGCCGAACATGTAACTAATACATCCATCTACATAGTTGTAACGATCCATATAATAAATACCTAAAATATCATTATACAAGCGTTTAATTGGTACTAACACCATCATAAGTGTCTAATAGCATAATTCACATTCTAATAGTCTTTCAAGCATTATCAAATTGTCTTAGAGTCTACACGCAAGAATACCTAAGATAATTCAACCTATCTTCGAGTTTGCATAAGGAAAATGAAAACACAAATGTATCAAAGAGAGAAATCTGGAATTTATAATGAAGACGGGAGTTTAATTTGTGTGTATTTTTCTTAATCTAAAACATATTTTTATAGATTGAATGACATTGTTTCACAAGATTGTGACCTTGATGAAACACTTTTTCATCAAGTATTCAGAAAAATTAACAAAACTAGAGCAACAAACACTGCCACTAGCTGACCTCTAGCACCTCTACTAATGGCACGATCAATACCACCTTCGTTGGTGAAGTAAAGTTAAGAGCCTGAGAATTTTGATGGTGATCACGGGTAAACCGAAGAGAAGTAAAATTTCTTCGGAACTTCAAGCGAGAGTAGAAAATTAAACAAAGAAGATTTTATGGATACTCCCAAAATTTAAAGAAAAGTTAAATCATTTTATGGATATCAAGATTCAAGGCTATTATAGTACTTCTGGAGGCTGTTTGCAGTAGCTCTCATTTCACCCATGAAAAAAAAAAAAAACTCCACGATTTTTTCCTATGTTGTTTTCTTTCTAGAAAATGTAATACTAATACAAACAGTTAGAAAACCTCAATAGAATAGAACTACCTTTGACTACCTGGAAAGGCTAACAAATATAAGTTTTCCAAATTTATTTTGGAAATTCTACAACACGAGAAAAATCCCCCCTGACACCCAAAAGCAGGCTCAAATTTCATCCTCTTCAAAGGGATCTCGTTCAGGGTAGTCACCAACCTGGAAAGAATTTATAGAGATAAGAATCAGTGTTTTTTGACAAATTCTCAGATATGAAATTAAAAATACATTTTCACACTTTTTAAATAGGACCTATTAAAATTTCCCCAACACCTTATTTTATTTTATCTCTGCAACTGCTAGTTCCAAAAGGTCAACTATCTAATCTAAAGACCAAATCACAACATGCAATGAATTATTTGTCAAACTTGATATCATATAGGTTTTATCCTTAATCTCTTAAATCATAGTGCTTGGTTATATTATTGGTGTCTGTTACTTCCCATTTACACGTTTTGAACTAAAATGCTTGGCATAGGCATCAGCTTCCAATGCTGAGGGACGATGTGCATCAAAGCAACAGAATTTGTTGCATCTTGCAAATGTCTCTGATGTCCTTGTGCCAGATTTTGTTTCCACAATACCACAGAAACATCGAAAAATGACAACTACAAGTGTGTAATGGCTGGAGGCAAAACACACACATCTACCCCAAGAAAATCAGCCAATTGGATTAAAGCTATGACAAATGATAATATGCTTTAGTGTGTGCAGTTAGCAAGAAAAACGCAGTGCGACACAATATTAGATTTGGGATAAGAGTGCGCTTTTGGATGATGTTATTTTTGCACTTGGTCATTTTGCGTTCTATTCTTGTATTAAGGATGATTCCTTGTCTTCGCATATTTTCCTTTTAATTTTATAAAGCAGAGAAAAGATGCACCATGAATGAAAAATATCCCAATACTAAAGGACTACTGCAACATGGTTTCAACAAACCTTCACTTTCTCCGGCCTAACTATTCCCCCGTGAGATGGAGGACATTGGAAGTAACGTAACCCTTTGACCCTGTAAAATAACCAACGGAAATTGAGATAAATGTAGACATAATTAATGTTTTTGAATGCAAAAAAGAACACAATAGCTAAGCAGGAATTAACATGATGAATTAGTCATGAGTTGATTGTATTGCATATCAGATGGAAAAACGGTAAATTTACTTACATGCCATCATGTTTGCCCAAGGGTTCATCATACTGAACTCCGACCCAGAAACCGGGACCCAGTGGTTCAGCCCGACCAACAAATTTTACAACACCCCTTTTCGCCCCAGGCTCAACTTCACATCTTGATCCTACCTTAATATTTTGGAGAGGGAATAATAACATAGCAATTCAAAGAGATTCAATTCATAAATTTTCAGATGAATTGACCGACATTACAATAATATATATGGAAAATGGAATATACTAATATATCCCTTTTACAACAAAGGGAAACTGCTAAAACACATGAACCATAACTAAAAGAATCAGAGAAAATCATACAAGATTGAAAGATCGGAAAAATAAGAACCATTCCCAATAATGCATCTAATAAATTTTCAAGTAATCGATGCTACAGTAAAATGCTAGAAAACAATAGCATATCATTAGTCAAACCCATTTGTTATATGACTAGCAATTGATACTTGATAAAAATTGATATTTGAAAAGACATTATGCCAAAATCGCTAAAAATATTCACTTTCATACTTGAAAAATATTATGCCGAAATCACTATTGACATTCAGATTAATACAGGTTACACGTGTAAGTCATTCCCATCCAAACTCCATATTCAAGTTAATCTCCCTCTAAATCTTGTTCTCTCAAGAATGCACGTCTCTATTTAAAACCAACTTCAATTGAAACCAAATACTCATTTCATTCATTCTTCAAGGGAGATAGGAGAAAATGAAAAACTCATGGAAAAGAAAAGATACTATAGTGAAGTTCCCTAAGCAGTTTTTAATTTTATTATAATATTTAACATTTACTTTGTTGTCCAAAAATCCTTAAATTTACTTCATCAAAACCATCTCTTTTGCTCTACTAAAGAACAAGTTTTCACTGGCAATGGCTCACCAAAAGCCTCGTGCAAAATGTAAACAAAATATCACATTTTGATGATTTCAAGGATATTCAAGTTGTCAAGTCTAGTGCACTATTTCAGCTGTCTTGCCGAACTATCTTGCTTATTGCCTCTCGTTCATGGTTGCTCTTTCCTGTTACGGTTTTTAGATCCCATATCATATAAATGTTTTTATGTTTATTTGTTGTTAGATTCGTAAGGTTGTTCTAGAGCTTCCCCACCTAGTAAATACTTCACTATTTTGGAATACTTAGTCCTTGGCATGCTCTATGACCAAGTGATCCAGAACCTTATTCACGCCGCTACTTGTTCATAAATAATTAGGTTTGATTTAAACAGAAGGTAAACTGGACTTGTGCAATGGTCTATACTTCAAGCCCAAAAAATGCTTGCATAAGGGCGTGCCTACTCAAATATACATACAATATAAAGTAACACTTGTCCTCTTTTGATTGTCAAAGTTTGGAAGAATATTGGTCCTTGACATTTGTAAGTTAACTTGTAGACTGAAGAGTAGTAATACATAAGATTTCTATTATGTTAGTGTTCAATTATTGTAGCAGTCTTATTGGGGTAGGCATGTATTATTTGCTACATATAAATGACCAGATTAGAATTATAAATGAAAAAAATAATTTTAAGTTTGTGTTTTACCCTTATTTATGATCAAAACTCTTATCAATCTAACTTTGCATTGCCCATTGTATCTTTATTCAATTTTTCATCCTTATCCACCTAAACAATTATAATTTCAACAACTATACTAAAATACCCTACACAGCAGTTATACTCATAAGTAAATGGAGAATAAAGAAAATAAACCCGATAACGGACAAACCTTAATATTAGCACAGAGGTCTTCCACATCAGTATCTGGTGTCTACACAATAAAATTATAAATTAACGAAATCGTACGTTGCCCAAAAGCCAAAACATGAGGGGCGCTAATACAGCAGGATAAATCAATCAAATGCTTACTTTTGCCTCAACGGATGATGGAACTTGAGAAGTCAATTTCTCCTTATATTTTCTGAAAGTGTCTGCTATACCATAATGAAAACAAATATAATAAGCTAAAAAGAACCAGTAGTCCATAAATATTAATGTTGAAATAAGCGAGACTAAGAGACATTTAAATTAAACCACGTGTTTTGAAAAACACTACGGAGACAAAGCATATATAGATAGATTACAACTAATTACATGATATAGTCGATGTGGAACTATTCTATATACAACTATTCTTAACACCATATATATATTTATACTCTTGATAAAACATGTTAAACAAAAAAAGTCTGTGGATAAGCCCTAAACAGATATTTCGACAGTGTTCAGTATAGTTCTTTTATTGGCTACTTTTTTATTTAAAAAAGTAACATGCAGAAATAAACAAAGGGTAACAACATGATTTTAGAAACTATGACTAAAATCAGATTCAAAGGCATTAAAAAACTCATGGCATCCATTAAACTAAAAAGCCTATTCTGTCATATACAAAAAAAAAAAACTATAATTTATCCATAAAACTTTTGTTAACATGTATCCTTAATAACAGAAAAATTACTCTTCAAACATTATTTAAAGATGAGAGGGTATTAAGTGTTTTTATGGAAGAGCACACCCCTCAATGATAAATATTGGTTTAATTAGTTATTTTATGCCAAAATTAGATCAAACACACGCCAAAATAAAAAAGTTTTCTTGGCTGGGGGGATAGAGAGACATGCCTCCTCGCTTATTATAGGCTTCTTCAGAAATTTCAAATTTTTCCACCAATGAAGTATCTTCCAGCCATCCACCAGATGTGACAGACGCTGGATCAAGATCAATGACATGCAAACGAAACCTGCCAATCCACCGGGAATAAAAAGGAAAAACACTAAAAACTAGATTCATGAACAATAAAACCATGTTGATTACATCAAAAAACAGTAGATACAAAGCAAGGAAGATGTATAAACTAGAAAGTAACAAACAGCTGCTGCTTCCAAGCTCAAAGTAATAATAACTAACAAAATACACAACACATTTGAGATGAACACTCCAATGAAAAACATAGCAGCAACAATAAACCCAACACCACACTCCAACCCAACTCACCAGGGGAAAAGTATTTTATTGGTATATAACCGCCATACTATATAACTGATGCAAGTGTCCTCATATAAACTATACTCTTAATTTATTACTCTCCCCGTCCTATAATAATTGACTTATTTGCAAAAGAATTTGCCCCAAATAAATGACACTTGAAATTTTCAAGTTGATATTAAGAGAGTCATACTATTGTGGGACGGAGGAAGTATATTACCAAATAACTATTAAGAGAGTCATACTCTCGTGCGAAGCAAGGGAGAACAAACAACCTCACCGAGAGGTTATGATGAATTTACATATGACCTACCAACATGGAAATTCCAGATTTGAACTCGAGTCAAAACTAGTGCAAACGGAAGGTCTAACCATTTGCCCAACACTCCAACCTCTAATGGCTGTGTATACTATATTATTATAATACACTCTCCAATCCAACTCAGCCAAATAAGTAAATAATAAGGTATTGTTTATTGGTATATATGCTAATGCTTGATTATATATAGTACATAATTCAAGTAACTAAAAACACACTCTGGAGAAAGCAGTAAAAAAATTTACTTACTAGCTTCAGAAAAAGAAAAAGAAATATTCAATTGCAAACGGCGTGATTTTTTTTTTTTTGTAAAGAAGTATATAAATTAAGCATGGTAAAAATAAAATATAAATAAAAGGACTAACCCATCAAAGGGAGAATAGAAACCAAGCAGTTTGGAACTATCAATGAGATCAGCGATTTTGTTACGAACATCGTCATATAGTTCGAGGTGCATTGAGTTGACGGAAGTACCACATTTTTTCCACAGCTTCTCCTTTATTGCCTCCACTGAAAGCTATATGAGGAAGTTATCAAATAAAAAAAATCATTTTTAAATGATCAAATAAAAAATAAATAAAGGGAACGTGAAGAAGGGTGATAGTAGGGAGGGAATGCCTGAAGGGAGAAGCGGATATCAGGGTTGAAAGTTTTGAGATTAGAATGAGTAACGCGCAAAAGGACAGACTCGTCCACTTCGATTTTCTGCAAGCTTGACGTCATTTACTAACTTGATTCAATCGGTGGGTGTATCCAGGCCGCTATGTCAATGAGTTAAATAATGATTAGTATTGAACTAATTCTGATAAATGAATTTAACAAAGTTAAATAATAATTATAGCTCATGCTTAATAGCTGGATTAAGTGATAACACCTTAAACAAAGAGACACCCTAAATAGAATTAGTTTTGACACAATGAACCATTGGATATTCAGGAAACTGATAAGGGATTCCAAATAGAATCATACAAGCCTTATTTTTAGATTACTAGTATGCAGTGTTGCTAACTATGAAGCATGGACACGGACAAGACGTCAAACACAACACCAACATCGACATGATACCGACATCGGTAATAATTTTTTAAAAATGAATAAATTGAACGTATTCACAAGTGTCGGTGTCGTGGAGCAAGGTGGGAATGTAGTGGAATTTGAACAAACTGATATTATTTCACAATATGTTGATAATTATAAAATGTTCTTAAACCGAAGCTAAAGTGACACAATAACACTATTGAGTAGCAGAATAATAACCGTTTCGATTCAATCCATTTTCCATCTGAAATCCAAAATAATTCCATATAATAGTGCTATTGTGTCACTTTAGCTTCGATTTAAATTCTATATATTAACATCATAATATACTATATTAAAATATATATTAAAAAAATTTCTTTTTCAACTAAAAAAGAAACTCCAAGTCCCTAGTGTAAACATCCAACTATTGAATTGAATCTCACCCCACCCACCACTGCCTCCGCCGGCGCCACTCTCTCATTTTCACCGTTAACCACCTTGTTATTTATTCTCTACGCCTTCATCCAGAACCAGATCGCACCGTCTTCTTTCTCTCAGACTTCCCACTCTCGTGTTGCTCACCATTCCGACTCCATCTTGACTGTCGGCTACATACCACTTACACCAAGCTGCTGCCTCTTCCTCCTTCTACTTCATTGGTTGGTTTTCTCTCTTCATTTTTTTATTCTATCAACATATTAGGTTTATGTTATTTTCTTATTGGTTTTGAAATAAGAGTTCCATATATCAATAACATATATAATGATAGTAGACAAAACCGTAAATGCACAAAATGATATGTAATGTAACAACAAGAGGAATCAAATCAAATGTAACATCTTTAACTTGTATTAAAGTAAGACATCCAAATAAAATACTACATGATCAAGTACATTACCTTTGCAGACAAGAAGTAGAACGATAGATGATCAAGAAGAGTGTAGATGTCCAGTTTGTAAACCTGAAACAATAAATCAAAATCGAGCAAAACAATCAAAAACCGAAAACACAATAACTCTTTGAAATCCTAAATAAGAAAAATACTAACCTTGCCAACAACAGGAACAAAGAAAGATAGATTCTCAAGCTGATGAATGATTTGTTTTGAGATCTATTAGGTGTGTCTTGTGAGGGTGACTGACAAAACAAATCGTGAATATGGTGAGAAGAGGTGATCGATGACAATGGATAAGGTGGGGATGTTGGTCGTGGTGGTGGTCGTGGTGGTGGTGGTGGTGGTCGTCGTATGGCGTATCCGGCGGCTAGGGTTCTTTGGAGGTGAGGGTGGGTAATGTGAGAGATTTGTTTTGCGTGCGTATGGATGAACAATTTTATTTTCTATTTTCTATTATTAATTTTATAATATGTTATCTTTTTTAATTTTATTGATATTTGTTAATTCTAATTTTTGAATTTCTTTATAGGTACAAATATTTCTATTAAATTCACAATACCGATACCCCATAGCAATGCAATGATTGTTGTTAATGGTTGGTAAAACTCAATTGCCACACATAATGTATTCATCCACATGTAATAAATTCCATTTCAGTGTTGAACTAAAGGTTTTGTTTCCAAGACAATGAGGCTGTTATTATTAAGAGTGGTGTGAAGGGAATTGGGCGTGGAGGATTGCTGAGGAGATGTTTGATTATTTTCCAGATTTGAATTCAGACTTGCGGGAGCTAAAGAATTTGCTTTGGCCGGTTGTGTTATCGAGGATAGCTAGATAGCTTTTCGGTCAAATAAACTTCACATTTAGATGATAAACCATATTATTTAAATAATTTTAATAATTATCTAAGAGTCTGTTTGGTCAGATCCAGAAAAGAGCTTTTAGCTTATAGTTTATAGCTTTTCAGTTCATATTAATGGAAAAATTCTGTTTGGTAACTGCCTTTTAATTTTTAGCTTATAGTTTTTTTATTAGCTTTTAGCTTTTTTTTTCAAAAGCTATTTGAAGTAGCTTTTGAGCTTTTAGCTTTTAGCTTAAGATTTTTTTTGCCATTTGTACCCTCATTATTTTATTGAAAATCCATTTTTACCCTTTATATTCTATTATGATTTAAATTAAAATAATTGTAATTTAATTAAGGGAATAAGAAAGGTTAGCCATTATTTCTATAAAACAAATACACATGCATTTCATCTTCCATTTTATTTTATGTAATGTTCAATCAATCTTCATCCATTCTCATTCTCTAAAGAATTCACATTTGCTCTAAATTGAAGTTCACTATTATTTCATCATTCGTAGTCTACCGTCAAATCATATATTTTTATCTCTCATTTTCATTTTTACACAGGTATCTTCATTTCTCCTCAACTTATTATTTTTTCTATTATACTTCAATATATTTTTGTTTGTAATATTGTTACTGTATGATTTGTTTTCATTTGTTTTTGTAAAGTTGTTTGATTCTTGACTTATAAAAAAAAAAACCTAAATCTCAATTTTATATTTTTTATTAATAATCATGAATAAATGAAATTATATGACTTGCAACATTTTGATTTATTAATTTTGCTGACTTGATGAGAGTGATATGTTTTAGATGTATTGAGATTTTGTTGTTACTTATCTCTGTGACTTGCTTGTACACTAAATATTTTTTTAAATCGTAAAAGTCAAAAATACTAATCTTCGTTATTGTATGTTGTCAAATTTATAAGATGGCTTCAAGTAAATATCAAATGGAAGGAACCAAATTTAAATGGACAAATGAGAATGAAAAGATATTTTGTGACGTTTGTATCAAGTTTATTAGAAAGAACGGGCATGGATCATTTAAATGGAAGGAGATTAGCAAAGAGTTTGAAGTTGCCACCAACATAAGATGTTTGGAAAAATCTTTAAAGAATAAATTTGATTCTATGAAAAATGATTGGTGCCTTTGGAAATTTCTCAAGTTTGGTGAAACTGGCATAGGATGGGATCCTGTCACAGGAAAGCTTAGTTGTTCAAATGAGTGGTGAGATAGAAAAATTAAGGTTAGTTTTTAATAAATATTTTTAGTTAATGTAAAATTAAAATAATTTAATATAAGATCTTAAGGTTATTAGTTAACTTTTATTTGTCTGTAGGAGAAACCTGAGGCTAAAAAATTTCGTAATAAATCAATAAATCCTTCAATTGAGTAATACTGGAATCAATTATTTGATGATAGTTATGCAAGTGGGGAAGAAGTTGTTGCACCCTCTGTGAATTCTGATTTTGTGGAATGTTTTAATGGCGAGGAAGAGGATAAAGAAATTGATGGAGAAGACAATCGTCATTATGAAAGTGATGGAGAACAAATTTATGCAGAATACAGACGACATGCTTCTCAATTGGAAGACTTGTTTCGAGAAGAAAATTCTTTTTGGCCTGATTATATGAATGAGGTAGGTGGAACTCAAGTACCTAGCCATGGTGTTAGAGACACCCAAGTATCAAGCCAAGGTATTGGAGGTACACAAGTACCAAATCAAGTTGAAGGTACATATAGAGTTGAACAAACACAAAACATGGCTAACAAACCTGTTAAGGTAACTCGTAAAAGAAAACAAACAGGAGGGGCAGCGAAGCTAGGATGTCAAATTGAAACTTTAATTTCTCAATCTCATAAGGCATAAGTGGTAGAAGTAAGGGTTACAAAGGTCTTGCGCGTCATATTATAAGACCAAAAGATCCAACTTTTCAATGTGTACCACCTCATATTGCTAATGATGAGCGCTACATGCCTTATTTTAAGGTAAATAAAAATGTGTGTGTGTGTGTGAGTGTGTATATATATATATATATATATATATATATATATATATATATATATATATATATATATATCATGATGGATACATACTTATCTAATTTTTTAATAGGATTGTATCAGATGTATTGATGGTACTCATATAGTTGCATGTATTCCTGAGGCTGATCAAATGCGTTATAGGGGTAGAAAAGGAATCTTCACCTTCAATGTCATGGCTAGTTGTGATTTTGATATGTGTTTCACATTTATATCAGTTGGATGGGAGGGATCAGCACATGACACACGTGTTTTTCTTCATGCAATCAACACACTTGCGCTAAATTTTCCAAATCCTCCTGAAGGTATTATTATACACATGTGTTTCTATTAGAATTTTATTATTATTATTATTATTATTATTATTTGGTTAAAGAAGTTTATTTTATTTATTAATTTTTTTTCATTTTTTACAGGTAGATATTATTTAGTTGATAAGGGATATCCAGATAGAGAGGGATATTTAGTGCCTTATCCAAAGATAAGGTATCATCAATCTCAATTTGAACATGAACCCCCAACTAATGCTCAAGAAGTCTTCAATCGCACACATTCATCTCTTAGAAGTTGTATAGAAAGATCATTTGGAGTGTTGAAGAAAAGATGGAAAATACTTAATAAAATGCCACAATTTAGTGTTAAGACCCAAATTGATGTTATAATAACTGCTTTTGCATTGCATAATTATATCAGGGCAAACTCGCAAGATGATGCAATGTTTAATGTTCTTGAGCAACATCCAAATTACATACCTCATGATGAATTTCGAGATAATGTTGATAATTTTCAAGCTAGAGATCAGAGGGGGGGGGGGGGTCAAGGAGATCAATCAAGATGAAGGAAATTCGTAATAACATTGCATCTTTATTGTGGAATGTTAGACAATAAACTTAATTTTATAATTATTTTAGATTAATGTAGTTGAATTCAAAATTACAATATTATTATTTTAGATATCTTACTAAATTTACAATATGTTAATTTATTATTTAATATTTATTTTAGATTAATATAATTGAATTCAAAATTACAATATATTTAATTTAATATTTATATTTAAAATGTTTTATATTTGATTGTTAATAAATTTATATTTATTGAATAAAAAATAATTTAATAATAGGACCACTATTTTCTTAATTAATAATGTCATTTTATATCATTTTGCATTTATCAGCTAGTTTAACTGCTAATTTACCAAACACTCAAATTAACTTATCAGCTATAAGTCATAAGCTATCAGCTATAAGTCATCAGCTATAAGCTAACAGCTATAAATCATCAGCTACCAGCTAACAGCTAGCTTATCAGCTATCAACTAATTTTACCAAACAGAGCCTAAATATGATCACAAATTAAACACGAAAGGTTTCAATTAAATCGTCTATAAAAAACTAATAATTAGTAAATAACAATAATTATTTATGTTCGAAATCCTCAAAATCTATGGAGAATTTCAATCAATCTCGATGGACAAGATTGTTGCACGACGGAAATTTACAGAAAAATTGAGAAGATAAAGAGTTAGGATTTAAAGAGGAAGAAGAAGATGAATATTCTGCAGAGATCTCTCTGCGTACACAACTGTGCAAAAACCTTTCTTTGATTCACTTTGTAATTGCAAAGCCGTGAATACAATGTGTTAGAATAGATACAAAATAAGGGTTACTCCTTATTTATAGATGTAGGTTTGCTTGCTCTCCAAGCCAAAACCCAAAATTCCTATTTTAGCTAACATTACTAAAATAGGCCTAAGTCGAAATTTGTCGAAGCAACTTCTTCGACACTTCAACACACATACAAGTCTATTTCGGCCCTTCCTTGTTCGAGCTCTAACAACTTCGACGCGAGGAATTACAACTCAACACACCACCTAATTCATTATGTCTAAGTTATCTACATTCATCATAGCTCTTAGTCTTTTGAATACTTAGGCATACACTCCTTTCGTCGTGATATATGCAATATGATTCTCAATTTTGTAGTGTCTCAACCTCATATTCCCTTCTGCAACCTAGTCGCGAAGATAATGAAACCTCATTTCGATGTGTTTGCTTCTACCATGCGTTATCAGATTCTTTGCCAGATTGATAGCTGAGTATTAGGGATGAGGGTTACTAAAGAGAAATTGAAAGCCTTATACATATTGCTAGTAGAGAAGAAATCTGTTATTGTATCTATCACATCTTTTTTTAAAATTTTCCAAGTAACTTTGAAGAAATAAGCATTAAGCCCATCTAGACCCGGTGCCTTATTATTGCCAATATTGTTCAATGTTTCCCATATTTAACTATCTTCAATTGGTCTAATGAGGTACTGAGCATCTTCTCCATTCAAGGTTGTACCACTTGTCACATAAGGAATATTAATGCATGTTAAATTATTGGTTTTAGTTCCAACAAGATTTTTATAGAATTTCAGGATCTCACCTTCAATTTTTTCCTGCTGACTTAAGATTTTTCCACTAAGAGCTTCCATCGTGTACAAACCTTTCTGTTTATTTATTTATCTGATTGAGGCGTGGAAGTATGTTCTGTTCTTGTCCCCTAATTTTAACCAGTTGTTTTTTCTTTTTGCCTCAAGATATTTTCCTCAGTTTCGTTCAGATGCATTAACTCATCAATATACTTTTTCACATATTTTATCATATGAACATCTAGCAGATTCCCATTCAAATTATCTTGAGCTTGGATGGGGTTCTGTCTTGCTTGGATAATCTGACATTGTATATCAGTGAACTTCCTAACCATTTGTCTGAGGATAGGCTGTAACCTCTTCATTTTAATCAAAAGGTTATGCATGGGTCTTCCCTCTACAATCTGATTCCAATTATCTGCGATAGTTGTCATACCCTAAATTTTGACCCGACATTTTTCAATATTTTCTTTCGTCTTACGTGTTTTTCATCGCAGCTTCAAGTTAATCATAGGTCAACCATTCTTTGCATTCCTAGCCAAAACATTTAATTGATCGAATCATGCATTTTTTTTAGTCGATTTTGCATGTTTAATGTCATTATTATTTGAGAATTTGATTTTTAGAGTTTATTTAGAATATTGTCTTATTCTCTAATTTATTTATTTTTCTAGTTAAATAATTATGAGTTTATTTTAGAATTAGTTTTTAAGTCAATTTTAATTTAGGACTTTTTTTTATTTAGGATAATTTTATTAAATTTAATTTGGTTTATTTCTAGCTTTAATTTATATGTTAATTTAGTTTTTTTTAATTAATTAAATTATTTAGTTTTAATTAGTTAATTAGTTTATTTAAATTAGATTTGTCTTAATTAAGTCATTTAATTTGATTTTTATAACTAGTTATTAGATTTAGTTTAGTCCAAATATTTTGTGACTCCCAAGACTTTCTCCACCAGTCAACAATTCAACTCATAAGCCTCATAAGGCCCATATCTTACCCTTCACATCATCCCTATGCAAATGACCTACTCCTCTACATACATCCACCTATTTTGACCAAAACCTCCAGAGTTTGTACCATAGCCAAACAGACCTTATACATACAAACAAAACTTATGTTATTCGTCAAGGAAACACGCCAAGTCCCTCCAACAATGCCTAAACCACTGCCTACAATCATACACCAATTCAAAACCTCATTACCTACATAAAACCTGCCATAAAACTAAAAAAAAACTGCTACACATCCTGCACAAACCTGCATTTGATAGGGATTGATTAAAGGATAAAAGACAAAAATAAAACTTATTTAGGAAGATTGGTTTGGTTTTAAAAAGGAAGGGAGATACCTTCAGAAAGGGGGGAACTTAGAGAAAAAACCTGGGAAAATTCTTCCTTCAATTTTACCGAAAATGCTAAAAAAAAAGCCAAGAGCATTTTCATCAGTTTCTTACAAAAAACAATACATTCAATCCTCTATTAAAGACACACCATCGATCTTTCAACTTCCTCCATCCACAACCACCACCGCATAATACATAACCTTCCAAATTTGCATAAATTCACACTACTCAAACACACAAATTCTGCGACCTATTTTCATCATCAATCATCAACAACAACAACAAATACACTGAGACAAAACTTTGAGACGACAAAAAGAATCGAATAGAAAGGAGGGAGCAAATAAATAAGGGATACAATTGGACCAACCTGAGGTAAACATGGTCGTCGGAGTTTCGTCGGAGTTGTAGAGCTTCGACAAAACCTTTTTATCCTCTTCAAATTCTTTATTTAATGTTGAAACTCCATGTTGTTGTTGTTTGCTTATTATAAATTGATGATTGTTATTGCTCTTTGTTGATTTGTGTCGTATTTGTGAGTTAGGGTTAGATTAACGTATACTCAAATCATTTGAAAATTGATGCGTGTTTGTTAAAATTAATGGAGGATTTGGATTCACAGTGAAAATCGGTTGGATCTTCATGTTGAAATTTTGAGGGTTTGAAGTCATTTTAGTGTAACGTGGGTTTTGGTGTTCTTGGTTCTTCATATGGTATTCATGTGTCTTCAAAAAAAGAGAGGGATTTATAATCTAAACTAAGAGAGATTGAGAACGATTCAAGTGCGAGCGAAAGAGAGAAAAAGTAGAGATTGAGAGAAAAGTGTTTTTCCTCAGAATTGGAAAGGAAACACGATCGTTATGGGGTATCTAGGGTTTTTCCTCATTTTTACCTTGCAGTAGGTAACTGGGTCATAAGACCCGTTTTCCTGAACCGACCCATTTCCTCTTGGTCTGAATACTCCAGCGGACTCCTCATTAATGGGCTTCACAGCCTTTGCTCTTACACACATCCCATCATTGCCTTTTTAGTTTAGTTTCTTTTATTATTTGTTTTAGTTTTTAGGAAGTTATCTTTATTTTATTTTTCTTTTGTTTTATTTTTAATTAATAATAGGGTTTTTTTTATATATTAATATTTTAGTTTAGCAAAAATTAAAAAAAAGGTACATTCTTAATATATAAAAATCCAAAAAAGTATTTATTGAAAGTTTTCTTTTAAGTTATTTATGTCAACCCCTTTTGACTGCTTCACGTGTTACGTTATTGGCCTAATTCCATGATGTTTGGTGCTCAAACTTGACATGCTCAATATAAATTTGACATAATTGTTGATTTTTTTTGTCATTTTCAAATTCCATTATCACTTGCTATTTTGAATCCTAATGGTTCCTTTTAAACTCGATTAAAATATCTCTTTAACAAAAATTTGATTTTATCAAACCCTTTATAATCAAATAACGAGAGAACCGCGCTTTCGGAATCTTGCATTCCATGGGTTTTTGAATTATCGCTCTTGAGGCTAGCCATTGAGTTGTGTTTCATTCGATCTTTCGTTTCTAAAACACTTAAGTCATCACTCTTAATTCACATATCAAATAACAGAAGAATTGAACTTTTGGAATCTAGCATTCCTTGGGTTCTTGAATGATCGCTCTTGAGGCTAGCCCTTGGGTTGTGATTCATTCAATCTTTCGTTTCAAAAATATTTAAAACTTCCCAAAAGATTTGACACGATTCATCTCCATATAAGAAATATTTCTTCTACTCCCCACAAACATAAATCAAATATTTCAAACAATTATTCTCAAAGGAAGAATGTGTCATTGCTTGTCGATCCTTATATCCAAGTTTAAAGCTTCTTCCGATTTTATTTTCTTCCTCAAATGTTTGTGGTGGGATAGAGGAGACATCCCTTTAGATATGACGACTTGTATATTTTTTTTAACACAACTTAAAATATATCCAACAAATACAAAAAATCATTTTCATAATTAATTAACGAAAGAACTGAGTTCTGGAGTCTTGCATTCCTTGGATGATCGCTCTTGAGGTTAGCCCTTAGGTTGTGAATTATCCAATCTTTCGTCTCAAAAACACCTTAATTAAGATCAAACATCTTTCTCAAAAGAACTATGTTTAGATCCTTGCTAATGTGCATATAAACTAGTGCTTAAGCCTCCTCGAGAGTGGACCAGTCAATGTTTAGCAGTTAGCACACGAACTAAGTACTTGTTCGTTAAAAGACACAAACCAAACAATTGTAGTTCCACGAACTACGAAGCTCTGACTTTCCCATTGCACAAGGGAATACGTAGGCACAAGGATTTCAATCCTTAGCGTGCACCCTAATAAAAAACTAGCCATCTTTCCATAACAAATAACAATAATTAAAAAATATTCATTTCCCTTAAAATAAACGATCTTAGCAAACTTTTACCTTTAGAAGAAGACTGTGACATAAGTTAACATTCAATAGCACATTAGACTAAGAAGTTCTCGTTGAGTACAATGGACGTAAGGGGTGTTAATACCTTCCTCGTACGTAACTAACTCCCGAACTTAGAATTTTGGTTTCGATGATCATTTCTTATCCCTTAGGTTTTATCGATATTTACATTTTCCATTCACTTAGGAATTAAATTAAATTCGGTGGCGACTGTTATTTTTTCCGCGTCCATCGCGAGGATCGTATTTTTCGAGGTACGACAGCTGACGACTCTACTGGGGACAAATGCCTTATGTATAAGAGAGTCGAGCCTAACTTATGATAGTTTGTGCTTGTTTGCTAACTTATTTTGATTGTCCTCTTTGTTTACTATTGTTGTTTTATATGCTTGTCTATTGTTTTCTTCTTTATTATAATGCTCATTATTATACTTGCTTGTTGGATCACGGGATGATATCACAAGTAAGGCTATACACCCGAACTTTGGAAAAAGAAGAGGGAATACCTAAGTTTAGAATTGGAAGTAATTAGTGTTAGTATCCAAGGACTCGCTCCTTGTGAGCCTAGCATGAAAGCTTCCCTTAAGGGTAGACCTATTCGATCTTATTGTAAAGCAGCTAGCATGTCGCACGACTTGATTCATGAAGGGTCAATGATTCTAAACATTGTATTCATCAATATTACATTTCATCTCCCAATAAAAAAGCTCACTCATCGTTCCTTCTACTGGTTAGCTGATTTCTCGACAGTCGTATCAAGCTCAAAGTAATCACTGAATAACAACAAATATGGCAGAGAATGTTGATTCCATGTCAGGCTTTACTGTGATAACTAACTCGATGTACGATTTTCCTCTTGACGATAATGCTCAACAAGTGGATGATACTCGATTTCAGAAGGTCCACATTGTGACAAAGGTGAATGATCCTAGAGTTGTGAAAATCGAGGAAGGAATTTGTGATCTCAAGGAACAATTGAAGATGATGAAATGACTCAGTGTATCAAGCATCAAGGCTCGGGACTTATGTCTAGTTCAGGACGTGGATATTCCGCCGAAGTTCAAAATGCCTGTCTTTGAAATATACAAAGGTGTTAGTTGTCCAGGGTACCATTTGACAATGTTTTGTTGAAAGATGGTCGCCTACGTCAAGAACGATAAGCTGATGATTGTTCGCTGGTGTTTTTGGCGAACAACCTCTGGTTTACCAATTCCTTGGAAAATGGTCACTTTCAGGACCAACCACACAAGTCCTAGGACACATGTGCTAAATATTAAAGGATGGATTCTAAATATGAGTTTTATTTATTCTTATATGTTTTGTCGAACAATTACTCAACAAGATTGTTCTTATTGATATTACAATAGGGTGATGTTTGTCTAATGAAACTAACAAAGAAACTTAAAGTTTGCCTTAAAGGTTTGTTGAAATGTAAATTGACTTAGGAAGTAAATGACTGGAAAATAGATTGCTTTAAAAGTAAATGAAAAACATAAACTTGAACAAGATATGAATGATAAAATGTAACTTTATAACTGAAAAATAAGCTGGTGTTTACACGTACATTTTTCCAGATAATTCTCCTTTCTCTTTACACACGAGTATTAGAGTAATCACAAAAATGTTGTACAAAATTTTTACACACACTTTTCACAAAGCAAATTATCCTATTTATATACAAATAACATAACTGTCGAACAACGGTCAAATCCTAAGACTTCGCCACTTGGAATCTTGCATGTTACTAATCCCTGATAACCTTCCACATACTATTATCTGGCGAA
This sequence comes from Lathyrus aphaca, assembly GCA_963966055.1. NCBI lineage: Eukaryota > Viridiplantae > Streptophyta > Magnoliopsida > Fabales > Fabaceae > Lathyrus > Lathyrus aphaca. Next base: position 40,328,680 of record OZ014519.1, on the reverse strand, counting down.
TAACCGTTATTCATAGAAAATGCTCTTTAAACTAACGAAACGACGCATCTCTTCGCCCTGTCAAACCCGTTTGAAATTCAAATAGTCCCCATGTCGAATCCTCGTATTTATATCTTGTCAAAAATACAAAAAGGATTTTCCAGTAGTGATGTGAAGAACTTCCTAAAGAGCAACTTATCTCCTTTCGACAGATGTCTGTTCGCCATAAAAAGAGACCAAATCATCACAAACCTTCTCGAGATTCTGGACATGCTTGGAAGAAAGAGTGATCTAATATGGTAAAAAAACCTTCAAAGCCATGCTCATCGCCTATTTAAAAATATAAGAAAAGTTGAGAAGCTGCCATATTAGATAATGATGATGTGTAAGAAACAAAGCTTGACAAATCCACCAACTGATGGGACTCTCTCATGGTGTCGAAATTATATGTATACAAATTTCCCCCAGCAAAGGTATTTCGACTGTTATTTGGAGAAAGCATCTTTGTTGTCGAAACCTTCATTTCGACTCCATGTCTTGCATTAAATGCACTGATCTTTGAGATCTTGCCTTTATTTCGCATTAAATGCGTTGATTCCCAAAAATCTCACTTTTTGTCAAATCATAAAAAGCAATCATCAGATTCTTCAACCCTTCACTTCCAACCCACGTTCTAGGACATGATCCCCATGACTCTAAAAACCTAGGTCTGCCACATTTTTCCAACTTCCACTATCTCTCCCAAGTCTAATAACACATCGACACGTGCCAAAGCCATTTGAAAAACTCAAACGTTTTCTTCCCACCTTCTACTATAAATACCCCTTTTATCTTTTCTGGAAAACTTTCGCTTCCATAACAACTCTCACTCTCTCATTTCTTACAAAACCCAGAAACTTCTTCTTGCTCAAACTTCTTCCATCATCAACAATGGCAACCTCAAGCGAGCAACAAGATTAGAACACCTCATATCTTCCCTACGCACACAAGATCCTTGGGCCAAAGATCATGGGGAACCAACAATATGTCCCAGAACCACCAAATGAGAGAGAAAAGGCCAGCGTTTACTATTCTCAGGTACTTATCCCTATTTCCATATCTGGTAAATATCATGCCATGTTAGGCCCCCTCCCTAACCCTAACAATGACCAAACTCGTCTTAAAGAGTTTTTTCCAATATATTATCGTACACAGCCCATAGGTGCAGGAAAAATACCCAAACCCATTGACAAATCAATAGAAACTGCTGAACCAACCCCTGAAAAGGCTGCCATAACCTTAACCTATCTGAATCAACCTAGGATTTTTAGAAGCTGCCCATGGTCGAAAGACCCTTTTGAATATGTGAACTGGGTAGATAGGGTCGAAAAGGCTAAGGGTAAAATTTGGAAGAAAATTGGTATTTATGACCTGATCCAATTGTCGAGAGAAGACCCTAACTATTGCACCAACATGATACTTGCTTCCCTCTATTTTTGGGATAATATCTATAATACCTTTCACCTCCCTTGTGGGATGATAACCCCTACCCTCTTCGACCTGCTGCCATGTTTCACCTCTAAAAACTTTATTTCCTTCTTTCCCCAAACATCTTCAGGAAAATACTTCCTCAGGAATTCTCTCATAAACACAACCCAGGTGACTATCTCATCAGATGCATCAAATCGTTGGCGAGTGCCAACCCACCAATCATCAGCCTCAGATACCAGTCTGTGCGCACCCAATCGCACCTTGCTTCCCTATAAACATTCCATAACTCTGAAGATCCTCCCAATCTCCTTGAGCCAATCATGTGCTCCATTAGGATCATACTTTCCCTTGAATATTGGTGGATCATTCTTCCTTAACTCGCCGCTTTCACGATTCCCAACATTTAACGGATTTTGCACAACCTGTGCCATCGCTTGTATAGCAGCGACAAGTGCAACATCATTCCTCCCATCCATTCTAATTGCCACACAACACAATCCAACAACGATTTAGAATCATCAACAACAAAAACATAACAATAACGCATCAACAATGCTCAATACCTAACAACAACATAACAACTTAACGACTCTACGACTCGACGACCAACTACTTGGTCAGACGGATCAACCTGCTCTGATACCACTTTGTAACACACAATTTACCCCACACAATTATTTATAATTATCAGAGTAGAATTTCATTAAAAACCAATTGAGTGCTACAATTCAACACAAACAAACTCGACTCAATAATACGTTTTCAAAAATAAACATTCAACATGCAACGAAAATAATTTTAAAAATCAACATCAATCAACTAGTGTTACAAAAATTGTTTTCTAAAAGAAATAACAAGTAAACATAACGTCGTCCCGACTCTCATAACTATGTATCAGAGTCGACACCCTAAAGACGTGAAGTACACTGACTTCACTGACCACCACTCGACTTATCCTGCTCACCTGCATGTTACCAACATAAGGGTAACATTCAAACAGAAGGGGTGAGATACTTACATCATAAAGAATAATATGATAATAATTTAAGCAAGTATCAGAAAACAAATGCACCACTTCCCAACAACAACTATTACACTCCTCAACAACATCACATACCACAACAACACATATACAACAACATCATATACTATCACAACATCTTATACAACAACAACAATCATGCAATGAGACTCTACTTGACTTTATGCATGCGGTACCATATCCGATCTCTATTTCAAGATCCAATTCCCGTTAGAACTCTCGACCCCTCTTTCATGGTCCAATATGATCCCTATTTCATGATCACACCCTCGAACCCTATTTCATGGCCACATATGATGTAACACCCCAATTCTACCCGCAAACAATTATAATTAAATTAGAGTTCAACAAAATAGGGTATCACATTTTTCCTTCTCAAAACATCATTATCATAACATATTAAATAACAATTATCATATATCAATCCACAGCAAAATCATTTAATCACAAAAACTCAAATTCAATCAACTTCATAAATAATTCATCGTAAATTCAAAACATCATCTTCCAAAAGAAACATCTTAAATACAATCATGATCAAACCACAATACAATCAAATTCATGCATTCGATAATCCCCCTAAAGTGCTACGTATCAGAGCGACCAACGACTCAAACCATCTAACGGAAACTCCACGCTACTCGGGATTACCTGCACGTTACCAACCGAGGGTAACATTCAAACAGAAGGGGTGAGATATTGACAATTATAAACATGATATAATAATCAACATGTACAAATTAAAGTTCATTTAATAACCCACTCACAACTTATTCATCATAAACATCATATCATCATAACATCCATAACATCTCGAAAATCATTCACTAATGCAATTCAAATGAGACTCGACAATGCATGCATGTGGTACCATTTAGAGCGAACTCCCATCTTAAAAATTCATGCCAGTTAGGTGGGAATCTGCAAGACATATGTCTTCATCTTATTTTTTTTGCCAATACAGGCCATCGTGTTTGCCAATCCAAGCCATCTTAATAATGCATATGTATGCGGTATAAAAAATGGCATACAACACAAATGAACATCGTAAACATCGTTACATCTCATCATCTTAAATCATCGCAACATCACTGGTCATGAGACCTACATCAAAATATGCCCATCATATCGGGTAAATTATCGTAACCATATTAGTTCAACATCTATGAATTTATCTTCCAATTTTATTCAACAACATTCGTTAAATCATCATATCATTAACCTTTGATTACATCTATCATCAATTATTAATCCTCAGTCATCTTACGAAACATCCTAAAAAGGAACAAATGCGAATCGGTAGGCGAAACGCTACAAAATCACAAAAATACATCACTGCTGCCCAAACGCGTACCTCACGCGTATCAGGATACCCATATGCGTAACATTGTACGCCCTTACGCATACTGTACGCAAATGGCCAGAGGGGCCTAAAATCCACCTTCATTACGCGTAACAGGCAACGTAACTACTAAGTGTCACGCGTAATTCCTGGTCTCATACGCGTAAGACCAGATCTCTTACGCAAAGCAGTAGAGACCATCTCAGTTCAATCTCTGCTATGGATTCAACATCCTATCACTCCAGTTCATTTCTAATTGAGTTTCTATCATGTTTTAGACTCCCAATTCATCATCTTATTACTCATCTATCATTATTACACCAGTTTATCATCCCAATATCATCATCTAATTCAAATTCGTCACAATTCAGTCTTACAATCTTAGAACATAGATGCATAACAACAATAGACAGAGGATTCACAACGAATATTCAATTATCAATTTGTCATACATACGAAATCAAATAGCAACATCATACAAACAACAACAATAAGAATCTAAACAACCCTCACCAATACATACACATTATTTTCCCAGTTATAAGATATGAATCCTACCCTTACCTTTGGATTGAATGCAACTCGAATCTACGGGTGAAATTCCTACGAAAATCTTCTCGAAATTCCTTAGCCCTAGCTTTTAATCTCCCAAAACTTGTTCTTCTCCCAAATTCTGATTATGCTAAAAGTCTCTCTAAACCCTTACTAATCTTATTTTCATTATTTTAATTAAAATGCCTTAAAATAATACTAATATTATTATTACTAAAATCATTTAATTAATTCACTAATGGGCTTCTATCTACACCTCTCAACATTACTACCAATACCTCCCCAAATAAGTCTAACTCGCATATCAACTTAAAACAACTTAAACAGACTAATCATCTTATCATCAAACGTCATACATCGCAACTAACAACAAATCTACTCAAAATAATTAAATTAAATTAATTAATTAAATCAGGGTGTTACAAGTCTCCCCCACTAGAACATTTTTGTCCTAAAAAATCTTACCTCGATTAAACAACTCAGGATAAGACTCATGCATCTTGCTTTCTATTTCCCACGTCATACTCTCTCCTGCAGCTCCTAGCCAAACAACTTTCACTAACGTGATCTTCTTGCCCTGCAAGGTTTTCATCTCTCGATCCTCAATACGTACCGGCATAGTCTTCACAGTGAGATTATCCCGTACTTGTATATCATCCATACTAACAACGTGAGACGGATCGAAAACATACTTTTGGAGTTTCAAAACGTGGAACACATCATGCAAATTCGACAAATTAGGTGGTAAGGCTACTCGATAAGCAACTTTTCCAACTCTTTACAAAATCTTATACCGACCAATAAATCTCTGAGTAAGCTTCTTAGAATTCAACGCTCTTCCAACACCGGTCACATGCGTAACTCTCAGAAACACATGCTCACCAGCTTGGAATTCTAAATCTTTTCTTCGCTTATCATGGTAACTCTTTTGTCTACTCTGAGATGCTTTCATCTTTTCTCTAATCAACTTGATTTTCTCTATAGTTTCTCGAACTTACTCAGGTCCAAACACTACACCTTCACCAGATTCATGCCAACATAGAGGAGTCCTACATCTCCGACCATAAAATGCATCAAAAGGTGCCATTCCAATACTAGAATGATAATTGTTGTTATACGTGAATTTTATCAACGGAAGATAAGTATCCCAAGAACCTCCCTGCTCAAGAACACATGCTCTCAACAAATCTTCCAATGACTGAATAGTCCTGTCAGTTTGTCCATTTGTTTGAGGATGATAAGCTGAAATCAACCTCAACTTAGTACCCAATGCCTCTTGTAAACTCTTCCAAAACTCTGACGTAAACCTCAGATCTCTATCTGACATAATACTCAACGGAACACCACGCAGCTTCACAATTACTCTAACATAGATTTCTGCCAACTTAGACACCCGAAAACTGAAATTGATAGGAATGAAATGAGTCGACTTTGTTAACCTATCAACAACTACCCAAATCGAATCGTGTCCTCTTGCAGTATTAGGCAACCCTGTAACAAAATCCATAGAAATGCTATCCCATTTCCATTATGGAATTTCCAACGGTTGCATCAACCCAACAAGCTTCTGATGCTCAACCTTCGACTTCTGACAAGTCAAACAGGCGTACACAAAACGTGTTATATCTTCCTTCATACCAAACCACCAAAACAACTTCAAATCCTGATACATCTTTGTAGCTCCTAGATGAATACTCAAATTACTTCTATGACCCTATTCAAGAATACTCTTTTTCATATCTGCATCATCAGGAATACAAATTCGATCATGCAATCTCAAAACACCATTTACATCCATCTTGAAATCACTCTTCTCTAACTTACCACATCCAACCATAATATCTACTAGCTTTACATCTAACCTCTGGGCCTCTCTGATACTATCCAGAAAATCATTATTAATCTTCAGCATACCTAACTTCACACTCTGCAGTGTCACTTCTCAAACCAAACCATATCACATAATTGCTCGATCAACTCTAGCTCTTTAATCATCATTATCGGCATATGCAAAGTCTTTCGACTTAAAGCATCAACTACAACATTAGCCTTACCTGGATGGTAATTCAAACCAAAATCATAATCCTTCAACAATTCCAACCACCCGTGTTGCCTCATATTCAATTCTTTCTGATCGAACATATACTTCAGACTCTTATGATCGCTAAAAACTTCAAATCGAGAACCATAAAGATAATGCCTCCAAATCTTCAGTACGAAAACAAATGCAGCAAGTTCCAAATCATGCGTAGGATAATTCTTTTCATGCACCCACAACTTCCTAGATGAATACGCAATAACCTTATTATTTTGCATAAGCACACCTCCAAATCTCCTCATCGAAGCATCACAATAGACCACAAACGGTTCATATGGATTAGGCAATCTCAAAATCGGGTCCGACGTTAACCTCTTCTTTAACTCTGTAAAACACTATTCACAACGGATATCCCAAACAAAAGCTTTAATCTTGCAAGTCAATCTAGTCAACAAATGTGCCAACTTAGTAAATCCTTCAATGAATCTTCTGTAATAACCAACTAACCCCAAAAAGCTCCTAATCTCTGTAGCCGATCTTGGAGTTTCCCATTGTAACAAAACTTCCACTTTAGAAGGATCCACTGAAATGCCACTACCTGAAATTACATGACCAAGAAAATTTACTTCCTTCAACCAGAATTCACACTTGGACAACTTCTCATATAACTTCTTCTCTCTCAAAACTTCCAACACAATCCTCAAATGCTCTTTATATTCATCTTCTGACTTAGAGTAAATTATAATATTATCAATAAATACAACCACAAAACGATCTAGATACGTATGCAAAATACGATTCATGTACTCCATGAATACTCCCGACACGTTGGTAACCCCGGAAGGCATCACCGAATACTCGTAATGTCCATATCGTGTTCTGAATGCAGTCTTCTGAATATCCTCATCTTTTACTTTGATTTGATGGTAACCCGACCTCAAATCTATTTTGTTGAATACACAAGCACCTACCAACTGATCCATCAAATCATCAATCCTCAGAAGCGGATACTTATTCTTGATAGTTACTTTATTCAACTGTCTATAATCCACACATAGTCTCATACTTCTATCTTTCTTCTTTACTAACAATACTGAAGCTCCCCACGACGATACACTCGGCCTTACAAACTTCTTCTTAAGTAACTCTTCTAACTGCTTATTCAACTCTGACAATTCTGATGCAGACATCCGATACAGTGCCATAGAAACAAGTCTAGTACCAAGTACAAAATCAATCGTAAATTTAACTTCCCTTTTTGGCGACACATAAGGGATTTCGTCAGGAAAAACCTCAGGAAAATCACTTACCACTTGCAGTTCCTCAATCTTAGCTTTGTTTTCAATAGACAACGTCGCCATCAATGAAAACATTTGAGCTTTCTCTTTCATCAATTTCTGCAATTCTCTAAAAGACAATAACCCAACTCCTTCCTCTTCCGGAGTAGAAAACCTCACTGACTTACGGTAACAATTTATATGAACATAATTATACTTTAACCAGTTCATACCTAGGATTACATCCATCCCAGTCAACGAAAGACAAAACAAATCAACCAAGAAATCTTTATCGAAGATCGAGAAAGGACATTTCAAACACACGAGAGAAGTAGTCTCTGATCCCGTAGCCGGAATCTCGACGATTAACTCTCCATTCATAGTAGACAACGTAAGACCCAATCTCTTAACACAATCAACAAAAACAAAACAATGCGTTGCACTAGTATCAATAATAGTAATTAAAGGAATACTATTAATGAAGCATGTACCTCTGATAAGCATGTCCTCGCTAGCGGTATGAGTTCCTACCAATGCGAACACTTTTCCCGTCCGAGCTTTCTCCGACTTCTGACATTTGCTACCAATGTGTCCCTCTTCGCCGCAATTAAAACAGATTACATCTTTATGCTTACAGTCATTCACTATATTCCCAATCTTGCCACATCGGAAACACCTCTTAACCTCAGCAGTACAAACATTGCTCTTGTGACCAGCTTGGCCATACTTGAAACAAACAATGCTAGCAGGAGCATTTCCCCCACTAGTTCTCTAACCCGAAGCAACCTTCTACTTACTCTTGCCATCCAAAACATCATAAGGCTTTCCACGATTCTATTGGCGATTGCCTCTTCTGTCATTCACAATCTTATAATGAACATTATTATCCTCCTCGAAGATCCTGCAACTATCAACCAGATTAGAAAACACTCGAATCTTCTAATACCCCACAACCTTCTTAACCTCAAAACGCAACCCATTCTCAAACTTGATACACTTAGAGAATTCTGATCCAGCCCCTTCATATTGCGGATAAAACTTAGACAATTCAGTGAACTTTGTAGCATAGTCAGTCACTGACATATTCCCATGCTTCAGCTCAAGGAATTCAATCTCTTTCTTACCGCGAACATCTTCCGGGTAATACTTTCTCATAAACTCCCTGCGGAAAATAGCCCAAGTGACCTCCTCACCTACCGCTTCTAATCTTGCACGAGTCTCTAACCACCAGTCGTCAGCCTCAAGCTCTAACATATGTGTACCATAGCGAACCTTCTGTGCTACTGTACAATCCATCACTCAGAATATCCTTTCAATCTCCTTCAACCATTCCAATGCTGTATCAGGGTCATACTTACCCTTGAAAGTAGGTGGATTCTCCCTCTGGAAAGTCGCCAAACAACGAGATCCCTCATTCTCGCCAGTATTCGGTAGGTTCTGCACAACTTGAGCCATTGCTTGCATTGCAGCAGCCATAACAGCGTCATTTCATCCAGCCATCTCAACTTTAACACCTCAACAAAAGCAAAGATTATCACAAAAATAACAATACTCGATTGTTAAACAACTACGACTCGATAACATGACCGGACAGACCAACCAACTCTGGTACCACTTATGTAACACCCCATTTCTACCCGCAAACAATTATAATTAAATCATAGTTCAACAAAATAGGGTATCACATTTTTCCTTCTCAAAACATCATTATCATAACATATCAAATAACAATTATCATCTTTCAATACACAACGAAATCATTTAATCACAAAAATTCAATCAACTTCATAAATAATTCATCGTAAATTCAAAACATCATCTTCCAAAAGAAACATCTTAAATCCAATCATGATCAAAACACAATACAATCAAAGTCATGCATTCTCTAACCCCCCCCGAAGTGCTACATATCAGAGCGACCAACGATTCAAACCATCAAACGAAAACTCCACGCTACTCGGGATTACTTCACGTTACCAACTGAGGGTAATATTCAAACATAAGGGGTGAGATATCGACAATTATAAACAAGATTTAATAATCAGCATGTACAGATTAAAGTTCATTCAATCACCCATTCACATATTATTCATCATAAACATTGTATCATCATAACATCCATAACATCTCAAAAATCATTCACTAATGCAGTTCAAATGCGACTCGACAATGCATGCATGTGGTACCATTCGAAGCGAACTCCCATCTTAAAAATTCATGACAGTTAGGTGGGCATCTGCAAGACATACGTCTTCATCTTAATTTTTCGCCAATATAGGCCATTGTGTTTGCTAATCCAAGCCATCTTAATAATGCACATGTATTCGGTATGAAAAATTGCATACAAAACAATCGAACATCATAAACATCGTTCAATCTCATCATCTTAAATCATCACAACATCACTGGTCATAAGACCTACATCAAAATATGCCCATCATAATGGGTAAATTATCGTAACCATCTCAGTTCAACATCTATGAATTCATCATCCAATTTTATTCAACAACATTCGTTAAATAATCATATTATTAACCTTTAATTACATCTATCATCAATTATTAATCCTCAGTCGTCTTACAGAACATCAGAAAAAGGAACTGACGTGAATCGGTAGGCGAAATGCTACAAAATCACAAAAATACATCACTGCTGCCCAAACGCGCACCTTACGCGTATCAGGCTACCCATACGCATTACATTGTACGCCCTTACATGTACTGTACGCAAATGGCCAGAGGAGCCTAAAATCCACCTTCATTACGCGTAACAGGCAGCGTAACTACCAGGTGTTACGAGTAATGCCTGGTCTCATACGCGTAAGACCAGATCTCTTACGCAAACTAGCAGAGACCATCTCAGTTCAATCTCTGCTACAGATTCAACATCCTATCACTCCAATTCATTTTAATTGAGTTTCTATCATGTTTTAGACTCCCAATTCATCATCTTATTACTCATCTATCATTACTACACTAATTTATCATCCTAATATTATCATCTAATTCAAATTCGTCATAGTTCAGTCTCACAATCTTAGAACATAGATGCACAACAACAATCAACAGAGGATTCACAACGAATATTCAATCATCAATTCGTTCTTCTCCCAAAGCTCGAATCTACGGGTGAAATTTCTACGAAAATCTTCTTGAAATTCCTTAGCCTTAGCTCTTGATCTCCCAAAACTCGTTCTTCTCCCAATTTCTGATTATGCTAAAAGTCTCTCTAAACCCTTACTAATCTTATTTTACTTATTTTAATTAAAATGCCTTAAAATAATAATAATATTATTATTACTAAAATCATTTAATTAATTCACTAATGGGCTTCTATCTGCACCTCTCAACATTACTACCAATACCTCCCCAAATAAGTCTAACTCGCATATCAACTTACAACAACTTAAACTGACTAATCATCTTATTATCAAACGTCATACAACCCAATTAACAACAAATCTACTCAAAATAATTTAATTAAATAAATTAATTAAATCGGGGTATTACATACGTTCCCTATTTCATGATCGCACCAACATCACCACAACTAACATACCCCACCTTGGTATGTTAAACAACTATGCAACATGTCATACAACACCAATGACATACATGCATATATGCAACGATTACATCATACAACATCAACAACAACTTATATCCAACTACTCATCACAACACCGTTCCACATACAACAATTCATTAACATAACAATTATCATTATCATCATGCATTTCTAGCATACAACCACCTAAGTCAACTTCAACCATCACAAACAGAACAATTTCATATATCACAACAATTACATATACATACATCACCAACAAACATATGTAACTAATCACAACAACAACAAATCCAACAAACATATCAATTATGTTTAAATTCAAACTACAATAATTATCCCTACAATTAAGTGTATAACTCCTCTTTCACTACCTTTAACTACACCACAACGATTCCTAAGCATTACTAACTTATTTTAAGGAATTTTCCGGAATTTAAAAATTAATTTTTCACGCTCCAGGGCTCGCTAAGCGAGGATCACTGCTCGCTAAGCGACGAACTCACTGACTCTGCTAGCTAAGCGAGCTCTGCGATTTTGCGAATCACACTTCTGTGCTCAGCACGCAGACTTGCTACGAATATCAACATACCCAGTACCAACAACAACCGAAAATCTTAGTATTCATCAATTTCACCATATAATTCATACAATTATCAACTATTAACAATCAACAACACATAATCCAATATAATTCCTCCTCAATCCACCACAACCTCAATCCCTAATCCTCAACCTACATAATTCCCATTATAAAACCCTTAAGATGGAAGAATCTCACCCTTACCTTATGTTTTGTCGATAATTTCTTCTTCTTCGCGAACTCTCTTCACGATTAAGCCATTTCCTCTTCTTCTCTTCTTCCCAACTTTCACGATCGTTTCTTGTTTTCTCTAACACAATTATGTTTTCCCTTTTTCCTTATTTCCAATATAACCCTTAAGACCAACTTATGATCTTCCACTTTTATCCTTACTACTTTTACCAAAAGACCACCTCACCCTTATCTCTTATTTATTCCATTTATTTTATTTATCACATAATAATACAGTTATCCACCACAATATAAATTTCAACCACAATTATATTTGATAATATATATTATTCTATACACACCAATACACAATAATTCGAATAAAATAATTAAATAAAATTCGGGGCGTTAAAATAATCACCAGAGTTCCCTTGTTTATCCCAAGGGAAATCCCATACCAAGTATCGAGGCACTGACATTCTACAAGTCGGGAACATTTTCTATGGATGCTCTAGATAACCGTTTTCTTGTTGGCGAAAACGGTATTCCGGTTGTGAAGAATTTCACACATGAGATTCATGGAAAATGTGAATTTGTGAATTTTGGTGGTGGTTCAGGATCTATTTAGTGAAATCTTTTTTTATAATAAAAAATATTATATTTCCAATATCAAGTTATATTACAAATAATAAAATAAATAAAAAAATCTAAATAAGTTTCATAGATTTATTTCAAATATTTCAAATAATAAATACAAATCAAAATATCAAAATATTAACCACATATTTAATATTTAATATTATAAAAATTAAAATAATAAAGTACATAATAAAATAAACGATATGGATTCGGAGTGGGTACTAGTGTCTCCATTTTCCGATCAGTTCTCTTATTTTATAATAAAACACAAACTCAATCAAAACGTGTCTTTCCGTTAAATTAAGTGTGTTCGGATGGATAGGCGCAAATATGGACTATATTTCCATGTCTAACTGCATCTCACGCACATATATTTCCCCTATTTAATTAACGCGGAAAATGCATCACTCTTTAGATATCAAAATGAATCCCATTAAAATTCTATTTTTTCCCACACGTTTTTTTTTGTAATAAAGAAATATATTAATCAAAAGGAGCTCAGAGAGAACCCCTGCGGATTACAAAGAAAGGCCAAGACTAAGCTTGCCGCGAAACAAAAATGAAAATTAAAAACCAAATGCACTATGACAAGAAGAACAAAGGGTCCTTGTTGAACTCGGGAAGCTGCTTCTTTGGTGGCTCAGGGCTGGTTTTCGGAACAGCAGAATGGCTAGGTTATTTCTGCTGCTGGCTTGGTGGTTCTTTGTTCTTCAGCAGCTGGAGGAGACGCAGCAGGCGGAGAGGCAGCTGACTCGGGAATTCCTTTTGTGTTGCCTGCTGAGTCCGCTTCGCAGCAGGTGTCAGCGGCAGCCAGTGCTAGGGAGTTGTTGGTGGCTTTGGATATTCGTCGGTTACGAGCCTTGCTTGCTGTATTTTTCCCTCATGTTGAAAAAAAAGATAAGGTGTTTTGGAAAGGAAACAAGGATGGCAATTTCTCTGTTAGCTCTTATTATCACTTAGCTTTTTTAAATTTTACTCCAAGAGGACCTGTCAACCGTTATGACCGGGCTTTTGTTCTCCTATGGAATACTATAGTGCCTTTCAAAGTTAAAACGTTCGGTTGAAGGTGTTTCATGGATGGTATACCGACAAAATGTGCTCTTTTCAGAAGAAAAATGTTCTCAGATTCAAACAATACTTTATGTTCTTTTTGTTCGAATGACAGAGAATCTTCCCTTCATCTATTTTTCGAGTGTCCCGTTGTGAGGCTTATATGGAAGGATATTGCAGATTGGTTAGGCGGTGGAGTTTTTGGTGACCCTATTGTTTTGGGTAGTTTCGTGGATTGACATAGTTTTTGTAAATCTGAAGGGGTGGTTAAAGGTAGAGAAAGGAGCATTTGGCTAGCGGTTATGTGGAATATTTGGTGTACGAGAAACGAAATCATTTTTAGCAATTCATCTTGGAATGTGGCAAATATTGTTTGGAAGGTGAAGTTATCCGTTTGGAAGTGGTCCAAAATGGGGGAAATTATTCATTCCAATTGCAATCTTTTCACATGCTTATTGATTTGATTTGAGTGTTTGAGTTATAATGTTATAAATTAACATACTCTCCACCGCATCAGAAATCTTTGAACCACCACAACAAATTGCGAACCCATTGTCTGCAATCACTAACTAGTTCCGTAGGATAATAGAAAGTGATAAAAAAATTATTTTCAACATTAACTTATGATATACAAAATACAACTACATTTTTATCATGATCACCATATTACATCAAGAATAATTACCATGAAAAGTAGAATTGATATGTTCAAAAGTAACATCAAGAATAACAATACAACAAACTCTAGAGTCTCAAAAGTAAATTTTTCTTTAACTTATTCTTCAAATTTAGATTTTTAGTTCTCTAAATTCTCTCTTAAAGAGAGAGAGGAAAACAAACTACTAGTTAACTTAATTCTAATAAGCTCATTTATTTTTGACTATTTCTACAGGCCATGCATTGATTGCACACACTCCATATTTTTTACCCGTCTTCCTTTTGACATACATATAACCCTTCTGTCCCCAATATATGCCCCATGAATTCTTCACAATCCAATAGTCGTCACTGTCTACGGAATCATAACCCACTATTACCATAGAATGAGTTATATCCATAGAATCCAACGGACATTGTTGACCTCTAAATACTCCCTGCCAATAGATAAATATGTTCTTCATTAACAAATGTAAAACTAAACCCCATTCATCTATAAATCACCCGATTTTCTCACTTAGTAAAATAATATAAATTTAAAATAATTACATCTTAAATATATTAAATGAGTGTCAACAAAATAAAGTGTAACTACTTACACCAATGTAATGTTGAAATTCTTGTGTCTTTGTATATATACCAACGTTCAGAGGCTGCTTCGCAACGGAACACAATAAACCATTCTCCGATCTCTTCACGAGATGATGTGATTTAATGCGACTAGTTGCACTATTTGAAATCTACTCATAAATAAAATAGATGTTTAAATTAATACATTACTTAAACTAAAAAAATGATAAAATGAAATATTAATTGTTTTTAATTCTGGTGAAAATTATGTAATAATAAAAAAATAAAAAAAATTAATAGCAAAGCAACAACTATATAATAATAAAGAAGATAGAAATTAATAACCTTGGTGGATTTGCAATCACCTTTCTTTGCAGTATAAGGATAATCATGTTGTGTTGCAAGCCCTTTGTTTACTTCTACCCAATTTAATGCTTTGTTCACATTTCCTCTCAAACAACTTCCATATGGTTCACAATCTAGAAGCTCTTGCTCTGAAAGACTGATAAGATTATTCGTCTTTACTGCAACTATTCCTTCAATTGCGGCAACAGCAGAGAATGCCCAACAACAACCTGATCAAATATATATACCCATAGATAAATATTATATAATTTTCTTACTCAAAGATAAATTTGGACAAACAACAAACTTACCACAAGTACCCTGGTTCTTAATAGGAGTGACAGCATTTCTCAACCTCCAGTCCAATTTTGAAGGTGGTTTACTAGATATTAATTCATCATCATCATCATCATCATTCGAAATATCCATTGTGTCAGTGTTCATGGTCATGTATGTTTCTTTGAACTCCATGAAGCTCAAATCAGCAAAGTTGGTCAGACCAAGAAGAGAGCTATGAGGTGAGTCTCTCTTTGCATTAGTCTCTACGATATACTTCAAATTTGAAACAAATATTTCAAATTTCCTTGCCATCTCTTCTAGATCATTGTAAACTCGTCCATGTTCTTTTTTCCATAATTGAAATAATTGTATAACATCATCTTGATTAGGAAGCTTATCAAGTTTAGGACCCAATATGGAGGTGTACTTACTGGTTGGGATCTGAAACCTTGAAGATATACTTACGATATCTTCATTTTTATAAGTTTTTTTCTTTTGAATAGCAAAGTATATACATAAGCATGCAGTGAAGATGATGAAGAAGCGAAATCGGTTTGAGGTAAAGGAAATCCTCATTTTTATTAGAAGTAACTTGAAAATAAAATTTGATATTTATAGAATATAAGTTGAGAAGTCAAGTTCTACTTAGTAGTTTATAATATTTCCTAAATTTCTTAACTTTTTATTATGAATTAGTAAAGAAAAACTTAGAAATATGGAATGGGTCTCTTCTGCATAGTCTTATTTTATTCTTGATAAAATGCAGTCTTATTTTTTACTCATAAAATGCATAGTCTTATTTTATTCTTTGAAGAAATGCAGTCTTTTTTTACTCATAAAATGCATAGTCTTTCTTTATTGTGTTTTATGAGAGATTTTAATCTTCAAATTATTGATTTTATTAATATGAAAAGTCAATGTTTCTCGTATTGCAATCAAATAAATAGTAGCATATTATATTTCATATTTTGTGAATAGTCTATTTTTAGTCTAATGTGAAGCCACTTGTATAGTCTTTATTGGTTGATATCACAACTTCTTCTTCTACCTTTAGCTCCTTCAACGGAGGTTATGCCAATCTGCTGTAACTTCAATAAATAAATAGTACTTTCCAAGAATAAGTTATCTGCAAATTTAAGCTACATGCGAATTTTTCTGCAATTTTATGTATTTTTTATTGGATTATTATAAAATCTGATAAAAAAATTTTTTCTTAAAAACTTTGTTCTAAATCTGGTAAGAAAAACATATCGAATTTTTTGTGAGGCTTACCAAATATTTGTGAGAAAAAAAATTATAACATATAATTACTGAAAAATAATAGGTGATAGTTTATTTTCTTATAAGTAATTGTATTAAAGGGAGAAATATGGTATCTCCAATCCGATAAAAAAACCAATCAAAAAGAGAGGAAGAATTTCTAGGAACCTAAAAGTTACAAGAAGTCTAAAGGATGTTTCATCCAATCGTAAAAAGTGCAACTCCTACGTCTTAATTCAAACCATCTCCACGAAAGAGTGACAACATGGTTGAATAGAGCATCGACATTACAAACAACATTATTAAACATAATCCTATTTCTACTGCTCCAAATACACCAAGACACAATAAACCAAACGAAGCAACTAATATCCTCATTTCCTTTATCGAATAAAACCAAGAACCAACGCAAGACATGATTACTAACCGAATCAAATTGAATAGGTTGAATGTTAAGCCAAGTTGAAATTCTAGTCCACAACAATTGAATCTTCTGACAATTAAGGAAAAGATGCAGCACATCCTCGTCTTCTTGGAAACAAAGAGCACAAACCTTGTCATGGGGAGAGACGGCAATACCTTTGTTAGCCAAGTTATCTCGAGTAAGAAGTCTATTACAAATCAATCTCCAACAAAAAACCTTAACCTTGAAAGGAATTTAGTTTTCCACACAACCTTAAGCATCAACTCCTCCAATTCAATGAAAGAAAAACCTGTATAGGCTTCGATTAAATGACGATAGCAAGAGTTAACTGTTAAAATATGAATGGGATCCAATCTCCATCCCCAAGAATCCAGATTTTCTCAAAGAACCTGAAAATGGGAAACAAAATGTAATAGCGAAGAGGCCAGAAGATTAATCACGTCGGTGGCCTGCCAACAATTATCAAATGACCAAATGCAGCTATCTCCAACCCAAGAAACGTAATTCGCGACAAAACTCTTTTTGTTAACAGCAGCAGAAGAAAAAAAATCAAGAAACAGGTTATGAAGCAGAACATCACCACACTAGTAGGAATACCAGAAAGGTATGTTGTCACCCCTGCCTAGAACTGGAATGGTCGAAGACCGAAAACTATAGTCGTCGTTAATGGATTTAAGGCTAATAACATCTCGCATCCATAGCGACATAGGTTGGTGAGAGAAGGGTTCAGATTGGAGTACCAAACAATTCAGATCGCCATACCTTTTAGATAGGGAGTCCCTCCAAATTTCATTTCCACCAACAAGGAATTTCCACAATCACTTGGAAACAAGGGCTTTGTTAAACATACCTATGTGTTTAATACCAAGGCCTCCCTTCTCAATGGGTTTACACATCATACTCCATTTAATCCAAGAAATGCTTTTTTTCTCCGCCGATCTGGACCAAAGGAATCTTCTTTGAGTAGCGATAAAAAGCTTGACAACTTTCGAGGGAGCTATGAAAAATGAGAGAGAGTGAATAATGAGATTGGTTAAGACGAAGTTTATAAGAGGAACCCTTCCTCAAAGAGACAGATTCCTCCCTACCCAAGAATTGAGACGACCTTTCAAAGTGTCAAGAACCAAATTACAGAAGGACAGACGCCTATGGTTGCCTCCTATATTGATTCCTAGAAATCTCAAAGGAAAAAAACCAGACTTGCAATGAAGGAAGCATTCATTCACTTTAATAAAAATAGGATCAAGACCGATTCCATATATGCAACTTTTAAAGAAATTAATTTTTAAACCCGAGACCGTTTCGAAACCTCTCAATATAGACTTTAAAGCCCAAAGGTTAGGGTAACCGCCATCGCAAAAAAGCAAAGTGTCATCGGCGAATTGAAGAATTTCAACCGACACATCTTCAGATAATCCATACCCAGATAAAACATTCAAGGAAGTCGCACGTCTCACCAATAAGGCCAGTGCTTCTACAATAAGGGCAAAGAGAAAAGGAGCAAGCAGGTCACCTTGCTTTAAGCCTCTAGAAGCCTCAAAATACGCAGAAGGACTACCATTAATTAAGATGGAAACGAAGCTTGATCACACCACCCCTTTGATCCACTTGAGCCAATTAGGACAAAAAATCATGGAATTAAGAATGTGGATCAGGAACTTCCAATCGACGCAATCATAAGCTTACGCGAAATCTACCTTAAAAAGGAAACATTGCTTTTTATCTCTCCTAGATGAATCAATAATTCCGTTCGCAAGTAAGACACCATCCAACAAATTCATTCCATGCACAAATGCAGTTTGAACTGGAGACACTAAACTAGCCATAACTGGAGACAACCTAGCAGATAAAATCTTGGAAATAACTTTGGAAATACATCCAACAAGGGTTATAGGCCTATATTCCCCAAAGTTTTGGGGGCTATCCACTTTAGGAACCAAGGTAATGAAGGAGGAAGAAAAGACTTTCAGGAGTTTCCATGTTGAAGAGAAATGAATAATACATCTCTCAAAATCAGGACCAACTATTTCCCAGCACTCATTAAGAAATCTGAAAGAAAAACCATCCAGGCCAGGGGATTTACCACAGTCACATACGAATATAGCAGACCGAATCTCAACATACATGAAAGGAGCTTCCAACTTAAGAGAATCAAGGTGACTAATTTTATTCATATCAGAAAGGTTCAAAGCAGGTCTGGAAAAATTACATTGCGAGAATTTTTCTTAAAAAACTCCCTTGCAGCTGCTTTTATCAACACAAGATTATCCTCCACTTGACTGTTGGAAACAATAACAGAGATGTAATTCATCCTATTTCTAGCTTTCAAAGAAGAATGTAAAAAGTGACTATTAACATCTCCATCCTTGAACCACTTGGATCTGGATTTCTGTGCTAACATACTCTCCCGGATTCGAAGGTTGCTCCATAATGACTCTTGAATCTTACCTTTTGATTTAATATCCTTTTCTGATAAGTTAGCCAAATTACCCTCCAAGGCCAAATCAAATCTGTTAAGCTCTTCAATGTTGTTTTCAATTCTTAAATCAATCCAGCCAAAAACTTGGGAATTCCATTATTTCAATAAAGCTTTAATAGCCAACAACTTATCCTTAAGGATAAAAGAGGGGGATCTTTGGAAAGAGAGAGAATTCCAAGATTACTTAATGAAATGAAGGAATTCTTTATGGTCCAACCAGCAGTTAAAAAACCGAAACAATTTTGGTCCCAAGTCAATGTTAAAGACTTGAGAAAGACACGCCTATGGTCTGAAATAAAAACCAACTGGGTTTGTGAAACAAGTTGACAAAAGAAAAGTGTACATGCTGCATAAAGCCCTGTATGGACTTAAACAAGATCCAAGAGCTTGGAACAAGAAGATATATGGCTTTCTAAGGGAGAAGAAATTTGTGAAGTGCAAAACTGAGCATGAAGTATATGTAAGAAGAAGCAATGGCGAATTGCTTATAATATGTCTATATGTTGATGATCTGTTGATAAGAAGAAGTTGCAAGAAGGAGATCAGAGATTTCAAACGTGACCAGATCGAGGAGTTTGAAATGTCAGACTTGGGAAATCTCTCATATTTCCTTGGCATCGAATTCTACAAGAGTGGTAGAGGTTTGATGATGCACCAAAGAAGATATGCAGGTGAAATACTGAAGAGATTCAAGATGCAAGATTACAACCCAACTTCGACTCCTACTGAGCCCAAATTGCAATTGTCGAAAGATTCAGATGAAAATGTGTCTATCCAACCCAATATAGAAGACTTATTGGGTTACTAAGATACCTTTATCACATAAGACCTGACTTAGTATACAATGTTTGTATGGTAAGTAGATTCATTCAGAAGGAAAATGTATCACACCTAGCAGCGACGAAGAGGATACTGAGGTATCTGAAAGGAACTCTCAACTATATATGGCATTTTGTTTCCAGCAACTAATGAAGGAAAATAATGCAAGCTAGTGGGATATACTGATTCAATTTGGTGTAGTGATGCTGAGGATTGAAAATCCACAGCTGGATATGTGTTTATGTTAGGTGGTGCACTAGTTGCTTGGAGTTCGAGAAAGGAACCAGTAGTGACATTGTCGTCATGCGAAGCAGAGTACATAACTGCTTCTCTTTGTGCATGTCACGCAACATGGATGGTGAATTTAGTCGAAGAGATTACATCAAAGAATCATGGAGTAATTACTATGAAGATCGACAACATGTCAGCTATCAATCTGGAGAAGAATCCAATAGCGCATGGCAGAAGAAAACACATAGAAATGAGGTTCCATTATCTTCGAGAGCAGACAATAGAAGGGAAGATGAACTTGGAGCACTACAGAACTGAGAATCAGATTGCAGATATCATGACGAAGGAGTGCAGGTCGAAGTATTCAGAAGACTAAGAGCTATGATGAATATAGATACCTTAGACACAATGAGTTAGTTGGTGTGTTGAAAATATAATTCATTATGTCACATTTGATTTATATTAGATTTAAATTTAGTTTTAGATCTAGATTTGATTTAGTTCCAAAATATATATTTTGAGCTTTTATAGTTTTTGGGCTTTTGCCTTGGGGTACAAGCAAACCTAATTCTATAAATAGAGAATATCCCTATTGTAATCATCACAATTATATTGTAATTCACAGCTTCTGCAGTTGCAGAGTGAATCAATAAGGAAAATTTTTTTCACAGTTTGTGGGTAACAAAACTTTCTCTCCAAATTCTCTTTGAACTTTAGTTCTTTTCTTCTTCTTCTTTATTAATTGTTCCGCAAAAACTTTTCTTATTCATAAAAAAGTGCCGGAATTTTCATAAGTTTTAAGTTAATTCCAACATAATCAATAATCTTATTTGTCTTTAATTTGTTTGTGTGATATGATATAAAAAATATAGTTGTGAAATATTTAGATACAATAAAAAATATTGCATTCATTAAGTTAAACTAAGACTATATTAAAGATATTTGTTTAAATTACTTTTGTGGTTATGATTTTAAGAAAATAAAAATTATTGTATAGTGTTTGAATCCACGTTGCATTTGTTAGAATTTAAACCGATGACCATTTGGATCTTGTGGTTTAGTAATATAATGAGAACCGAAACATTCACATTTTGATTTAACCAATAATCAATACTTTGAATATATTAAGATCTCTCATTCAACACAATAAAATATGACTACGCAATATATATATATATATATATATATATATATATATATATATATATATATATATATATATATATATATATATATATATATATATATATATAATTTTTTGGCTAATTCACCTAATATTGATCTTTTTTCATATGTAATAAAGTTGTAATGACCATCACCATGACACTAATTTTGGTTTGAATTTTTCTTCAAGTATAAATTCTTAGCCCTCTGAATTCTTTCTTGAAGAGAGATAAAAAGAAATTAGTTAACTTCATTTCTTTTTGTTTGGGTAGACAGCCCATGCATTGATTGCACACACTCCATACTTTTTACCAGTGTTTCTTTTGATAAACATATAACCTCCCATTCCTCCCCATTTTGTGCCATATGAGTTCTTTACTATCCAATAATCTTGACCTTCATGAGTTGCATAACCCACTATTAACATGGCGTGAGTCATACCCAGAGAATCCAACTCACATTCGTGACCTACGTATATTCCCTGTTAATGGATGTATATGTTCTTTATTAAGAGATTTATTTTATTGCAATATAACTAGTAAAAAAAATACACAAAAACTTCCCCGTCACTATTGCAACTATTCCTTCAATGGCACCAACAGCGGAGAATGATGCGCAACTACCTAATAAAATCAAATATAATGTGGTTAAAATTGAGTTTTTTACTTTATGTTCATACACAAAAACTTACCACAAGTGCCTTGATTCTTAACAGAAGTGACAGCTTTTTCTGACCTCCAATCCCATGATGGAGGTGGATTACTACATGTTGAATCACCAACATCATCTTTCATAATATTCATGGTTTCGCTGATCTTTGACATGTCAATATTTCGTGCGTATTTTTCTTTGAACTCCATGAAGCTCAAATCAGCAAAGTTGGTCAGACCAAGAAGAGAACTATATGGCGAGTCTCTCTTTGCATTAGTCTCTACGATATACTTCAAATTTGAAACGAATATGTCAAATTTCTTTGCCATCTCTTCTTGATCACGGTAGACTCGTCCATGTTCTTTCTTCCATAGTTGAAATAATTCTATAACATCATCTTGATTAGGAAGCTTATCAAATTTAGGACCTAATATGGAGGTGTACTTACTGGTTGGGATCTCAAACCTTGAAGATATACTTACGATATCTTCACTTTTATAAGTTTTTTTCTTTTGAATAGCAAAGTATATGCATAAGCATGCAGTGAAGATGATGAAGAAGCGAAATGGGCTTGAGTTGTAGGAAATCTTCATCTTTTATTAAAACTAACTTGTAGATAAGACTTTGTATGAAAAGATGTGTATTGCTTAAAAAACATTTCCACATATTTATAGTAGTTTATATTTTTTGGTATGAACATGAAGTCAAAAGAAAAAACAATTTATTGATCTAATTTTTTGGTTTCTTCTGCGTTGTCTTATTTTATTCTTATAAGAAATACAGTCTTGTTTACTCATAAAATGCAGTCTTATTTTATTCTTATATGAAATACAGTCTTGTTTACTCATAAAATGCATAGTCTTATTTTATTCTTATATGAAATGCAGTCTTGTTTACTCTTAAAATGCATAGTCTTATTTTATTCTTATTTGATTTCTTTGCAGCAATCAAATAGAATGTAATTTTCATGAAGAATAACGCTAAGGTGTGAACCACGCAATTGCTGGATGTATCAAAATTTGGAACGTTGAACCAAAGAGAAACAAGAAAAAAACCTTACAATCTTAATTTATGGTCATGTTTTTTAAATCTAAACAATTGCTTGTACTCTCTGTATGTTACATCTTCTTTTTCTTTTATTTTTTATTCATTAAAAGAAATATTTGAAATTTGTTTCGATTAAAAGTACTCTGTTTTTTTTTATATATTAATTTTGAGCTAAAAACATTTGTTGGGAATTATTCAGGGGAATTTATGAATACACTTGTTCCGGACTGGACTGACACATCACGTATCGGGTATGATCGCTTAAAAGGGAGAACTAAACAGAAGTTTATTATTGTTTTTTGGAACAT
The DNA here is from genome assembly GCA_963966055.1 of Lathyrus aphaca. Taxonomy (NCBI): domain Eukaryota; kingdom Viridiplantae; phylum Streptophyta; class Magnoliopsida; order Fabales; family Fabaceae; genus Lathyrus; species Lathyrus aphaca. The sequence continues at coordinate 40,304,736 of OZ014519.1, read as the reverse complement.
CACTTGTTGGAATCTATTGAGACTTAGGAACGGTATTTTATTCAATGATGGTATTTTTGATGTGCAGTCCCTCTTTCTCTCTATAGTTGTGTCGTCTTGGAATTTTTTGGTATTAGGAAACCAAGTTAAGAGGAATGTTAGTTTATATGATTGGTCAAAGTTTCCGTTAGATTTTGTAATTTGGCGGGAGTTATTTTTGTTTCGGGTTTATTTTTACTCGTTGAAGGGTGTAACTTTCCTTTGTTATGAGATTTCCTTAATCTGTTAATATATATTGCCTATTAAAAAAAACAATAGAGAAGAAAGAGAAAACAAAGTATAATATCAACAAGCAAAGAATAGCCACCCAAGAACAACAGACTATCAACTTTATCTGAAAAAATTGGGAAGGAATCCCATCTCTCTTTAGTCTACAACGATCAAATAATATTATAACATCCATTCACTGTAAGTTTATAATCATATATTTTTCAAGGTTCAAGTGAAACTACCACTTATTTTTCATCAATTCATCAGAAGATAGAATACTTTCATATAGGATAAACAAAGGAACCACCCTATCCATTTCACAAATTTCTAATTATATAACAAGAAAAATACATACGGCAACAGATCCTATCACGTAGAATAAAATGATGGAACTCTGGAGGAAATTTATTGGCATAATCTTCCGCACATTTATATGCAGTTTCTTTCATAATAACTCAAATTGTAGCAACAAATTGTTAAACAGTTACATTATTCCATTCTCATTCCACATTAATTTATGGTGGAAATCATGATTTTAAATTGTAATCCGCAACCGCAATTGCATCCGCAATATTGCGGATGGGTTGTCTCCGCAGCCGCATATCGGACCGCAATTGCGATGTAATTTTAAAATTACGCTTCCGACTATATTAGGAACTACATCAGACAATTTCAATCATGTTTTAAGATTGTAAGATTGTAAGATAAGATTGTAGCAATTTCAATCAGAAGAATATAACAAAACTAAAAAAAGGTATATAATTGTAAGATTGTAGCACGTTCACAGTTCACTAAAGAAAACACAAACAGTTTACAAATCACAAAAGCCTAAACCTTAAAAATGAAATTGATAAAACAAGATCATATATCACCATAGCCATTTACCTCCAAGTGAAAACAAGAAGGAAAAAAAACTATTTACTTGATCCCTCCAATTGAAAGAAAGCTTTCCTTATAAAGACCGACCTTACAAAATCTCCTTTTACCGGTCATACCACCAACCTCCTCAATTTGTTGGGTGCTCAAATCAACATAGGCTAGTACCCCATCTTCTTTTTTATTAAAGAAAATATATCCCGTCTTCCCAAATCCAATTGGGGGCCAGATGGAAGGTAAGGGGCCATAAATATACAGTTTGGTCCATGATTGAGTCACACCGAGTTCACCCAAAATAGATATGTTAAAATTAATATCAGAATCATAATTTGAGATTAAAGCAATTGATCCATTTAACACAGCTAAGCGTCTCTCAAACATGTATGGAGGATAAGATACTTCCCCGATGGGTGTTGTAAGGAACACCTCATCACTCATGTCAAATGACAAGAGAGTTATTTCAACAGGATTGTCGTTGATAAATTTATGAGCCAACCAATGACAGGCTCCATCGACATAAAGTTCGCAACCTTTAAATGATGCAGGAAAAAACCATCGAGGCAAACCAAAGTTGTTGATCATTCTCCAAGAATTACTTTTTAAACTATATATCTCAAGAAAACGTTCTGATACACGGCCACTGTCATCATGATGAAATGATGCATGCTGAATGAGCTTAAAGTCATGTCTAACTTGGTCATAACCAAACCCATGAAAATCAACAACCAGTCGGCATGTGTTTTGAGGGTAGTGTGGTTTAAGTGCAGTGAGGAGGCTAGGAGGAATGACCAGGAATTCCTCGGTAGTAGGATTCGACAAAACATATACAACATTATTCAAAGCAGAACCATAATTTTTCCCAAAACAAAAAATGCCATTAACACTTGTGGAGCCCAGAATACAGATATCGTTGTAAGAAGATTGTTGAAATGGAGATGGCACATTCAATTTGACTCTGTTGTCGGGCAAATGTAATTTCCCTTTATAGCTGTAAAGAGAAGCATGCTTTATGACAGTCGGAAGGTGATGACCGTCAAAATCAGAAGGCAGAACAGCATAATCTATGACTTGATTTGTGAGAAGAAATGTACGATAACCATCATCAGCCCCATGACGAGATATGAAATGGTTGGTGTACATGGTCATGAAATCAGAGTTTTCAAATAAAATGGAGCATGATTTGCTTACGCATCCAAAGCGCTTCAATGATTTTATGGACAGTTTTGAAAGAATAGACAACGCAACTTCTTCCGGAATATAGTTTCTGCTAACCTTTGATCCAGAGACCTTGTTTCCCATATCCATCGGATCAACGTCCGAGACAGCAGTGGAACCTACGGTATCGTTTCTGATCTTTGATTTGGATGACTTGTTAACCTTAGTCATAATCGATAGTGGAACCTTTTCTTCATTTTCCACGGCGGACTTGTTTCCCTTATCAGCATGGGAGACGTCGGCGGAATCCATGATCGTGTTGATTGATGATGACAGCTAGGTTTATGATAAATGATCACGGCTTCTGCTTGATTTGAAACTACACCATTTTCTTTTACATCAATCTTAACACCACAAACTTGATTCTTAAGATTCTATACAACAACAAAAAAAATTGATTTCGAAGTAGAAGTATCTTCGTTGCTTTTCCAAGTGACAAGAAATTGATCTTCCTTTTCAAGATTACAATTCGTAATGTATAAAAACTTTAAGTGCTCAAACTCTTAATGACCTTTCAAAATGACCTTTCAAAACTCTTGAGTGGTAACACCTTTTGAAAATGTGAAAGAATTGTAATTTAAATTTTGATTTGAAGAGGTAATTTGAAAAACGGACGTGGAAAGCATAAATTAAAAAATATATAATTTTAATATAATTAAATAAATAAAAAGTATGTATAAACAAAAATTCATATATTAATCTATTTTTACAAATCAACTTATCTTATATAAATAAATAATATTATTCAAAATTAAAGATGATAAGAATTATATAAATCATAATACACAAAAAAAAATATCATTACCTAAAAAAAATCAAGGATTAATAAACATCAATAAAATTAGAATAATATAGCACATTATAACATAGAATAATAATATTAAAATAAACAATAATTATAGCACATTACAACAAATTTTTAAAAAAAAAAATATTTTGTAATTCTCCAAAATACTACTGGTTAGAATTAAATCAATTCAATATACATACTATAAATTATAATGTATAACTTAGGCGCGGAAATTAAACATGTATAAATTAAAAGGATTGATAAATTAAATTTAGGAATACTTGGATCCATTGAGAGAAATTCCTTTGGAGGTAATCCTAAACCCTGAGAAGTTGATGGTTTTTGTAATTCTTCCTCAACCGGTACTCTGTATGTCCATAATTCTCTTCAGATGGGGAGAAGAAATAATTTGCTTGTGTAATATATTGGGACCATAGCCTATATAGTGTGATGGTCAATTATGGTTCTCATTATTCCCAAATGAGACATCCTGACGTCCACTCATATTTGAGTCCATATCCAATTATTTAAATAATTCCTAAATAAAATCTGTTCCGGACTGGGCCTCCAGGCCGTATTGGGCTACGGCCCAATACGTCGAGCAGAGGCCCATATGCTCGGGCAGATACGCCTGGTAGACGGATTGGGGCGCTTAATGGTCGGGCAAGCATCTCATACGTCGGGCATGCGCTCAGAACGGGAAAGGAACAGATCTGTCAGTTCACTCGCCACGTCATCCAACTGTCCCACATTATCTCCTGAAAGATAGGGGCAGTTGAACCAAGGACCAAACTACTCAGCTAGGTCTTCACGCTTCTCACGCGTTCCTTGGCAGTTCTTCCTTGGGCCTAGCTGATCCAGCCCAAGGAAGGACCTTGGCCCAGCGCTGGGGGCTCTCTATAAATACCCTTTCTCGTTAAATGGTCAGGTATGCTAATTCACTCTGCTAACTCACCTACTTATTGTACCTCTATTAACTTTGGCATCGGAGTGCCTTGCAGGTACACCCCCTTCTCTCCATCCACTTGCTGTTATAACCAATTGCTGGAAGGCCCTCCTGATCAGGTAAGATCAAAATCTAAATAACTTTTTAACCTTATTTGATCACATAATTTATTCAAGTTACTTTATTTGATAAAATAGCTAATATAATTAAAGATATATTTGACCACATAATTATTGGAATAATATTAAATCCATAATATATTCCAACAATCTTCCACTTGCCCAATATATCTTAATAATTATATCATAATTCTTTAGACGCACATCTGAATGCTATTTATCTTTATATTTCAACTTTACAATCTAGTCTACCTCATACATCAACAATGTGACCATTGCAGCCATCGTCACTAATGTATAACGTGACGGAACTCCGATGACCACCATATCAATGTACTTGATTACATAGATCGATAGGGATGAATGGCATGGAAATTTCATGCAATGTGATCTCTGAATCATGCATATTTCCAATTGGTACTACTAGAGTCTTTAGCGAGATCAAACCGAAGTTCCTTAGGTTCAATTCAAAATCACATTATTTGCACATAACAAAAATAACTTGATATTGTTATAACAATAATACCTCATAAGTTTTTATTTCTGCAGAAAATTAAACATAACATAAATTTTATACAAAAATAAAACCAAAGCATAAAACATAGAAAATTAAGGGAAAATAAAAACTCCCACTAATCTAAGGCAATCTCAAAACCAAGACCCATATGAGCAACATGCCCATGAAAAGCCTTAGGTTCTAAACCTTTGGTTAGTGGATTAGCTAGTATTAAATTTGTCCCTATATGTTCTATCAAAATTTGTTTCTCTTGAACTCTTTCTTTTACAACAAGATACTTGATATCAATAAATTTTGATTTTGTAGAACTCATATTGTTGTTGGAGTAGAACATAACTGCATTATTGTCACAATAAACCTTCAAGGGCCTTTCAATTACCCAACGTTGCGTAGGCTTGTGATAAATTTTTGTAGCCAAATTGCTTGATTTGATGCCTCAAAGCAAGCCACAAATTCTGCTGCCATGGTGGAGGGAGCCACTAAAGTCTGTTTGGAAGACTTCCATGAGACGGCTCCTACAACCAAGAGAAAGATGTAACCAGATGTGGAATGTTTGCTATCTAGACATCCGGAAAAATCTGAGTCAAAATACCCAATGATCTCAAAGTTATTTGACTTTTGATAAATGAGCACAAATCCTATTGTTCTCTCTAGGTAGTGCATTACACGCTTTACTGTTATCCAGTGTTGTATACCATGGTTGCTTAGGTATTTGCCAAAAAATCCTACAATGAATGCTAAGTCGGGATGGGTGCAAACTTGAGCCTACATAAGACTTCCCACAGCTGAAGCATATGGAACCTTATGTATCTCCTCCTCTTCAAGATTTGTAGTGGAGCATTGCTTGAGACAAAACTTGTCTCTTTTAGTAACAGGTGTGTCTCCTGGTTTACTATATTTCATGAAGAATTTATCTAAAACTGTATCAATATAGCTCCTTTGTGACAATCCTAAAATACCTTGAGAACGGTCTCTAAGTATTTGAATTCCTAAGACTAAGGAGGCGTTCCAAGATCTTTCATCTCAAATTTATTTGTGAGAAATATCTTGGTTTCGTGCAATAAGCCTATATTGTTGCTTGCCAAAAAGATATAATTTACATAAAGTACAAAGATAAAAAAATTTACTCCCACTGAACTTTTGGTATACACGGTTATCAACCAGATTAGCCTCAAAACCAAATGAGGATATTACTTAATGAAATTTGTAATACCATTGACGAGAATCCTATTTAAGGCCATAAATGGATTTCTTGAGTTTGAAAACCATAGACTTTGGGTCTCCTAACACAAAGTTTTATAGTTACACCATTTATATTGTATCTTCAATGTTTCCATTTAGAAACGTAGTATTTGCTGCACTTATCTGTACTTTTTGTTAAAATCATTCGAATAAACCCTGCATTGTTTGTAAATACGTTTACTTTATGTTATGGTGTATATATTGCAATTTCGTGTAAATATCATTGAGTTTAATTGTTTTCCATTTATTTTTTTAGGTATTCAAGCATTGCTATTTTAGTATTGTTACATAGAGTATTGCATAAGCTTTCCAACGCTTCGAACTGGGAGAAAAACATAGTTACGGTTCAAAAGTTATGAATAAAACAGTGCTGGATTTTTGTTGATTTTTGACTTGGGGCCGGGAGGTGGATTCTGTCGCCGGGCGATGGACTCTAATTAAGAATGGAATAAATTTAGAAAATTTACCTGTTGCGCCTCTTCTAGGGTCGGGAGGTGCAGGGCCATGTAGTGGATTCTGCTGCCGGGTCTTGGAGTCTAAACTAGATATTTATGGACAGGCTGTAAATTGCGTAGCTGACATGAGTAAATTAAAGTTCAGCGTCAGGCGGTGGATTCTTCCGCAGGGCGGTGAGTCTAAGACATAATTTTTTTTATTTAGTTAATTTTACTTCAAATTTGTTGGTGGATGTTGTTTGGGGTGGTTTTTGCTCTCCCAACTTCATCAACTTCATTTTTTGGTTAGATTAACTTAGAAAACAACACATGGAGCTTGCATCTTGTAGAATCAGAGGTGGATCCTCATCAATCGGGTTGACAACCGCTAGGTTTTGGTTTATCTCTTTTTCCTCTTTTTGTAAACTCTTTTGTATTGGGTGTTTGTATAGTTACTTTGAATCCATGTATCTTCGTTGATCATAATAATGTATAAATCTACTTTACAAATCATTATTGATGTCTTCCTTGATTTTCTTTGCATTTATGTTTGGATTTGTATTGTGTTAGAGATAAATATCACAAATCTTGATTAGGGATGAATATCTATTGTGTCTAGATGCTAGAGATAGATTTAGATAATAATCTTTATGGTGTCAGAACTTAATGTCTTTCGTATTTCAGGCGCCATGCGTGAGAGTGACGACATGTATATTACAATTTCTCTCTCAACTCAGTATGCCAGAGATGGACACTGTTGTGAGTGATACTGGATGATTTTGACAAGTATTGTAGTAGAGTGAAAATGATCGATACATTTATGTTTGTGACAAGTGGATTATATGTATGCTTGATAATTTTCTTCTCTCTAAAAGATGAATTCTTTTTATGTTCATATTTACTTTTCCAATTATACTATACCCATTTCTAATCCAAACTCATAAACTTAGCTATTTTCGAACGGTAGTTTAGTAGCACTAATCTCTGTGGACACGATAAATTCCCAGAAAAATACTTCCAAAACTTTTGTTGCTTGCCGTTGTACGCACTCCAACAAAATGTCACCGTTACCGGGGATTGGTGTTTTTATTGGATCACTTTGTGATAGTTTCTTTTTTTTTTAGTTTTACACATAATGTCCATATTATGTATAATCTTATTTTAAATTTTGTTACTATACTTGTGCATAAGCATATTTACTTATACATTTTACCCGTTATATATATACTTGTTATGTTTAATGTTTGTTCAAGTGGTTGGTTAGAATACTTTCTTTTGGTTTGCATGGTGAGGCATCATCATGGCATGAATGGAGGAAGTTACTAGCTAAGCACAATAAAGGCGTCGAGCTTACGACGTTAAATAAGCACATTTTATCAATTTTTGTTCATTATTACTTTTTCATTTTTATTTAGGTAGTGTGGTGAACATCCATTAAACAAGTTGTACTCAGATTGTTCGTAAAATTTTCAAATCTTCACTTTACAACTTGTTTAATCCATTTTCACCCGGTCTTTCTAATGCTTTTTGCGTGTGTTTGAACTCTAATTTTGGTGCGACTATTTGAAGTTGCATGAGGTGTTTGTCCAGTTTTGATCGTTTCAACTTGCGAATGTGTGGTAATGATAGTGTTTTAAGTTTGGTACACCTTCAAGGTATGTGTTTAACACTTTCTAGACTTTAGCATATTCATGATACTTAGACTTTTTACAACTTTAATTCCATTCATTCTTTCGTATACTTGTTCGTATGTGAATCACTTTAGTTCCAAACCTTTTTTGTGAGTAAGCCTTCCATTGTTCGTATATGCTCAGAGTACCAACATTCTTGTTTTAACTGGATTTTATTATGTTTAATCTTTTGTTTGTGTTGATTATATGAAAGCATGAAAAGGATCAAGACATTTTTGTTTCATTTTGAGCACAACTACCTTAGCCAAATAGTCAATTCACCTTGTGATTGTATGATCGTTTGTAAACCCTTTGAGCCTTTGGTCATTATCCATGTTGTTTGAACTTGATGCTTGTCTATGAGTCTCAAATTCATTTTTTGTGTGAATCTTGATTGTTGTTTTTTCTTGAACCCTCAACTTTGTGTTGTTGTATGAATTTTTACCTTGCCTTAGAAAGTAGGGAGTATTCACATGATGATATGGTTGAATTCAATTTGGGGAGAGCAATGGTTGCTTACCTATGTTGTTGGTTTCTATGAGGTAGTGAAAATAAAAAAGAGAAAAATATGAAAAAGAAAAGAAAAGAAAGAAAAAAAAGCAAATTATCCCTGAGAAAGGAAACTAAAAGAGTAAAATAATGTTATGCTAATAAGTTCTATGTGTATGGTGTAACATTTGGGATTTTGGAAGAAGTTTGATTGAAATTTTGGGTTTGAACTTTTGTGATTTGATCACTCCGTTAGGTTTAGGCAAGTTTTTCTTTCGATTAGCTTTAGGAATTATCTCTTGCTTGTTCATCCGACCACATTACAACAATGGAAGTCCTTTTGATTCTTGCTTTTATGTTTTTCAATATGAGTTTTTGGATGAATGCATAATTTAGTCTTTTGTTTGCAAGATTGTTGTGTGAGTGAAAAGTACATCATTTGTGTTTTAGAATGTTTGGCATGAGTTTTGTATTTAGTATTTGTTTTTTGATTATGTTATCGTTGTAGCTTAGTGGTAAGTATTTACTATGTGTGTACCATTTTTTATTGAACCATTGCATTTATTTTTGTTTGTCAAAACTTGTTGCGGGATTTCTTGGATTTTGCTTTTGTTCCCTTAGATGTTGGTCTTGTTTGAGGACAAACAATTATGTAAGTTAGGGAGAGTTTAATAAGTGAAAATTTTAGTAATTTTTTAATATAAGTTTTGTTGCACTTATCTATACTTTTTGTTAAAATCATCTAAATAAATCATGCTTTGTTTGTAAATACGTTTACTTTATGTTATAGTGTATATATTACATTTTCATGTAAATATCATTGAGTTTAATTGTTTTCTATTTATTTTTGTAGGTATTCAGGCATTTCTATTTATGCATTTCTAGATAGAGCATTGAATAAGCTTTCCAATGCTTCAAACTGGGCGAAAAACGAAGTTACGATTCAAAAGTTATGAATAAAATAGTGCTGGATTTTTGCTGATTTCTGACCTGGGGCCGGGTGATGGATTCTGCTGCCGGGCGATGGAGTCTGATGAAGAATGGAATAAATTCCAGAAAATTTATCTTTTGCGCCTCTTCTAGGGTCGGGCGGTGCCGGGCCGGACGGTGGATTTTGTCGCCAGGCCGTGGAGTCTAAACTAGATATTTATGGTCAGGCTGTAAATTGCGCAGCTGGGATGAGTAAAATAAAGTTCAGTGCTGGGCGGTGGATTTTTCCGCCGGGGATGAGTCTGAGACATAATTTTTGTATTTAGTTCATTTTACTTCTATTTTGTTGGTGGATGTTGTTTGGGGTGGTTTTTGCTCTCCCAACTTCATCAACCTCATTTTTTGGTTAGATTAACTTATAAAACAACACATGGAGCTTGCATCTTGTAGAATCAGAGGTGGATCATCATCAATTGGGTTGACAACCGAGAGGTTTTGGTTTATCTCTTTTTCATTTTTTTCTAAACTCTTTTGTATTGGTTGTTTGTATAGTTACTCTGAATCCATGTATCTTCGTTGATCATAATAATGTATAAACCTGCTTTACAAATCATTATCGATGTCTTCCTTGATTATTTTGCATTTATGTTTGGATTTGTGTTGTGTTAGAGATAAAAATCATGAATCTTGATTAGGGATGGATATCTATTGTGTCTAGATGCTAGAGATATATTTAGATAATAATCTTTATGGTGTCGGAACTTAATGTCTTTCGTATTTTGAGGCATCGTGCGCGAGTGTCGACGAGAGTCATACGATTGCTCTCTCAGCTTAGTGTGCCAGAGATGGACACTGTTGTGAGTGATACTGGATGATTTTGACGAGTATTGTAGTAGAGTGAAAATGATCGATAAATTTATGTTTGTGACGAATGGATTATATGTATGCTTGATATGTTTCTTCTCTCTAAAAGATGAATTCTTTTTATGTTCATATTTAATTTTCCAATTTTACTATACCCATTTTTAATCCAAACGAATCTCGTATTCTTCTTTCTGACTTCCACATAGTAAACCAGAACAATCCAACAAGACACAATACAATTGATTTATGAACATACTAGGTTTCTCACTATGATTTCTATTATCTATCAGCTCCACAAGTCTCCCACTAGCTTCTAAATTTCTTTAATATTCACCAAGAAATCATTGTTCACTTTTACCTCCTCCTCCTTCCACTATGTCGCGTTAGTTCACACACTAACTCAATTTCTAAATTATCCAATATATCCCAACTCTTTCTTAGTCACCTTCCATTTGGTTCACCCGAGCTGATGATCAACCATCTTCTCGGTAGAATGCAAATTTATTGTACACACTGTCAAGCTGGCAAGACAAATCTATCACATCCGACACGATTCCGTCTACTATCAATAAGAGATTAAAGGTGATCAGTTCCTCAATATGTCAATAGGTAGCCGACAATCATGATATAGTCTAAACGATCATTACTAAACTTACAATAGCGTTTCTTCTCAAAGTTGTTTCCAACGTTTTTTAACACAACAGGGTCCAAAATCTCCTTTAATTTTCACTCCATCGAGGATCCATATATTTTCACACGTGAGTTTCATCCAAATCATATTCTCGATAATACCATTTCCACATATGATCGATGATAGAAACTCCTCTAATTCGTTCTATGCTACTACGAAACATTTCTCAACATAATCATGATTCCAATATCTCTAAGGCTTCCAAACAATTTCTTATTTTTCTTCTTTTCAACCTTGCCAATGGCACATAAATTCCCAACAACCCATTACATATTCTTCGATAGACACGCTCGTAGCACAATACAATTGTTAATTATTCTCCCAATACCATAACCACTACGACACCAAATACAATCCAAATCGGTTTGTTCCAATTGAAACCTTTATCCAAAGTAATAACTTTAACCATACTATCAAATCCCTCATATTTCTCTTAATCTTATTACTTCTATAATCCATATAGTTTCACACTTGGGTCTCATTCCATTTACAGTCAACGTGCCATCTCATCATCTGGTTGGTGATAGAAAATCTAAAATTTCCGACACATGTCGACACCATATCATCCATAACACGCAACTCATATTACTATATAACTTTCTTCAAAGATATATATACTTTAATAATCCTCCACTGACATATGCCTCAACATTTTATTTTGTACTCATCTCACCCATTTTTCAGTAAGGATCGCTCAACTTCAAACACAATTATCTCCTTCAATACCGACCTCCTAAACAAAAATTATATTCCAAAATGAAGGGAATTTCATGTAAATTCCAGAACTTCAAGAATCGCTTAAATCCGAGTTACGAGCAAAAAGTTATCTTCATCACAATGGGATTGGTCAAGAAATCCCGTATACAAACTTCCACCAAAAATCAGCATCAGACCCAAATATTCAAACGTCTTTTTGTTTCTCCTCAAAAATATTCAGCAAACAAACATTATATTCAAACTATAGAGGATTTCGTAAGCTTTCCGAAAAGTCCATAACCGTTTCAATCGAAGTTACAAGTGAAACATTATGCCTCTTTTACTGAAGGTTGTTCCATTAATGCAAAACTGAAAAAAAATTCGAAATTGATGAACATGAGTTCCACCTCTTTCTCGTGCTTCTAAGATCTCCCAACTATCCTTTCTTTTCATCCAACTCTGAAATTAATCCGACTTCAATCCAATTATACTCAAGACATACCAGCCTACAATTGGTTCATTAAATCGTCAATTCTTTGGAGTAGATCCTTAATCTCAATCATCTCCTTAACCCACCGTCAATAATCTACGCACATCTCATATAATCGTTATCATACATGCACACTCATACAAGCTTCATTCTCCAATAATTACCTTACTTGTTTATCTGATAAAAACACCACCTCATAATTGTCACCAACTCTAATCTACACTTCGAAGGCAAGTCACAAATATTCTTCAAGAGACATCAAGAATTATACATCACTCACATATCACTATTTTTCACATTATTCTTTATCCTCCGAGAAGTAACATCAACCATATCGGCTTGTTCTCTCTCAATGCATCTTAAACTTGATCAGCAACTAAGAATTCGTGAATCCGTACACTCGTCGGTTTGCGACATTCCAACTCCAGCAACACTTGTACTCTTACCATCAATATCATTGTTCATCAACTCCTCGCACCAGAAACATCTCAGGGAAGCAAACTTCTCCCCCACTTGTTTCAAACCAACACCTGGAGACAACGGTTAGAAGACAAACAAGTACCGACAGTGTTCCACACACTTGTCGCACACTAAAGAATAAGCAACACTAGACAACATTGGCCGGACAGACTGAACTGCTCTAATACTTCTAATGTAACACCCTTCTAACCCCACATAATATTCACGATAAATAAAATAAAATAAATCAGAGTAACTCATAGAAGGTGTCACATCTTCTTCATAAAACATCAATTCAATTTTTTTGTATTAAAATAATGCTTTCTCTAAAATCAAAACTTCGCAGCGGAATCATATAATCAAAATATTTCCTCTTGTCTCATTAAAACATAAATACATTTTGGTCAAAGTCAACAATCATCATTATGCTCAATGCAACATATAACAACCCATAAAATCATCCTAACAAATCATCAACAAACAAATCAATTAAGCATCTCCCCCCCCCCCCCCCCCCCGATGTTACATCTACCAGAGCAAGACACCTTACACTCTAAGATTAAGCTACACAGCTTCCAGCTAAGACTTCACACACTGCGAACTCATCTCGAATATTTGCATGTTACCCATGTAGAGTCAGCATTCAAACAGACAGGGTGAGTAATCACAAATCATTATACGAGATATAAGAAATAGATATCATATGTATAACAATTAAATCTCTACAACATAACGATCATATGCTTCACACTCAAAACAACCATAACATCATAAAACGTCACACTCTAATAATTAATCATATAATTCACTTATCACAAAAACATCATGTAATGCCACAAACCAAGCAAATGCAACATCATATGGACTCATGCATGCGGTACCGAAAAACATCACTGATGACTTAGTCATCATTATCTCCAAAGATCCCCACCAATAGGATCGGTTCCCGCTTGGAACCAGAGTACACCATAGGTTGCACTTAACCCGCACAATGGGATTAAGGCCATCACTGGATCTGAATGCCCTGCAAAATCGTCATTGGATATTCATCCAGCAAAACATCAATGGAAATCTCGTCCTAACATATGCTATGAATGCATAATACGCAACAACACAAAGGTACGACCATGGCTAGTCAAAACGCATCATCATTCATCAAAATATCATCATATATCTTATAGACATCTTAATAATTCCAATTGTCATAACCATCATAAACATCATAGTCATCATAAACATCATAATCATCATAAACATCATATTCTCCTCACACACATCATAGACAACACATCAGCATTCATGCAAATCGTCATACTCGCTTCATATACTTCTTATACACACATACTAGTTTTTTATTCATCATTCATCAGAAGAAACATCAACAATTTATTTCCAGTCATCAGCGTATCAATTTATGCCTTAAAACACCTTTACTTCACCCGGTATTGAAAACCAGTTCACGATTTGAAAACTAGCCTCACAAATATCACATAATATCATGCACATAAATCCCATAGAGATCGCAGACAATACATCATTAATTATTATATCATACATCAAAACCATTCACTTTAATACACATTCATAATTTTTCACGCGGTAACACTCATTAATTATTTTTCTAGTATATAACATTTCCCTGTTTCATGATGCTGACACTAGAAATTTCTTAAGTAATTCTTCTTCATAACAGTAGCAGTTTGTTATGACGGATATCTACCAACCATAATTTCATAATTATTCAAAATATATGGCATCTGGATATATTTATTAAATATGTTAAATATATAAATAAGTATGAATTTGGCTACAATTTATTTGCATTTGTTAGTAATTATATGTGCTTATCACCTTTAATTTTAATTCCCTGAATATCTCCCCAGTTTCATAAAACCAAATATTTTCCTATCCAATCATCCAAATTGGCTATAATAATTACTAAATAAAATCATCATATTTTAAAGTATATAATTTCCTTCGGTTAATACCATATAATACTTATTTCAATTGGTACATAAGGTATTCATATTCTATCCACTTTGGCTTACGCCATCCACCAAATTGGGACAGTGGCTTATGCCACTTTACCAATAACTTAGGTGGCTTGCGCCACCACTTCCTTAAATATTAGGGTGGCAGGCACCACCCAATCTTTTTACTATGGTGGCCCTCGTCACCTATACCAACACATAAGCAGGGTGCTCTCGCCTCCCTTCCTGAGAGTAATAACTCCAATTTTTTCTTATCTCGCTCACCACCGATTTCATCTAGCATCAATTAACTTACTACGATTCATCCTCAAATCATTCGTTTCATTCATAATGAATTCAGAAACACACCAAACATACCAATTATCTATCACTTAATGCATTCATAATAATGATAATTGCAAACTCCTTACGATCATAATTTCAACTCCTCCTCAGCTTCAACAGAAACATTCATCAAAACAAACTCATACAAATTATCATAAATGATTGATTAAAACCAATATAATGGCAACAATTATATTGTAACAATATCCGTAAAACAACAACCTCGTATACAACAAAGAATTCGTCAAATTCATCATGATTTCCCATAAACTCTAAAATCTGAAATCATTCATATATATAATTTACACCTTATATCAATTATAATGAAAGGTAATACTCTCCATACCTTAGATGTCAAACTATGAATTCTCTTTCCTCGAGGTCTTCAAGAAACCTCCAAATCCCCGCCTTTCTGTCTTCGTTCCTCATAGCAATTTTCCCAAAATACGATCGTTCTCCATAATTCTCCCTAAAAATCTGATTTTATGTTTTTCTTCTTTACCCTCTTGGACCTCATTACATTATTCTGATTTTAACCTCACTTATCCATCCAAAAATATGACTTTACCCTTAATCATTCTCCTTTTATTTTAAATCATAATAATAATAATCCAAATAATATTATTCTATTATCATTATTAAAATAATTCCGGATAATCACTTAATTCATCAAATTACACTCATCATAAACACATCTTACACCATAATATCTCGTCAAGTTCACCGATAAATCCCGAATATTTATTATAAACCAATTAAATAAATATTCTAATTAGTTTGGAGTGTTACAAGATACATAACAGAAAACCTTTCGTTGATGTATCTTCGGAACAAACTAACGCTAAGCAAAAAAAATTGTGCGTCTGGAGATACATCAGCGGAAACAGGAGGACAAAATTGGAAACGCACATGGTGTGTGAGACACCCAAAGGGGTAGGGTAAGAAATTCTCAAAAATTAAATAAAAAAACGGGAAAGACTGTCGCCCGCCAACCCGCCATCTTGATGGGGCGGGCTAGACTTTCATGCCCATTTCAACTTGGCAGGCAGGCTCACCCCACTCATTTTTTGGCGACCATTAGGCAGGGCGGAGCGGACGACCTGTTTTGCCACCCCTAGTTTATCCATTTAAATTTTATGACGATGATAGTTTTTCTTCATTAAATCCATTGTAATTAGTGAAGGATTTCTTTCCCTCGATAATTTTTTTTCTCTAAATTGCAATTTTATTTTAGTAATGATTGTTTAGGCATTCATGTTTTGATTGATTGGTGAAATTTTCACGAGGGTCATTGATGTTTCATATAGATTTATGAGTTGATAGTATCTAATTCGTGGTTAGTATATAAATGGAAAACATAGATTTGTTACTTTAGTTTTTTTGTCAAATTGGACAAAAAAAAATCCTCTTGATTGTTAGCTCAAACAAGATAATATGACATAAATGAAAAATAAAATATAAAATAAAATGTGTTAAAATGCAGTTGTTGAAATTTAAATGGGAGAGTGATAAATACTTCCTCCTTTGATAGCTAGGTCAACTGAGGTAATATATCATTAATAAAAATAAAATAAAAAATAAAAGATAATAATATGCATTGTTAGGAAAAATAAAAGATAATAATATGCAATGGTTAGGATTCGAATGTGTGTCCCGTTAATACTTTTATTCTTGATTGTTAGGTTGATGAGATTTGAAGGCTTGTACCTTGGATAATTTTTCCCTTGATTATTACCTTAGCCGAGATAATATGTCATAAATAAAAACATTAAAAATAAATAAAAAATTGTTAAAATAAAATTATCGGTATTCATAGGTGTATCTTCTAAATACTTTTCCTTCACTTTTCAACTAAATCAAAGAGTATTTAGTATTTAAAAAAAATTAAAATGTGACACGTTTTTTATTCGCACCTCATTTTTTAGTTGGTTGAGGGGAAAGATGGAATTTTTTTTTAATATAACATAGTTTATTAATTAAATTTCCTAAATAACATAGTTTTGAAAAAAAATACCAAACTAACATAGTTTGGATGCATGTTCGCCAAACCATGTGATGAACATGTACAAAATATGATGAATTCGCCATTTGGATTGGCTAGAATGAATTTTTTTTCACTAATTCGCCATACCATTTGGCGAATGAGTGTAATTTCATGTACACATTCGCCAAATGGATTGATGCATGTTTATGTGTTTTTTTTTTAATTTTTGGATTTAATGTTTTTGTTATTTTTGTGTTATTCATCTATATATATATATATATATATATATATATATATATATATATATATATATATATATATATATATATATATATATATATATATATATATATATATATATATATATATATATATATATATATATATATATATATATATGAATGAGTATATACTCATATATATATATATATTTTTTTTCTTTTATAAATATATATATAAAAGAAAATTATAATATGAAATAAAATTATATTTAAAGAAAATTATTGATATAAAAGAAAATTAGAGAATATGAGAAAGAGAAATATAAATTAAAAGAAAATTATTATTAATAATTCAACAACGATATTACAAAAACTAATTTCCCGCCCGATCTAACTGTCCCCCAGTACCACATCCACGGGGATGACCCCGTCTTCGAACTCTACCACCAGGTGGTCGAGGTTCCGCTTGTATTTGTGTGTTTGGTGGAGGCGGTTGTTGTTGAGTCCATGATTCAGCTTGTCCCCAATTACGTGGAAGGTTGCTGCCAAAGGCGCTGCCGTAACTGAGTTGTGTGCCCATGTTTTCAAAGCTGGGTCGGATAGGTTGGGCTGGGTTGGATTGGGTTGGGTGAGGACGATAAGCTTGACCAAATGAGGATATTGCCTCGTTTTGAGAACGAAACAAAGGTGGGGGGCTATAGGTTGGTGTGGATATGAAGGGGTTGTCGGGGGTATATTGGTGTTGGTAAGGCTCTTGTTGTTGTGATTGGGTTTGTCGCATGAAGGGGTTACGTGTTTGGATGAATGGCCTATGGGTGTTTGAAGTCGATGGCTGGAATTGGGTGGGGTAGTCATGTTGTGGAGCTGGTGGTTGGGCGTATGCTGCGGCCTGCGAGCGGGGGTCAATCAAGTATGGGTTATCAGACACCCATTGTTGCATAGTAACTAACCTAAACCAAACTAAATATTCTCTAGTTGGTTTGACATTTTGCAGCACTTGGTCAGTTAGGACATGTTGGCGTCGATCCCTCCATTGTTGACGTAATTCCCTTGCAAAGTCTCTCCAATCTTCCATGTTCCACATGTCACTTACTCTTTTCAAATGCCAATCTCCCAAACATGTCGGAGGGCCCGGAATATCCTGTTGCATTCCGAACTGCATTTTCACCCGATCAGTTTGGTGCATTTCAATTGTAGTGAAGCGGATGATTGGAGTTTTTGCCGTCCAAATTTCAGCATCTTCTGGGTTAGGCTCATGGTCGAGGGCTAAATATGGGCGCCAGATGAACTACGGAAAAAAAAATTCATTTAGTATAAAATTATTTTAGTTAATAAAATGCATTAAAACGGAAAAATATTTTTTATATATGACAATACCTGATCGATCCCCACGTGGTCTAACAATTGGCGATATAAAACTATAGAACTTCTTGGGTTTCTACTATAATCCATCCCAAGATCGGACCAGCTAAGCACAACAGATTTAAACGCATTTAGATACAATAACAATTTAAATATTTAAAATTTAATATGTTTGGAAATAAAAATTAACAGTGGACTTACTGGTTTGCGTAGGGGAACGGGAATGGATTCATGTTGCGTGGGGCAAGCATCGGCAGTCTGGAATACCCCCAAGCTTGTAACAAAAATGCACAACCAAAAAATGTACAAGTATCCTTTGCGGCATTTTTACAAAGGCTACTGTACAAGTGTGCCAAAACAGCTGAACCCCAACTATATGTATTTACATTGTTGATGTTTCGCAACAATGGTAAATACATCATATTTATTGTGTTCCCGGTACCGTCGGGAAATAAAAAATGACCAAATAAAAGCATAATATAACACCGAGTTTTTTGCATTTTTTCTAACTCGGTTGATTCTTCGGTTAAAATAAAACTAGAATAGTGGGCTCTAAGGACTCCTAAGTTTATACCTGAACCCCGGCTACGAGTATTTGATGGTTGTTCCTCGTCAATGAGAGGGGCACCCAGCAAATCCGCAACTATAGAAACTTCCTGGTTCACCTTACCAAAGACGGCTCTGCCGGATACACGTAACCCCAAAAGCATGTATACGTCTTCCAAGGTGACAGTGCATTCACCGAAGGGCAGGTGAAAGGTGTGTGTCTCTGGCCTCCACCTCTCTTGTAGTGCCAAGATGAATTTTGAGTCTATAGAGTTGTTGTGCACCTTTATGACTTCACCAAATCCGCATAACCGTAGATACGGTTCAATGATCGGATCAAACTCTATGTAGTCGTGCACCCGACACCGAAATCTTCTTACATTCTGTAAAAATATTCATCGAAATAAGTTAAAATATTCATCGAAATATATGTATAAGTACGCAAGAATATATATATGTATGTATAAATATATATATATATATATATATATATATATATATATATATATATATATATATATATATATATATATATATATATATATATAAAAGTTAGGGTTTATATATATTAGTATGAAATATATATAAAAAGTATGTTTAAAAAAATTTACGAATATTAAACTTACAAATGCCGCGATATTTTCGCCACACCAATTGGCGAACGTGTTATGCATGTTAGGTTTAGTTTTAATTAAGTTAGTTTAGTTACTTAGTTTGGTTAGTTAGGATTTAAGTTAGTTTAGTTACTTAAGTTAGTTTTGGTTAGTTTATAATTAGGTTACTTAGGGTTTAGTTAGGGTTTAATTTAATTAGTTTAGTTAGGGTTTAATTAAGTTAGTTTAGTTAGTTAGGATTTAATTAGGTTAGCTTAGTTAGTTTAATTAGGGTTTAGTTAAGTTAGTTTAGTTATTTTATAATTAGGTTAGTTTAGTTAGTTAGGGTTTAATTAGGTTAGCTTAGTTAGTTTAATTAAGGTTTAATTAAGTTAAGTTAGGGTTTCATTAATGTAATACTAGGTAGTGTTTAATTAAGACATATATATATATATATATATATATATATATATATATATATATATATATATATATATATATATATATATATATATATATATATATATATATATACTTATACTTATACATATATATATATATATATATATATATATATATATATATATATATATATATATATATATATATATATGTATAAGTATAAGTATATATATATATATATATATATATATATATATATATATATATATATATATATATATATATATATATATATATATATATATATATATATATATATATATATATATATATATATATATATATATATATATATATATATATATATATATATAAATACTTATACATATATATATATATATAAATACTTATACATATATATATATATATATATATATATATATATATATATATATATATATATATATATATATATATATATATATATATACATATATATATATATATATATACTTATACATATATATATATATATATATATATATATATATATATATATATATATATATATTTATACATATACTTATACATATATATATATATATATATATATATATATATATATTTATTTATACATATATATATATATATATATATATATATATATATATATATATATATATATATATATATATATATATATATATATATAGATATGTATGTGCAGATGATAAACCTATATGTGCAGATGATAGACCTATATGTGCAGAAGATAAACCTATATGTGCAGATGCTAGACCTATATGTGCAGAAGATAAACCTATATGTGCAGAAGATAAGACATATGTGGAGAAGATAACCCTATATGACCATTAATTCAGAACAGTAAATATAACCATAAAATATATTTTTGCCTTTACTATTTATAGATTATTTTCATATCTTCATTGTACCATAAACTGCAAAACATTTTCGTATCTAAAAGAGTCTTTGAATACGAACTATGTCTCAATTACCTCAGTATATGATCAACGCCCATATAAATGGCGAAATATTTGAATGTAACCATTCTGGTTTCAACTTTCGAAACACCGAGGTTACTCGGTTCTCAATCGTCCGACAATCCAATTTCGCTCATCTAAAAAAGAGATTGGAAAACAAAATGCAGCGTGGTCCAGTGGACGTCATTATTTACAAAAATCCAGTATTCTATGAGGATAACCAGGTCATGTATTTCCAATTAACTATATATGATGACGAAAGTGTTCGAACTATGTTTCTAAGCCATGAGTATTCTGGTTTCAATGATATCGAGCTGTATGTTACGCTTCACCAACAACAAATGTCTCAGCCCATTGATCATTCGCAAGTCTTTTTCGAATCTGACAATGATTTGGCTGAAGTCGATGTTGTTGATGAGGACGAGGAACAAGAGGAGGCAGTAGTTGATGAAATGGTCAATGAAGACGAGGTCCCGGCCAGTCATGTATATCGTCCTCCTCCACACATGACAAACTTGAACTTGGGAAGTGAAGACCCATCTTCAGACATATTTTATGATCCGTATCCACAAAGGCAAGGTTCATTAAAGGAGGGCGACCATTTTCGAACAAAAGAAGAATGCGTTCGAGCTATAAAATTTTACCACATGGATTTATCGGCTGATTATAAGGTCGACCGAACGAATCCTACACTATATATGATACGTTGTCGTAACGTGGCGTGTCCGTTTCGATTGACAGCATCATACAGAAAGAGAAGTGAAGATTGGAAGGTTGCTTCAATGGGACCGGAGCATACATGTGTAATAACCAACTCACTGCAGGATCATCGGCAACTCAGCTCTCAGCTAATATGCAACGATATCCTATCAATCGTTGCTGACGATCCTTCGGTCAAGGTCAGCACGATAATTAAGCACATAGTTCAGAAGCACAATTATACTCCATCATACAGGAAAGCATGGATTGCTAGAACTAAGGCTGTTGCCGTTGTATTCGGAAATTGGGAGGACTCGTACAAAGAACTCCCAAATTTTTTGCTGGCACTGAAGCACTATGCACCTGGGACCGTTGTCATCCTTGAGACCTTGTCGGCGTATACTTCGGAAAGTCATTGTGTTAGTGGAAATGGCATATTCCACCGGCTCTTTTGGGCTTTTGACCCATGTATAAAGGGTTTTTCCTTCTGCAAGCCTATAATTCAAATTGATGGAACATGGCTCTACGGGAAATACAAAGGAACTCTATTGATGGCAGTGGCACAGGACGGCAACAACAATATCTTCCCAATTGCATTCGCTATCATCGAGGGAGAGACTGCCGAGGGATGGAGTTTTTTCCTTAAAAATCTTCGCTTGCATGTGGCTCCCCAGTCTAACTTATGTTTGATTTCGGACAGTCATGCATCAATTGAGAGTGCATGGAAGAATGTTGATAACGGCTGGCAGGAACCGCCTTCAACACATGTCTATTGTATTAGACACATAGCGCAAAACTTCATGAGAGAGATCAAAGACAAGACACTGCGGAAGAAGGTCGTGAACGCAGGGTACTCTTAACCGAACCGTCATTCAAACATTATCGTGACGAAATCAGACTGGAAAATGAAGATGCGTTCAGATGGATAAACCAGATTCCTTTAGATAAGTGGACCAGGGCCTACGACAAAGGACAACGCTGGGGTCACATGACAACAAACCTCGTTGAATCAATGAACTCTGTTTTCAAAGGAATCTGCAACCTACCGATAACCGCTTTGGTGAGGTCAACCTACTTTAGGCTCGGAGCACTTTTTGACACCAAGCATTCAAAGTGGAGTTCAATCCTACAGTCTGGTCAAGTGTTCAGCGATAGTTCTATGACATTCATCAAAGACGAAGCATCCAAGTCTAACACACATGTGGTCACCGTGTTTAACCGCAATAAGGGACATTTCAATGTTGATGAGATCATGGATCACAACGAAGGGAGACCGAGGGGATCCTATCGGGTAGAACTTGATAACAATTGGTGCGACTGTGGAAAATTTCAAGCCTTTCGCATGCCTTGCTCCCATGTCATAGCGGCATGTTCGAAGGTTCGGCTGGACCCTTCAGGCTTACTATCCCCTGTTTACCAAGTGCACAATCTTTGCAACGTCTACAACAAAAGCTTTCCGGTTGTTGCAAATGAGGACTACTGGCCCTCCTACAACGGGGAAATAGTCTGGCACAATGAGAACATGCGAAGAAAGAAAAAAGGCCGTCCTAACAGCACGCGTATTCGCACCGAAATGGATACGGCGAATAAGATGGTGAGACTGTGTAGTTCATGTCGTCAGCCCGGTCACAATCGTAAAAAATGTCTCAACGTTGGACCAAGCTCAACATCGTAAATTAAATCATTATAACCGTATTTATTTTAAATGGAAGCCTAGTTCGTTTCATTCATATCAGTAAAATCATACAACCACAAACACGAACATACATAAATAAAACAAGGAAATACATGATTCAGAAAATGACCGTACATAAATAAAACGGAAAAATACATAAATTCAAACATGACCATACATAAATAGAACAACTGCAACATTCAACAAATCTAGCCTATCAGAACCATCAGTACAACTTCACCTCCGCCTAGCATCATCGAAAGAACACCTGCATCATTGACAATTTTTCTCCATTTCGTCACACCAGACTCCACAACCCGCTTCTCAATTTTAATTATCTTTTCTTTGTGGCCGATCTCTCCTTCTAACCAGCGGGTTAATTCTCTGTGCAAGTGTTCCAAAGTTTGGGGGTTCCATAACAGCATCTTCAGAGGAGGCTTTGTTGCCGAGAAAAACACTAAAGCATTTTTCTTCAAGATATAAAATTTTGGAAGCGGTTCTTCTGATGTTGAGGAAGACGGTGTCAATGCATAACTAGATGGACGGGGAGAAGCCATATTGTGAGAGAGGGAGATTGAAAGGAATGAATTTTTAGGGTTTCTAAGGAAGGAGTGAGATAAATCTGATGTTTATGAGTGAGGCATACATGTTTATGAGTGAGGCATATATATAGTAAAAAAAATTGCTAACCCTAAACAACCCTAAACATGCAACATTCCATTTGGCGAATGCATGCATGCAATTACAACACATTCGCCAAATGGAATGGCGAATTAGGCAAATTTTTTTGATGCTAGCCAATCCATTTGGCGAATTGAAGACAAATTAGACTGGTTCACCACATCAATTGGCGAATGCTTTACCAAACTATGTTAGTTTGGTAATTTTTTTAAAAATTATGTTATTTTGGAAATTTAATTATTAAACTATGTTATATTAAAAAAAAAATCGGAAAAATGTGCTATAGAATATATTATTTATAATAGTGTTTGTTTTGTTTTTCTCTTATTATTCCGGTTCATTCCTACTTGCCACCTCCAATTTTCTTGTAGTTCATGGTGTGTGTTGTTTTGTTTAAAATTGGTCAAAGATCGGTATTATTGATTGGTGATGTTCTTGGTTAGTGATTAATTTTAGATTTCAGGTTTATGAAATTTAGAGAGGTTGAAGCTTATCTCTCTAACATTTTTCATTAGTAATATTTCAATTAAAAGTATAATTTACTTATAAACAACAAGACACAAATATTTTATTTTCAAGATTATAAAATACCAACTATTTTATTATCATGACTTTGCATCAAGAATAACCACACACTCAGAAAACCATATTCCTTTAACTTTTTCAAAATTGTTTGACTGGATAAGAAGCTTGTACATTGATTCCACACACTCCATACTGTTTACTATAGTCCCTTTTGATCAACATATAACCCTCTATTCCCCATCCTGTCCCATATGAGTTCTTCACAATCCAATAATCTTCACCACCGTAGGAATTAAAACCCACTAGTAACATGCCGTGAGTTACCTGCTTTGAATCTGGGCAATCTTCACCTCTCAATATTCCCTGTCAATGGATTAATAAGTTTTTCATTAACAAATGTAAAAAATACTTAAGAACAAAGTCAATAGTGGAGATGAATGAATAAGTTATTAACTCTACATTATATAACCACTTACACCGATGTAATGTTGAAATTTGGGAAAATCTGCATAAATACTAACAATAATAGGCTGCTTAGCAACTGCACATAACAGTCCCCTGTCTGATCTCGTCACGGTCTGACGTGAATTAATAACACTAGTTGCACTGTTTTGAATCTACATTTCATGAAGAAAAAAAATAACATATGAAATCTTAATGGTTTTTAATGCGTGAATCATCATCATAGAAACAATATAATAATAAATTGATAGAAATTAAGAACCTTGGAGGATCTGCAATCACCCTTCTCTGCAGTATAACGATAATCATCTTGTCTTGCGATCCCTTTGTTTCCTATTACCCAATTCAATCCTTTGGACACAAGTCCTCCAGAACAACTTCCAGTTGGTTCACAATCTAGAAGCTCTTGGTTTGAAAGGTTAATAAGATTCTCTGTCTTTATTGCAACTATTCCTTCAATCGCGCCTACAGATGCGAATGCCCAGCAACAACCTAAGAAAAAAGAAATATTAATTTGCTGTGAGACAAGAATGTGATATGAATTATAAAAACAAAAATGTCTTGCAAACACAACAAACATACCACAAGGGCCTTGTTGCTTAACAGGAGTGACAACTCCCTTCGACCTCCAGTCCAAGGTTGTAGGTGGATCACTACATGTTACGTACTGAACATCATCGTCATTCAAAATATCCATGTCATCGGTTTTTAAGGTCATATATGTTTCTCTGAACTCCGTGAAGCTCAAATCAGCAAAATTGGTCAGACCAAGAAGAGCGCTATTAGGTGAGTCTCTCTTTGCATTAGTCTCTACTATATACTTCAAATTGTAACAAATATTTCAAATTTTTTCGCCATCAGTTCTAGATCATTGTAGACTCGTCCATGTTCTTTCTTCCATAGTTGAAATAATTGTATAACATCATCTTCATTAGGAAGCTTTTCAAGTTTATGACTCAATATAGAGGAATTGGTATTGGTTGGGATCTCAAAATTTGAGGATATATTTAAATGTGGAGGTTTCTTTTCTGAATGGCAAAGTATATACATATGCATGCAGTGAAGATGATGAAGAAGCTAAATGAGTTTGAGTTGTATGAAATCTTCATCTTTTATTAAAACTAACTTGAAGATAAAACTTTTTATGGAAAGATGTGTATTCTTTAAAAGTCAATTTCACATATTTATAGAATATAAACTAAGATCTAAAGTTCAACTTGGTAGTTTATATTTTTTTGGCATCATGAAGTCAATGGTTAGCCAAATTATTGATCTAATCTAGAAAGTAAGTAAACCGGAAGAAAAATAACTAATGTATAGAATAAATTTATGGATTTGTATGAAATTTTGAAAAAGTGCCTAAGATTGCTCCTTACCATTTTAAATAAATAAATAAATAATCATTTTATTCTTATAATAATAATAATAATAATAATAAATAATAATAATAATAATAATAATAATAATAATAATAATAATAATAAAGGATAAAAGATTAAGGCTATGTTTGGTAAAATTAGCTGATAGCTGATAAGCTAGCAGATAACTGGTAGCTGATGACTTATAGCTGGTGATTT
Organism: Lathyrus aphaca; assembly: GCA_963966055.1. Lineage (NCBI taxonomy): Eukaryota > Viridiplantae > Streptophyta > Magnoliopsida > Fabales > Fabaceae > Lathyrus > Lathyrus aphaca. Next base: position 40,278,016 of record OZ014519.1, on the reverse strand, counting down.
ATAGCTTATAGCTGATGACTTATAGCTGATAAGTTAATTTGAGTGTTTGGTAAATTAGCGGTTACACTAGCTGATAAATACAAAATGATATAAAAGAACATTATTAATTAAAAAATTAGTGATCCTATTTACAAAATTAATTTTTATTCAACAAAAATAAACGTATTAACAATGAAATGTAAATTTAAAATATAACTATAAAATTAAATATAACACAAAAATATATTAAACACTTACATATAAATTTTATAATGAAATTTAAATATTTAAAATAACAATATTTTCATTTAATCTTATATTTCAATAAAGTGCATATTTTTATCTCTTTCTTTTCCTCTCAAAATCTATATTATGCCTACTAATAAACAAATATATTGAATCATTTGTTATCATATTTATAAAAAAATATTAATAATAAAAACTCAAGTAATAAATAATTAAAATAATAATTTAAAAATAATAAAAACAATTCATTTTAATGAATCAAAATATTCCATTAACAACAAAACGGAAAATAGATTACTTCATGAATTTGTTCCATAAAAATAATGATTAATCTTTTTTAATCCCTCAACTAAAACACAATTATTTTAATTTAAATTATATTAATATAAAGGATAAAATTGAGTTTTTATAAAATAATGAGGGTATAAATGGAAGAAAAAGTCATAAGCTAAAAGTTATAAGCTCAAAAGCTACTTTAAATAGCTTTTGAAAAGAAAGCTAAAAGCTAGTAAAAAAGCTACAAGCTAAAAGCTAAAAGACAGTTACCAAACGAAGCTTTTTCATTGATATGAGTTGAAAAGCTAAAAGCTATAAGCTAAAAGCTCTTTTTTATGTCTTACCAAACAGACCCTAATAATAATATTAACAAAGCAAGGTGGAGACGATTAGAGGCGAAGGCGTGGTGGTGTTATCGGGCGGGTACTAGGGTTCAAGGGTTTTCCCCCTCTTCTTCCCCAAGCATTCGCGATGCTCTTCCGGGTCATGGGTGCATTGTTTTAGCGGAGGATATGAGGCGAAAGCAGGAAGTGGAGGCTCCAAACTTCGGTAAGGGTTTTTGTTCTTCCGCATCTGCTGTGTACTTTTCGCGGTCTCTGGTTTGGTGGTTTTTCAGGGGTTGTGTTTGTGCTGTTGTGCTTTCTTCAGGATGGTTCTGTTTTTTTGTTTTATTCTTATTTACCTGCTGCTTTTCTGGTTTGTATTTGAGGTCACAATCTGATAAGTTTTGGATTAGTCTAAGAGTCTTCGGTTTAAACTCATATCCTTAAGGATATGGACCTTGGCTCCAACAGCTTTTTTTGGATTGGTGGGGATTCTGGCTTTCCGATAGTTCCAAGTTGGGCGGTATTGGTGCCTTTGGCTGTTTTGGACCATGGTTGCAAATGAGGGTTGGACCGAAGTGAAGAGGAGAGGTCTCTGTTCGGAAACTTTACGTTAGGATTCTTTTCCGATAGGAAGGAGTGAGGGAGGTGCTATTAAGGAGGAAGGAATTATTTCGATTTTCTTTTTGAAAATTCCTGATAGGATCAAAGCGGTCGATGTCTATGCTTTGTTTGGTTGTGAAGGTGATATTATAGAAGTGGTTATCCCTCCTAAAAGAACAAATTCGGGAAGCGGTTTGGTTTTGCAAGGTTTCGGGAAGGTGGGGATGCTAAGTTATTGGTGGTCAAACTTGATAATGTTATGGTGGATGGGAAAAAGATCCATGCTAATCTACCTCGTTTCGGGAGGGGCACTGGTTTTTCTAAACCTTCTGGTTTGGTAGAGGGAAGGGTGGCTCACCAGGGGATTAATGGTAAACATAATGGTTTTCTCAGTAGGACTGGTAATACAGGTCGGAATCGCTCTTATGCGGAAGTCGTAGGATTGCAAAAGGGGTTTACTAAAGGGGAAGCTTCGGCAAGATAATGCGTTTTGAGTCTGACAAGAGTACATAGGAGAAGTTGAAGAAAGCTTATGTGGGGAAAGTCTTTATCACAGGTTCTACATATAATTTGCAAACTAGTTTTGAAATTGAAGGTATATTCTCAATCAAAATAACACCGATGGGAGGTACACTTTGTCTTTTGGAAGATTTGGAGGAAGGCTTCATTTCCGACTTGATCAGGGAGGGCAAAAATTGGTGGAAATAGTGGTTTGCTTTTATTAGGTCTTGGGAGGAGAATCTTATCGATGGAGAAAGAGTCATGTGGGTGAGGGTTTATGGTGTTCCTATTCACGTGTGGAATACATATTTTTTAAACTGGTTAGAGATACTATCAGATCTTTTGTGAGTGTAGATGAGAGTGCCATGAAGGGGTCGAATTTTGATGTTGGAAGAATTCTTGTGTTGATGAATACTAGTGACGAAATGCGCTCGAATTTAAGAGTTGAGATTGATGGCACTATATTTTCTTTGGTGTTAAGAGAAAATTCTTTTGGTCCGGTCCGCATTCTAAAGGAATCTTCGGGGGAAGGTAATCGGAGTCGGAAATTTGAAAAATCAACGGGATTTGAAGATGATTGGTCGGATAGTAACAATACATCTATTGCAAATGGTGGTGAGGATCATTTTGAGGTGTCGCTCCCGGGATTTTCATCCTAGTACAAACGCGAAAGTGGCGCGAAAAAGGTAGAGTCGCCAGCCAGGAATTTTTATGTCGAAGGAACGGGAATGGTAATGCTGCACAAACCTAAGGAAGAAGGAAAGGACAAGGTCCTGCGAACCAAAGATCTGGGTTCGGGAGTCGGTTACGACCTGGGAAGGTATTAGCACCCCAGACCGTCCGTCGTACCCGACGGGATCCACGTTTGTTTGTTTGTTTCAAAGGGTGAGAAAAATATAACTGATGCTGAACAAATGAACTGCTAACTGGAATGAGAATGAGAAAGGAACTGGAAAAGAAAATGGGAAGAAAAAGGGAAATGTAGGGAAAATAAAGAATATGCTCGAATGGGCCCTACCCCACTGCCTATATACCTCATCGGGAAAATGAGGATCAGAGTCGACGTAGTTCGCCTAACTAAGGCGGGAACTATTTGTTTGTGTTTTTTTATGGCTGGAACTGCGTATGTCTATGCTCAGGTGTTGCAGGCTCATCTAGTACGAGTGCGTTTACCGTCTTGCATGCGAGACAAGTCGTCTCAAGTTCACGTTTAGAATGAATGAGGTGAGAAAAGAAGTTCCTGCATGATAGTCACTTATTGTTTGTTTTTGTCTTTTATGAGTTTTGTATGAATTTGGCACAAGGAAGTGAATTCAAACTCTTTTCCATGGAATGTATACTTGCTACTACATTCCAAGATGGAATAATAGAACAAGCACACTAAGTAAGTAGAATTTATCCAAGACTTGTTTCCATGAATTAGGGTTTAAATTCACTAGTCTGTTGAACTTTATTAAGTATTTTTGTTGCTTTTGTAAAGAAGTGTCTTTTATGTTTTTCTGTGTGAAACAACCCCTTGATAAGACTTGTACATCATGCTAGACAAGCCTACACCATTCCAATATGGAATGAATGCAAGTGCCCCATGGAATAAGGCTATACACAAGGGATCCTTTCATGCATTTATTAAGTTTTTCTTTGATTTTATTTGGAGATGAGAAGAGAAAGACTCAAAAGGCAAAGGTCAAAGCTAATGGGAGACTAAGACACAACCCTAAAGTTATCTTATAATGTACAAGATGTGGTCCTATGGTTAATGAGGTATTCTAACCTAAGGAAGAAAGAAACACGTTAGAATTCAACTTACTTCCTAAGGAAGTTAAGTTGAATCTAAAGAACAAAAGGGACCTATGAACAAATCACCAAGGTGCTAAAGCAAAGACAAATAAATGCATAAGAGATAGGAATGAATAATGATTACCTTATCTTCCCTCCTACAAAATAAATGTTAGCATGATGAAGTGATATGAACAATTACAGCATGGCAAATTTCAATGAAGAACTCATACTAATTAATAAAGGCATTAATGAATTTCTAAGCCTAAAGTCAAGTCCTAAGATACCTTATATGCTATCTAGCTTCTAAGGACAAGATCTAAGTCATACCAAAATGATCTAAGGTTGAAAAGAGAAACACACTCAAACTATGCCCTAAATGGCACTAAAACCCCTAAGTGGAAACTAGGTGGATTTGCATGGAAAACTCGAATAAATCCAAAGCACTAAAAAAAAGGTAAAGGTCCTGGAAAAATATGAGATTAATTTCTTAAGGTCCCTGACCTAAATCTAATGTTGTGTTAAAAAACTCCTAAAACTTCATATCCTAACTATGCCAAAAGGTCACTTAAATCTACATAGGATTTGTTCACAAACTTGCACAAACTATGCTTCCAAAACAATGGATAAAATGGATCTAAAAATATGACAAAAATAATTCCAGGTTCTATTATGAGTCCTATAATCACAGCAAAAATAATGGGACAAAAATATTACTGGAGATGGGAGAAATAAAATGAACAAAATGAAGTGTAGCTGAAGGAACTCCATAGAAAACTAATTAAATGGAAAATCGACCAAAAAATGGGAAATGGATAAAATCAGAAAGTAAAAGTATGGAAAATTTCTAAAATTAATTAAGAAGTCTCTGTGATTTTTGTAGAATTTTATCATGAGTTTTGGTATTTTTGTTGGATTAAAATTGAAACTATATCAAAATAGAAGTTAAAAAAAACAAAGAAAGTGGTAGGGGTGCAGGAAGTGGAAAGTTGAACTGAATTGGGCTGGACCCAAACATGCTGGGGTGCAAATAGTGATCTGAAAAATTCTTCACAAATTATGGCACATGATTGGCACATGTTCATTAATGTGGTGGCTGATTCTGGTTCGTCAGATGGAAACTGATCTAACGGTTGTGTTATGTTCCCACACTAATGCTAAGACTATTATTCCGGTCACCGGAGCTAAACTCCGATCATCTTCTCGGATCACTCTCCGGTTAGGGTTTGGACAAATGTCTACCAAACTGAAAAATAAGTCCATGGACAGATTCGTCTCCTCAGGTACATCATCAATCTAGGCTTGATTTTCTCATAAGGCTCACGAATAATGCAAATCGAAGCACACAAGAATCAACCTAAAAATTGAATCTAAGCACCAAAGGTGCCTATCAACTAGCCAGCACAAGCATTGCTCCTATTGATCTCATATCAACACAAAACAAAAAAAATCAGAATTCGTGTTAATGGAATTGAAGATGAAACCTGAAATTTAGTGGTGTTTAGAGTTGTAGAAATCCAGAGGTGAGGTTCCAAGGTCTTCTATGCTTGATCTTGATCCTTTGTGAAGTGAAATAAACACTTTGTTGATGAAGAATTTTGAGAAATTGATGAATATGCAGAAAATTTGCAGCAATGTAATCTTGATCTTTCACTCCATTAGATCCATGGAGAAGCTGCAAATCATGATGTTGATGATGATTTGATGATAAGTGTGATGCTGTAGACAAGAATCAAAGAGTATGGAGGCAAAATGCATCAATGTGCATTGGTATAAAGTGGAAGATTCAATGAAATTCTGCCATGAAGATGAAGCTCTTGATGATGATGGTGAAGATCAGATGAAGATTGGGACTGAATTGATGAAAATTGAGACTGAATTGATAAAGATGAAGTGCAATGTAGCTTCCAAAATCAGAATGAAAACAGAGAGAAAATGGATGAAGTTGTGATGAAATTTTGGTAGAAATTAAGTGTGTTTTTAAAATTCAGTTGGAGAAAGCCTTATATATTTCAGGTTAACTGTTAACCATCTTGTTCCTTTGTGAAGTGAAATAAACACTTTGTTGATGAAGAATCTTGAGAAATTGATGAATATGCAGAAAATTTGCAGCAATGTAATCTTGATCTTTCACTCCATTAGATCCATAGAGAAGCTGCAAATCATGATGTTGATGATGGTTGAATTGGGTCGTGCATGATGTCATCTTTGAGTTTGGGTTGGAATTTGGTGGGCCCATTTGGAAATATTTGGATTTGAGACCTCATTTGCTTCATACACTCCTAAAAAATTTCCCAACTTTAATAAGGCACATCTCCCTCAATTTTAAGGCTATGAAGGTGTTCTTGGACTTTTTAGAAAGCTTAGAGAGTCCTATAATAAAACCCTTTGGTCTCATGTCCATATCCTTTACCATTTTCAAGTTATGCCCTTTGGAAGATGTTGACGTTTTATTGACTTTTGAAATGACCTGTAATGTTTTGGCTCATACCTTTCAAATGAAGCATTTTTAGGCTTGGCTTGTGATACACAGAGCTGTAGAGAATTCAATTTAATTCAAAATGAGATTTGGATGGGAAATTTTTGATGAAGCATGTGAAAGTTATGACTGGTCAAAGTTCAGTTGACTTTTCCTGTGAAAACCCTAATTTAGAAACTCCTGATTCTTGATGATCTGAAATCTCTTTGATGAATCATGATCAACCCTTGATAAAATGATGAATTTTAATTCATAAACTTGATGTTGGCAAAAAAATCATGAAGTTTGACTTTGGTTTGACCACAGTTGACCTCAGTTTGACTTTTTAACCACTTTGACTGATTTTTGCATATTTGATCATCTGACTGAGCAAACCTTTTGGGAAAGCCTTGAAACTTGACATAGGGATTCTTGAAGACATGTGGGATGTTATGAAGTTCACTTGAGGCCTTGGAAGTCCATTTAGCCTGATGAAATCCAAAACCCTAGTTTAGGGTGCATTGCTAGGAGGAGGCTTTGTCTGAGAGAACTTCCAAGCTTTCTGACTAATTGTGAACCTTGTGAACCTTGTGAACCTCTTGGGATACCTTGTGAACCTCTTGGGACACCTTGGTACATAATGCCTTGACTAGGGGAGGGCAAATTTTGGGGTGCAACAATATAGAGTGGAAGATTCAATGAAATTCTGCCATAAAGATGAAGCTCTTGATGATGATGATGAAGATCAAATTAAGATTGGGACTGAATTGATGAAAATTGAGACTGAATTGATGAAGATGAAATGCAATGTAGCTTCCAAAATCAGAATGAAAACAAAGAGAAAATGGATGAAGTTGTGATGAAATTTTGGTAGAAATGAAGTGTGTTTTTAAAATTCAGTTGGAGAAAGCCTTATATATTTCAGGTTAACTGTTAACCCTCATGGTTAACAGTTAGAACCATGGTCAATTCTAACTTGAGGTGTAAGGTGCAATGAGTGTGGATTGGAAAATTCAGTTATGCAACTTTGAGGTGTGATCTTATATGGTGAGAGTGTAGCCTCTTTCATGTCCTTGAAATAGCTCCAAAATTGAGGCATACAAAGCTTCTTTGAGTGGTGTTTGCATGGTTCCATCATAGATACAATCCATGAGCTGAACTGTCATCATTCATAGGTTTTTAGCAGCAAAACAGGCTTATGTATCGATACATAACACGGATGCGTCGATACATGTCAGTTTTTTAACTGATATGTATCGATACATGCATGTATGCATCGATGCATACTGAAGCAATGGCAATTTTCAGCAGAAAAAATCAACTGTGTATCGATACATAACACGGATGCGTCGATACATGTCAGTTTTTTAACTGATATGCATCGATACATAACATGGATGCGTCGATACATGGTGTTTTGGAGTTCAGTATGTATCGATACATAGGCTTATGCGTCGATACATGGGCCCTTTATGCATCGATTCGTAAGTCGTATGCGTCGATACATAGCCTGTTGTATTGCCTTGTTTTTGCCCAAACTTTGAACGATCATATCTCTCTCAATTTTGATCCTATGAAGGAGTTCCACATATGGATTTGAAGCTTAGGATGCCCTCTTTCATTTTATCAAGGTAGAATTTTCATAGGCCTCTTATTTTGGGAAAAAACCTATCTTGAAGTGGCTGCAAAAATGACCAAAACTTGCCATTTTTGGAAACCCAAATTTTCCAAAAATGGTAAGTTTTAGTTTTCTTGGTTTTTCATGATCCCTACATCATTTCTTGATCAAATTTGGACCATAGGATCATTTTAACCCTAATTTCATGATTTTGACCTCAAAAAGTCAGGAATTAACTTTTTACCCAGCCTGGTTGACTTTTTCCCAATTCCTTGATTTTCAATCCCTTGATCAATTGAAGCTCTTCCGAAATGATTTCGTGGATGAAATTTCAACCCTAGGAACTTATCATCATGTAGAAAACAATGAAATCAACTTTGGATCAAAATTACACCAGGAATCTCATTCAATCGGAAACCCTATTTTGGCCCCTCTTCATTAAGAGATGTTGCACTACTTGCACCCTTTGATCAATTCAATTCTTCTCAAGACTTGAGGCCTCAAATGAAGACTTGTGGGATGTTGTGGACCCTTTACCCAAGGTTAAGAAGCTTTGTGGCTCCTTGGTTATCTCTGTATAGCCTTCAATTTCTCCAACCATTGACCACATACCTATGCCTCAACTATGCTACACATGATGCAATGTTCTTTTTGGTTATTTTGTGAACTTATATATGCTAAATGCTATGAAAAATGTTGAGGATATGAGAGGGAAAATTTTGAGGTATTACATGGGGTTTTAAAGGAGATGAAATCTTTGCATGGTGTTGATGATTGTGATCTCCCCCGTGATGTTTTCGATGCTATTAGCTTACGAGTATTTGTTAACGAATCGAAGGAAAAGCTTAATGAGAAGGCTATTGTTACTTTACTTGTTAGGGAAGGTTTGTTTGATGGTGAAATGGGATTGATTAAGAATATGTTGGGAAATGGGGATATCTGAGGACCTTCTAGGTCGAGTAGTGATCCCATTTCTTCATCCTCTTTTGGAGGTTCAAAGGGTGTTAATTGTGTTGGTGGTGTAGAAATTGTTGTTAAGGGGAGGGCTCCCTCTGGGTCAAACGCGTTGGTGGGAAGTTCTATGAAACCGCGATATGGGCAATGGTATGAATCAGAGGTCTTTTTTCATAAGAGGATTTTTAGGAAGAGGGGGAAGGGTTTTTTTGGTTCGAATAATAAAGGGATGTCGGGAGATGGTGGTAAAAAAAGGTTTATTCCTTTATTTGGTGATCCTGCGGTGAATCCGGCAGGTAGTGGGGATTGGTCTATCTTGTATGGTGAAAAATCAGAGGATTAAATCGTTTTCAGAAAAAACTCCAAGATTTGGGAGAATCTGAATAGTAGTGCGAGAGAGAGAGGTTATTGAAAGTGATGGCCAGCTTGGGGGTAAATAATGTTGATCCGAACAAATCTTACACAATGAGTATTTTGGAGGAGGGGGAGTGGATAAGGTGAGATTTTTATCTCGAAAGAAGTCAAATAAGATTGTTCAATGATTATCGAATCTTGGAATATTAGAGGGAGAGGTAGTTTGTTGAAAAGGAGGAGGATTAGTGATGTGTTAAAGAAAGGAAATGTTGATATTGTAATGTTACAAGAATCTAAACTGCCAATGGGCCATGTGAATGTCTTTAAGGATCTGTGGAAGGGTGAAGAAATCGGGTTCTCTTTTTCAAAGGCTAGAGGTGCTTCTGGAGGTTTAATTACCTTATGGAAAGAAGGGAAGTTCGAAGTTATCAGTAGCTTTAGACGTGAGGGTTTCTTGGGTATAAAGGTTATTTGGAACAGTTTTGTCTTTTACTTGGTCAATGTGTATTCCTCTTGTGAGTTGACAAAGAAGATGAGTCTTTGAGGAGGCTTTTGGAGGTCAAGGAGAGAGGTTCGGATGGGGAGTGGATTATTGGGGGAGACTTTAATGCGATTAATAATGTGAGGGAATGGAAAAGTAGGGATGTTAGTTACAAATCCTCGGAAATGGTTAGTTTCAGTACCTTTATCGACGAAAGTCAATCAGTGGATGTTCCTTGTAAAGGGAAGAAGTTTAGTTGGATTAGTAGTGATGGGTGATCCATGAGTCAGATTGACCGGTTTATAGTTTCTGATGTTATTATGGATAGGTGGGGAGTGGTTGGGCAGTTGATAGGGAAGAGGGAGGTTACTTACCACTATCTTATTTGGTTGGTGGTTGATGGATCCGACTGGGGACTAAAGCCTTTCAGAGTTAATAATGAGTGGTTCCCAGATAAAGGGTTTATCCCTTTTGTTGAGAAGGAATGGAGGAAGTTGAGGGTGAATGGGAGGAGTCATTTCGTGTTAAAAGAGAAGTTGAGGTTGCTCAAAGAGAAACTTAGGTGGTGGAATTCAAATGTTTTTGGGCGGTTTGATATGGAGGTGGAGGGTAATGTTAGGGATATGTGTGAAGCAGATGATGCTCTGGCTAAGAGTGATATTGGCGCTTCAAAAGAGTTTCTTAGCAAAAGGAAGGAGGCTTCTAGTAGGTATTGGTTAAACCTTCAAATTAAAGAGAATATGCTTATTCAGAAGGGCAGGTTGAAGTGGAACAATGAGGTGGATATTAATAGTAGGTTCTTTCATATAATGGTGAAAGAGAGGAGGAGGCGCAATCATATTGGGTCGGTTATTCCGGAAACAAATAAGGTTGATTCGGTGGCTAAAGTTAATGAGTATATTGTTAGGAATCATTTTGCTAATAACAAGTTTCTTGAAGAAGGAGGTGTGAAGCCTATTATGGAGGGGTTCTGTTTAATAGGATCAATGATTTAGACAAATCGTCGTTGGAGGTTCCTTTCACGGAGGAGGAATTTAGAGAGGTGTTGTGGGGCTGTGACAGATCAAAAATCCCAGGTCCAGATGGTTATTCTTTATTTTTCTTTCGAAAATGTTGGCACATTTTCAAAGAGGATCTTCTGACCTTTTTTTAATGGGTTTCATTTGAGCTCGGTTTTATCTAAAGCGGTGACTTCCTCTTTTTTAACGCTTATTCCAAAGGTGCGTAATCCGTTGGGTCTCGATGATTATAGACCGATTTGTCTTGTGGGTAGCTTATATAAGATCATATCTAAGCATTTAGCGGGGAGGCTGAAGACTATTTTGCATTCTATTATCTCTCCTTTCCAAAGCGCTTTTGTGCCCAAAACACAATTGTTGGATGGTGTTCTTGTTGCAAATGAATTAGTGGATTGGTGCAAGAAGGGTGGTAATTCTTGTTTTATGTTTAAGGTGGATTTTGAGAAGGCTTATGACAAAGTAAATTGGAATTTCCTTAGGTATATGATGAGGAGGATGGGGTTTGGGCTCGTTTAGATGCGGTGGATGGAGCTTTTGGTTTTTAATAGCGACATGTCGGTGTTAGTGAATAGTAGTCCTATCAAAGAGTTTAAGGTTGAGAAAGGTTTGAGGCAAAGGGATCCACTTTCCCCTTTCCTTTTTGTTATCGTGGCTAAAGCCCTTGTATGTTGGTTGGTAAAGCGGTGGCCAATGGGGATTTCGAAGGTGTTGTTGTTAATGGTAGGTGCAAGGTGGACATCCTTCAATTTGCAAATGATACGTTGCTTATTGGAGGAAGCTCATGGAAGCATATGTGGGTTTTAATGGCAGTTCTTAGGAGTTTTTAGGTTATGTCGGGATTGAGTATTAATTATCACAAAAGCAAATTGATTGGAATTAATACCAATTCCTATTTTTAGGATTGTGCGGCTTCTTTTCTTGGGTGTAGGAGGGAGGAAAGTAACTTTATGTTTCTTGGGATCCCTATAGGAGACAATCCGAGAAGAATTTCAATGTGGAATAAGATGGTGGATAAGATTAAGAATAGGCTTGCTAGTTGGAAAGGTCGGGTACTTAGTCTTGGAGGTAGGATTACTTTGCTCAAATCGGTTCTTTGTCCCTTATCTATTTTCATACTTTCCTTTTATAGGATGCCGATAAAGGTAGCAAAAGTGATTACCTCCGTTCAAATTAGTTTTCTTTGGGGTGGATCGGAGGATCATAGGAAGATTCATTAGATTGGTTGAGAAAAAGTGTGTTCTCCTTGTGATAGAGGAGGGATAGGGATTCGGCGTTTGGAAGATGTCAATGTTGCGCTTCTTCTAAAGTGGAGATGGAGAATTGTTCAAGGGGGGATTTTTTGTGGTATAACATGTTGAAAGAGCGTTATGGAGACATTTGTTTGAATATGTTTAATGGATGTGCCAATTTTTGACCTAGTAATCCTAAATCAATTTGGTGGAAATATCTTGTTAGTGTTGACAATAAGGTTGGTGGATGGTTGTTTTTGGATTTTGTAAGGTGGAAGTGGGAAACGGGTTCACCTCTTCTTTTTGGCATGCCAAATGGAGTGGGAATTTTACTTTGAAGGAGAAGTTTCAGAATTTGTTCATCGTTTCTAAACTTCAAAATGTTTCGGTTGCCGGTATGGGAGGTTGGGTGGATGGGGGTTGGAGATGGGATGATTTCGGTATTGAGACCCCTAGGGATCTTAACATCGAAGTATCTCTTTTTTACTTACATCATTTTTTTTGTTTTTTGCAGGTCCACATTCTGACAGGATGGATATTTTCTTGTGGTTACCGGATCTCTTTAATGGTTATTCCGTTAAATCTTGTTTGGTCATTCTGGAGAGCAAAAGGGAATCTGGATTACCGAGTAATGTTAATCATGCTGGGCATGGGGCTGGTTTTTCAGTTGGCGCTGATAGTGGGGATAGAGGGGAGAATTTGGTTTCTTCAACAGGAAATTCGATTGCTTCGGATGAGACTGATCATGCGGGTTCAACTGCATTTGGCACGGGTGTTTTGTTATCGAATTATGCTGTTGCGATCGATTTGGAATTTATGGAGGAAATTAATTCTTTAGGTTTTGTTACAGGCCAGTTCTTTGGGGCTGGGACGTCTTCTGCAGCATCAGGATTTCAAGAAAATCTTGTTGTTTCTGCTGATCCTGGCAATGCATTTTATCCTGGATCTGTTTTGAGGCAGCGAGAGTTTAGTGCTACTGTGCCTGCAGGTTTTGTTTTAGCATCAGGCAGTTTTGTCCTTCAGCTACACGTTGGTTCTGTACAGGCCGACAGTGGCAGATCTGCTGCGGCGAGGTCATCTGTGGCTGCTTTGTCCATCAACGACAACATATGGCTTTCAGGCCAGCAAGGAGTGCCTTTTGGTGTGCCTCGTGTTAGCGGGAGGTTGTTGAGTTTGGACGACAATTAAGGTTTTCATCCGGATATTCCTATTTCGGTGTTAGATGTGAATAGGTCGCCGAGCATTTCCATTTCTTCTCGGGATGTCGGAGGGTGGATATGATGACGTACTCTTTGGAGGATGGATATTTCCATGCAGATTAGGGCATTTTTGGGTGGCATGTTTTTTGGGATAGGCTTCCAACGAAGGAAAAGTTGTCGTATAGAGGTATTATTTTCTCGGATAATAATTTTGTATGTGTCTTTTGTTCTTCTTGTTTGTAAAACAATCATCATTTGTTCTTCTCTTGTTCGGTGGTTTCTTTGGTTTGGAAGGAAATTATGGAGTGAATTGGTTTTGTAGATATTTCGGGTTTCGACTCGTTTGGTTGTAAAGAAAGCTTCATGAGATGGAATCGTTTTTGTTTGTCTCAAGGAGTGAAGAAAAGGAAAATTGGTATTTTTTGGTTGGCTACTATTTAGAATATATGGATCATTTGGAACAGGATAATTTTTTAGAATCATTCTTGGAATGTGTTGGATATTGTTTGGAACATCAAAATTTCGGCTTGGAAATGATCATTGTTAGGGAAAATTGTTAAACCCAATTGTAATTACTATGATTTTTGTAAAAATATACGGTGTTTTTTATCTCATAGGGTCAATTGGTTAGCAATTTTTTTCTTTTCTCCCCTTTTTGTTTGTATAGGGGTTTATCTTTGTGTATTAAGATTCGAGAACCCTTAGTTCTCGTCTTAATGAAAATTATTTAAACAAAATTATTAAAATAATTATTAAGGATTTTGAAATTCCAATTTACCACCATAATCACTATGAAAATAGTGTTATTGTAATGGTCAATGCAACTATAACAAAACAATTAGGAGACAATTTTTCTATATTTCTCTATCCATCATAAAAAAATGGGTAATGTATTTTCAACCATGATATCATCTAATTTTTGTATATTTAATTATTTATTAAATATTATAATTATTTGATGTAGGAAAAATATTTTTCTTAACTAGCCAAAAATATAGACGTCTGAAGTGGGTCTTTTTTTTCGAGTCTTATTTTATTATTTGATGGAATACATACATGGACGGATCCAAGTGGTGGCAGGGTGTGGCTATAGCCACACCAATTTTCTTAATATTTTTTTAAATTATATATATACACTAATGATTATTTTTAGGAAAATAATATTTTTTATATTATATATAAACACATGCTTATCAGAATAATTAATACAAGAAAAAATATTATTAACTTAATTTTTCTTTTTTTCTTTCATAGTAATTCTTCCGGTCATTTTTCCACTCTCTCACATTAATTTCTTTTTCTCTTTCTCTCAAATCTCACTATCTTTCGTTCTTGTCTCTTCTTCTCATATTTGTCAATCTTTTATTTTCTTTTTCTAAACTTTTTATTTGGCTTGGTTGCATTTTAATTTTTCCTTATTCTTTTCTCATTTTTGAGATGAAACTCAAAACCCTAATTTGTTAAGTAACACAATTTTCTCATAATTGATTTTCTATATAATCAATTGGTTTTACTATTCTTTTTATACAAAGAATAACTATTTTAAATGGTTTTATTGTTCTCTTTATAAGATGAAAAAAAAATTTCCTGTGTTTTATAGACACAAAATTACTTCAACAAATCTAGAAGCATCAGAAACTCAACATCCAAGTGAGACTATTGACGTTGTAGATTCTGAATTATTGGAAACAAGTCCAAGAATTAGACATCTATTTCAAGCTATCATCCTAACATCTAAAATAAGATAAGGAAAACTTATTTAAAAATAGATTGTCATCATCCTTCTCACTATTTCATTTACCTTTAGTATGTTCAAGATAAACAAAGACTAAGAGACATTGATGGTAAAGAACAAATGGTTGTTGTTCACTATGTTAATAGTGAAGGTTTGGTAAAAGAAAAGTTTCTTGATATTGTTAGTGTTAAAGAAATAAATGCTAATATGTTCTTATTCTGAATATAAATTAGTTCATACTTTCTTTTATGTTTAGCCACACTAATATATAATGTCTGGATCCGTCCCTGAATACTTAGTCTCTTTTTTTAATCACATAATGCATAGTCTTATTTTAATGTGTTCAACGAGAGATATTAATATATTCCAAATCAAAATGTCAATGGTTCTATTATATTACAAATATGTATTGAAATAGAATAGAATGTAGTTTCCAGGAAGAACAATGCTAACATGTAATGTACTCTAGCTTACTTAATTGGTTGGTGTGATCGTTTTTGCATTTTAACTGTCACATATTTATTTTAAATTTTTAATTTTAAATATTTGATATTTTTGATGAATTTTACACCTTAAGATTAAGGGTCATTTAATTATAACCATACACCATTAACCCCGAATATTTTATCTATGGCATCTTTTCCCCCCTTCTTCTCTATATTCATCCTCATCTTCATAATCTTCATTCAATTCCCACAAATATTTCGAAAAATTAAAATTCCATAATATTGAATTTAATAATTTCCTTTTACTTTTAATTGCACCCACTTGAAATCAAATTCGAGATCTGAAGCTGTTGCTTGAAGTGACAAATAATAAGTCTTCAAAGAAGATGCTTGAATTCAAAAAACAATAAAAATTGAGATTGCATGCAAATTGTAAATCAATACTGAACATTATTATTTAACTTTTTTACTCTACCCAAAAAATTACCCTTGTTTTTTATAATGAATTGGTTTTAAAATAATGATAACAATACTAAAACTGCAAGCTACTTTAAATTAAAGGGTAAATAAATGCTTCAATCCAAATTTAACCTAATAAATTTTGGGGAACCGTCATTTAAACCAAACTAGATTGGATTAAAAATGTGAACTTTAATTGGTTTGTGGTTTGTTGATGCATTTGGCGTTCCCACAATCTAATTATTTTTGCGGATGAAATTGGAGATTCGGAAGTTATCATAGAAATGATAATTTTATTCTCGTGTAGGTGGATTCTGTTTAGGAATAAACATATATAATTTGAGTTGTATTTACATTACTAGAAATATGCAAATTACCTGTGGAATTTCCTGCGGAGAATTATCCGCAGGAATACCTGCGAATTTAGCTGAAGTTTCTAATAGCAAAAACTTGTTTCCTGCGAGAACTAAGTCGCAACAAACTTCGCATAAATTTCTGAGACTTTACCTGCGATTTTGGATGTTAAAATAATTTTATTTTTCTGCGGATTTTACTGTGATTTAGTTTAGTCATCCATTAAAAACTCGAAATCTTCTAGAAAGTGTCGCAGGAATTGCTGCGTCTATTGTTGCGATTTTTGTTGCAAATATTTAAAACTATTTTTTATTTAGTGTAATAGTATTTTTAATATTAATAAATATAATTATAAAATATAATTGACATATTGATTCAAATGAATATGTTTTAGAGTTATTTTAATTTTATATTAAATCTTATTTTGCAATTTTTTTTACTATATTAATTGGATTTTTAATTATTTCTTATAGAAAATTTATTTATTTAATAATTTGTTTACTATTGGGAAAGTTAGAAAAATAAAAAATATATATCAAAGAATAGATTATTTTTTAGAATAACTTACTTTGCTAAAATAAATACTGAAATAACGTAGTGTTCAAATAAATTACTAAAGTTACGTAGTTTTGTACTTTATATGTCATATGGATTGGCGTATAAGTACAAATTTGATTTCATTTTAGCATGCCCCAATCAGATTGACTAATGGGTTGTTTATATTTTTTCTTCATTTCCACCTATACGCCGATCTGATTGGCGAATTTGTTTTTTTTTCTTTAAGCACCCATGCACCATTTGGTTTGGCTAATGGTTTTTTTTTGTGTTTTTTTTCTTTTACACTTATTCGCCAATTGAAATGGAATATATGTTTAAAGTGATAAATTTTTCTATAAATACCGTGAGCTTCCTCTCATTTGTTATTCAGCAATATATTTCTTTCTTTGTCCTCTTGATAAATCTTTAACAAAGAGATCTATATCTCAACATGTCTGCTCCTGTAAATCACCGTCCATCATCAACATCAGAAGAACTGCTTCCCAAATTTCCACTTATGAAGAAAAATGCTTTGGTGTTTTTCTCAGCAACAAAGCCTCTGCTGAAGATGCTTCTCTGGAACACGTAGACTTTGGAACATTTGCATAAGGAATTGAACCGCTGGTTAGAAGGAGAAATTGGGCATAAAGAAAAGATTAGGGAAAATGAGAAGCGGGTTGTGGACTCAGGCGTGATGAAGTGGAGAAAAGTGGTAAATGATGCGGGTGTTCTTATGATGATATTAGGTCTAGATGATGTTGTCTTGATGATTGTAATAGCCTAAATAAGTAGAAGGTTTTAGTTGTTTTATTTATGTATGTTGTTGTTATTTTCTAATTGTTGAGAATGGTTGAGGCATCAGGTATGTTGAGATGTTGTATTTGTGTGTCATGTTGTTGGGTTGTTTAAGTTTAACGCAGTTGTAAGAATTTAATGATATGAATGAAATGAACGATGCTTCTGTTATAAAGAGATACAATTACATTGATTTAAATTATGTCTTTGTGCTTAGTCCAACATTGGGACATTTCTTACGATTGTGCCCGGGCTGACGACATACATAGCCTCACCATTTTGTTCGCCATATCCATTTCCTTTTTGAATACGCGTGCTGTTAGGATGGCCCTTTTTCTTTCTTCGCATATTTTCATTGTGTCAGACTATTTCCCCGTTGTATGTAGGCCAGTAGTCCTCATTTACAACCAACGGAAAGCATTTGTTGTAGACATTGCAATGATTTTTCACTTGGTAAACATCGGACAGTAAGTTTGATGGGTCTAGCCGAGTCTTTGAACATGTCGCTATGACATAGGAGAAAGGCATACAAAAGGCTTGAAATTTTCCACAGTCGCATCAATTTTTGTCTAGTTCTACCCGATAGGATCCCCTTGGTGTCCCTTCATGGTGATCCATTGTCTCATCAACACTGAAATACCTTTTACTTCGGATAAACATTATGACCACGTGTGTGTTAGATTTGGCAGCCTCATCCTTAATGAACCCCATTGAACTATCATTGAACATCTGACCAAGCTGTAAGACAGAACTCTATTTTGAACATCTGACGTCAAAAAGTACCTCGGGCCTAAAATAGGTTGCCCTCACCAAAGCAGTTACCGGTAGGTTACGGATGCCTTTGAAAACTGAGTTCATTAATTCCACGAGATTTGTGGTCATGTGACCCCATCGTTGTCCTTTGTCGTATGCCCTGGTCCACTTATCCAATGGAATTTGATTGATCCATCTGGATGCATCTGCATTTGTCAGTCTGATTTCTTCACGAAAGTGTTTGAATGATGGTTCGATTAATGTATACCCTACATTCACGACCTTCTTCCGCAACGCCTTGTATTTGATCTCCCTCATGAAATTTTGAGCGATGTGTCTAATGCAATTGACATGTGTCGAAGGAGGATCCTGCCATCCGTTATCAGCATTCTTCTATGCATTCTTAATTAAAGCATGCTTATCCGAAATTAAACATAAGTTAGATTGGGGAGCAACGTGTAGTCGGAGATTTTTTAGAAAAAAACTCCATCCCTCAGTAGTCCCCCCTTGACTAGAGCGAAATTAATTAGGAAGATGTTGTTATTTCTGTCCTGGGCTACTACCATCAGTTGAGTTCCTTTGTATTTACCGTATAACCATGTTCCATCAATTTGGATTATAGGCTTGCAGAAGGTAAAATCTTTTATACATGGGTCAAACGCCCAAAAGAGTCGGTGGAATATGTTATTTCCACTAACACAGTTAATTTCTGAGGTATACGCCGACAAAGTCTCAAGAATGACAACAATCTCTAGAGCGTAGTGCTTAAGCGCCAATAAATACTTTGAGAGTTCTTTGTATGAGTCCTCTCAATTTCCAAATACGGCGGCAACAACCTTCTTCCTAGCTATCCATGCTTTCCTGTACGACGAAGTATACTTATGTTTATGAACTATGTGCGCAATTATCGTGCTGACCTTTAGCGTCGGGTCGTCGGCAACGATTGATAAAATACCATTGAATATTAGCTGAGAACTCAGTTGTCGATGATCCTGCATTTGATTGGTGATTATACAAGTATGCTTTGGACCCTTAGACGCAACCTTCCAAGAGTCACTTCTCTTTCTGTACGATGTTGTCAATCGAAACGGATATGCCACGTTACGACAATATACCTTATATAAAGTAGGGTTCGTTCGATCAACATTATAATTAGCTGATAAATCCATGTGATAATGTTTTATCGCACGGGCGCATTCTTCTTTTGTTCGAAAATGGTCGCCCTCCTTTAATGATCCTTGTGTTTAGAGGTATGGATCGTAAAATATATCTTAAGATGAGTCATCACCTCCCAAGTTCAGCCTCCTCATATGTTGAGGAGGACAATATACCTGACTGACCGGGACCTCATCTACATTGACCATTTCATCAATAATTGCCTCTTATTCTTCTTCTTCGTCATCAAAAACATCGAATTCTGCTAAATTATTGCCAGACTCGCAAAACACTTGAGAAGGATCAATGATTTGAGACATCTAATGTTGGTGTATCGTAACATAAAGCTCAATATCATTGAAACCAGAATACTCATGGCTGGGAAACATAGTACAAGCACCTTCGTCATCACATACAATTAATTGGAAAAACAGGACCTGGTTATCTTCATAAAAGACTGGATTTTCGTAAATGATGCGGTCTGCTGGACCACACTGCATTTTCTTTTCCAACCTCTGTTTCAGATGAGCAAAATTTGACTGCCGGGTAATAAGAACCGAGTAACCTCTGTATTACAAAAGTTAAACCTAGATAGGTTACAATCAAATATCTCATCATTTATATGCGCATTGATCATATATTTCGGTGATTAAGCCATATCAAAAATATTTTCTCAATGTAATGTTTTTGAATGTTTTTGATAAGTTTGAAACATTGAAACATATAATAATTACTTTCTCAATGTAATGGTTAAATAGAATTCATATGCACTTTTAAGATTGGAACAAATCCAATTATTTTCTTTACTAATAATATACGACTTCCTTAGAAAGATAATATTCACTGATAAGATTCCTACATGATAAGAATCACTGATAATATTCATTGGTTAGATTCGCTAATAGTATTTACTAATAAGATCTGTAAGTGATATTTGGTTTTGTGTCCTAAAATTTCAAATATCATTTTAGGTTTCTTACGAAGGGACGAAAACACAAGAAATGGGGGTTTGAATTAAGGTTTAAAAAAAGGCAATGAACACAATTAATTTATCCCGGTTCGTTTGAACTCAAACTACATCCAGTCCACCCACCAAAGTGATTTTGCCTATCTCAACGAGGTCTTAAACCACTAATCAGTAAAGATTACAAAATCATAATGACCTACTGTCAAATTCTTCTTGAGTATACTGACTAACACTTTAGTCACTCAAGGTTTATCAAAATTTGATTACAAGTGTGTAATGAAAATTGCTTCTAAAAAGCTATTATCACAACTGTGATATTTTTACACAATATTATTTTAAGATTGATGGAAAAGAAATTTGAATAATGAATATGCGTGCAGGAGAGTTGTTGCAAATTTCTTCCAGTTGACTCCTTTATATGGTTGTGGAGATTTGAACCGTTGGAGACATCTTAACATATTTTTGGATGGAGATAAAAGTCATTGAAGAGTTTCCAAAAATAAAGATTCATGTCTGGAGCCATTAATTCTTTGATCTTCAATTAATGAGGCTGATTCTGAAAATCAGAACTTGCATGTATCGGAGTATTAGAGTTGATTAACTTAGCAACTTGTGCTGAGCGTGCGTTGCACATTGAGATCTTCCATAAAGACATTCATAATATTTCCTTGTAGTATAACTTCTATAATGAGAACCTTCTTATTGATGCTTCATAACTTTTATCATCTTAAAAAACTTCTTATTTTTCATCAAAGATTCTGCACACTAAAATCAATAATTTTAAGAAGCATATTTTGTTCTTTATAACATAGAAATATTTGTTATCATTAAAACTTAATTAAAGAGAGTAGAATCAAAATTCTTGTTCTAACAATCTCCCTATTTTTTATGATGACAAAACTTATATTTTGAGATATTTAATTAAGAACAAAAGATGATAGTGAGACTCCCCTTAAGTTATGAAGTCCTTTGTAAATGTTCCTTCAGAGTTTTTGATCAGAAGTTCTTATGAGAGAAGCCCCCCTGAGTTGAAGCCTTTTTCCTGTTTACTTAAACATCAGATTAAAATTATCAAAGTTTTAGGATGTTTGAGGATTAGTAATTGTGAGTTGTTTTTAATCAAAATATTTTACTTTCTCCTTTTTTTTTGTCATAATTCAAAAAGCAGGGTAATTAGAGTAAAAAGTATGTAATAAGAACATATATAAGCAGAACATGGAAGCTTTCATTCATAATAATCAGGATAACCTCCAGAAGACTTTTGAGATGAGAAGTAGACTCCACTTGTTGACCAATCATATTCTTGAGTTCTGTTTTTGTTTCATCTTGTTTGTCCAATATGATCTTGACCGCTTCATTCTCTTTCTTTAACTCTTCTAGAGTTTTCAGCACAAGAGGAGATGAAGAAGTTTCTTCAGCAGAATTAACCAAATGCTCAGATCTTAGTGCAAGAGTTTCAGATGGAGACATTGCAATAGCTTTCCTTTTGTCTTTAGAAACAACCGAGACCAGAAGTCCAGAAGAAGATGATTCCTTTGGTTTTGTCCAAGGTGTATTGTCCAGAAGATGAAGAGTATTCTTTTCCCAGCAACTAAGAACTTCTTCTTTGAAGATATTTAGCTTTTCACAGAAGTTTTGTTGAGCAATGTCATAACATATATCCTTCAGCTTCTTGGATTCAACATTGAACCATTTTCTGAACTTGGTCCATCAGTGATCAGATGATGTTGGGTTCAGATTTTCTGCACAAGCGCTTTTTAGAGTGTTCACCCAATCTTTCATTTCTGCTTCAAAAGCCAACAATAAAACACCAACATCTGATTTGGTTGGTTTGGGCTTGGGTTTTGGTATGGCTATTTTCTTAGATTTAGAAGTTATTTTTTCTAGGGCTTCTATGTCAATGACCGTTCTAAGGGGGTCTTCTGGTTCATTAGAGGGAGTGGGAGTGTCAGGAATGGTGATGAAAGCAGGGGATCTTGGTGGAGTGGAATCATAAGAAGAAAGTGAATCTTATGGTAGTGTGTGTATGTAAAAAAATGATCAGAGGTTGAGAGGAGTTAAGGGGATAACTGATGCTAGGGATGACTGGTGTGGTGGTAGAAGGTGGATTAAGAGTGTTTGATTGAGAAGTTTCAAAGTATAGTTGAAACTGATCTATATCAGAAAGTACTTGTTGAAGTTTTGGTTGGGTTTCAACAAAAGGTGTGGAGTTTAGGTCAGAGGGAGGATTTGGGTCAATAGGAATGTCGAAGTCATTAAGAGTTTGTGGTGAATGGGGCTCATAAGGTCTGGGAGAAGGTGAAGGGTTTTCAAGTTGAGGGTTTTCAGGTAGAGGATTATCATAAGGTTGAGGGATGTTAGAAGGTGTGATTTCAGAAGACGGGGCTTCATAAGTAATGGGGTTTGAAGAGGTATGGATGTCAGAAGAAAGAGTTGTAGAAGGAGGAGGGTTATCAGATGTTGTATGTAATACTGACTCGATGATAGAAACCAAAACATAGAGGTTACCTTTCTTTTAAGAAACCATTAGTGTCTTCTGAGAAGTACCTTTAGAAGCTTTCCTTTTCTTTGTCTTCTTTAGTGAAACTTCTAGAGCTGGTCTTTTGAGATCTTCTTGATTAATCTCAGGGGTGGTGCCATCTTGTTTACAAGCCTCCAGATATCTGACAATAACTTCTAGATGGGTATCAGCTAAGAACTGAGGAAAATATTTCAGAGGTATCTTCCTTGTAGTAATTACTTCCCTTGAGTGCAGAACATGGTCCTTCTTAATGTGGTCAATAAACTTCATCATTTTGAGATTCTTCGCATTTTGGGGTCTTCCAACAATTGCTTCCAGATCATCAATTTGCTGGGCTTCAATCAGATGTTCTACCAGTTTGTTATTTGTTAGAATATCTGAGATTAGTCTTCCCAGGGGTATCCAATCTCTTCTGGTCTTCTCCTTTTCTCTAGTTTCTTTGACGTTGTTTTTCAGATGATTGAACAGACTATGGGTTAGGTTAACTTTCTTGTTGGTTTAGATGAAGTAGAGAAGATATTGTTGATCAATGTTGATATAGTCTGGAGAATTGGTTGGTTTTTTGTGACTGATGCAACCCATAATAATCATTGCCCAGATTCTCTGATGATCTTTGAGATCCCTGATCTTGTTAGAATGTTGCTCATAAGTGAAAATCTCTCTAGAAATTGTTGTTAGGTCAAAAAATTTCTCCATGTCGCTGCATTTAATCCCATTTCCATCAGACTCAATATGTCTTCCAATAATATCTTCAGTGATGATGATCTTCTTCCCCATGAAATAAGAAGTAACCTGATTACATGAAGCTGTAGCAAAAATCCATAATTCTTTGACTAACTTAGGGAAAATGGGACCCATAAGACGATCAAAGTAATTTTTCCAACCTTGAAATTTTACTTCAGGAGTGAGATCATATCCATTATCTTTCATGCTATCAAAGTCCACAAACAGTTCATAAATAACTTCTAAGTTTTCAACCGGAGTGAGAAGAGTTCTGACCAGAGTAACATGGGTTTATTCAGAAGCTTGATTTGCAGAAGCTTGTTGAGAAGATGAAGAAGGTTGAGCTTGCTTGGAAGATGAAGCCATTGTTCACAAGAAGATTTTGGTAACAAAGCGCAGAACACAAGAGAAAACAAGTAGAGCAAGAAAGCAAGAAGAGAGTGAAAGTGATTGTGAGAAAGTGAAAAGTGTTTGTGAGGTGAGAATGAGCACATATATATAGATTTTTCAACAGTTATAAAACATAATTAATGAAAAACTTAAATCACAAACACAATGATTAAAAACATTAATGAATTCTTACAAGGGAGATAGCGTAAAAGATTTATGAACAGTTACCAATGTGACTAGCGCCTCAACTTTCTCAAAATTTGAACACGTATTCAGCCTCAGAGGACACCTAGAGCTTAGGTTGAAAGATGTTTGTGTTATGAACTGCATGTTATGTCTTTTCTAAGAGTTTAAAAACGTATTCAAATTCAAAATACACTTGGAGCTTCATTGACAAGCGTTGATGTTATGATATGCATGTTATGTCCTTGAAATGAAAGGTTCTTGGATACAAACTTTCAGATCTTTCTGGATAGATTCTGATACAATTCTCCTTCTTACTTCAGAAGGAATATTGGTCAGAAGTTCAAAAGAAGAGAAGTTCAGAGAGTTAAATGTATAGAGTTAACATATTCATTCTGGACATAATTCTATACTGAGATGTTTCAAAATGAAATTTAACCTATCTTCAGCAAGGGGTTTTGTAAAAACATCAGCCTATTGATGGTCGGTGTCTATGAATTTTAAATATAATATTCCCTTCTGAGTATAGTACCTAATGAAATGATGTTTAATTTATATATGTTTAGCTCTAGAATTTAAAATAGGATTTTTAGAAAGACATATGGCAGAAGTATTATCACAGAGGATAAGAATATTACTCTCATAAATATTGAAATCCTCAAGCTGATTCTTCATCCAGAGCATCTGAGTATTGCATCCAGCTTCTGCTATGTATTCAACTTCAGCAGTTGAAAGTGCAATTGTAGATTGTCTTTTGTTGGACCAAGATATTAAGTTGTCTCCCAAAAATTGACAACTTCCAGAAGTAATTTTTCTTTCTGTTTTGTCTCCAGCAAAGTCAGCATCACAATACCCTACAAGTTTGTATTCTATGGATTTTCTATAGCAAATGCCAAGATCAGTAGTACCTTTCAGATACCTAAAAATTATATTAACAGCTGTTAAGTGAGATTCTCTAGGATCTGATTGAAATCTAGCACAGAGGCAAACGTTATATAGAATATCAGGTCTTGAGAAAGTTAAGTATAAGAGAGAACTAATCATACCTCTATAGATCTTATGATCTACTTTCTTACTTACCTCATCCTTTTCCATAATGCATGTAGGATGCATTGGAGTTTTAGATGGTTTACTTTCTGACATATCAAATTTCTTCAGAAGTTCTTTAACATATTTTCTTTGATGAGTGTAGGTTCCTTCTGATTTTTGATTAATTTGAATTCCTAGAAAGAACTTGAGTTCTCCCATTAAGCTCATTTCAAATTCTTCCTGCATAGTCTTAGCAAATTCTTTGCGTAGAGAGATTTTAGTAGATCCAAAAATTATATCATCTACGTAAATTTGACAAATCAAAATATTATTTTTAAATGTTTTACAGAAAAGAGTTGCGTCCACCTTCCCTCTAGTAAAATAATTTTCTAAAAGAAAGTTACTTAATCTTTCATATCAAGCTCTGGGAGCTTGTTTCAGACCATATAATGATTTCTTAAGTTTATAAACATATTTTAGATGTTTAGTATTTTCAAAACCAATGGGTTGATGCACATAAACTTCTTCATCAATGTAACCATTTAAAAACGCACTCTTGACATACATCTGATATAGAGTGATGTCATTATTTACAGCAAAAGAAATTAAAAGTCTGATAGATTCTAACCTTGCGACTGGTGCAAAGGTTTTTGTAAGTTTATTCTCTTTGGCTGACTATAACCTTGTGCAACCATTCGCGCTTTGTTTCTGACAACCTCTCCTTGTTCATTTAGTTTGTTTCTGAAGAACCATTTGGTTCCAATGATGTTTAATCCTCTGGGTTTAGGAACTAGATCCCATACGTCATTTCTGGTGATTTAGTTCTTCCTGCATTGCAAGTATCCAATCATTTTCTGAGAGAGCTTTGTCAATGAAAGTGGGTCCAATCAAGGAGTTTCTGAATGAAGATCTTGTTCTGATTGGATCATCTTTCTTTCCTAGAATTTCATCTTTTGGATGATTCAACATACTTCTGGATTGTCTCTTCTGAATGGGTTCTTTAGAACTTATTGTGGCATTTGTGTTTTCTTTTTCTATACATGGTTGTTCTTCAGATGTTCTGGTTTCTATAATTTGAAATTCTATATCTGCAAGAGATTCATTCTACTTTGGCTTTTCAAGACCAAGCTTATCATCAAATCTGACACAAATAGATTCCATCACAATACGTGTTTCTGTATTGTATACTCTGTATCCTTTTGAACGTTCAGAGTATCCTAACATGAAACATTTTTGTGCCTTAGAATCAAACTTGTTCAGAGGATCATTAGTGTTCAAAATAAAACAGGTACATCCAAAAGGATGGAAATCAAAATGTTGGGCTTTTTGTCCTTCCACAATTCATATGGAGTCTTCTCCAGAATAGGTCTTATAGAGATTCTATTCTGAATGTAGCACACTATATTTACTGCTTCTTCCCAAAAGTGTTTAGCCATGTTAGTCTCCTTGATCATGGTTCTGGCCATCTCTTGTAAAGTTCTGTTCTTTCGTTCTACAACTCCATTTTGTTGTGGAGTTCTAGGACAAGAGAAATCATGAGAGATGCCATTATCATTAAAAAACAATTCTTATTTTTTGTTTTCAGATTCTCCACAATGATCACTTCTGGATTTTACAATTCTAAACTCTTTTTCATTTTGAACATGTTTGCAGAAGGTAGAAAATACAGAGATTGACTTGTCCTTGTATCTATGGAACTTTACCCATGTTCATCTACTATAGTTATATACGATCACTAATCCATACTTCTTACCACTGATTGAGGTAGTTTTCACTGGTCCAAACAAATCAATATGCAGGAGTTCTAATGGTCTAGAAGAAGAAACAATATTTTTATTTGAAAGCAGGTTTAGCAAACTTCTCTTTCTGACATGCTTCACACAAAGCTTTTGTGTTGAACTTCAAATTAGGAAGTCCTCTGACCAGATTGAGTTTGTTAATCTGAGATAATCTTCTCATATTAACATGCCCCAATCTTCTGTACCAGACCCATTGCTCATCGCTAACATACATAAGACATTTTACATTCTGACTTTTTAGTTCATAAAGTTTTATTTTATAAATGTTGTTCTTTCTCTTCCCATTAAAGAGGATTGTTCCATCTTTATGACTAACAGCTTTGCATAACTTTTGATTAAAGATTATATCATAATCGTTATGGTTAAGTTCGGTTCGGTTCGGTTTTCTCACGAAGCTGAACCGTGAACAGCCCTGATGATAAAGTGATGTAAACAATAAATTTTCCCTAAACTCTGTAAAATGTATCAGTAGTTTTTATGATGTGAACTTAAAAATAATTTTTTGTGCAATGTTTTGATTAATTCACACCACGACGATTGTTATTTGTAATGAAGCACCTGTACTGACCGAAATCAAGAAAACATTACGCGAAGACAACCGCTTTTTAAAACCTTGGTTACATCAAGAATAACAATCATGAACAAGAGAATTGACATGTTGAAAACAACATCAACAATAACCACACAACAAACTCTAGATTCACAAAATCATAAACCTTGCTTTAACTTATTCTTCAAATATAGCCTTTTAATTTTTTACTGGATAAGAAGCTTGTACATTGATTGCACACACTCCATATTGTTTATTATAGTCCCTTTTGATCCACATATAACCCTGTATTCCCCATCTTGTCCCATGTGAGTTCTTCACAATCCAATAATCTTCACCATCGTGGGAATTATAACCCACTAGTACCATGCCGTGAGTTACCTTCTGAGAATTCGGGCAATCTTCACCTCTCAATATTCCCTGTCAATGGATAAATACGTTAAAAAAATAGTGGAGTTTAAACAAAGTCAATAGTGGAGATGAATGAATAAGTTATGAACTCTACATTATATAACCACTTACACCGATGTAATGTTGAAATTTGGGAAAATCTGCATAAATACTAACAATAATAGGCTGCTTAGCAACTGCACATAACAGTCCCCTGTCTGATCTCGTCACGGTCTGACGTGAATTAATAACACTAGTTGCACTGTTTTGAATCTACATTTCATGAAGAAAAAAAATAACATATGAAATCTTAATGGTTTTTAATGCGTGAATCATCATCATAGAAACAATATAATAATAAATTGATAGAAATTAAGAACCTTGGAGGATCTGCAATCACCCTTCTCTGCAGTATAACGATAATCATCTTGTCTTGCGATCCCTTTGTTTCCTATTACCCAATTCAATCCTTTGGACACAAGTCCTCCAGAACAACTTCCAGTTGGTTCACAATCTAGAAGCTCTTGGTCTGAAAGGCTAATAAGATTCCCTGTCTTTATTGCAACTATTCCTTCAATCGCGCCTACAGATGCGAATGCCCAACAACAACCTAAGAAAAAGAAAATATTATTTTGCATGTCAGACAAGAATGTGATCTGAATTATTAAAACAAAAATGTCTTGCAAACACAACAAACATACCACAAGGGCCTTGTTGCTTAACAGGAGTGACAGCTCCCTTCGACCTCCAGTCCAAGGTTGTTGGTGGATCACTACATGTTACGCCCTGAACATCATCTTCGTTCAAAATATCCATGTCGTCAGTTTTTAAGGTCATATATGTTTCTTTGAACTCCGTGAAGCTCAAATCAGCAAAGTTGGTCAGACCAAGAAGAACGTTATTAGGCGAGTCTCTCTTTGCATTAATTTCTACTATATATTTCAAATTTGTAACAAATATTTCAAATTTTTTCGCCATCAGATCTAGATCATTGTAGACTCGTCCATGTTCTTTCTTCCATATTTGAAATAATTGTATAACATCATCTTCATTAGGAAGCTTTTCAAGTTTATGACTCAATATAGAGGAATTGGTATTGGTTGGGATCTCAAAATTTGAGGATATATTTAAATGTGGAGGTTTCTTTTTCTGAAGGGCAAAGTATATACATATGCATGCAGTGAAGATGATGAAGAAGCGAAATGAGTTTGAGTTGTATGAAATCTTCATCTTTTATTAAAACTAACTTGAAGATACAACTTTTTATGGAAAGATGTGTATTCTTTAAAAGTCAGTTTCACATATTTATAGAATATAAACTAAGATCTAAAGTTCAACTTGCTAGTTTATATTTCTTTTGGTATCATGAAGTCAATGGTTAGCCAAATTATTGATCTAATCTAAAAAGTAAGTAAAACCGGAAGAAAAATAACTAATGTATAGAATAAATTTATGGATTTGTATGAAATTTTGAAAAACTGCCTAAGATTGCTCCTTACCATTTTAAATAAATAATAAATTATCATTTTATTCTTATTATAATAATAATAATAATAATAATAATAATAATAATAATAATAATAATAATAATAAAGGATAAAAGATTAATATTTTATGGAAATGTTAATGAATGTCCTTAGGGCAATAATTAAGAGATTAAAATGGTAAGTTGAGCGTTAGTTAATAGATTAAAAAAATATGATTTTCATAAATATATATGTATTCGATGCATTGAAAAGAAAAATAATCAATTTATTTTTAGAATATTAAGTACATTGAATTGAATGAATTGAACATAATATATTTTTTTAATTTAAATTCTTAACCAGTGTCCGAGGGTACTGATTAATATGACCATATTTTATTAGAAGAATGGATAATATATTTTCAATCAATCATAATTAATTATTTATTAAATATTATAATTATTTGATGTATGAAAAATATTTTTCTTAACTAGCCAAAAATATAGATGTCTGAAGTGGGTCTTTTTTGTCGAGTCTTATTTTATTATTTGATGGAATACATAGTCTCTTTTTTTAATCACATAATGCATAGTCTTATTTTAATGTGTTCAACGAGAGATATTAATATATTCCAAATCAAAATGTCAATGGTTCTATTATATTACAAATATGTATTGAAATAGAATAGAATGTAGTTTCCAGGAAGAACAATGCTAACATGTAATGTACTCTAGCTTACTTAATTGGTTGGTGTGATCGTTTTTGCATTTTAACTGTCACATATTTATTTTAAATTTTTAATTTTAAATATTTGATATTTTTGATGAATTTTACACCTTAAGATTAAGGGTCATTTAATTATAACCATACACCATTAACCCCGAATATTTTATCTATGGCATCTTTTCCCCCCTTCTTCTCTATATTCATCCTCATCTTCATAATCTTCATTCAATTCCCACAAATATTTCGAAAAATTAAAATTCCATAATTGAATTTAATAATTTCCTTTTACTTTCAATTGCTCCCACTTTAATTTTTCAATTACTTTGACAATCACCTGAATTACTAAATAAAAAATATATAGCAAAGATGGATTTTCTTTGAATAACTTATTTTGCTAAAATAAATACTAAAATAACATAGTGTTCGAATAAATTACTAAAGTGGCGTAGTTTTGTACTTTATATGTCATATGAATTGGCGTATAAGTACAGATTTGATTTTTTTAGCATACACCCATGCGTCAATCAGATTGGTTAATGGATTGTTTCTATTTTTTTCTTCATTTCCACCTATACGCCAATCTGATTGGCGTATTTGTTTTATTTTTTTCTTTAAGCACTCATGCGATTTGGTTTGGCTAATAATTTTTCTTTCTTTTACACTTATTCACCAATTGAAATGGAGTATATGTTTAAAGTGATAAATTTGCCTATAAATAGCGTGAGCTTCCTCTCATTTGTTATTCAACAATATATTTCTTTCTTTGTCCTCCTCATAAATCTTTAACAAAGAGATCTACATCTCAACATGTTTACTCCTGTAAATCACCGTCGATCATCATCATCATTGTCGTACCCCAAAATTTGCCCTCCCACATTCAAGACCATGTGTTTCAAGAGGTCTCTCAATGATCACAAGATTTTCAATTGGTCAAAGGGATTGAAGGTTTCATCCGACAAAGCCTCCTCCTGAACAATGGATCTTAAAACTAGGGTTTTGAGTTTCCCCAAGAAAAGTGGACTTCCAAAGTGTAGCACCTCCTTTCTATACCCCCAAATAATCAATTAATAATTTAGGCACAATGTTTATGGATTGCTCACACCCCACACGGACACACAATCCGATTGCTCACAACCCACACGGGCACACAATCATTTGTGATTAAATCATCCATTTCTCACACCCCACATGGACACACAATGTTTATGGATTGTTCACACCCCACACAGACATACAATCTGATTGCTCACACCCCACACGGGCACACAATCATTTGTGATTAAATCATCCATTTCTCACACCCCACATGGGCACACAATGTTTATGGATTGCTCACACCCCACACGGGCACACAACCCGATTGCTCACACCCCACACGGGCACACAATCATGTTGTAATCATCGCTCACACCCCACATGGACACACAATGTTACAACAGATTCACATAGAATCCCACAACACAAGAATGCATACATTATGCTTCACATGCAAAATGACCCACAACATTCTGGAAAATGCATACATAGTCACAATATAATTATTGTAGTACCCTAATTTTTGCCCTAAGATTTCTTCGTATTTCATCTACATCTTGCATACAAATAAGATCGCACTGGTTTCTCGGTTCTTCTCGGGTGTAGGTTTGTGCTTCACAGGGGATCACCATTACCGTTGTTTTTTTATTTTTTGCTTTATATTTGTTTACGTTTATTAATCATTAACCAAAATAAAAAATATGGTTTGCCTCTTCTTCTCTCTGTGTTGCAAGATTTCAAAGACAGAGCAATGATTTCGATTCATATGGACATTTGACCTAATCTTGGTCAAACTATCAAAAGATTATTTCAATTGCAAGATGTTTGCGCTAGTGGTTATTTCTCAGACAATGCATATTCAAAAGTTCAAGTTGTGTTGTGTGCGAAAGTCATCAGTTTATCGAACAGTGTTGCGTGTGAAGTTCAGTTTGAATTTTCAGTTTATCAGTGGTTCATCGGTGGATTTATTTTCCTCAATATAGATTCAATTAATCAAGGCAATTTTCAGACGATTCAAGTGGTTGTGGTTTAAGTGGCAAGGTTCAGGTTATTCAGTAATTCGTGATTGGTTTTATCAAGTGGCTTGTGAAAGAAAATTCAAGATTTGATTTTGGGTTTAAAATCATCACTTAATCCATTACACATTTCCGACTAAACCATCATTTTTTTTATAAATATATACATTATCCATTTCTATTCATTTCTTTTAAACCATTTCCCTTTATTTTCCATTTTTTCGAATATTCGATTATCCAAATTACTTTTTTTTTCTTAACCATTTCCAATTATCATTTTTTTTATCTCATTATCCAAATAATCCCTCTCTCTTAATCCATTTTCTAGACCACATTCAATTTTAACATTCATCCATATTCAATTTTTTTTTAAATCCATTCTATAAGATCCAAATGTCCATTTTTATCCTTAAAGCCCATTCATAAAAAAAATCACATTTTATATCCTTTTATTAGCCCATTTACATTAGAAAAAAATTGATTAAAAAAACACATGCTTGTGAATTATTTTCGGTCATTTTCATGAAGCCAAGCCAACTAAAGTCAACATATATAAGCTATCTACAAACACCTAGAAAGAATTACTACCAACTTCATTTCATTATTTAAGCTGAGCAACATGTCATGTGATCTTTCCAGCTACACTTACAAGCCATTTGCCATCCAGCCACGCATAGCCATCAGCCGTCGTACACACCAAATACACGCGTTCTACACACTAAAACAACATCAGCTTTTGTAGTATTCAAAATGCGGTTCATCAACATACAACAACACACAAAATGGAATAAGCTACAACATGAAACGCTAATGGCATCAACATAAAACACACAAGCCCAGCCGGTACTTCATATTATACAAGCCATCAGTCTCAAAACGCAAGCATCAGTAATTAAAACGCAGAGAATTATTCACAAAAACACAACACAAGTCATACAAGCACATATACACAAAACACAACACCGGCCAAAACGACTCGCACGCATACACAAAACGCAGCACCCGCTGAAAACATAAAACGCAACGCCAAAATGCAAGGGCCAGCACATCAAAAAGCAGTAACTTGAAACTGCAAACACGCACCCTTCGTGACCTCAAAACGCGGCAGAATCACTTCAAAACGGAAACAGGAATTGGGTTGCAAATTGAATCACAAACTCTATAAATTGAGTAGCTTCCTCACTCCAAATTCAAGCTTAAAAAGCCTCCTTAATTGCTGCACAAATACAACGAAGCTTCAATTTCATTCACTCTTAACCTTCATAACCATCAAAATTCATCAAACTTTCTTCCAATTTCCTTTGGCTTTCACCACTCTTCACCTTCAATACAAAATTGCGATCTGAAGAGGAAAAATCGTTGACCGGGATGAGTTAAGATAGAGAGATCCGATCGCGTTTTCAAAAGAAAGTAGAAGGAAGGTTTCGCGCGGTTTGACCTGCGATTGAGAAAGGGTGGGTACTGTAGCAATATTTGTTTTGGTTATGTGTGAAAGAAGAAGATGAATAGAAGGATGGTTGTGTTTTGACTGACGATTAGATTCCTGACTCCATTACTTTGAAGTCTGTGGACAAAGGTTCTCAGCTCTTCTTGCCCCTGAGCTAAACTTTGGATAAGAGCCACCTGGCCATTCATCTGGATCCTCATTTCTGCCATCTCAGCTTACAATTATTCCAATTGACCATTCTTGTTATCTACAGGATTTTCAGAGAGGAGTGCTTTCAACTCTTCTTTCCCCTTGGAAAAATCCAGGATCAATTCTTGGAACTGAGCATTCTGAGCCTGGAGATCCTTGACAGTTTGTTCGAGAGCCATTTCTGCTGAAATAAACAGCGAGAAAATTGAGAAACCTGTTATAGAAACCTGTCATGCAATGATATGGTATGTAGATTCATATGCAATGTTTTCAAGGACCGCGGGATTTAAATTTGTTTAAAGAAAAACAAAAACAAATTTTTATTAGTAAATGTTTAATATAATTTTGCCCCTTGGGATTACAATGAAATGAAATAACAATAAAATACAAAAATAAATATGGGGTTTTAAGTCTCCCATGGACGCTTCCTCTTGGTGTGGAGATATTTGTTGAGGTTTTGCTCCTCATGAAGTTGCCTTGTTAGCTCCAGAATTCTTTCTTGACCAGCTCTGAAATGAGTCTCAAAAGTATCCCTTTGCTCCTTCAACTAAATCCAGGACTTTTGCAACTCTTCCAAATCAGTGAGCATGTCTGGATGAAGGATGGTATAAGGAACATATCATTCAGCAACAGACTTCATAGTGACTGGTAGAATAGCAGGATATGGCATCATAAGAGTCTGAGCACGAGATCGCACCCATCTGAGATAAGGTTCCATAGGAATGGAGTACTTTGGTTCCAAAGTCTTGCTCTCAACTTTTATTCACCTTGCTCCAAGCTCGTACAAACCTTTGATGGTAACCCTGAAGATCGTTGTCGTAGTCGAACACAATACCCTGAATAAGCATGTCATGAGGACCATTACTCCGAGCATAACCAAACTGACGTAGTGCTAAAGAAGGGTTGTAGGTAATTCCCCCTCTTATGCCTAGGAGTGACACATTAGGGAACTCCCCACATCGGTCAATGATAGTAATATTCTCCATAGATCGAGAGCACCAATGAATGTCTGAATGAGAAAGTGTCATGATCCTCTTAGACCACCTGAACCCTTGTTCATTCTTCATCACTGATCGAGGAAGGTGAGAAATAAATCACCTAGATAGTAGAGGTATGCAACACATCAGAGTTCCTCGTGCCTTCGTAGTACGGGTATGAAGAGAATGTAAGATATCTCCAAGTAATGTAGGCACTGGGTTTTGAGTCAGAAATATGTTGATGGCGTGCACGTCTATGAACTGGTTTGGATTAGGGAACAACACTAAGCCATAAATTAATAGGTCTAGGATCTACTCAAAAGCATCATAGCTCATATCCTTCAATAACACTTAAGCTTTCTCCATCAATACCTTAACAAGAATACCCTTAACTCGCTTCTCGTTTCTAGGACAATGTTTGATTTCTTCAAATGTAGGGCTGCAACAATGACTTCAGGTTTATGCTCTTTCTCTAAGCCTGTGAAGGGTCTCTGATCAAGGATAGGTATACCCAGTAATTTGGAGAACTCTTCCATTGTAGGTACCAGCTGATAGTCGGGGAATGTGAAGCAATGATGTTTAGGATCAAAGAACCGAAATAGGACACTCATCATGTCTTCATTGAAACCTGAAGTGACTAGATCCAGTAGGTAACCATGTTTCCTGATGAACTGGGAGTTTCAGAAACTTGAGAGACCAATTCCTTTAGCTTAGAAGGTATCTCTACAAAGTTGATCCAGATAGTATTCCTACGAGCAGAAGCCATGACTTGCAACAAAGAACAAAGATAAATCCTTTGGTCCTTGAAATGGTTAGTGAAAATGCTATGTGTAACATCCCAAAATTTGCCCTCTGATTTATTACCATTTACTGGCTTCAAACTTCATGGTCATCTGCATTTCCCGTTATGTTATGGCATTCATAAGTAGTTATTCAGTTATGGTATTTCACTTGAGTGGTTCAAGGGTTTCATCCCGGGTCTGGTTTTGTTGGTAAGGTTAGTCGATCGAAAATGGTGTTCAAATCCTCATATCAAAGACATGGTATTATTTCTGGTACAAGAAGATTCAGTGGGGACTCATACAAAAAGTCAAGACATTATAGTCCTCTTAATGGTTCATTGTTGGTAATACAAGTTAAAGAGGTTTGAGTTGAAATAATCATGTTAGGATTGGTTATATGGAGTACTTAGATTCTTCTCATGCTAATATTATTTCCAGTCCACTGCCCATTTCGTTCATGTTTCCAATTCGATTATTTGAAACCCATTTCTTGTCATATCTTTATTCACAAAATTGGTCATTTAATTAACACTTTCTTTTATTACCCATTCTTCATTTTTTAGTTTAAATCTAAAACTAGAAGATCATTAACCATGTTTTATGTAAGAACATTTCTTTCTTTTTCCTATTTGAATTCCTTTGTCCTTATCTATTCCTCACCCAGTCCAATAATCATTTTTAGTTCCGATTTAATATCCATTTGATTCAATATCAATTCAAGACCATAAAATCATTAAACCAAAGTTTAATCCTATTCCAGGTCTTATTTCACAAGTTCAAACTCATGACTCAGGTTATAAGGCCCATTGATCTTTTTGTCTTGTTCTTATAATAAAATGTGTAACTATAGAAGAAAAGGATTGCTTGGGAATTAATGGAAAAATTATCGAATGATCTTGAGGTCATTAATGTGGGAAATGCAAGTCACTACCAGAAATACAGAAGGAAAAATTCGGAAAGGAATATTCATGACGGTTGGTGTAATATATCTTTATGAAGGTTGTCTATAGTATAATATCCGGTAATACATTGAATTAGCATATGATTAATTGTAAAACAAAATATATATATATCTATATATATATATATATATATATATATATATATATATATATATATATATATATATATGTCAGTGTGAAACAGAAGAAAAGTGCAAATGTCCAACAAATATCACGAGATCTATTCACTTTCTTCGAAGTATAGCCTATGGCTGGAGAGCAAGAAAAAAAACCAGTGAGAAAAAAAATATTGAGAAAATATTCATATTTTCTCCATTGAAGCACCACTTTTGGTATTGATGAACATAAAAAAATCAGTGAGGAAAATATCGAGAATCCATGTCAAATTCTATTACAATCAGTTCTAACAAGTTTTTTTACAAGCTATAACAGAATCATAAAAGAAATGCTAACTACCCAAAAACTAACTTAACTGAAAATCAGGGTGAAAGTACAAAGTTACCCTCACTATGCTACTGATATATAAAAAAGGTTTGCTGCAAATTGGAGGGGCTGAATTTCCCAGAATCCTTCCACCCCAATTCATCATTCACTTCATCCTCTTCTTGACTCCATCACCATAATCTTCAACTTTAGTCAATCTCTCACCATCACTGCAAAACCTTCTTCTTCAATCCCTATTGGATTCATCACGATTCCGCCATCTTATATCCTTTTTGCAATCACAAAATCTTCACCGTCCGCACCATATTCCACTCTTCAATGACCTTCACCACCTGCATCAAGGAAAGTTCAACAAACTTCCAAACAACAATTCTTCTATCAAGAATTGCCACAGAGGGAAAACCGAAGTAACAGAAGCCAAGGATGAGAAGAAAGATGAAGCATAGTTGATAAACAGAAAGGGAACATTGCATATACCTGAGTAGCGAGTGCTAGTCCATTGTTTTCAGCGCGACTCGCGAATCAACGGTAAGACTCACATCATATCAATAATCATAGGACAGCCGCATCTGTTCCGTCTTCAACCTTCCAAATTCGCAATTGCAAGCCCTGTTATCATCTTCTTTGATCACCATTGCATCAATCCTTCAGGGAACCGAATAAGAACAATCAGTGTTCAAGACTTCCATCAGCTTTGCATTGGTCCTCAACGAGCTTCACACAAGAATATCCATCGCCTCCAACCGCCATCGTTGCGGCATCACCTTCAACAAAACACTGAAGAATCAAAGAACCTGCAAATTGAGAAATGGATCAAGAATCCTGTTGGTGAGCATGCCGGCTTCAACATTCCGTGGCCTTATTTCTCCATTTCTCGAATAGCTTCGTAGTATTCGCCATTGTATCAGGTTGGAACATACATCAACAAAAAAAGAAATCAATGAATCAGGCATAAGGGAGTATGCGTTTCACACACAAAAAGGCTTAGAACAATCAACAATAAACATATAAGATTACCGTTTCTTCACCTTCGACAAACTTGCGATGAATCGGCATCCTCCATTGTCGTCAAGAAAGCTCGTCAAGGCATGAATCAAAGGGATTATTCGACAATCAGAAGCGGAAAAAGGACACGGATCCGGGGCCATCGTGACGCAGTGAAACCTCACACAGAGAGATTTGAAGGTTGTGCCCTCGCGAGTTCGTCAGCGGCAACGTCATCCCCTTCTTCAGGTTTTCTTCGAAACTGTTTGCTTTGATCATTCAAAATATATAGAGCTGAACGAGCGGCGTTTTTCGTCGGTGTTTAAGTTTCCGTTACGGCTATTCCGTTTGGTTCGAAAGGGAGACAGAAATAAGAAGAGTTTGGGATACGGAGGAAGAGATAGTTTAGGGGGGATTTATGGCGGTGACGGTATTAAGGGCTAGAAGATGATGGTGAGGCCGGCGGCGATATTAAGAGTGAGGAGGTGATTGCGGCGGTTAGGGTTTCTCACAGAGGGGGAGGCGCCGCCTAGGGAGGAACATGGAGAGGTTAGGGTTTTGTTAGGTTAGGGAAGAAGACCTAGGTTTTTTCATCCAATTTGTGTTGTGTTTAGATTGTTTCTGTCTATTTTATTATATATAAATTTAGTTAATAAATATTAATTAGAATATTAAATTAAATGTAAAGATTAGGATTAATAAAATAGTAATTAGAATAATGAAGAATGAAATTAAAGACCATTAATCCATTTAAAAACCATTAATTGATAAGTTTAAAAAATAAAATCTCATAAAAAAAATCTTATAAGAGAATTAATAGAAAATTATTAAGTATGTTTTTTAATGGGCCTGCGAATATGCTGTCTACACCCCCATGCGCAAGCCCATTTCCCTTTTCAACTAGCAAATTACTTTATATGCACCCCTTTTATTTTCTTAAGTTCTTTTTAATCTCTATTTTACACCATTTCATTTTAACTCACAAAAAAAATACTAATTGAATAATTAAAATTCTATAAAAATTAAGATAGAATATTAGCTCAATTTTGAACTTGTCCCAATTTTTATTTTCTGAATTTTATCAATTTTTGATTTAATTTCGATTTTCTTGTTTTAATTGATTCATATTAAATTCCTTCATAAACACATAAAAGTGTACAATTTATTTAGGCCACTTCCCGTAATCTTTTCTGCCCATTCTTTTTGCTATGATTAAAAGACAAGTTAAAGTACCTAGAATATTTTTTGGTGAATTTTTAGGACATTTTTTCTATTGTTTTGGTAGTATAATTTGTGTAAATTTGTGATGGAACTTTACATAGAATTAGGTGGTCATTTACCATAGTTAGGTTTAGAATTTTTGAGAGATTTTTTAGCATAGTGATATAATCAGGTTCAAGACCTTAGGAAATTAATTTTATATTTTTCTCATGACTTTTAATATTTTTGCCATTTTAATTCATTCCTTCACATTATGCATATTCATAATTCATATTATTCACTAACTATTTGCTTTTTTGTGCAAGGTATGTGTTCAAGGATTGGCTTATTGGATTTGGATATTTTTATGCCTTAATTGTGTTTTATACTTTATGTACTTTGTGATGTAATAGCTTAGAATTTGTATGCTTGTATAGTTTCCATAAATAGGATAGAAAAGATAAAACGAATCGATAGAAAACCAAATTTTCAAAAAAACAAATAAAGTATTCGATCCAACGTCGAGTATATTTTCAAATAAATAAATAAAGTTCATATTATTTTAGGGTTCCACGATTACCTTCATTCCACTCCATTCAACCAAAGGCAAACCTTGCATGTTTCACACCATAAGTCGTGCGTCTTAGCACCACGCAACCGACCCACCCGAACCATTGTTCCATCCCGTTTACATTTCATATACGTTTTTACCTACCATGACCTAGGAGGACCCTATTGCTCATTACTAACTTCTTTTACTTGCATGTTTAGTCTTATATCTCTTATATCTCTTAGGTAGATTTTAATTGCAAACCTCACTAACCATAGGTTATCCATGAATTCAAACTGGTTTAGGGTAAGTCTAGTTTCCCTTAGAATGTTTACCTTTTATAACTTGAGTCTCTTCTCATCTTAAAAGAAAATAAAAAAACACTTAATAAAGGAAAGGTGTACAATGCGTCACGAGCCTTAAGCTATACGGGAAATGATCAGTGGAGGTCTCCTTCACTCTTCTAGGATGCTTCACAAACGTTCCATTGGGGGCGATCTTGGAAAGTATTCGCTCCTGTGTCATAGTCTTTAGTGTTGTACATTCAATAAAATTCAAAACATTTCTTATAAAAGACAACAAACCAAGAAGTCACGTCTTCTTTCTCATCTCATACTCTTTGCGGACGAACATGAATTGTCTCGACAGTTCAAACAGCGACACGGTAAACACCCTCGAGTCAGAGCCGGTAACACCTGAGCTAGAACTATGGCAACGTCATCCTAAAAACCACAAACGAGTGTAAGCCTTAGTTAGACGAACTACGGCGTCTCTGATCCTCATTTATCCCGATGAGGTACGTAGGCAGTGGGGTAGGGCCCATTCGAGCACAATCTTTCTTTTTCCCTACATTTTCCCATTTTATTCCCATTTGTTAATTCCATTCCTTTTCTCATTTCCATTTCATTCCAGATAGCTATTCTTCCAGTTAAACAGCATATTATTTATCACCCTTTGAAAATAGACCTTTAAGCGTGGATCCCGTCGGGTACGGCGGACGGATTGGGGTGCTAATACCTTTTCAATTCGTAATCGACTCCCGTATCCAGATCTTTGGTTCGCAAGGCCTCGTCCTTTTCCTTCTTTCTTAGGTTTGTGCAACATTACCTTTCCCATTCCTTTGGGATAAAAATGTCTGGCTGGCGACTCTACCTTTTCCGCGCCACTTTCGCGTTGGTACTAGGATGAAAATCCCGGGAGCGACAGCTGGCGACTCTGCTGGGTGTCGCTCCCACTAAATGAAGCTAAGTCAGATAGGGTACAGACGCGAACGGTCGGCGAAAGGGACAATGAGAACACACAGCCGTGAACTCACTGGAGATGAATAGAGTCGCCAGCTAGGCATTTTTATCCCGGAGGAAAGGTAATGCTGCATAAACCTAGAAAGGGATGGATAAGACGGTTGCGAACCAGAGAGACTGAGAAAGGGGGTTGGTTACAACCTGGGAAGGTATTAGCACCCAGATTGTCCGTCGTACTCGACGGGATCCACGCTTAAAAGATTTGTGTTTTAAAGGGGTAGTGTCAGTGCAATCTGTGTGTACAATAGCTGGAAGAAAATGTACAGGTGTCAGTGTAAGAGAAGTGTGAAGTATATAAGTGAAGTGTCAGTGTGAGGATGAGAGTGGAATGCTCATGACTATGAGGCTTAAAAGAATGAAGCTGGAAGGAGGGGGAATATACAGAGACTTTTTGTTCGATAACTGTTAAGTTATGCCTACGTATCCTCTCGTGCAATGAGGAAGTCAGAACACCGTAGTTCGACCCAAAGAGACTGAAAGATGAATTGACTTGTGAACTGCTTGCTTGCCTATGCTCAAGTGTATGACCTGTCTGGCTCAGGTGCTAACTGTCTTGCATTAGACGGAAGAAGCGAGTTCTCGTTTATGAGTGAATGAGATGAGAAAAGAATCCCGAAGGAGACGATTATTGTTTGTTTTTGTATTTTAAGTCTTTTATTGCTTTTGAATTTGTCATAAGTTAATGAGCTTAAGCCTAAACCAATGGATTTAGTAAACTCATCACATCTTCCCTCTGATTAGGGGTAATGAGAATACCTTAAGTGTGAAGTCAGATTCTCACACTTAATCACCTTTGGTGTAGGATTAAGATCATTAACCTACTTGTGATTATTTAGATGTTTTTGGTGTTTTTGTTTAGTGTTGAGTAATGAGGTTAAGCCATAATCAGGGATTAAACAGGTTCATTACACCATCCTAATAGAAGGATAATAGATGAGAATGTTTAAGCTGAGGAAAGCTCCTCAACTTAATCCATGATTAGGGATTAAACTCATGACAAAACAAGCCTTTGATTGAGTGGATTTTATTTAATGATGTGGTGATGAAGTGAGTTTTATGATTTGTAAGACAACTTGAGGAGGACTTGTCCATTAACACTAGGGTTAGTCCTTCTTAACCAGTTAAGGAAGAATTAGAACCCTAATGCAAGGCCCAAGTTACAAGTGTGAAGTCTTGATGATTATTAAGTGAATTGATTAAAGGATTTAAACACATTAAGGGTTTAACACTTAGGATTAAAGTTATACACTCCATCCTAAGAGAAGGATGCAGGCATAAGCTTAATCACAAAGCCTTAAAGCCTTTAGGGTTTAGTCCCTGATTATGAGATGAGAAGAGAAGACTCAAATGAGACACAAAGGTAAAACTAAGAGGGGAGACTAATCAAAACCCTAATCATTGTCATGCTTGGTTGTTCCTAAGGTTTGTGAGGTTTTCAAGAGAAGTCTTCAATGGAACCACCAGGAAGCAGATGAAAGGATCAGGAGAAGCAAAGTGACTTGCTTCATTCAAGAAGTCAAGTCACTTGAAGAAAGAAAGTGGGAAGAAGAAGAATGAGCAAGCTCAATCTCAAACACAAGATAAAATGCAGCATGGATGCAAGAGAGATGAAAAGAAAAGTTATGAGAAGTGAAGGCAAATTCACTTCTCAAAATCACTTACCACCTGAAAAGTTAGAAAAGAAAATGCAATGCAATGCAAAATGAGATGAAATGGTATGATGAAAAACCAAACCAGAAGCATATATGAGATTATAAAGATGCTATGAGGTGCTACAAACCAGAAACAACACATGTGGATGATCATACAAGCTTATGAGTGCAGATGAAGCAAGTTAAGACACATGATCATACATGGAAAGTTATGAGATGCATATGGCATACAACATGACAAATGAGAGATGAAATACTCAAACATGCTTCCAATATGTCTTATGATGTTAAATGAATCACATGGAGGCATAAAAAGTCATGGCAAGTCAAGGTATGAATGCAAATGAAAGATGGATGCATATGGAAGCCCAAATTAGGGTTTATGAACAATGCAACAAACAAAAGCCAAAACCAGAAGCAAACAACATTATAAAAAATTGAAAATGCACTCAAAGGATCCCTAAACCTATGCTAACTCACTTCCCAAAGGAGAGGTCTCAACTCTTAACCAAATTCAAGTTATGATTTTCTTAAGATTTCTAGGGTTTTAGGGTTCCTTAACAAGAAAATTATCAAACAAATGGAAAATGAAAGATCAAATCATGGCCATTTAATCTCAAAAACTACATGCTAGACACAATGCAATGCAAGAAGAATCAAGGTCCAACTCTTTACGGTTAGGCAGAAATGATTTTTGGAAATTTGGATCAAAATAATGCATCAAAATGATTTTAATTCAATGAAAAATTCTCAAAATGCATCAAGATCAAAAAATAAATTGGGTTTGAAGGTTGGACAATGTTTCTAAATGTCTTAAAACACTTCATGTATTTTTTGGTGATTTTTAAATACCTAAAAGTATTTTTAATAAATTAATTTTCATTAATCAATTAAAAATAAACTTTTAAATATTTAAAAATACTTTTTTAATGCTAAAAATGAAAATAAAAATATTTTTGTGTTTTAAAAATTAATGAAACCCTTGGTAAAAAGTTTCATAATTTTTAAATGATTTTTACTATTTTAAATAAATTGTACAAATTAAATGAGAAAGAATGAAATTAAAATCAAAATAAATGGAAGTATGCTGGATGGATGGCTGAGATTGAGCCTGGCCAGGAAAGGGTTGACTGCGCGCGCAGATCAAAGGCCCACATTTAAACTTGGTTAATCTGAATTATTAATTAATTAAATGTGATTAGGGTTTTTAATGGTGAATCTCAGCCACACACACACGCGGCAAGTCAACAAAGTCCACTGATCCAACGCACGAAATTCAAACTGCCTTAATTACAGGATTAAAACCCTAATTATTTTCAGGTGGCCGGAGAAGACCTCCGGTCGTCTTCTCCGGTGGGAACCCCACCTGAAAATTTCTAAAACTCTCAAAATGTAATTAAAATGAAATCTAAAAACACAGAAATGATTCCCACAACCCACTGAATCAAAACCCCAACACAAACATCATTTATATTTCATCAAACTCATGAATCGAAACAAACAAAATTTTAGGGCAAGACTTTCAGAACACGATTACATCCTTGTTTTTCCACCATTTTCAAAACTAAAGACATATTCATGATCAGGGAGGCATATAGAACAACTTAAGAACTTTAAAAATGATTTCTGGAAAAAATGTTCTTGAGCTACCTGAGTTTCGAAGCTTTCAATCTTGCAACTTTCTGCCCTCTTCCTTTGATGCAAACCACCCCCTTTGGTCCCTTGATG
Organism: Lathyrus aphaca; assembly: GCA_963966055.1. Taxonomy (NCBI): domain Eukaryota; kingdom Viridiplantae; phylum Streptophyta; class Magnoliopsida; order Fabales; family Fabaceae; genus Lathyrus; species Lathyrus aphaca. Next base: position 40,233,755 of record OZ014519.1, on the reverse strand, counting down.
ATGTCTGGATGCTCAGCAAGAGTTTATGTTGGCTGGTTTGGGAGTTTGAACAGCTTCTGCTCAAGCTCAGGTGAGAATGGTGTTTGTGATTCAGGCAGTTTCAGGCAAGGGTGAGGGGTTCTTTGTGATCAGGATGATGATTTGAGAAGGTTTGTGAAGTTTGTTCAAGTGTTTGTGGCCTGTGTAAAGAGTTTCGAAGGCTTTGGCTTTGAGAGTGAAAAATGGGGAAGCTGAGTTCTTGCTGGTTTCAAGCTTATGTCTTGTTGGTTTGAGTTCAGTGAGGCATGGTGAGAAGATTAGTGGAGTTTGTTTGAGTGTTTATGGCTTGTGGAATGAGATTCGAAGGCTTTTGCTTGAGGGAGTGAAAATGGAAATGTGATGCTAAGGCTTGCTTCAGGCTTGCTTGGTATATGAAATGGCTGGCATTTGATCCACATAAACAAATCCCATTGGTCAGGTGATGTGACCTGGCCTGCTGTGATAGGTGAGCTAGCTTTTGCAAAAAGTCCACTCTTGTGTAAGAGAAAGCATGGGAAACTTCTAGCTTGGTACAAGGGGTGTGGGCTGCGCAGCAAGGTGAAGGGAAAGGCTAGGGTTGGTTCAGCAGCCAAGGCAGCAAGTGGATGGAAGTGTGATGATGGTTTTGCAACTTGTTTACTTTTAGTTCACATGAAACTATCTTGCTCCCAAGGCCATGAAACATGAGAAATTCTTAGTCCATTCTGAACTTTAGGGTACATGTGATGTTTGTGTGATGGTTAGACATGAATTAGAAGTCACAAATGCCTTGGTACAAAGTTTTTGCAAGTTTTCCATTTGGTGCATATTTTGAAAATTAGTGATTTTTGCCAACTTTGACACACCATAACTTTTGATCCAAAATGAATTAGGTCATGTTCTTGTACTTTTTGAAAAGGGAAAGATCTAATCTACAACTTTCATGACCAAAGTTTTTTCCATTTGAAGCATTTTTGGATCAAAAAGTAAGGGTTGAAAAATTGCCTAAAATGACAAATTCCTTAAAAGTCAAACTTGCCCTAAAAAGTCAACTTTGTAAAAACTTGTAATTCTTAAATTTTGTGAACTTCAAACTTCCCTTATGATCAAATAAAGATCATATACACTCAAAATGATGAAGATCACCCATTGGTTGGGTCATTGGGGGCCTCAGATGCCCTGATTTTGCACTGACTTGTCCAGAAAGTCAACTCTTGATCAGATGACTTCCCCATGGAATTTCTTCATGAAAATTGATATGCACACTCCCTATACCATATAGAGACCAATAGAAACAAGAATGACCAAAAAATTTGGAGTTATGGCCTCTGAAACCAAAACCCTAATTTTAGGTCAACTGTGCAATCAAACTTGGCTCTGCCTCCATACCAATCCCAGTTCTTGTGATTCTTTGGAATTATTGACTTTGAGAGGATATAATATGATGCTTGAACACACATGGACCCCCTTGAAGTGATTGTTGATCTTTGGAGTGGCTCAAGAGGCTCTTGGATTGCTCAGATCACAAACCCTAGATGCAGATGACTTAGAACCAATGCAATGAATCAAAAATGTGATATGAGATGTTATGATTGTGTTTATGCATATGAAATGATCACAAGCCATGGTGTGAATGGGTGAGGGCAAATTTGGGGTGTTTACAGCTGCCCCTATTCAAGCATGAGTTAGCTGTGCAGGATGTAAGCTACGGCTTAACAGGCAAACAAGATAACTTGTGGTTGAATACCAAAGACAATCCAAAATTTGCACTCACAGAATGAAGAAGAAAAGGGATATAGATTGTAAAAGAAAGTAAAGTATACTGTAAAGTGTGGGCGACGGAGGACGACCGTCGAGCAGAGGACGACTGCTGGGCAAAGAGCAATGACGGGGACGGCCGACATGCTGGGAAAAGTGCGGAAAATAAAGCAATGACGGGGACGGCCGGCATGCTGGGGATAAAAGAATTATGATGGGGACGACCATCAAGTAAAGCTGTAAAATTCTCTGGGGATTAATGAAACATGACGGGGACGGCCATCAAGTTCATAAAGTAAGGTAACCATTGATGGGGACGGCCATCGGGCTAAAAAAAGAAAAGGGACCACGACGGGGACGGCCATCGGGTTAAAGAATAAATGAAATAACAGGTGATGAGGTACGGTCATCAAAGGTGAAGGACGATCACCTAGCAGGGGACGGCTGCTCTGTTGGGGATAAGATGAGGGACGGTCATCTAAGGTGGAGGACGACCACCTGGCAGGGTACGGCTGCCAAAAATATTGCGGCATAGGACGAATGCCGGATAAAAGGTCAACGATGGGGACGGCCATCGGATGAGCATGATGGAGGACGACCATCAAGAGGTGGAGGACGACCACCTAGCAGGGGACGGCTGCTCTCAAGGCTTACCATGACATAGGACGAATGCCAGGTAACCAAAATCAACAATGGGGACGACCATTGGATAAAATGATGAAGGACGATCATCAAAAGGTGGAGGACGACCACCTAGTAGGGGACGGCTGCTAAAAATCAACGATGGGGACGGCCATCGGATGAGCATTATGGAGGACGACCATCAAGAGGTGGAGGACGACCACCTAGCAGGTTACGGCTGCTCTCAAGGTTATCATGACACAGGACGAGTGTCAGATAAACAGAAATTTGTTTGTTGGTGATGTACTGGGGAATAGTAAACACGGACGAGTATTTACATCCAAGAAGCGAAAGGTATAAGTGTTTAGATATTTGTGTATAGATTAAAGATGCGGACGAGCATCCTTAAGACTACGATACAGACGAGTATCGGGTAGAAACAAATACTGACTCGTGTTCAAAGATGATGATACAGACGAGTATCAACTGGTTAACAGAGAACACGGACGAGTGTTGAATCTGAGAGGATTCTTCTGGGGAATAGTAGACACAGGCGAGTATCTATATTCAAGAAGACAAAAGTTTTTGACACAGTGTATGGATTAAAGATGCGGACGAGCATCCTTAAGACTATGATACGGACGAGTATCATGTAGAAACAAACGCTTGACGCATGTTCTGAGATGATGGTACGGACGAGTACCAACGAGTTAACAAAGAACAAGGACTAGTGTTGAATCTGAGGGGATATGTAAGTGGTATATACAAGATACGGGCGAGTATCTATATAAGAGTGAGTGGTGTATAGATGAGTGTTTAACTGTTGGGGAGAATGACACGGACGAGTGTCAAAAGGGGGAGAGTGTAATATAAACAAGTATCTGATATACAAAGTATAGATGACTGCGCTGGGGATACGACACGGACGGGTGTCAAAGTATCGCTATATGTAAGTATATGTGAGTGCAAAGAGGACGTCTTTGGCTTTCTGCCGGGGTTATGACACAGGTGGGTGTAATGCAGGTGGTACTATTTGCTCAGGCGACTTTACTGGGGAGTGATGACACGGACGGGTGTCAAAGGGAGTACATATACTGGTGTTTGTGAATGTGAGGCAACTGCTTTTGCTGGGGAACTCCGCTGGGGATTTTGGGGAAAGTATTCTGTATACTGTTGAAGTGTCATTATTCACAAGTGTTGATTCAAAACATGGCTTATGATTATGCTATATGTTTGATTTTTACCATAATGCTCCGTGTTAAAACGGAATGCTACGCTTTGTGGGTGAATATGATGCGAATGCTATGATTATACAAAAGGTACCAAACCGGGATTCGGATCCCGTTGCTACGAAGATTTCTGGCCGATCTGCTTGAAATGGACATCCCAGCTGGGGATGAGATCCCTGGTAGATCCGATGAGACGTATCTGCTTGGGGAAATGGGTCAATGATAGACCTATTCCAATAAATGAGAGACCCAGCTGGGGTTTGTAGAAGCTTTCGTCACTCCGTTGTGATTCCTTCGTGCGTTGCTCTTCCGGATAGAGGCTGAAACTCTGTGGGGAGAAAGCTCCTTGGTTTCTGTATTTTGGCTGAGGATGAAATGACAACTTGGCTGGGAGCAGTAGCAAGTGGCAGCTCAGCTGGGGGGGTCATGAGAGGCAACTCAGCTGGGGAGAGAGCACTTCGGGTGCTAAAATTGAGTGTTGATTTGCCAGCTTGCTGGGATGAAGTTTACATGCCCCAAGTTGCGTTCTGGATTCCTGCAATCCTGAAAAGATAAAGAAACGCACAAGTATTCCCGAGGTATCCTTTGCTGGATTCCGTCATAGGAGTTTAGACACTTATGAGAGTAAGTATATTTCCTGTAAGCACGTTTTTATTTGGAGATAAACATCTGTATTCTATGCAATCAGTGTTTTCTCTAAGATATCAGACATTTTTGCAAATAAAATGTACAAGACGAAACATGACTGAAAATCTGATTTTATTAATTCATATGCCCTGAATTGGCGAGATACAGTCAAAGAAACAAATCCCCTGAAATGAGGAGATCGTTACAAATTGAGAAACAAAATGCTGGCAATGTTGATGACGCTTTAAGGAGCTTCCCCTTTTTGCTACGACTCGTATGACTTTTGACGTTCTTCTCATCTTGCTTTCTGAAGAATGTTGATTCTGATAGAAGCTTGATCCTTTCGATGCTTATCCAGTTGTAAACGATACAGACGAATTCTGAATGCAGTCGTTCGCTTATTCCCTTATTTTGCATGGATCGCCCTTTCGGGTTTTCAATCCATCGGGATACCCATTTTTGCCTGAGCTGTCCAATGCGGCTTTTCAACTCAGCGGGTGTACATTTTTCTTTATTTTTCCCTTATTTTTGCCCGAGTCTTTTATTCTGTTTTTGACTCGCCGGGATGCCCTATTTTTGCCTGGACTTACATTCTGTTTTTGTGTCCAGCGGGTCATTTTTTATGCGAAGTATTTTTTAACTGCATCTGAATTCACAGGGGACGGGAAGTCTTCACCATCCATAGTGCTGAGCATCAGTGCTCCACCCGAGAAAACTTTCTTTACTACAAATGGTCCTTCATAATTTGGAGTCCACTTGCCCCTGTGGTCTGTATGAGGAGGGAGGATTCTCTTCAGCACAAGATCTCCTACTTGGTACTCTCGGTGCCTGACTTTCTGATCGAAGGCTCTCTTCATTCTCTTCTGATATAACTGCCCATGACAGATTGCAGCCAATCTTCTCTCTTCAATCAGACTCAGTTGTTCGTATCGGGACCTAACCCATTCTGCTTCGTTCAGCTTAACATCCATCAATACCCGTAGGGAGGGTAATTCAACTTCGACAGGTAGGACTGCTTCCATACCATATACAAGCTGATACGGTGTTGCCCCAGTGGATGTTCTGATTGACGTGCGGTACCCATGCAAGGCAAATGGTAGCATTTCATGCCAGTCCTTGTAAGTGACTACCATCTTCTGCACAATCTTCTTGATATTCTTATTTGCTTCCTCAACAGCGCCGTTCATCTTCGGCCTGTAAGGAGAAGAATTGTGATGTTGAATTTTGAAGTCCCAGCATAGCTCTGCCATCATTTTGTTGTTTAAATTGGAACCATTATCAGTAATGATTCGCTCGGGAACTCCATATCGACAGATGATATCTCTCTTTAGAAATCTTGCTACCACTTGTCTTGTAACATTGGCATAGGAGGCTGCTTCAACCCACTTGGTGAAATAGTCAATGGCAACCAGGATGAATCTGTGGCCATTCGAAGCAGTTGGCTCGATCTTACCAATCATGTCAATGCCCCACATAGCGAAGGGCCAGGGTGAAGACATCACATTCAAAGGATTGGGAGGCACATGCACCTTATCCGCATAAATCTGGCATTTATGGCATTTTTTGGCGTAGGCACAACAATCAGCATCCATTGTGATCCAGTAATAGCCTGATCTTAACAACTTCTTAGCCATGGCATGCCCTCCCGCATGGGTACCAAAGGATCCTTCGTGCACTTCATGCATCAACAAGTCTACTTCTGTCTTATCGACGCATCTGAGGAGTACCATATCAAAGTTCCTTTTGTATAGGGAACCATCAGTGTTCAAAAAGAAACTACCAGCAAGCCTTCTCAAAGTCTTCTTATCATTGGAAGATGCCCCAGGTGGGTATGTTTGATCCTCCAAGAAGCACTTAATGTCATGGAACCAAGGCTTATTATCTTTAACAACATCTGCTGCGAACACATATGTTGGTCTGTCAAGTCTGGACACTGAGATCTGCGGTACAAAGTTGGCAGCTTGAACTTTGATCATGGACGAAATGGTAGCCAAAGCATCTGCAAACTGATTCTCGTCTCGAGGGATATACTCAAGCTTGACTGTTGTGAAGAAAGTCAGTAACCTCCTTGTATAATCCCTATAAGGTATCAGATGATCCTGGTGTGTATACCATTTGCCGTTGGTCTGATTGACTACCAGAGCTGAATCTCCGAACACAGTTAAAGTCTTGATCCTGAGGTCAATGGCTTCCTCAAGACCCATAATGCAAGCTTCGTATTCAGCTTCGTTGTTAGTGCAGTTGAAAGTGAGTTTCGCCGAGAAAGGCATGTGAACTCCTTTAGGTGTAATGAGTACTGCACCAACACCACGACCATTCATGTTAACAGCCCCATCAAACATCATAGTCCATTCTTCTTCCGGGTTAGGCCCTTCAGTGTGAATAGGCTCTTCATGATCTTTGGCTTTTATGAACATGATGTCTTCATCAGGGAAGTCAAATCTCATAGGCTGGTAATCATCAATAGGTTGCTCAGCAAGATATTCAGACAATACACTGCCCTTGATGGCTTTCTGAGATGTGTATTGGATGTCATACTCTGTAAGGATCATTTGCCATCTTGCAACCCGTCCGGTAAGTGCTGGCTTCTCAAATATGTACTTGACTGGGTCCATCTTCGAGATTAATAAAGTAGTGTGGGTCAACATATACTGTCTTAGTCGGCGAGAAGCCCACGCTAAAGCACAACAAGTTTTCTCGAGCAGTGAATAACGTTGTTCACAGTCGGTAAACTTTTTGCTTAGGTAGTATATTGCATACTCTTTTCGACCAGACTCGTCATGTTGGCCCAGCACACACCCCATCGATTCTTCTAATACTGTCAAGTACATTATCAGAGGTCTTCCTTCAACTGGAGGCATAAGGATTGGAGGCTCTTGTAAGTATTCCTTGATCTTGTCAAAAGCCTTCTGGCAGTCTTCGTTCCACCTGACCGTCTGTTCTTTTCTCAACAGTTTGAACAAGGGCTCACAAGTTGCTGTAAGGTGAGATATGAACCTTGAAATGTAGTTCAATCGACCTAAGAACCCTCGAACCTCTTTTTCTGTCTTCGGTGCAGGCATTTCTTGAATGGCTTTGACTTTATCATGGTCAACTTCAATCCCTTTCTCGCTCACAATAAATCCCAGCAGCTTACCCGATCGCACCCCGAATGTGCACTTGTTGGGGTTCAATTTCAATTGGTACTTCCTCAGGCGCTTGAACAACTTCAGCAGATTTACCAGGTGATCTTCTTCAGTAAGGGACTTGGCAATCATGTCATCCACATAACATTCGATTTCTTTATGGATCATATCGTGGAATAATGTTACCATAGCCCGTTGATATGTTGCACCGGCATTCTTCAGTCCGAATGGCATCACCTTGTAACAGAACGTGCCCCAGGGTGTGATGAAGGTTGTCTTCTCCATGTCTTCGGGTGACATTTTAATCTGATTGTATCCTGAAAATCCATCCATGAAGGAGAATACCGAGAACTGAGCCGTATTATTCACCAATACATCAATGTGAGGTAAAGGGAAATCATCTTTCGGGCTGGCTCTGTTCAGGTCCCGGTAATCAACACACATTCTTACTTTGCCGTCTTTCTTGGGCACAGGTACTATGTTAGCAACCCACGGTGGATAGCTAGTTACGGCAAGGAACCCGGCGTCCCATTGCTTCTGTACCTCTTCCTTGATTTTCATTGCCATGTCCGGGCGAGTACGGCGCAGCTTCTGTTTAACCGGCGGGCATTCTTCTTTCAAAGGAAGCTTGTGCACAACAATGTCGGTGTCCAACCCTGGCATATCTTGATAAGACCAAGCAAACACGTCCACGTACTCTTGAAGCAGGTCAATCAGTTGTCTCTTCACTGAGTCTTGTAAGCAGGCCCCGATTTTAACTTCTTTCACGTCTTCATCTGTACCAAGATTGATCGTTTCAACCTCCTCCTGGTGAGGAGTAATAACCTTTTCCTCCTGCCTTAACAACCTGGCTAGCTCTTCAGGAAGCTCATATTCTTCTTCAACCCCTTCATCAGCTTGATTGATTGGATTGTCAAAGTCATACGAAGTCATAGCCGTGCTGTTGTCGGTGATGTCTGGAAGGCACACTCTGCAAGGGTTCAGTTTGTTCATTTTAGTGATTTGATTTTAATCTTGTTTAGAAAAGTGAAATAAAGTTGTCATTTTGAAAACATTGCCATTTATTTTTTTGTACAAAAAGAAAAATGGAAAAACAGTGAGCGGAAAAGAAAAAGACTCGTTTGCAAAAAGATGTCTGATATTTCATTGATTAATCTTGTTGCACAAAAAGTACAGATGGCCCGATTACAAAATGAGTCTTGTCATCTTGGGCAAGATGCAAGACTTTGAAGGTATCTCTACAAAGTTGATCCAGATAGTATTCCTACGAGCAGAAGCCATGACTTGCAACAAAGAACAAAGATAAATCCTTTGGTCCTTGAAATGGTTAGTGAAAATGCTATGTGTAACATCCCAAAATTTGCCCTCTGATTTATTACCATTTACTGGCTTCAAACTTCATGGTCATCTGCATTTCCCGTTATGTTATGGCATTCATAAGTAGTTATTCAGTTATGGTATTTCACTTGAGTGGTTCAAGGGTTTCATCCCGGGTCTGGTTTTGTTGGTAAGGTTAGTCGATCGAAAATGGTGTTCAAATCCTCATATCAAAGACATGGTATTATTTCTGGTACAAGAAGATTCAGTGGGGACTCATACAAAAAGTCAAGACATTATAGTCCTCTTAATGGTTCATTGTTGGTAATACAAGTTAAAGAGGTTTGAGTTGAAATAATCATGTTAGGATTGGTTATATGGAGTACTTAGATTCTTCTCATGCTAATATTATTTCCAGTCCACTGCCCATTTCGTTCATGTTTCCAATTCGATTATTTGAAACCCATTTCTTGTCATATCTTTATTCACAAAATTGGTCATTTAATTAACACTTTCTTTTATTACCCATTCTTCATTTTTTAGTTTAAATCTAAAACTAGAAGATCATTAACCATGTTTTATGTAAGAACATTTCTTTCTTTTTCCTATTTGAATTCCTTTGTCCTTATCTATTCCTCACCCAGTCCAATAATCATTTTTAGTTCCGATTTAATATCCATTTGATTCAATATCAATTCAAGACCATAAAATCATTAAACCAAAGTTTAATCCTATTCCAGGTCTTATTTCACAAGTTCAAACTCATGACTCAGGTTATAAGGCCCATTGATCTTTTTGTCTTGTTCTTATAATAAAATGTGTAACTATAGAAGAAAAGGATTGCTTGGGAATTAATGGAAAAATTATCGAATGATCTTGAGGTCATTAATGTGGGAAATGCAAGTCACTACCAGAAATACAGAAGGAAAAATTCGGAAAGGAATATTCATGATGGTTGGTGTAATATATCTTTATGAAGGTTGTCTATAGTATAATATCCGGTAATACATTGAATTAGCATATGATTAATTGTAAAACAAAATATATATATATATATATATATATATATATATATATATATATATATATATATATATATATATATATATATATATATATATATATATATATATATATATATATGTTAGTGTGAAACAGAAGAAAAGTGCAAATGTCCAACAAATATCACGAGATCTATTCACTTTCTTCGAAGTATAGCCTATGGCTGGAGAGCAAGAAAAAAAATCAGTGAGAAAAAAAATATTGAGAAAATATTCATATTTTCTCCATTGAAGCACCACTTTTGGTATTGATGAACATAAAAAAATCAGTGAGGAAAATATCGAGAATCCATGTCAAATTCTATTACAATCAGTTCTAACAAGTTTTTTTACAAGCTATAACAGAATCATAAAAGAAATGCTAACTACCCAAAAACTAACTTAACTGAAAATCAGGGTGAAAATACAAAGTTACCCTCACTATGCTACTGATATATAAAAAAGGTTTGCTGCAAATTGGAGGGGCTGAATTTCCCAGAATCCTTCCACCCCAATTCATCATTCACTTCATCCTCTTCTTGACTCCATCACCATAATCTTCAACTTTAGTCAATCTCTCACCATCACTGCAAAACCTTCTTCTTCAATCCCTATTGGATTCATCACGATTCCGCCATCTTATATCCTTTTTGCAATCACAAAATCTTCACCGTCCGCACCATATTCCACTCTTCAATGACCTTCACCACCTGCATCAAGGAAAGTTCAACAAACTTCCAAACAACAATTCTTCTATCAAGAATTGCCACAGAGGGAAAACCGAAGTAACAGAAGCCAAGGATGAGAAGAAAGATGAAGCATAGTTGATAAACAGAAAGGGAACATTGCATATACCTGAGTAGCGAGTGCTAGTCCATTGTTTTCAGCGCGACTCGCGAATCAACGGTAAGACTCACATCATATCAATAATCATAGGACAGCCGCATCTGTTCCGTCTTCAACCTTCCAAATTCGCAATTGCAAGCCCTGTTATCATCTTCTTTGATCACCATTGCATCAATCCTTCAGGTAACCGAATAAGAACAATCAGTGTTCAAGACTTCCATCAGCTTTGCATTGGTCCTCAACGAGCTTCACACAAGAATATCCATCGCCTCCAACCGCCATCGTTGCGGCATCACCTTCAACAAAACACTGAAGAATCAAAGAACCTGCAAATTGAGAAATGGATCAAGAATCCTGTTGGTGAGCATGCCGGCTTCAACATTCCGTGGCCTTATTTCTCCATTTCTCGAATAGCTTCGTAGTATTCGCCATTGTATCAGGTTGGAACATACATCAACAAAAAAAGAAATCAATGAATCAGGCATAAGGGAGTATGCGTTTCACACACAAAAAGGCTTAGAACAATCAACAATAAACATATAAGATTACCGTTTCTTCACCTTCGACAAACTTGCGATGAATCGGCATCCTCCATTGTCGTCAAGAAAGCTCGTCAAGGCTTGAATCAAAGGGATTATTCGACAATCAGAAGCAGAAAAAGGACACGGATCCGGGGCCATCGTGACGCAGTGAAACCTCACACAGAGAGATTTGAAGGTTGTGCCCTCGCGAGTTCGTCAGCGGCAACGTCATCCCCTTCTTCAGGTTTTCTTCGAAACTGTTTGCTTTGATCATTCAAAATATATAGAGCTGAACGAGCGGCGTTTTTCGTCGGTGTTTAAGTTTCCGTTACGGCTATTCCGTTTGGTTCGAAAGGGAGACAGAAATAAGAAGAGTTTGGGATACGGAGGAAGAGATAGTTTAGGGGGGATTTATGGCGGTGACGGTATTAAGGGCTAGAAGATGATGGTGAGGCCGGCGGCGATATTAAGAGTGAGGAGGTGATTGCGGCAGTTAGGGTTTCTCACAGAGGGGGAGGCGCCGCCTGGGGAGGAACATGGAGAGGTTAGGGTTTTGTTAGGTTAGGGAAGAAGACCTAGGTTTTTTCATCCAATTTGTGTTGTGTTTAGATTGTTTCTGTCTATTTTATTATATATAAATTTAGTTAATAAATATTAATTAGAATATTAAATTAAATGTAAAGATTAGGATTAATAAAATAGTAATTAGAATAATGAAGAATGAAATTAAAGACCATTAATCCATTTAAAAACCATTAATTGATAAGTTTAAAAAATAAAATCTCATAAAAAAAATCTTATAAGAGAATTAATAGAAAATTATTAAGTATGTTTTTTAATGGGCCTGCGAATATGCTGTCTACACCCCCATGCGCAAGCCCATTTCCCTTTTCAACTAGCAAATTACTTTATATGCACCCCTTTTATTTTCTTAAGTTCTTTTTAATCTCTATTTTACACCATTTCATTTTAACTCACAAAAAAATACTAATTGAATAATTAAAATTCTATAAAAATTAAGATAGAATATTAGCTCAATTTTGAACTTGTCCCAATTTTTATTTTCTGAATTTTATCAATTTTTGATTTAATTTTGATTTTCTTGTTTTAATTGATTCATATTAAATTCCTTCATAAACACATAAAAGTGTACAATTTATTTAGGCCACTTCCCGTAATCTTTTCTGCCCATTCTTTTTGCTATGATTAAAAGACAAGTTAAAGTACCTAGAATATTTTTTGGTGAATTTTTAGGACATTTTTTCTATTGTTTTGGTAGTATAATTTGTGTAAATTTGTGATGGAACTTTACATAGAATTAGGTGGTCATTTACCATAGTTAGGTTTAGAATTTTTGAGAGATTTTTTAGCATAGTGATATAATCAGGTTCAAGACCTTAGGAAATTAATTTTATATTTTTCTCATGACTTTTAATATTTTTGCCATTTTAATTCATTCCTTCACATTATGCATATTCATAATTCATATTATTCACTAACTATTTGCTTTTTTGTGCAAGGTATGTGTTCAAGGATTGGCTTATTGGATTTGGATATTTTTATGCCTTAATTGTGTTTTATACTTTATGTACTTTGTGATGTAATAGCTTAGAATTTGTATGCTTGTATAGTTTCCATAAATAGGATAGAAAAGATAAAACGAATCGATAGAAAACCAAATTTTCAAAAAAACAAATAAAGTATTCGATCCAACGTCGAGTATACTTTCAAATAAATAAATAAAGTTCATATTATTTTAGGGTTCCACGATTACCTTCATTCCACTCCATTCAACCAAAGGCAAACCTTGCATGTTTCACACCATAAGTCGTGCGTCTTAGCACCACGCAACCGACCCACCCGAACCATTGTTCCATCCCGTTTACATTTCATATACGTTTTTACCTACCATGACCTAGGAGGACCCTATTGCTCATTACTAACTTCTTTTACTTGCATGTTTAGTCTTATATCTCTTATATCTCTTAGGTAGATTTTAATTGCAAACCTCACTAACCATAGGTTATCCATGAATTCAAACTGGTTTAGGGTAAGTCTAGTTTCCCTTAGAATGTTTACCTTTTATAACTTGAGTCTCTTCTCATCTTAAAAGAAAATAAAAAAACACTTAATAAAGGAAAGGTGTACAATGCGTCACGAGCCTTAAGTTATACGGGAAATGATCAGTGGAGGTCTCCTTCACTCTTCTAGGATGCTTCACAAACGTTCCATTGGGGGCGATCTTGGAAAGTATTCGCTCCTGTGTCATAGTCTTTAGTGTTGTACATTCAATAAAATTCAAAACATTTCTTATAAAAGACAACAAACCAAGAAGTCACGTCTTCTTTCTCATCTCATACTCTTTGCGGACGAACATGACTTGTCTCGACAGTTCAAACAGCGACACGGTAAACACCCTCGAGTCAGAGCCGGTAACACCTGAGCTAGAACTATGGCAACGTCATCCTAAAAACCACAAACGAGTGTAAGCCTTAGTTAGACGAACTACGGCGTCTCTGATCCTCATTTATCCCGATGAGGTACGTAGGCAGTGGGGTAGGGCCCATTCGAGCACAATCTTTCTTTTTCCCTACATTTTCCCATTTTATTCCCATTTGTTAATTCCATTCCTTTTCTCATTTCCATTTCATTCCAGATAGCTATTCTTCCAGTTAAACAGCATATTATTTATCACCCTTTGAAAATAGACCTTTAAGCGTGGATCCCGTCGGGTACGGCGGACGGATTGGGGTGCTAATACCTTCTCAATTCGTAATCGACTCCCGTATCCAGATCTTTGGTTCGCAAGGCCTCGTCCTTTTCCTTCTTCCTTAGGTTTGTGCAACATTACCTTTCCCATTCCTTTGGGATAAAAATGTCTGGCTGGCGACTCTACCTTTTCCGCGCCACTTTCGCGTTGGTACTAGGATAAAAATCCCGGGAGCGACACTATGCTTATGATGTCATGATAATGTTATGATGTTATGCTCAATCAAAAACATGTGGCACACACAAACAAGTCACACAATAGCCCTAGGTTTGAAGGCTTGCATGAGGTTTAAAGGTAAGTACCCTTCCCTGAAGTTTAGTTGGTTCATCCTGTCCTACAAAAGTAATCAGGTTCTAAGGGATCTCAATATCACTGATCCTTCCCAAGGGTGGTTGTTCAGTAGGCAACTTACTTGCCAACCAAAACCCTCCAAGTTTAGGATCTCAATGAGCGTAGCATCGAGTATCAACCAACTTCAGTCTTCACCAAAGTCGGTTATCTCACTACTTTCTAAAGGCCAAGATGGGATAACTAGGGTTATAAAAGTTATTTAGTGTATTGACAACATATGGAAGCCCCATATTATCCTTAACTTACTTAAGGAACATAAGCACCAACCAAGAAGTCACACTAACTATGGCCTCTAGATCAACCATATCGGTATACGCCGTATAGTTTCCTTGGTTTATTGCCATTTACCTAGGGTACACTAGATCTGGGTTAAGATCTTTCACACATAAGCCCAACAGATAAATATAAAGCAAACAAGACAAACAATTTAAGTGATCTAATTCCTAAGGGTACCCCTCTTTTACTTAGTAACTCCCCAGCAGAGTCGCTAGTTCTGTAACACGGTGGGAGAACTGACTTTTAGTCATGTTGCGGATAACAAGAGTCGCCACCGACTTTTATTTTATCCAAATGGAAAGGACATAAAAGAACAGGAAAGACCTATTTTAAAAGACTTGGGTTCGGGGGGTAGGTTATGTAAAGGGAAGGTGTTAGCACCCTTTATATCCATTGTTATCCATGGGCTCTTAGTTACTTAGCTCACTTAAATTATTTTTGAAGAGTGTAGTGTGTGATTAGAAATTTTTCTAAGTACTTTGTAATGATCCTCGTATGGATGTATACAAAGCCTTGTTTTGAAAAATGTTTAAGAAAGTGAGGTGTAAAAAGTATTTTGAAATGTGAGCAAGCAACTAAGAGGTACCTACCCTAGATTAAGTCTTTCATGTTCTTGTATGTTCTTTCAAGGGTAAGACTATCCCTATTATTAATGAATAGGTAGTCATTATCTTGGATAGTTAAGGGACAAGCGTAGGGTCATCGTATGGTCAAAGAAGGCAACTTAAGGGGTGTCTTTAGCAATTCATAGGGACTATCATCATTTATTCGAAGGGACAAGATCATTATTTCGTAGGCAACCTCGAAGGGACTTAATCTTTTAAATTGAAGGGACTATGATGATTTATACTTGAAGAGACTTTGCTTAAGAAACCCCTATATTCGAGGGACTTGACCATATTTAAAGGAAACCAAGAGGAATACCCTAGGAAGTGCAAGATGACGATAAAAGATTGACTTACGTGTGTGAGTGTTTATTTTCAAATATTTATTCTTTTTATTTAATTTTCTAAGTTAATTTAATTCATTTAATCTTTTCACTCCCTATTTACTAACCACACAATTACATTTACGAAAATAAAAGCAAGAAAAATAAATTCCTAAACTATTACATGGCTATGGGGCAGATACATAATAATCAGGCGAGAAAGAATAAATTTACAACCTATACATTTTTTTCTAATATTATAAATAAAACAAAATTAAAATAAGGAAAATAATGAAGCAAAAATAAAATAGATAAAAGCAAATAATAATAAAATAATAAATAAACAATGGTAATTAAGCAATAATAAAATAATAATAATAATAATAAAGTGATAATAAAAAGATTAGAATTTTAAAAGAAATTATTTAAGGTTAGACAAGTTAGAATTTTTAGAAGTTATTAGAAAAATATGAGTTTAAAATAAATTAGTAATAATAAAAGAATTTTAAAAAAAATATTAATGTACAAATTTATAAAATAAAAGAGTTATATGAAAAATATTAAGTTAGTTATTTACCAAATAAATAAAAGTAATAAAGAAAATAAGAAAATTACTAAGTTAATTATGAATTATGAAAAAAGAATTGTTGCAACCAGGATTTGATCCCATGACCTCACGCATGTCAAGCCAGTCTCCTTACCATTAAGCCATATGGGGCGCGTCTGTTAACATAATAGCAATAAATCATTATATATTAAACATGCTAAACATCAAAAAATTGTGAAAAAGGAAAGGCCTCACCCAGGTTCGAACCCTTGCCCTTTAGTTCTCAGCGCGCGTATCAACACCACCAGGCCATCTGCATCATTTGGAAACTAAAATACAAACAAAATTATATATTATAAAACATAATTTGAATTTTGGTTGCGCGCCAGGCTTCGTCTTCTTCCTCGATTCACCTGCGAAAATTCTTATGCATTTAGCTACGAATTTTCCTGCGAATTAAGTTTCGCAGGTTTTCCTATATTTCTCAAAAAGCATCATAATATGCACAATTATTTCTCAATAAGGGTATCATTCAAACACCCAAGGTCCATAGAACACAAATATAGTCTTAGAAATAATTTATATGGTTTGTATTAGAAAACCCCAATCTTGAAGGATGAACCCTAGTAATGGCGTTTTCCTTATCCTGCAACAAAACTTCAATTAAATGGTTCAACAAGCATCTAGACATCAATACAAACACGAATATATGATTAAAATCAATTTATATTACATAAATCATGCAAATCGAAAAGAGATAAAATGCCATATGAAAACGTGTTTGGTTGGCCATAGAGCATGCTATTTTGATGTTAATGATGATGGCAACATGTTTGGGAAGCCTTTAGGAACATTTTTGGGTGTTCAAACCTTTTACAAATGCCTTAAACCAAAGAATCTGAATCTCACTTTTTGATGAATTTTTGAATTTTTGTTCTTCTTCTTGGCTGCAGAAAAATCGTCCCCTTGTATTTGTGTATGTTGTATACTTATAGGTGAATGAGATTAGGTCAAGAACTTGGTGGATTATTGGGCTTTTGGGTGCCTTGTTCATGAAGTAATTCCATCACCTTAAATATAAAAAAAGTCAAATGATATCCTTCCAAATTCATTGTGCACGAAATTGGATGGTATCTAATCTACTTGAATGATCTTTAAGAGTTTCTAGAAGAAGAATCAAATCAAATATTTGAGTTTTCATATTTTAGTTTGATTTAAATTGAATTTTAATGAATAAAATCCAAATAAATAATAAATAAATTATAAAAATCATAAATATTTGTAATTGGGTCGTGCTTGATGTTATCATGAAGATTGGGTTGCAAAATGATAGGCCCATTTGGAAAATTTTGGTTTTAAGACCTTATTTTCTTCATACACCCCTTTAAAATCTCCCAACTTTGACAAGACATAAATCCCTCAATTTTAAGGCTATGAAGGTGTTATTGGATATTTTGTAAAGCTTAAAGAGTCCTCTAACAAACCTCTTTGGTCTCATGTCCATATATTTCACTATTTTCAAATTATGCCCTTTGGAAGATGTTGACTTTTTGTTGACTTTTGAAATGACCTGTAATGTTTTAGCTCATACCTTCCAAATGAAGCATTTTTAGGCTTGGCTTTTGAGACACAAAGTTGTATAGAATTCAATTTCCTTCAAAATGAGCTTTGGATGGGAAATTTTTGATGAAGCATGTGAAAGTTATGGCTGGTCAAAGTTCAGTTGACTTTTCCTTAGAAAACCCTAATTTAGAAACTCCTGATTCTTGATGATCTGACACTTTCTTGATGAACCATGATAAAACCTTGATCAAATGATGAATTTTACTTCATAAACTTGATGTTGGCAAAAAATCTTGAAGTTTGACTTTAATTTGACCACAGTTGACCTCAGTTAGACTTTTTAACTACTTTGACTGATTTTTACATATCTGATCATCTGACCAGGCAAGCTCTTTGGGAAAGCTTTGAAACTTGACATGGGGATTATTGAATACATGTGGGATGTTATGAAGCTCACTTGAGGCCTTGAAACGCATTTTAACCTGAGGAAACACAAAACCCTAGTTTTGGACACTTTGCTTAGGAGGAGGCATTGTCGGGGGAAACTTCCACACTTCTTGATCAATTGGGAGTCTTGATGATTTTATTATCATCTAGAAGTCTTGATAGAGGTTGTCTTGATTGTTGGAGGGAAAATTTTGGGGTGCAACAGATGCGTAGGTGCTTTGGGTCTCCCAATCGCCTTTCAAATTTCATTGAATTCGATTCGGTTTGCCTTGATTAATCGCTATAGTGTAAGATGCTAAGCGGATCCGGTTACTTTTCAATTTTGGTTACTTTTGGTTGTGGTTCATTAAGTTCACCATATCCTTATTATTATGTAAATATTATTATGTTACTACTATACTAGTATTTTATATTTTTTCATTTTAATTGTCTTTGTTTTATTTCTTGCACTTTAATCGCTTTTATTTTTATATGCTTAATTATGCTTTATTCATCCCTTATCATGTTTAAATTTCTTGCTATTATTTTGATTGTGTGATTTTCTATTGGTCCATTTGGACATAAAACATTAATAAATGATTAAACTTCTAAAAAACTTGTGATCTTAATTTTGGACTAATGGTTACTATCCTTGGCATTGGAATGGAAGTATTGGACTTAGATTTTAGGACACATTTTCCTTGGCCTTAATCTTCATGAAGATCTAAGCTTTCCTTTATTTGGCCATTTGCTAGCTTATAAGGATGGAACTCTTATGCACATATTTGAAAGTATCATCAAGTTTGGTTAGATCTTTCTTCCTTCATCTCCTTATTTTCTTTTTTTAGGATAGTCCCTTTATCTCCTCCCATTCTTTAATTTTCAAAATCATCTCCCTTTTTAAAAGGATTCATTCTTTCTAAATCGTCACCTCTTTAATAGACAAACCTTGACTTTTGTCAAGTGAATTTTACCTTTTTCTTTTCTCTTAAAAAATCAATGAATCTAATCATGTTGACCTTAATTCAAAAATAAAAAGAACCAAACTCATTCAAATTGTTTTATGTCTTTGTGCACTTTTATTTGTTTTCTTTGAAAAGTGCCGATTATGAGTCATTATTCTTTAGTCGGGTGCAAGCTTCTCAATCTCCATGGTTGTAGTTTGATGTAATTGAGTCTCTTGTCATTGGTGGGGGCTTAGTGGAATACTTGTCGATTTTATCCGAGTTGGCGCCCTCCCCATAATGATGTATGAGTCCATGCCTTCATTCTCAGGGTAGATTTGTTAGGCTAACCACTTGAAGATGACAAATTCTCTTCACTTAATAAAATCAATCATAACCAACCCTTTTCACTATTTGTACCACGAACTACGGGGTTTTGATCTCGCATTGCACTTCGTGAGTACGTAGGCATGAGGTGTTAAACCTCTCCAAACACAAAAATATAAAAAATAATTCTTTTCTCATCTCTCCACTCTCATTTTTGAAAACCATTTTCAAACCAAAAGCAGTAAAGTTTTCAAAGGGCTCCCGTGGAGTACCACATACATTTTGGGTGCGTAAAACCTTCCCATTGTGTAACCTATCCCCTTACCTATTTCTCTGTTGTGTTTCTTTAGCTTTTTGCTTTTAGATTCATTAGGATTTATTCTCTTTTTTTTTTCTTTTCCTCTTGGAATAAAATAAAAGTGCGGTGGCGACTCTGTTTACTTTGAGTTAAGTTAACCATTAGCTTACACTCATGCTTTTACCGCTACAGGAAAGTGGCGACTCTGCTGGGGAGTAATCTCTAAGTGGATTCGGCCTACTTTGATTTATTTACTACTTTGGTTTGATTTGTTTGTTATTTGTTTGTTCTGTTTCAGTTTTGGTGATCCTCTGTGAGTGAGATAGATTCTAACCCGGATCTGAGTTGAACTTATGATAGGACGCAGATATTCGAAGCGATAAGCGATGGAGTAGTCCAAAGCTATATCAATTTGATAATCTCCACTCGGTTAGGATCTCTTGGATTATCAATGTCATGATGAGTAATCATACGTGGCATTATCTTCCGACCTTGAGCTGATCATACTGAGGACCGTAGAACCCTTAACCCATCCAAGCCAATTTAGGAACGTAGTGCAGAAACCATCCGGGTGTAAACCTAAGGTGGTTGTCACGCGATAATACACTTGGACGAGGTCTATTTTAAGAATTTTATCATTTGGGGAATAATCTAACGTACCGATAATATTCTAAAGATGTTTGTTAACTTTGGGCACCTCTGTTAGCACCCTTTTGGTTTTTTGCAGGTACAATGAAGACAAAACCTTAGTAGTTACCTGTGTGGGTTGGTGTTCTGTTACCTTGACTTCATGCTTGTGACTCGGAACCTAAACCCATGTGCTTTATGTGATCTTGTTTGTGGTTGTTGCATACATGCACTCATGCATTCATGAGCATTGTTTTTGAGATTTCAAGGGACTCATAAGGAACTTTTGCAAAATTTCAGATGTCTATTGTTATGAATTTTGAAAGGAGAAACACAAAGAAGTACACCTTCAAGAATTCTAATATAGTAGAGCTGAGAAAGCTAGGAGCATTGGTGGTTGACACCCAGGAGTTCCGGAAGTGTTATGGAAAGCTCTTGTTTATTTTGGATATCGATGTACCAGAGGGGATTCTCCCTACCTTAGCTCAGTTTTATGATCCATTGTATCATTGTTTCACCTTTCCTAATTATCAGCTTGTGCCGACCTTGGAGGAGTACTCTCATTGAATGGGTTTACCTATTTTGGACAAGGAATTTCTTTTCAGTGGTTTAGAGAAGGAGCTTACGACCAAAGTCATCGCTAAAGCCCTTTTTCTCAAGGAGTCTGATCTTAATGAGAAGTTTCTTCCAAAAGGGAGTGTCTGTGGTATTAATGCTAAGTTCTCTTATTATGGGTCATAAGGATGCATTTGAGGATATTCTTGCTTTACTCATTTATGGGATTGTTTTGTTTCCTAACTTAGATGGTATTGTGGACGAGAATGCCATTCAGATTTTCTTGAAGAGGAATCTGGTACCTATTTTTCTTGGAGACATGTATCATGCCTTTCTTCTCTATAGGTGGTTTATTTCGCACCTACCAAAGTCCGACGTCTTCAAGGATAATAGAGAGAAGCGAAGATGGTCTCAGAGGATTATGTCTCTTTCTCATAAGGATATGACTTGGTATTGTTCCCACTATGATACTGGAGTGCTTATTGACAGTTGTGGAGAGTTTCCTAATGTACCTCTTCTTGGTACACGTGGGGGAATTAGTTACAACCCTATTCTTGCTAGGCGACAGTTGGGATATTGTTTGAAGGACATACCAAACAACCTTTCCTTATCCCGTTTCTTCTTTCTTAATGGTGCAGATCATGTAGAAATGAAGAAAATGATTGCTCATTTTTGGCATGCGGTTCATCAGAAAGAGACGGGTCAATTGGGAAGACAACACCTTGCTCCCTCCGAGTTTACATCCAGTGGGTTCGATCTAGGGCTTCCAAGCTCAAGATGCCTTATCCACCCGAGGAGCCTTTGTTTCCTATATTACCATTGTATGCTTTTCTTCCTCCCATTAATGAGAAGGTTGCTCTTCAAGAAGAGTTGGACAAGATGAAGAAAGAGAAAGAAGAATGGCTACTTGAGAAGATGACGATGCAAGAGCAGCTGAAGGAGAAGGATGATCTCATTGAGTTACTTGAGCGGCGTATTACGAAGAGGCCAAGAGAGGATTTATCTTCCTCTAGTACTCCATTTACCATTCCTCCTACATCCGGCGCTTGGAAGGCCATTGTTGACCAGTTGGTGAAGGATAAGGAAGACATGGAGAATCGGTACAAGAAAGAGATTAAGAGGATTCGTATGAAGTACTAGCCGGGATTCGGATCTTCTTCAGATGTGATCCCCTAGGCCTAGTTTATTTTTTCTCTCATGTATTAGGATTGTTGGGATTTGTACTTCATTTTTAATCCTTACTTTGATTTTAATGAGAATGAGTTTTTAAGTGATTCAAAAAGTGTTTCTTTATGAATATTGCAATTTATCTTATAGTCCTTTGAAATCTTTGCATTTGCATACGCATACCATGCATCATGCCCGCATTTTTCTTGCTTTTTGAGTGTTGTACAGGGACCTTATGTTCTTTCTTGGTCTTCATTCAGTTCTCATGTCAAGTTGACTCACAAAGTTAATACTCGAGCTAATCGGAAGAAGATGTCGGAAGTCTTACAACAAGAGAATCAAGAGCTGCGCGAGGACGTTGCATATCTTAGGGAAATCTTGGAAAGAGTTACTACCATGATGGAAAGTTTGGTGGCTGCTCAGAATCAGACACCTCCTCCTAATTCTCCGGTACAGAATACAGTCATCTCTGAGATTGTCACTGCATCGATTCCTGCTGAAACTGTCCTTTCTCCTCATTACCGCATGCCTTCTAGCACACCGTGGGGCATGCCGGTTGATTTCATTCCTGCTAGTTATCATCCTCCTCCTTCTAAGACTGTTGCATTTAATACTCTTCCGCCAGTGATAACTACTCTTCCGCCAGTGATGACTATTGCACCGCCTGTGATGCACACTACTCTGCACCATGATGAAATGATTTACCATGTTGATCCCGATGAAGGTGTTGGTGTGATTGAAAGACTTGATGATTTTAAAATTCGTTTTGCTGAGATACAGAAGGAGATGAGAGCCTTGAAGCATAAGGATATATTTGGAAAAAATGCTTATGATCTTTGTTTGGTGCCTAATGTCAAAGTTTCGTACAAATTCAGATTTCCTGAGTTCGAGAAGTATATAGGAAATACCTGTCCTCTGAGTCATTTGACTATGTATGCTAGAAAGATGTCCGCTCAGACAGACAATGATCAACTGTTGATTCATTATTTCCAAGATAGTTTGACTGGTGCAGCCATGAGATGGTACATGAGTTTGGATAATATCCAAATCAAGACTTTCAATGATTTGGGAGAGGCTTTTGTTAGGAAATACAAATATAATGTTGATATGGCACCGGACAGAGATCAGCTCCACGCTATGTCCCAGAAGGACAAAGAAACTTTCAAAGAGTACGCGCATAGATGGCGCGAGTTAGCAGCTCATATTATTCCTCCTCTAGAAGAGAAAGAAATGACGAAGATATTTTTGAAGACTTTAGGCTCTTTCTACTATGAGAAGATGATAGCAAGTGCTCCTTCTTATTTCACTGAAATGGTGAGTATGGGGATGCGTTTAGAAGAAGGTGTCCGTGAGGGACTGTTGAGCCAAGAGAGTAGTAATGGCTCAAGCTCTAGGAGTTTCAACTTTGGTAAGAAGAAAGAAGGTGACACTAATGTTTTGTCTCGTGAAAGTTACAGAAGACCTCATGGTCGTGAGAACCGTCATTACTATCATGTAGCTTCTGTAACTCCGATGATTAACGTGACTCCAACTATGCCAACAGCTCTAAAGTATCAGTCTCGTTACCAACAACCTTCTGTGCAACAAGGTGGTAATCAACAGGTTCGTGCTAAGCCGAGTTTTGAACCCATTCCAATGTTGTATGTGGATTTTCTTCCATCTCTGATTGCGAAGAATCTTGTGCAAACACGTTCTCTACCTTCAGTTCCAGAGACTATCCCATGGTGGTATAAGCCAGAGGCTCACTGTGCTTTTCATCAAGGTGCCCCGGGGAACAATATTGATAACTGTTATCCATTAAAGTTTGAAGTGCAGAAATTGATAAGGAGCAATGTTTTGTCTTTCAATGATATTAATCCAAATGTGAAGACAAATCCGCTTCCAAAGCATGGTAATACGCCTGTGAATATGGTTGATGGTTGTCCTGGTTTGTTCAAGATCTATGAGGTCCGCCATATTCGAAGGTCTTTAGTTGAGATGCATGCTTTCTTAAGTGAATATCATGATATTGATCACAATTATGTTGGTTGTTGCATTTTCTCGGTGAACCCTCGTGGTTGCGTGATTGTTAAGAGAGACATTCAAAAGATGATGGACGATAACTTGATTGAAGTGACAGCAAAAAGAGATGAGTATGAAAATTAAGTGAATGTCATTGTGCCTCAATTCAATATTCCTGAGAAGGTTGTTCCTGAGAAGGTGGTTATTTCTTTTGATAGCCGCAAATATGTTGTTACTCCCTTGGTGATCAATTTGCCTGGTCCAATGCCATATGAGTCTGATAAAGCTATTCCATACCGGTATAATGCTACGATGATTGAAAATGGTAAGGAAGTTCTTATTCCTTCTCCAAGGTCTGTGGTTAGCATTGTTGATGTGACAAAGGTGACTCGAAGTGGTAGAGTTTATGCTTCGGATCCTCCGAAGAGAGTTGAAGATACAAGTGCGAGTAAGTAGATTATGGATGTTGTTGCCCGATCAGGCCAGTTCGGTGATAGTGAAGATGAGGTGTTAAAATTGATAAAGAAGAGCGAGTACAACGTTACTGAGCAGTTGTTGCATACTCCGTCGAAGATATCAGTTTTATCACTCTTTATGTGCTCTGAGGCTCATAGGCAGTCTTTGCAGAAGATTCTTGATCAAGCTTATGTGGACCACGATGTGACTGTTGATCAGTTTGATAGTATTGTGGCTAATATCACATCGTGCAACAATCTAAGTTTCTGTGATGATGATTTTCCTGAAGAAGGAAGGAACCATAATTTGGCTCTGCATATTTCAGTGAATTGTCAGGAAGATGCTATGTCTAAAGTGCTGGTTGATACCGGGTCTTCTCTGAGTGTGATTCTGAAGTCGACTTTGTCAAGGCTTACATACCAAGGTGCTCTCATGAGGCATAGTGAGATTATTGTGAAAGCGTTTGATGGATCGAAGAAGACTGTGATTGGTGAAGTTGATCTTCCTATTCTAATTGGACCGTTTATATTCCAAATTACTTTTCAAGTAATGGATATACGCCCCGCTTATAGTTGTCTCCTTGGAAGACCCTGGATTCATGAGGCAGGAGCTGTGACATCTACTCTCCATTAGAAGCTGAAGTTCGTGAAAGATGGGAAATTAATGACTATTGACGGTGAACAGGCGATGCTAGTGAGCAATTTGTCATCTTTCTCCTATATTGATGCTGAAGAAGAGGTGGGAACTTCATTCCAGGTTCTTTCTATTGTTGATAATGCTGCTAAAAAGAATGTTATGCCTATGTCTTCTCTCAAGGATGCTCTGTGTGTGCTTGAAACTGGTCGATCTGACGGTTGGAGACGAGTTATTGATGTTGTTGACAACAAAGAAGGATTTGGTATTGGTTTTGCACCAGGTGTGGCTCTCAATAACCCGAAGACTATTCAGGAAGGATTCCGAAGTGCTGGGTATATCAACGATCATTCCGCTGCTGCCATCATTGAAGATGATGAAGATGAAGAAATGCCTAACTTTGTTACGCACAGAAAGATTTGCAAGAACTGGATTGCTGTTGATGTTCCTTCTATTGTTCATGCTTCAAAGTAATTTGTTTTATTTTCTTTCAAAATTCCTTTCACTCTGCCCAAGGTGAAAGTGATGTTTGTCGGGCTTTGTTTCAAATTTTATCATCATCAATAAAATTTTATTTTGTTTTTCCATATGTGTTTTTCCTTTTTGCTTTATTCTGAAAAATGGTAACGTAAAAAAACCTAAAATAAAAATAACCCCTATTATCTGCATGATGCTTGCACTTTTGTTCATAATCTAAAATAAAAATAAAATCATTCTGCAGATTGATTGGTAAACCCATTGAAAACAATGATCCTATGCCTACTCCCAACTTTGAATTCCATGTGTTCTAAGCTGGGTGTTGCGGTGAGAATCGGATACCAAGCTATTGATTAAGCTTGAATCGCAAAACTTTTATGTTCACCACCGACTTTAATTTAATCCAAAGGGAAAAGGGAAAAAGATCGTAAAAACCCTAAATGAGGAGAAACTAGGTTCGGGGGTTGATTATACCTAGGGAAGGTGTTAGCATCCTAAGCATCCGCAGTATCCTACGGGAACCTCTTGTTAATATTTGTGTTATTGTTATTTATTGCTTGATAAAATTACGGGAACCTAAGGTTTTTATTTCTAATGGTGCTCGCACAATATCGCATCGATGCCTATGTATCGGATATAGAATCAGAGCACTCGTAGTTCTCCTAAGGATTAACGAACACTTGGTTACGCCCAAGGTTCGCGGGGGAAGGTAAGTGTTATGGAAAACACTCACGTGACTTTAGGAAAGTCACAAAAAGTTCTAAAATAAAAAGTCCTAATGGCTAAGGTCAAAAAGGTAACTAGGGATGGCTAAACTTCCTATGACATTGAGTCAACTGCAGGAGTCTTTCCCTTTTGGATTTAAATGCAAAGAAAGTAAAGTAGATAAATGAGGGTGCAAGCTCCTAAGTCTAAGGCATAGGTTGCTACTTGCAAAAATAAACTGAATAAAGTAAATAGGAATGCAAGGTAAAAGGCTTAGTAAACGGGCTATGACTCGATATATGGATCGAGAATGCGGGGGTGGAAGACAAGCGTGGTGCGTCAATTTACTTAAGTTAGAAAGCTATGAAGTGTAAGGAATGTGCAGATGGCGATCTTAAAACGACCGACTTACGTGTGTGAGTGGAGTGTATGGTTTAATCGGAACGTTAGAATTTAATATGGTGTAAAAGTGCGAGAAATAAATAATAAAAACAAATAAAGTGAAATAAATTGTGAAATAGAATAAATTAAATAGAATGAAAATAATAAAAAATAAATAAATGGCCTCATATTGGTCACGATTAATCGGAAACGATTTATCGTGACTTTTTGTCATATCATCGGCCCGAATAAAATAATAAGAAAGTCAAACTGAACTAAAAATGAATTTAAGAACAATGGATCAAGTATCATTGACCAAGAAAAACAATAATGGCCATAAAAAATAGAGAATCTTAAAATAAAAAAGATAAGTAGATTAAATAAAACAAACATAATAAAAATAAAAATAAAAAAAACACAGAATATGGGCAGGTAGTGTGCATCGTGTGAAGGGTGAGTGTTGATAGCATCCAATATCATGATTTCATGGGCTTAAAGAATGTTATTATGTCCTAATAGCTTTTATAAAATAAAATAAATAAACAAATAAATGGATAAAAGCATAAATGAAATTGTGGAGCAAATCATCATCATCATCAACACGTTATGTCTCTCTCTCAATTCTCTCAACCATGGTCTTTCTCAATCGTCACCCCTCTCAGTCTCTCTCTCAAATCACGCTCAACTCTCGAAGCTCTCTCAAATCTCTCTCACGAAGCTCTCTCTCTCTCTCAACGCTCATGGCTTCGCGGAGGTGGTGAACCCGTGGTTCTCTCACAGCGGCTTCTGGAGGTTTCTTCGGTAAGATGCGATTCGGGTCAGCGGTTTGTGAAGGGTCTGGCGCGGTTCTCTCACTGATTCTCGAAGAATCTCTTGCAACAGAGTTTGTGATACGGTCTTTCGCGGATTTCCGCTCGGCGGCGGCGTGGTGGTCCGATTTGGACGGTCCGGCGGTTGTTTGTTGGTTCTCCGTCGGCTTTTTCGTTTGTGATTTGCAGGTGATTTTACGGTTTATGAAGTTCGGTGGTGTTTCAAAGGTGGGGTTGGACTCGGCGGTAGCTTTGGGTGATTCTCGGTAAAGGGGAGTTTGCGTTTCGAGCCTCTTACGCCCAGCCCTCACTCGCGACTCCCTTTCTTGCTTCTGTTTCGGCTCAAGGTTGAGGGGTGCTGGTTCAGTGCGGTTTCCGAAACTGGAGGAAGATGAAAAGGGGAAATGAATTTGTGAAGGTTGGTTTTTAGGTTTCAGTGAACGAAAATGCGTGGTTGTTGGTGATGATTCGGCTGCTGTGGCTGGGTTAGAACGGTTTATCTCATCCTCTTCTCTCAGTTCTGTTTTTTGTGATTTTTTGAATTTGGTTATGGTCTCTTTGGTTTGGTGTTTGAGTTTTTGTTTTTGGTCTTGCAGGTTTGATGCAAGGAGTGCGGATTGGCGGTGATGACGGAGCGGAACGGTTTGGTTGTTTGTTCTGTGAAGATACAAAGGTGGCGGTGATGGTTGTTTAAGTTGTGATGTCTCTGTTTATCGTTTGAAGGTGTTGCTGTAAGTGTATGAAG
The DNA here is from genome assembly GCA_963966055.1 of Lathyrus aphaca. Lineage (NCBI taxonomy): Eukaryota > Viridiplantae > Streptophyta > Magnoliopsida > Fabales > Fabaceae > Lathyrus > Lathyrus aphaca. The sequence goes on along the minus strand of OZ014519.1, from coordinate 40,205,688 downwards.
GTGAGTTGAAGATGATAAGAAGGTGGTGGCAGTGATAAGTTGTTGGCAATTTTTGGTGAAGGAGGAAAAGAGTTGCAGAGTGTGTTTGTGTTTGCCGTGGAAATGGTTGAGAAAGGTGGTGAGTTTTGTTAATGGTGTGATGTTGAAAATGAAGAGTGAGGTATTGAGAGGCTTGTTGCGAGTTGAAGGGGGAATGTTGTTGATTCGGTTTTTCCAAAGATTATGAAGGTTGTGTTGAGAGTGAGTATGAGGCTATATGTTGTCTGTTGCTATTTTGGTTGAATGAAGTTTATGGTATGTTGCTGGTTTTTGGTTGAAACAGGGGTGAAAGATGTTACGCAGGTGAGAGTTTTGTTGAAGAAAAGCTGAGGAAAGATTGAAAAGGTGATGAAGGTGAAGGAGGGCTCTGTTTGCGTGGCTGTTGGGCTTTTGTTACAGATCTGTTTCTTTTGTTTTTGAATCTGTGAAAAGAAAGGATGAAGGTTGAATGTTTCTGGATTATTTCTGGATTTGGTTTCAGCAATTTGTTTCGTTTATCTGTGATGGCTTTGTTGACGTGACAGGTGATTTTGTCTTGCAGAATTCTTGCTGGTGTGAACAAGTTGAAGAGAATAAAGGTTTGGGAAATAGTACTGTCTTTCTAGCCCATGGCCTATTCCTTGGAGATACCCTATTTGCTAAATGCTTAATATTCTCTTTCTCTTCCTCAAAGTCTCTCATTTTTTATTCTGAATTGTTTTGATTTGGTTCTGTGTTGAAAGAGAATGCAGGTTTTTGAAGAGGGTTAAGGTTTGTTATGGTTTTGAAAGGTGAAAGTTTGGTTGGTGACTCAAATCCCCCCAAACCAAAACTCTGGACTCAAAGTTAAAGCAAACAGAAGCACACCAAACAAGCAAAATAAAAGAGGGAGTGTCGCTCCCGACAAATGAAAAGGATCAGATGAAGGTACAGACGCGAACGGTCGGCGAGAGGGACAATGAGAACACACAGCCGTGAACTCACTGGAGAATGAATAGAGTCGCCAGCTAGGCATTTTTATCCCGGAGGAAAGGTAATGCTGCATAGACCTAGAAAGAGATGGATAAGACGGTTTGCGAACCAGAGAGACTGAGGAAGGGGGTTGGTTACAACCTGGGAAGGTATTAGCACCCAGATTGTCCGTCGTACTCGACGGGATCCACGCTTAAAAGATTTGTGTTTTAAAGGGGTAGTGTCAGTGCAATCTGTGTGTAAAATAGCTGGAAAAGAATGTACAGGTGTCAGTGTAGGGAAATGTGATGTGTATAAGTGATGTGAAGTATGAAAGTGCCAGTGTAAGAAAGGAATGAAATGCTCAAGATCATGAGGCTAAAGAATAAAGCTGAAAGAGGGGGAATATACAGAGACTTTTGTTCGATAACCGTTAAGTTATGCCTACGTATCCTCTCGTGCAATGAGGAAGTCAGAACACCGTAGTTCGACCCAAAGAGACTGAAAGGTGAATTGACTTGTGAACTGCTTGCTTGTCTATGCTCAAGTGTATGACCTGTCTGGCTCAGGTGCAAACTGTCTTGCATTAGACGGAAGAAGCAAGTTCTCGTTTGTGAGTGAAGGTGATGAGAAAAGAATCCCGAAGGAGACGATTATTGCTTGTTTTTGTGTTTTCAGTCTTTTATTGCTTTTGAAAGTTTGTCATAAGTCAATAAGCTTAAGCCTAAACCAATGGATTTAGTAAACTCATCACATCTTCCCTCTGATTAGGGGTAATGAGAATACCTTAAATGTGAAGTCAGATTCCCACACTTAATCACCTTTGGTGTAGGATTAAGATCATTAACCTACTTGTGATTATTTAGATGTTTTTGGTGCTTTTGTTTAGTGTTGAGTAATGAGATTAAGCCATAATCAGGGATTAAACAGACTCATTACACCATCCTAATAGAAGGATAATAGATGAGAATGTTTAAGCTGAGGAAGACTCCTCAACTTAATCCATGATTAGGGATTAAACTCATGACAAAACAAACCTTTGATTAAGTGGATTTTATTAATGGTATGATGATGAAGTGAGTTTTATGATTTGTAAGACAACTTGAGGAGGACTTGTCCATTAACACTAGGGTTAGTCCTTCTTAACCAATTAAGGAAGAATTAGAACCCTAATGCAAGGCCCAAGTTACAAGTGTGATGTCTTGATGATTATTAGATGGATTGATTAAAGGAGATTTAAACACATTAAGGGTTTAACACTTAGGATTAAAGTTATACACTCCATCCTAATAGAAGGATGCAGGCATAAGCTTAATCACAAAGTCTTAAAGCCTTTAGAGTTTAGTCTCTGATTATGAGGTGAGAAGAGAGGACTCAAAGAGAGACACAAAGGTGAAACTATGAGGGGAGACTAATCAAAACCCTAATTCATTATCATGCTTGGTTGGTCCTAAGGTTTGTGAGGTTTGCAAAAGAAGATCTTCAAAGGAGCCACCAAGAAGCAGATGAACAAGATCAAGAGAAGCAAAGTGACTTGCTTCATTCAAGAAGTCAAGTCACTTGAAGAAAGAAAGTGAGAAGAAGAAGAATGAGCAAGCTCAAACTCAAGCACATATAGAAATGCAGCAATGGATGCAAGAGAGATGAAAAGAAAAGTTATGAGAAGTGAAGGCAAATTCACTTCTCATGTCACTTACCACCTGAAATGTTAGAAAGAAATGCAATGCAATGCAAAATGAGATGAAATGATATGATGCTAAGCAAAACCAGGAGCATGTTGATGATGATTATGATGTTATGAGATGCTACAAACATGAGACAAGGCATGGAAATGTTCATACAAGATCATGGATGCAAATGATGCAAGCTAAGAAGCATGGATGAACATGAAAAGTTATGAAGCATACAAGGCAAATGACATGGCAAATATGTGATGCAAAGATCAAACATGCTTCCTACATGTCTTAAGATGTCAAATGAATCATAAGTATGCACAAAATGCAAAGTCAAGTCATGTTATGCAAGAGAATGCAAGAGGGATGCACATGAAAGCCCAAATTAGGGTTCATGGATCAAACATCAAACAAAAATCCAAAACAGAAGCAAACCCTAAGATAAAAAATGGAAAATGCTACCCAAAGAAACCCTAAACCTATAATGAACCACTGCCCAAAGGGGAGCTCTCAACTCTCAACCAAACTCAAGTTATGAATTTTCTAAGTTATTAGGGTTTTTTAGGGTTCTTAACAAAAGAAATGCCAAACAATTAGAAAATGCAAGATCAAATCATGGCCATTTTACCCTAGAAACTTCATGCCAAACACAAAACAATGCAAGAAGAATCAATGTCTAAACCTTCTTCAATAGGCAGAAATGAATTTTTAAACTTATGATCAAATTAATGCATAAAAAATGATTTAATTCAATGAAAAATTCTTAAAATGCATCAAGATCAAAAAAGACATTTGGTTTGAAGGTTGGACAATGTTTCTAAATGTCTTAGAACATTTCATGAATTTTTTGTAATTTTTAAATACCTAAAAGTATTTTTAATTAATTAATTCTCATTAATCAATTAAAAATAATCTTTTAAATATTTAAAAATACTTTTTTAATGATAAAAAATAAAATAAAAATATTTTTGGGTCTTAAAAATTAATAAAACTTTTAAGAAAAAGTTTCATAATTTTTAAGACATTTTTGCTATTTTAAATTAATTATACAAGTTAATTGAAATAAAAATGAATTAAAAATCAAATAAAAGAAAGTATGCAGCATGGAAGGCCAGGATTCAATCTGGAAAGGGGACCATTGACTTGGCGCGTGATCTTGTGGCTCACATTCAAACTGAGTTAATCTTAATTAATTAAATAAATTAAACCTAATTAAGACTAATGACATGATCTGGACCACACATATGCGCGCGGGAAGCCAGATCCAAGGGCCCAAATTTGAACTTTGCCCTAACCCTAATTAAACTCACTAATCACTCTCAGGCTGCCGGAGAAGACTTCCGGTCGTCTTCTCCGGCGAGCAGCTCACCTGAAAACTTCCCAAACCCCTCAAATCGTATCAAAAATGAAAACTAAGAACATAGAAATGATCTCCATCCTCTCACGAATCAAACCCCTCTCTCAAAACACATTTCTTCTTCCTAAACAAGCTGAATCGAAAGAAATAAAAACTAGGGCACGCAAGCTTCAGAGACAAATTAAATACTCAAATCAAAGCCATTTTCAAAACTAAGGACATCAGGATGATCAGTGAATCACATAGAACAAGTTTGTAACAAGAAAAATGATTTCTGGAAAAATGAATTTCAAGCTACCTGAGATTTGGAGCTTTCAACTTGAGGACTTTCTGGCCACTTCTTTCAGTGCAAACCACTCCACTTGATCCCCAGAAGATGTTTGAATGCTCAAAAGGAGTTTGTGTTGGCTGGATAATGAGATTCGAAAGCTCCTGCTCAAGCTTGGTCAGAAATGGCAATGGTGTTCTAAGCACTTTCAGGTCATTGTGAATGGTGGTTTGTGATCCTGAGGATGAATGGAGAAGGTCTGGAGTGTTTGTTGGTATGTTTGTGAGCTATGGTGAGAGTTTCGAATGAAACTGCAAACTGAGGTGAGAGATGGCAGTGGGATGTTCTGGCTGTTTCAGGTTTGTGTTCTTGGTGCTTTGTGGTCTATGGAGCAAGGTGAGTTGAATGGTGAAGATAGTTTGTGTGCTTGCAAGCTGTGGAGGCAGATTCGAAAGCTTATGCAATGTGGTGTGTTTTTGTGAATGTGATGGTGTGGCTTGTTTCAGCCTTGCCTTGTGTTATGTCTTGCCTGCAAATTGTCCACATAACCCTCTCTCATTGGTCAGTTGATGTGACTTGTGCTTTATGGATAGGTGTAGCCACTTTTGCAAATATGTCAACTTCTTGTAAGATAGGGCATGGGCAACTTCTAGCCAAGTACCAAGGGCATGGTCTGCGCAGCAAAGTGAAGGGAAAGGCTAGGCTTGGTCCAACATTCAAGGCAGCAAGTTGGTGAAATGTTATGAGTGCTTTTGCAAGTTGTTGCTTTATGGATTTTCATGACAAAAATGCCTTGTTACATGAACTAAACACATGTGATCTTGGTTCAAATCTGATTTGTATGACTTAGAGAATGTTTATGTGCTGGTTTGAGATGAATTGGAAGTTACAAAATGCATTGGTTCATGATCTTGCAAAATTTCCAATTGAAGCATGCCTTGAAAATTAATGATTTTAGCCAACTTTGCCTTGCCATAACTTTTGATCCAAGAAGAGTTTGATCATGTTCTTGTACTTTTTGAAAAGGGAAAGATGAGATCTACAACTTTCATGACCAAAGTTTTTCCATTTGAAGCCTTTTTGGATCAAGAATCAAAGCTTGAAAAATGACCTAAAATGATGCATTCTTGAAAAGTCAACTATGCCCAAAAAGTCAACATTTGCAAAAACCCTAAATTCTTGATTTTTATGAACTTCAAACTTCTTCCATGATCAAATAAAGATCATATACACTCAAAATGATGAAGATCACCCATTGGTTGGGTCATTGGGGGCCTCAGATGCCCTGATTTTGCACTGACTTGTCTGAAAAGTCAACCTTTGATCAGATGACTTCCCCATGGAATTTCTTCATGAAAATTGATATGTATACTCCCCATACCATATAGAGATCAATGGAAATAAGAATGACCAAAAAAATTGGAGTTGAGGCCTCTGAAACCAAAACCCTAATTAGGTCAACTGTGCAGTCTAGCCTGGCTCTGCATCCACTCAAACCCTAGTTCTTGTGATTCCTCTGCATTTTTGACTTTGAGGAGATGGAATATGATATAAGAACACACATGGACCACTTTGAAATGATTGGTGGCCTTTGGAATGGCTCAAGATGCCTTGGGGATTGCTCAGATCACAAACCCTAGGTGCAGATGCCTCAGAAACTATGCAGTGAATCAAAAAATGAGATATGAGATGATATGTTTGTGTTTATGCATATGAGATGATCACAAGCCATGGTGTGAATGGGTGAGGGCAAATTTGGGGTGTTTACAGCTGCCCCTATTCAAACATGAGTTAGCTGTGCAGGATGTAAGCGACGGCTTAACAGGCCAAACAAGATAACTTGTGGTTGAATACCAAAGACAGTCCAAAATTTGTACTCACAGAAATGAAGAAGAAAAGGGATATAGATTGTAAAAGCAAATAAAGTATATTGTAAAGTATGGGCGACGGAGGACGACCGTCGAGCAGAGGACGACTGCTAGGTAAAGAGCAATGACGGGGACGGCCGACATGCTGGGAAAAGTGTGAAGGAAATAAAGCAATGACGGGGACGACCGACATGCTGGGGATAAAAGGTAAAGCTAAGACGGGGACGGCCGACTAGCTGGGGAAAGTAAGATAATACGATGGGGACGGCCATCAAGATAAAGTTGTAGCATTCTATGGGGATTAATGAAACATGACGGGGACGGCCATCAAGTTCATAAAGCAAAGTAAACGACGATGGGGACGGCCATCGGGCTAAAAAAGAAAAGGGGACCACGACGGGGACGGCCATCGGGTTAAAGAATGAATGAAATAAACAGATGATGGGGTACGGCCATCAAAGGTGAAGGACGATCACCTAGCAGGGGACGGCTGCTCTGTTGGGGATAAAGGAAATATGATGGGGACGGCCATCAAAGGTGGAGGACGACCACCTAGCAGGGTACGGCTGCCGAAAGTATCACGACACAGGACGAATGCCGGATAGAAAAGGTCAACGATGGGGACGACCATCGGACGAGCATGATGGAGGACGACCATCAAGAAGTGGAGGACGACCACTCAGCAGGGAACGGCTGCTCTCAAGGTTTGTCATGACATAGGACGAATGCCAGATAACCAAAATCAACAATGGGGACGACCATTGGGTAAAGTTGATGAAGGACGATCATCAAAAGGCGGAGGACGACCACCTAGCAGGGAACGGCTGCTAAAATATCAACGATGGGTACGGCCATCGGATGAGCATGATGGAGGACGACCATCAAGAAGTGGAGGACGACCACTTAGCAGGGTACGGCTGCTCTCAGGGTTATCATAACACAGGACGAGTGTTAGATAAAAAGGAAATTCGTTGGTGATCTACTGGGGATATGGTAAACACGGACGAGCGTTTACATCCAAGAAACAACAGATATAAGTGTTTGGTATTGTGTATAGACTAAAGATGCGGACGAGCATCCTTAAGACTATGATACGGACGAGTATCATGTAGAAACAAACTGACACATGTTCAGAGATGATGATGCGGACGAGTATCAACTGGTTAACAAAGAACACGGACGAGTGTTGCATCTGAAAGGATTCTTCTGGGGAATAATAGACACAGACGAGTATCTATATTCAAAAGGACACAAGTGTTTGACACGGTGTATGGATTAGAGATGCGGACGAGCATCCTTAAGACTATGATACGGACGAGTATCAAGTAGAAACAAACACTAGACGCAATGTTCTGAGATGATGGTACGGACGAGTACCAACTGGTTAACAAAGAACAAGGACTACTGTCGAATCTGTGGGAATATGAGTGGTGATGTATACAAGATACGGACGAGTATCTGTATAAGTGCACCAATGAGTAGTGAGTATATATAATGTATAGATGAGTGTTTATCTGCTGGGGAGAGTGACACGGACGAGTGTCAAGAGAGAAAAGTAGCATTATCCAGTATATGGGTGGTAAAGGTGTAAGCGACTGCGCTGGGGATATGACACGGACGGGTGTCGAGAAAGTGTATATATAAGTATATGTGAGTGCAAAGATGGTGTCTTTGGCTTTCTACTGGTGACTTGACACGGACGGGTGTCCAGAGGTGTATATATGGGTGTTTGTGATTGGAGGGGCAACTGCTTTTGCTGGGACCCTGGTGGGGATTCCTGTGTATTGTATTATGTACGTTGACAGGTTATCAATATTTACAAGTGTTCGATTCACAACATGACTTATGATTATGCTATGCGTTTGATTTTTGCCGTAATGCTCCGTATTAGACGGAATGCTACGCTCTGAGGGTATAATATGATGCGAATGCTATGATTATGCAAAGAAGCACAGATCCGGGATTCGGATCCCGTTGCCGCGAAGATCTCTGGGTGATCTGCCTGGAGTGAACATCCCAGCTGGGGATGAGATCATTGGTAGATCTAATGATGTATCTGTTTGGGAATATAGATCACTGATTGACATATCCTTATAATACGGGACCCAGCTGGGGTTTGTAGAAGCTTTCTATGCTCTGTTGTGACTTCTTCGCGCGTTGCTCTTCTGAATAGAGGCTGGGGAGAGATTGTTGGTCACTCGGCTGGGGAGAGTGATGAGAGGCAACTCGGCTGGGGAGAGTAATGGGAAGCAACTCAGCTGGGGACAGGGCATTTCGGATGCCGATATCTTTCGTTGTTTTGCCAGCTTGCTGAGACGTAACTGGCATGCCCCAAGTCGCGCTCTGGATACCTGCAATCCTACAAGGATAAGGAAACGTACAAAAGGTCCCGAGGTATCCTTTACTGGATTCCGTCATAGGAGTTAAGTACTTTCAAGAGTAATCACATTCCCTGTAAGCATGTGTTTTATTTTTTAGAGAAAGGCATCTGTACTTATGCAGTTGTATTTTTAGAGATATCAGACAATTCTTTGCAAAACATAAACGTAAAACGAAACATGACTGAAAATCTGATTTTATTAATTCGTGTGCCCTGAATTGGCAAGATACAGTCAAAGAAACATATCTCCTGAAATGAGGAGATTGTTACAAATTGAGAAATAAAGTGCCGGCGATGCTGACGACGCTTTAAGGAGCTTCCTCTTCTGCTATGACTCGTATGACAATGACGTTCTTCTCGTCTTGCTTTCTGGAGAGAGTTGATTCTGATTGAAGCTTGATCCTTTGGAGCTTACCAAGTTGTAGGTGATACAGACGAATTCAGAATGCAGTTGTTCGCTTATTCCCTTATTTGCATGGATCGCCCTTTCGGGTTTTCGATCCATCGGGATACCCATTTTTGCCTGAGTTGTCCAATGCGGCTTTTCAACTCAGCGGGTGTACATTTTTTTGTTTATTTCCCTAATTTTTGCCCGAGCCTTTTATTCTGTTTTTGACTCGCCGGGATGCCCTATTCTTGCCTGGACTTACATTCTGTTTTTATGTCCAGCGGGTCATTTTATGCGAAGTATTTTTTAACTGCATCCGAATTCACAGGGGACGGGAAATCTTCACCATCCATGGTGCTGAGCATCAGTGCTCCACCAGAGAAAACTTTCTTTACGACGAATGGTCCTTCATAATTTGGAGTCCATTTGCCCCTGTGGTCTGTATGAGGAGGGAGGATTCTTTTTAGCACAAGATCTCCCACTTGGTACTCTCGGTGCCTGACTTTTTGATCAAAGGCTTTCTTCATTCTCTTCTGATATAACTGCCCATGACAGATTGCAGCCAATCTTTTCTCTTCAATCAGACTCAGTTGTTCGAATCGGGACCGAACCCATTCTGCTTCACTCAGTTTAACATCCATCAATACCCGTAGAGAGGGTAATTCAACTTCAACAGGTAGGACTGCCTCCATACCATACACAAGCTGATACGGTGTTGCCCCAGTGGATGTTCTGATTGACGTACGGTACCCATGCAAGGCAAACGGTAGCATTTCATGCCAGTCTTTGTAGGTGACTACCATCTTCTGCACAATCTTCTTAATATTTTTATTTGCTGCCTCGACAGCGCCGTTCATCTTCGGCCTGTAAGGAGAAGAATTGTGGTGTTGGATCCTGAAGTCCCGGCATAGCTCTGCCATCATTTTGTTGTTCAAGTTGGAACCATTATCAGTAATGATCCGCTCGGGCACTCCATACCGACAAATGATATCTCTCTTCAGAAATCTGGCTACCACTTGTCTTGTGACATTTGCATATGAGGCTGCTTCGACCCACTTGGTGAAATAGTCGATGGCGACCAGGATAAATCTGTGACCATTTGAAGCAGTTGGCTCGATCTTGCCAATCATGTCAATGCCCCACATAGCAAAGGGCCAGGGTGAAGACATGACGTTCAAAGGGTTGGGGGGCACATGCACCTTATCTGCGTAGATCTGGCATTTATGACATTTTCTGGCATAAGCACAACAGTCTGCATCCATTGTGATCCAGTAATAGCCTGATCTTAACAACTTTTTAGCCATGGCATGCCCTCCGGCATGGGTACCAAAAGAGCCTTCATGCACTTCATGCATCAATAAATCTGCTTCTGTCTTGTCGACACATCTGAGGAGTACCATATCAAAGTTTCGCTTATATAAAGACCCATCAGTGTTCAGAAAGAAACTTCCAGCAAGCCTTCTTAAAGTCTTCTTATCATTGGAAGATGCCCCAGGTGGGTATGTTTGATCCTCCAAGAAGCATTTAATGTCATGGAACCAAGGCTTATCATCTTTGACAACTTCTGCTGCAAATACATATGCTGGTCTATCGAGTCTTGATACCGAAATCTGAGGTACAAAGTTGGCGGCTTGAACTTTGATCATGGATGAAATGGTAGCAAGAGCATCTGCAAACTGATTCTCGTCTCGAGGGATATACTCAAGCTTGACTGTTGTAAAGAAAGTCAATAATCTCCTCGTATAATCCCTGTAAGGTATCAGATGATCCTGGTGTGTGTACCATTTCCCATTGGTCTGATTGATTACCAAAGCTGAATCTCCGAATACGGTCAATGTCTTGATCCTGAGGTTAATGGCTTCCTCAAGACCCATAATGCAAGCTTCGTATTCAGCTTCGTTGTTAGTGCAGTTGAAAGTGAGCTTTGCCGAGAAAGGCATGTGAACTCCTTTGGGTGTAATGAGTACTGCACCAACACCACGACCATTCATATTAACAGCCCCATCAAACATCATAGTCCATTCTTCTTCTGGGTCAGGCCCTTCAGTGTGAACAGGCTCTTCATGATCTTTTGCTTTAATGAACATGATGTCTTCATCAGGGAAGTCAAACCTCATAAGCTGGTAGTCATCAATAGGTTGCTTAGCAAGATATTCAGACAGTACACTTCCCTTGATGGCTTTCTGAGATGTGTACTGTATGTCGTATTCTGTGAGAATCATTTGCCATCTTGCAACCCGTCCGGTAAGAGCTGGCTTCTCAAATATGTACTTAACTGGGTCCATTTTTGATATCAATAAGGTAGTGTGGGTCAACATATACTGTCTTAGTCGGCGAGCAGCCCACGCTAAAGCACAGCAAGTTTTCTCGAGCAGTGAATAACGTTGTTCACAGTCGGTAAACTTTTTGCTTAGGTAGTATATTGCATACTCTTTTCGACCAGACTCGTCATGCTGGCCCAGCACACACCCCATTGACTCTTCTAATACTGTCAAGTACATTATCAGAGGTCTTCCTTCAACTGGAGGCATAAGGATTGGAGGTTCTTGTAAGTACTCCTTGATCTTGTCAAAAGCTCTTTGGCAGTCTTCGTTCCACCTGACCGTTTGCTCCTTTCTTAACAGCTTGAACAAGGGTTCACAGGTTGCTGTAAGGTGAGATATGAACCGTGAAATGTAGTTCAATCGACCCAAGAACCCTCGAACTTCTTTCTCTGTCCTCGGTGCAGGCATCTCTTGAATAGCTTTGACTTTATCAGGGTCAACTTCAATCCCTTTCTCGCTTACAATAAAGCCCAGCAACTTACCGGATCGCACCCCGAATGTGCATTTGTTGGGGTTCAACTTCAGTTGGTACTTCCTCAGACGCTTGAATAACTTGAGCAGATTCACCAGGTGGTCTTTCTCTGTAAGGGACTTGGCGATCATATCATCCACATAACACTCTATTTCTTTATGAATCATATCGTGGAATAATGTCACCATAGCCTGTTGATATGTTGCACCAGCGTTCTTCAGTCCGAATGGCATCACTTTGTAGCAGAACGTGCCCCAGGGTGTGATGAATGTTGTCTTTTCCATGTCTTCAGGTGACATCTTGATCTGATTATATCCTGAAAATCCGTCCATGAAGGAGAATACCGAGAACTGAGCCGTGTTATCCACCAATACATCAATGTGAGGTAATGGGAAGTCATCTTTCGGGCTGGCTCTATTCAGATCCCGGTAATCGACACACATTCTTACTTTTCCATCCTTCTTAGGCACAGGTACTATGTTAGCAACCCACGGCGGATAGCTAGTTACAGCAAGGAACCCGGCGTCCCATTGCTTTTGTACCTCTTCCTTGATTTTCATAGCCATGTCTGGGCGAGTACGGCGCAACTTCTGTTTAACTGGTGGGCATTCTTCCCTCAAAGGCAGCTTGTGCACAACAATGTCGGTATCCAACCCTGGCATATCTTGATACGACCAAGCAAACACATCAACATACTCTTGAAGCAGATCTATCAGTTGTCTCTTCACTGAGTCTTGCAGGCAGGCCCCGATTTTAACCTCTTTCACGTCTTCGTCGGTACCAAGATTAATCACTTCAATCTCCTCCTGGTGAGGGGTAATGACCTTTTCCTCCTGTCTCAACAACCTGGCTAGCTCTTCAGGAAGCTCATATTCTTCATCAACCCCTTCATCAGCTTGATTGATTGGATTGTCAAAGTCATACGATGTCATAGCCGTGCTGTTGTCGGTGCTGTCTGGGAGGCACTCTCTGCAAGGGTTAAGTTTGTTCATTTTAGTGATTGATTTTAATCTTGCTTTAGAAAAAGTGAAATGAAGTTATCATTTTGAAAACACCGCCATTTATTTTTTTGTACAAAAAGAAAAATGGAAAAACAGTGAGCAGAAAAGAAAAAGACTCGTTTGCAAAAAGACGTCTGATATTTCATTAATTTAATCTTGTTTGCACAAAAGTACAGATGGCCCTGATTACAAAATGAGTCTTGTCATCTTGGGCAAGATGCAAGACTTTGATGCATGCTGTAAAAATACAGGAAATAATAATTACTCTGCTTGAGTAACTCTTATAATTTCATGGGAAGACCAGTTCAAGACACTGCTCCCCGGGATCTTTGGACGAATCCAATTCTCCAGATTGCGCTCTTCTTCCAGCTCGTCTTCCAGACAGTTGATAGCATCGGGGGTAAGCATCCCCCCACTGACAAAACCAGGCTCTGCAACATCCTTTGCTTGATGTTGAGTTGGTCTGTAACCCAACCCAAATTTGTCCTTCTTCTCCTCCACAGCTAAGACCTTGCCCCAGCCTAGGGCAGTTCCTTCCTCAACAACCTTCCGGGCTTGTTGGTAAGATGACATGGAGATTCCCGATACAGCAGATGCTTCATTGATATTCAAGGCCTCAAAACCTTGGCTCATTGTTTCATGGATCTCCCCATCCATCTCAATGTATTTATAAGTAGCCAGATGGCTAACAAAGATATCCTCTTCCCCACAGATTGTGACAACTTGGCCTTCCCACTCAAATTTTAACTTTTGGTGAAGGGTAGACGTTATTGCGCCGGCGGCGTGAATCCAGGGTCTACCCAACAAACAGCTGTAGGCGGGCTGAATGTCCATCACATAAAAGATAGTTTTAAAGGTCTGTGGGCCAATTGTCACGGGCAGCTCAATCTCTCCCAGAACCGATCTCTTGGAACCATCAAAGGCTCTTACCACCAGGTTGCTGGGTCTCAATGCCAATCCATCATATTCTAACTTCACCAGAGCCTTCTTTGGTAAGACATTCAGGGAAGAACCTGTGTCCACCAGCACATGAGAAAGGACAGCTCCTTTGCATTCCATGGTTATGTGCAAGGCTTTATTGTGGTTGCGGCCATCCGCTGTCAAGTCAGTATTGGTGAACCCTAGCCCATTGCTAGCAGTGACATTTCCAACCACGGTTTCCAACTGGTTGACAGTAATCTCTTCAGGCACGTAAGCTGCGTGCAAGACTTTGAGTAGTGCATTCCGATGGGCTTCGGAGCACATAAGCAGTGAGAGGATAGAGATTTTGGATGGCGTTTGGTGAAGTTGATCCACAATTTTGTAATCACTCTTTTTGATGATCCGCATAAACTCATCAACTTCCTGATCAAAAGAAGTCTTCAGGGTTTCTTTGGCAGCTTGGTCTTCCTGCACCGGGCCTTTTCCCTTTGCCTTGGCAGCAGCTTCTGCTTCGGCAATAGGTCTTTGGACTTGTGAAGCAAAGAGACGTCCGCTTCGAGTGAAGCCTCCGCCTCCTCCCACATTATCCACTTGTGGTGCAGGTGTCGTTGTTTCCAGAGTGATTCTTTTCCCTTCACAGTACACGTCAGAGCCATAGTGCCAAGGGATGGCCCTATTGCTTTCATATGGTACTGGTCCAGGCACCGTGACAGTGACTGGACTGATTGCTGCTGTTGAAGGGACTGTAATTGTTTGTGGATCGTAAAAGATTGTAACTGGTGCTCTGGTGGGAGCAGCACCTTCTGAATGGTAGGCGGAGTTATTTTCGGGATCATAGAATATGGTAACAGTGGAGACATCTTCATGATTGATTGCTGGTGCTGTAGGAGGTATTGTTGGAAGGACTGTTGCTGTTGCTGATGGAGAGTCGAAATGGAATGAAGCTGAAGTTGTAGCAGGAGAAACTGTTGAAAACTGATCATTTGGGAGGACAGATGGAGTACTTGTTGATGTTGCTGGTGAATTGTCGGGAACAATAGCTGCTGCAGTTGTAGTAGGGTCTGAAACCGTTGCTGATGAAGTTGTCGGATTTGTCGGAAATGATGTAGTGATCTGTAGTAGGCCACTCTGAATAAGGCTGTCAATGCCATTCCTCAGGTCCTCACACCCATTCCATGAAATATTACAGTAGGGACACCCTAGTTCACACCCCGGAAATATTTGGCTTTCACGGAGTTGAGCTTTGATTTCCACCAATGGTGTCCTGATCTGATCCACACTAGTTATCAAATAAGACGGTCTGTCTTCTTCAATAGCGTTAATTCGGGGACCACCATGGTTTGGCATAGGGTTTTTATTGACATTTGGCGGCGGTGCAAAATTCAGAGCCTTGGAGTCTACCAAGTCTTGTACCTTCATATGCAGAGCCCTGCATTTTTCTGTACTGTGGCCAGGTGCGTTTGAATGAAAAGCACACCTAGCGTCGGAGTCATAGTTTCTTGGTAGACTGTTGGGATCCGGAGGTGCCAACGTTCTTAGCTCAACCAGGTTGAGTTTCAGAAGCTGTGGCAGCAAGGCAGCATACGGCATTGGGATCGGGTCGATCACTCGGTTAGCTTGAGATGGCCTTTGTTGGAATGGCCTCTGTTGATTGTTGTTGTTGGTGTTGTTGTTGTTGTAGTTCCTTGGAGGGTATTGATTTTGTTGATACTGAGGTTGTTGTTGGAAGTTTTGTTGAGGAGGTTGATAGACTGGCTGAGGATGAGCTGGAGCAGGGATAGTGACTGCTGCTATTGACCTTTGAACATATTGGGGCCTACCCCTGTTGGTGTGAATGGCATTGGTCTCGCCAGCTCTTCTTGGGCCTGCAAAAGGCTTTCTTGTACTACTGGACGAGCTGGCACCATTATCAGAGATCTTACCCATTTTTAACAGGCTTTCAATTCTCTCCCCAGCTATAACAACATCTGCGAAGCTGGTGGAGGAGAAAGCAGCCAACCTGTCAATATACGTTCCCTGGAGAGTGTTCATGAACATGTCTGCCATTTCTCTCTCAGACATAGGTGGTTGAACGGCAGCAGCCAATTGCCTCCATCTCTGGGCATATTCCCGGAAACTTTCCCTTGACGACTGTGACATTCCCATTAGGAGAGTCCTATTGGGTGCCATATCTAAGTTGTATTGGTACTGTCGGATGAAGGCCTCTGCCAGGTCCTTCCAGCATCTTACAGTTGCCCTTGTCAAGTGGGAATACCATTCCCTTGATGCTCCAGTCAAGCTGTCTTCAAAGTAGAACATCCAAAGCTTCTCATCCATTGTATAGGCCTTCAGCCTTCCCAGAAATGATTGCAAATGAGTCCGGGGGCATGAAGTCCCATTATACTTTTCGAAACAAGGAGGCTTGAACTTATGGGGGATCCTGACCCCGTCTACCAAACCCATGTCCATGACGTCGAAACCCAAAGAATTTTGAGATTCTAAGGACCTCAACTTCTCAGCTATTTCTTCCAATCTCCTATCATAAGTTTCCTCTCCAGCACCCATTACTGTAAATTGGTCCTCCTGAGGATCTTCTTGAAGTACTCTGGCTGCAGTGGCTGTTCCTTGGACATTTGCAGGAATATTGATCTCAGGATGTAGATGTGGACCAAACACAGGGGGGTTAACATGTGGTTGCACCCTTTCATTGTTACTTGTGCCTGCAGTCCCCACATGAGGTTCATCTTGGTTCCTCCCTTCTACCAAAGCTCTGAGCCTCTCCTGGCTTTGAGCTAAATTATTCATCACTTCCATGAATTGTGTTATCTGGGTTCTCATCTCCAGCCTTTCGTTGGCCATCTGGTTTCTGACCTCCGTAAGGTCTTGTTGCATCTGATCCATTTGAATTCCCGGAAGGTTGTTTCTAGTTGGGTACCTGTGTGGCCTGTTGAGAGGAAATACCCGGCGGCGAGCAATAATTCCTGAATATCACAACAGAGGTTAGTAACAATAAAACAAAACCTACAAAACAAACAAAAGGGTTAGTATGCAATGCAGTTATGCTTATTTGCTCTCAAGGTATCCGGTTTGGCCTTCAGTTTTGACCCTTCCAGACCCTTGAAGATGCTGCTGTTGAAGTTGCTTTTGAAGTGAACTCAGATGGAAACCAACACAAATATATTACAAAGGATGAAATAATACAACTTGTTCATTTTACAACACAAGCCCTCTAGGGGTCAAAATACATTACAAAAAAGTAAAAGTACATGGAAAAGAAACAGCAACAAGCAAATGATCAAACTCCAAGGCCAAAATCATCCTCCCGAACTTCCTTAAGAAGTGCTTCGGTCACAGGATCAGCCGGACGTTCCGTAAGATTCCTGATGAGAAGGTTTCTTGTTGCAACAGCTGCAGTCAACTTCTTGTTCTGACTTTGGTCTTTGGACTTCTTTACTCCAGCTCTGGTCTTTAATTCTGATACCTCCCTTTGGGCTGCTGCCAGGGCTCCTTCCATCTGTGCCATCTTGTCTTGAACTCTCTTGTCTTCTAGAGTACGGGCTTCAGTGATCCGGACCCACCTGGCCTGACTCTCCTTCAAGTACAAGTCTGTCCTTGCTCTCTGGAACTGGGCTTCTTTACAAGCATTCTTCAGAATCTTCTCACCAGCCTTAGACTTGTTGATATAATCTCCAGACTTCTCAATCTTAGTCAAGTGTTCCTCTCTCAACTTCTCCAATCTTTCAATCTCCCTCACACTTTCACTCCTCTCCCTGAGGGTCTTCTGCAAGGCTTGAGTTAGCTTCTCATTTCTTTCCTTCAAACTCTCAAACTCCTCCAAACTGATAGTGGCAGGGGGTGGTGCTGAAGATGACTCAGGCATGTCTTCTATGGTGAAGGGCAATCCAGAGAATTGGGCCCTAGCATGGGACCACTCATAGTATTGGACTGATGCCACATTATTGCACCTCCCCAGAATGGTGATTCCCTTAGTTTGAACATGATCCCAGGCCCAGGCAGCCTGCCTAACAGTTGCCAGACTAACCTTGTTCTCACAGTAGAGGGTCTCAACCAAATCCTGTGCCCTAGGAGCGTGGACCAGTGCATAGCCCAGTTGCCTTCTGAACAGCAGAGGATTGTAATTGATACTACCCTTAACTCCTATCAAGGGCACATTGGGAAAGTGCCCACAGCTGGTGATGATGTCTCTACCCTTGGTGCTTTGAGTACACCATCTGATATCTGCTGAAGTTAGGACAGTGAACCTCTTAGCCCAGTTGCTCTGCTGATGAGGATTTAGAAATGCATCTGTCCTGGGTAGATGCCTGAGAAGCCAAGCATGGAATAATGGAGCACAACACCTCACTAACTTACCCCTCTGCTTCTCATTCCTCTGATGTACTGAGTAATAGAGATCTCCTAACAAGGTTGGCACT
Organism: Lathyrus aphaca; assembly: GCA_963966055.1. Taxonomy (NCBI): domain Eukaryota; kingdom Viridiplantae; phylum Streptophyta; class Magnoliopsida; order Fabales; family Fabaceae; genus Lathyrus; species Lathyrus aphaca. The sequence goes on along the minus strand of OZ014519.1, from coordinate 40,187,655 downwards.
GGGTTCTTCAGGATGAACAAATGGATTGCATTCTTGCTAATGAATCGAGGCTCATCTGCAAACAACACAATTCCATATACACTTAAAGCCAACAGAGCACAAACAGCTTTCCAATCCCCCAGGGAGGCCTTCAGACTAGCTTGAGAAATTAAGAAGTCCAGATGAAAACCAGGGATCCCAGCTTTAGAGGTCATATGTTGCTCAATCAAAACAGGTTCCAGGCGCAAGGCTTTTTCTATCTCTCCATTGCTGGGAAAGACCATTTCAGGATTGAAAGGGATTTCCCTCCTGATAGGCAAACCAATCAAAGATGAGTATTCTTCTAATAGAGGCCCCAACTGAAAGTCTTGAAAGGTGAAACATCTCAATGGGGGGTCATAAAATTGAATGCAGGTGTGGATCAAACTCCTCTGAGATGGGTCCAGATCCATGACCAAGTCAAGTATATCCCCATAATGCTCCCTGAACAAAGGAATGTGATCTGGGGTGATCAGGGTTTGGATCCTCCTGATGTCTGATAAGTCTGGTTGGAAGAAATGATAGGTGATGTTGCTTTTCTTTGGAGCCATGATGCTGAAGACTGAGTAGAGTGCTGATGAAGATGCTGAGGAGTGAGCCACTGGCTGGCTAGTGCAAGTAACTGAAGTATATGGCTGACAAGCTGAAGCAAGTGCTGGTGGAGACAGGTCAAAACTGCAGATGGGGTCAAAACCAAAAACCAGATGAATATGGATACCCTGAAACACAAATAAGCACATGTTAATATGATGCAATGAGTATGAATGCAAATGATATGCAAGGGTCTGTGACCGAGCCGGATCTGATCAAAATGCCCTGATGTAGATCCATGTGTGTTCAAGAATTCCAGATGGAGGTCTACAAATCCAGTAACCAAGGTAGGGGGACTCAAATAAAGAGCCACATGTCCAGGGTTTTAGAATCACAGGAACTGTCCAACATGAAGTATTCTTAACAAAGTCAAAGTAACAAGGTATTCTGAGGTCAAAGCACCTGCAAACCTGTAAACAGCCCAACCCCCTCACAGGTGGTGATCTAGAACAAGGATCCTCAGACTTGGATCAGTTATGAGAAGTGTAAACACTTCTAACCCGGAGGTACAGTGTTTACAATAACCATAAAATTTCCTCCTCTAATTCACCTCAGTTTCTGAAGGTCAATACTAAAAGGTCATCCAGACTTAGCAGGCTTCCCAGATAGCCCTAGCATTGCAGGAAATCTGCAACACAGAGTTCTCAAGAAGAAACCCATATCTGAACCGTGTTTCATATTCCCGCACCAGACCGAAATGGAATGGGAAAGAATATGATTCACTCTAGCCTAGGTGTCACTCAGGTCCCAGGTGTAGGACCTTAACTCTCAATGAAACACCCACCCACCAAGGCAAACAACAGATCCAGCCAGCAACAATGACAGTATGACATATAAATGCAATAAAGAAAGCAGTAAAGTAACTGTACATAAAGCAATAAACAAAAATAAATACAAGCACAAACAAGCACATAACACCCCAGTAAACACAAATCAAACAAGCGCTAGGAGGAACCCACAAAAAGAAACAGAAGCCCTGGTTACAGTATACCATATCCCCAGCAGAGTCGCCAAGCTGTCGCTCCCGACAAATGAAAAGGATCAGATGAAGGTACAGACGCGAACGGTCGGCGAGAGGGACAATGAGAACACACAGCCGTGAACTCACTGGAGAATGAATAGAGTCGCCAACTAGGCATTTTTATCCCGGAGGAAAGGTAATGCTGCATAGACCTAGAAAGAGATGGATAAGACGGTTTGCGAACCAGAGAGACTGAGGAAGGGGGTTGGTTACAACCTGGGAAGGTATTAGCACCCAGATTGTCCGTCGTACTCGACGGGATCCACGCTTAAAAGATTTGTGTTTTAAAGGGGTAGTGTCAGTGCAATCTGTGTGTAAAATAGCTGGAAAAGAATGTACAGGTGTCAGTGTAGGGAAATGTGATGTGTATAAGTGATGTGAAGTATGAAAGTGCCAGTGTAAGAAAGGAGTGAAATGCTCAAGATCATGAGGCTAAAGAATAAAGCTGAAAGAGGGGGAATATACAGAGACTTTTGTTCGATAACCGTTAAGTTATGCCTACGTATCCTCTCGTGCAATGAGGAAGTCAGAACACCGTAGTTCGACCCAAAGAGACTGAAAGGTGAATTGACTTGTGAACTGCTTGCTTGTCTATGCTCAAGTGTATGACCTGTCTGGCTCAGGTGCAAACTGTCTTGCATTAGACGGAAGAAGCAAGTTCTCGTTTGTGAGTGAAGGTGATGAGAAAAGAATCCCGAAGGAGACGATTATTGCTTGTTTTTGTGTTTTCAGTCTTTTATTGCTTTTGAAAGTTTGTCATAAGTCAATGAGCTTAAGCCTAAACCAATGGATTTAGTAAACTCATCACATCTTCCCTCTGATTAGGGGTAATGAGAATACCTTAAATGTGAAGTCAGATTCCCACACTTAATCACCTTTGGTGTAGGATTAAGATCATTAACCTACTTGTGATTATTTAGATGTTTTTGGTGCTTTTGTTTAGTGTTGAGTAATGAGATTAAGCCATAATCAGGGATTAAACAGACTCATTACACCATCCTAATAGAAGGATAATAGATGAGAATGTTTAAGCTGAGGAAGACTCCTCAACTTAATCCATGATTAGGGATTAAACTCATGACAAAACAAGCCTTTGATTAAGTGGATTTTATTAATGGTATGATGATGAAGTGAGTTTTATGATTTGTAAGACAACTTGAGGAGGACTTGTCCATTAACACTAGGGTTAGTCCTTCTTAACCAATTAAGGAAGAATTAGAACCCTAATGCAAGGCCCAAGTTACAAGTGTGATGTCTTGATGATTATTAGATGGATTGATTAAAGGAGATTTAAACACATTAAGGGTTTAACACTTAGGATTAAAGTTATACACTCCATCCTAATAGAAGGATGCAGGCATAAGCTTAATCACAAAGTCTTAAAGCCTTTAGAGTTTAGTCTCTGATTATGAGGTGAGAAGAGAGGACTCAAAGAGAGACACAAAGGTGAAAATATGAGGGGAGACTAATCAAAACCCTAATTCATTATCATGCTTGGTTGGTCCTAAGGTTTGTGAGGTTTGCAAAAGAAGATCTTCAAAGGAGCCACCAAGAAGCAGATGAACAAGATCAAGAGAAGCAAAGTGACTTGCTTCATTCAAGAAGTCAAGTCACTTGAAGAAAGAAAGTGAGAAGAAGAAGAATGAGCAAGCTCAAACTCAAGCACATATAGAAATGCAGCAATGGATGCAAGAGAGATGAAAAGAAAAGTTATGAGAAGTGAAGGCAAATTCACTTCTCATGTCACTTACCACCTGAAATGTTAGAAAGAAATGCAATGCAATGCAAAATGAGATGAAATGATATGATGCTAAGCAAAACCAGGAGCATGTTGATGATGATTATGATGTTATGAGATGCTACAAACATGAGACAAGGCATGGAAATGTTCATACAAGATCATGGATGCAAATGATGCAAGCTAAGAAGCATGGATGAACATGAAAAGTTATGAAGCATACAAGGCAAATGACATGGCAAATATGTGATGCAAAGATCAAACATGCTTCCTACATGTCTTAAGATGTCAAATGAATCATAAGTATGCACAAAATGCAAAGTCAAGTCATGTTATGCAAGAGAATGCAAGAGGGATGCACATGAAAGCCCAAATTAGGGTTCATGGATCAAACATCAAACAAAAATCCAAAACAGAAGCAAACCCTAAGATAAAAAATGGAAAATGCTACCCAAAGAAACCCTAAACCTATAATGAACCACTGCCCAAAGGGGAGCTCTCAACTCTCAACCAAACTCAAGTTATGAATTTTCTAAGTTATTAGGGTTTTTTAGGGTTCTTAACAAAAGAAATGCCAAACAATTAGAAAATGCAAGATCAAATCATGGCCATTTTACCCTAGAAACTTCATGCCAAACACAAAACAATGCAAGAAGAATCAATGTCTAAACCTTCTTCAATAGGCAGAAATGAATTTTTAAACTTATGATCAAATTAATGCATAAAAAATGATTTAATTCAATGAAAAATTCTTAAAATGCATCAAGATCAAAAAAGACATTTGGTTTGAAGGTTGGACAATGTTTCTAAATGTCTTAGAACATTTCATGAATTTTTTGTAATTTTTAAATACCTAAAAGTATTTTTAATTAATTAATTCTCATTAATCAATTAAAAATAATCTTTTAAATATTTAAAAATACTTTTTTAATGATAAAAAATAAAATAAAAATATTTTTGGGTCTTAAAAATTAATAAAACTTTTAAGAAAAAGTTTCATAATTTTTAAGACATTTTTGCTATTTTAAATTAATTATACAAGTTAATTGAAATAAAAATGAATTAAAAATCAAATAAAAGAAAGTATGCAGCATGGAAGGCCAGGATTCAATCTGGAAAGGGGACCATTGACTTGGCGCGTGATCTTGTGGCTCACATTCAAACTGAGTTAATCTTAATTAATTAAATAAATTAAACCTAATTAAGACTAATGACATGATCTGGACCACACATATGCGCGCGGGAAGCCAGATCCAAGGGCCCAAATTTGAACTTTGCCCTAACCCTAATTAAACTCACTAATCACTCTCAGGCTGCCGGAGAAGACTTCCGGTCGTCTTCTCCGGCGAGCAGCTCACCTGAAAACTTCCCAAACCCCTCAAATCGTATCAAAAATGAAAACTAAGAACATAGAAATGATCTCCATCCTCTCACGAATCAAACCCCTCTCTCAAAACACATTTCTTCTTCCTAAACAAGCTGAATCGAAAGAAATAAAAACTAGGGCACGCAAGCTTCAGAGACAAATTAAATACTCAAATCAAAGCCATTTTCAAAACTAAGGACATCAGGATGATCAGTGAATCACATAGAACAAGTTTGTAACAAGAAAAATGATTTCTGGAAAAATGAATTTCAAGCTACCTGAGATTTGGAGCTTTCAACTTGAGGACTTTCTGGCCACTTCTTTCAGTGCAAACCACTCCACTTGATCCCCAGAAGATGTTTGAATGCTCAAAAGGAGTTTGTGTTGGCTGGATAATGAGATTCGAAAGCTCCTGCTCAAGCTTGGTCAGAAATGGCAATGGTGTTCTAAGCACTTTCAGGTCATTGTGAATGGTGGTTTGTGATCCTGAGGATGAATGGAGAAGGTCTGGAGTGTTTGTTGGTATGTTTGTGAGCTATGGTGAGAGTTTCGAATGAAACTGCAAACTGAGGTGAGAGATGGCAGTGGGATGTTCTGGCTGTTTCAGGCTTGTGTTCTTGGTGCTTTGTGGTCTATGGAGCAAGGTGAGTTGAATGGTGAAGATAGTTTGTGTGCTTGCAAGCTGTGGAGGCAGATTCGAAAGCTTATGCAATGTGGTGTGTTTTTGTGAATGTGATGGTATGGCTTGTTTCAGCCTTGCCTTGTGTTATGTCTTGCCTGCAAATTGTCCACATAACCCTCTCTCATTGGTCAGTTGATGTGACTTGTGCTTTATGGATAGGTGTAGCCACTTTTGCAAATATGTCAACTTCTTGTAAGATAGGGCATGGGCAACTTCTAGCCAAGTACCAAGGGCATGGTCTGCGCAGCAAAGTGAAGGGAAAGGCTAGGCTTGGTCCAACATTCAAGGCAGCAAGTTGGTGAAATGTTATGAGTGCTTTTGCAAGTTGTTGCTTTATGGATTTTCATGACAAAAATGCCTTGTTACATGAACTAAACACATGTGATCTTGGTTCAAATCTGATTTGTATGACTTAGAGAATGTTTATGTGCTGGTTTGAGATGAATTGGAAGTTACAAAATGCATTGGTTCATGATCTTGCAAAATTTCCAATTGAAGCATGCCTTGAAAATTAATGATTTTAGCCAACTTTGCCTTGCCATAACTTTTGATCCAAGAAGAGTTTGATCATGTTCTTGTACTTTTTGAAAAGGGAAAGATGAGATCTACAACTTTCATGACCAAAGTTTTTCCATTTGAAGCCTTTTTGGATCAAGAATCAAAGCTTGAAAAATGACCTAAAATGATGCATTCTTGAAAAGTCAACTATGCCCAAAAAGTCAACATTTGCAAAAACCCTAAATTCTTGATTTTTATGAACTTCAAACTTCTTCCATGATCAAATAAAGATCATATACACTCAAAATGATGAAGATCACCCATTGGTTGGGTCATTGGGGGCCTCAGATGCCCTGATTTTGCACTGACTTGTCTGAAAAGTCAACCTTTGATCAGATGACTTCCCCATGGAATTTCTTCATGAAAATTGATATGTATACTCCCCATACCATATAGAGATCAATTGAAATAAGAATGACCAAAAAAATTGGAGTTGAGGCCTCTGAAACCAAAACCCTAATTAGGTCAACTGTGCAGTCTAGCCTGGCTCTGCATCCACTCAAACCCTAGTTCTTGTGATTCCTCTGCATTTTTGACTTTGAGGAGATGGAATATGATATAAGAACACACATGGACCACTTTGAAATGATTGGTGGCCTTTGGAATGGCTCAAGATGCCTTGGGGATTGCTCAGATCACAAACCCTAGGTGCAGATGCCTCAGAAACTATGCAGTGAATCAAAAAATGAGATATGAGATGATATGTTTGTGTTTATGCATATGAGATGATCACAAGCCATGGTGTGAATGGGTGAGGGCAAATTTGGGGTGTTTACAGGGAGGAGCTAAAGATTACCGATCGAAGACAAATCCGGAAGAACCTTTGCACGATGAAAGCTTTGGTACGAATTTGGACGTCTCCGAGAACAGCCTGCGATGAAGCTCCAATATGATTCAGGTGAGTTCCCTTTTCTTTATGCTTTGAACCTTTAACTTCTTCCTTCTCTCTTCTGAACTTCTGAGTTTTGGTATATGTCCTTAGGCTCTATGTGGCTGTGTTGTTGTTTTATGAATGAAGTTTTGTGGATGCTGGTTTTCTGGTTATTTGATGTAGTGGCTAGGGTTTCTCCCTTGCCTCCTGATGAATGAAACAGTGTATATTATATAGGACTTGGTTTAGGGTTTTTGATTTTTGAATTTTGTGAAAACTTGCTCATGAAAGGTTGGGGACAATGTCTGAATTGTTGTTGTAGTGGAATGGTAGTGGTCTGAAAATGCAGGTTTGTTTTTGTGTGTGTGGGAGGCTGTAGCAGAATTTGCAGGTCTGAATTTTTGTGTGTGTGGGAGGCTGTTTGTACATTTGCAGGTCTGAATTTTTGTGTGTGGGAGGCTGTTTGTACATTTGTTGTGGTCCCTGCCTGTTTGTACTGTCCCATTTTTTTAAAGTTCTATTTTCTAATGCAACTGTAACATTATGCTGATGTGAATATGGCAAGAATGAATGGGAAACTTATGCTATGTGAATGTATGATCATGGAATGATTTATGTTTGGATAAAAAAAAAGGATGAACATAATATTTGCTTTGAATGAGTGAATGAATTGAATTTGTGAATTTAAATTATGAAAAATTTGAATGAATGCTAACTTGTCTTTTATTTTTATATCATGTACATGAGAACCTTCATGAGAATGGAAGAAGCATGGAGTTTGGAAATGTCGTCTAGCATGAGGAATGATGACTTTGCATGGAGTTTTGGCATAAGGGATGAATTTAAATTTAAAGTGATGCTTATGACCTCTTGTAATAACTTCAAAAGAAAATGGCTTTGAACCTGTGATTTCCAAATATTTATTTGTAAACATTAGACATTGTAACTTTAGCATGAATTTGGAATGAACTTTGTAGTTTTTGAATTGAACTTGGAAAGAAAATTTGGTATGTGGAAAAATGGGATTCTATTATGAAAATTGATTACACCTTGAATAGATAATTAAATAATAAAAGAAACAAAACCTTGAATGGTGATTGTGAATTGACATGGAATTGAATTTGAAACTTGAATTTGAAATTGAAACATGGAAAAGAAATTGGAATTAAGATAGGAATTGAGATTGAAAAATGAATTGAAATGAATTTGAAATATGGATTTAAATAAATTGACTTTTAAAAAAAAACTTGGGATTATAAATGGAAATTGGAAATAATGTTTAGATTATGAACTTGGAATTAAACTTGAAGTGAAAAAGAAAATTAGAAATTGAAAATTGGATTTAAACCTATGATAAAATTAAATTAAAAATTAGAAACGAAAATTAAAATTAGATTTAGAAACAAAACTTGAAAATGAATTAAAAATTAGGAATAGGAATTAGAAATTAATTTAGAGAAAAAACTTTGAAAATGAAATGGAAATAAAATTTAAGTTTAAAATTTAAGCATGAATTAAGAACTAGAAGTAGAAATTGAAAAAAAATAGAAACTTGAAAAATAGAATAAGAAACGGAAATTAAAATTAAAATTAAAACATGTGAAATAGAAATTAAATTAAAAATCTTGGAAGTGAAAAGAAATAAAAATTAAATTTATAAATAACTTGAAAAGGAGTTAGAAGCAACAAAGAAATAAAAACAAATCTTGGAATTCTCTGCTAAATGTGATGAACGTATGATGCAAGCAGTTAGGGGTAAAATTTGGGGTATGACAGTTGCCCCTATTTAAATAACTTTACCAGATGGCATGAATGACGATAGACACTCAGGCGATCAGGGTGAAAGGTATTTAAATATATAAATAACCGGAAATTTTGCCCTTAAAAGCGATGTTATGCTGGACTACAAACTATCTAACTCTGTAACAACTATGCAATGAATGATGATTATGGTATGAACGAACAGAATGAGATAAATCGACGACCACAAGCCAAAACTCACTGAGGATGACATACACTGGGGATAAAGAAACGAAAACGGAAAATATTCAAAGTGATAAATCAACAGGTTCAAGTGTAACTGTTGACACTAAGAAATAACAAAAGACGGGAACAAAAGGAAATCCAAAGCGTTGGATCAACGAACACAGACAAAACAAAATTCAAAGTGACTGCACAGTGGCACGATGCGACCAACTGACACTAAGAATACAAATAAGACAAGGCAATAAAACGAAGTGGTAGACCAATGGCTCTATGCGACCCATTGACTTTGAGAAATAAAAACAACAACATATTCAAAGTGAATGCGCAGCGGCTCGATGCGACCAACTGACACCAAGAATACAACAAAATAAACATTCAAAGTGAATGTGCAGCGGCTCGATGCGACCAACTGACATCGTGAATAATCAACAAAAATATTCTAAGTGAATGCGCAGCGGCTCAATGCGACCAACTGACACTAAGAATACGACAAAATCAACATTCAAAGTGAATGCGCAGCGGCTCGATGCGACCAACTGACATTGGAAATGATAAACATAATATTCAAAGTGAATACGCAGTGGCTCGATGCGACCAACTGACACTAAGAATACGACAAAATCAACATTCAAAGTGAATGCGCAGCGGCTCGATGCGACCAACTGACACTAAGAATGATAAACATAATATTCAAAGTGAATGCGCAGCGGCTCGATGCGACCAACTGACACTAGAAATGATAAACATAATATTCAAAGCGAATGTGCAGCGGCTCTATGCGACCAACTGTCACTAAGAATAACAACAAAATAAACATTCAAAGTGAATGTGCAGCGGCTCTATGCGACCAACTGACATTGGAAATGATAAACATAATATTCAAAGTGAATGCGCAGTGGCTCGATGCGACCAACTGACATTGGAAATGATAAACATAATATTCAAAGTGAATGCGCAGTGGCTCGATGCGACCAACTGACACTATGAATAACAACAAGAATATTCAAAGTGAAAGCGCAATAGGTTTGAGAACTATTGACACTAAGAATAGAAGCCAAGATACACTCAAAGTGAATGCGCAACAGGTTAAAAAAACCGGTTGACACTAAGAATGATAAAGACAAAGTAGTCAAAGTATTCAAAACGGTAAATCGGCAGGTTCAAATGTAACTGCTGACACCGAGGATAAGGAAGGAAATCACATTGATTTAGTAGTGGCTCTATGCGACCAACTAACATTGGGAATAGAATGCAAATCACCCAAAGATAGATCAACGGCTCTAAGCGACCGACTAACGCAAAAAAGTAACAACAAAATATGTTGGAGTTTTCAAATAAACTAAAATATCCAACCTCTGGAAATTCCTTCAGGAACCATCAGGAGAAAGGTACAAGTATGTGCCAAAATCAAATGGACTTGGATTTTAAGCAAAAGCTTTCAGGACCTGCTTAAAAGATTTTTGCCAATGACAATTGGACTTCAAGGAGATATTGGTGGTCATAAAGACAAATTCCAACCACAATTAGAATTCCACGGGGGACACCAACAATTACTGGGGACAAAAAACATTGGTAAACCAAACTTCGGGTACCAACAACAATGAATTCTCAAATTGAACACTAATGATATCTGGACTTGGAGTTAGACAGACGACAACTGGGGAAAGATAAATGCTAAAGTCAAATGCACATGATTGAGCATGATGCGAATGATCATGATATGCAAATGTTGACTCTAAAGAGACAAAGAGTTTTGACAAGACTCAAAGAGGAGTAGGCTCTCAACACCAATACTTAGATGATCAATATGAAAAACACTGGGGAGATGTCTTCGAACTTGGAAATCATGCTTGGTCCAAGGATCCATCCAAGAGTGTTATCAGTTTTGAACTTCTATGGGGATTTCTGTAATAATAGTATAAAAGTGTTGTTGCAAACCAGGACTTCTTGGGGAAACAGAAGGTTTTTTTTCATATTTTTCCAAAGTCAAAGAAACTTAAAAGTTTTTCAGTTTGTTTTCAAAAACATTTCCTTAAAACTTGTCATTTTCAGAGTTAAATTGTAATCAAGTGATGGCATTTTGCATAACAAAAGAAAATAAGAAAGTGAAAAACAAAATTCATAGGCAAAGTTTATATTTTATTCAAGAATGGTAGCTCGCCAATGGCAAAAACTCCATGGGAAATTACAGTTTGAAAATGGCAATGGGGAAAGGTCTACATTGAATCCAACGACCACTACAATCCCTAATAACTAAGACTGCCCGACACCTTGCTTCCGACGAGAGCAATTGGATCGATCCTTCAGTATGATTCTTCAGTAATGGTAAACACCATCTGACACAGTCAAATGCCTTTGCCCCTAACTTTTGCCTGGACCGCCCTTTCGGGTTTTCAATCCACCGGGACGCTCTTTTTTGCCTATGCCGCCCTTTCGGGTTTTCAACTTAGCGAGCTCTTATTTTTTCATTTTTATCCCTAACTTTTGCCTGGATCTCCTTCATAGGTTTTGATCCACCGGGATACCCATTTTTGCCTAGGTCGCCATTTCTGGTTTTCGACCTATCGGGTTTTATTTAGGCATAATATTTTTTGACTGCATCAGAATTCACTGGGTGCTTCAGCTGTTCACCATCCATAGTTGTAAGGATTAAGGAACCTCCGGAGAATGCCACCTTCACAACATATGGGCCTTCATAGTTAGGGCTCCATTTTCCACGCATGTCTTTGTGGACTGGCAAGATTTTCTTGAGTACAAGATCTCCTTCTTTGAATTCTCGGAGACAGACTTTCTTGTCAAATGCTCTCTTGATGCGCTTTTGGTACAACTGGCCATGGCACATGGCGGTCATTCTCTTCTCATCAATGAGGTTCAATTGGTCAAACCTGTTCTGGACCCACTCAGCTTCCTCCAGTTTGGTTTCCATTAAGATTCTCAAAGATGGTATCTCTACTTCAATAGGGAGAACTGCATCCATCCCGTACACCAGAGAGAAAGGGGTTGCCCCTGTTGAAGTGCGAACTGATGTTCTATATCCGTGTAAAGCATATGGTAACATCTCGTGCCAATCTTTGTAAGTTTTTACCATCTTCTGCAGAATCTTTTTGATGTTCTTGTTTGCAGCTTCAACAGCTCCATTCATCTTCGGACGATACGGAGAAGAGTTATGATGTTCAATCTTGAATGTCTCACACAGCTCTTTCATTGTTTTGTCGTTTAAATTGGTCCCATTATCTGTGATGATTCGGCTTGGGATTCCATAACGGCAGATAATTTGGTTCTTGATGAAACGGGCAACCACTTGCTTTGTCACATTGGCGTATAAAGCTGCTTCTACCCATTTGGTAAAGTAATCGATTGCGACCAAGATAAACCGATGACCATTGGAAGCTTTAGGCTCAATTGCCCCAATCATGTCAATGCCCCACATTGAGAAGGGCCAAGGTGATGACAGCACATTCAAAAGGGTCAGAGGTACGTGCACCTTGTCGGCATAAATCTGGCATTTATGACACTTCCTGGCATACTTGAAACAATCTGATTCCATGGTCAACCAGAAGTATCCAGCTCTCAAAATCTTCCTGGACATGGCATGTCCATTGGCATGTGTTCCAAAGGATCCTTCATGGATTTCCCTGATCAATAAGTCTGCTTCGCGCTTGTCCACACATCTGAGCAGAACCATATCATGATTTCTCTTGTAAAGCACATTGTTGCTGAGGAAAAACTTGGACGCCAATCTTCTTAAAGTCTTCTTGTCTAGAGTTGTTGCGTCAGCTGGGTACTCCTGATTATGCAAATAGTTCTTGATGTCGTAGAACCACGGTTTCTCATCAGTTTCCTCTTCGACCAGTAGGCAGTAGGCTGGTGCAGTTCTTCGCTCGATTGTAATGAGTGGAGCTTCATTAAGAAATCTGACTTGAAACATAGAAGCCAACATAGCCAAGGCGTCTGCTATTTGATTCTCTGCCCTTGGAACGTGATGAAAAGTGACTTCGTCAAAGTATTTAATTAACTCCACAATGTGGGCCCGATAAGGGATCAACTTCTCGTCACGGGTCTCCCATTCACCTTTGATTTGGTAGATTACTAAGCTGAGTCTCCATAGACATCAAGAATCTTGATTCTGGTATCAATTGCAGCTTCGATACCCAAAACACAGGCTTCGTACTCAGCAATGTTGTTTGTACATTCGAAACATAATCTGGTTGTGAAAGGAGTATAACCGCCATCGGGGTTCATCAAGACAACCCCCATACCATGCCCCATGTAGTTAGAGGAACCATCAAACATCATCTTCCAACGAGACCCTGGCTCGGGACCTTCATCTGGACCTGGAACTGCACAGTCCTTTATCAACATAATGTCCTCGTCCGGGAAATCGAATTTCAAAGGTTCATAATCTTCGACAGGATGATCAGCAAGGTATTCAGATAAAACACTGCCTTTAATAGACTTCTGGGTTACATACTGGATATCATACTCGGATAACAACATGTGCCAACGGGCGAGTCTTCCAGTCAAAGCAGGCTTCTCAAAGATGTACTTTATTGGATCCATTTTCGAGATCAACAAAGTAGTGTGACAAATCATGTACTGCCTGAGGCGTCTGGCCGCCCACACCAAAGCACAGCAAGTTTTCTCTAAAAGCGAATATCTGCTCTCACAGTCTGTGAATTTCTTGCTTAAGTAATAAATGGCGTGCTCCTTACGACCAGTTTCGTCTTGTTGGCCTAATACGCAACCCATAGATCCCTCGAGCACAGTCAGATACATGAAAAGAGGCTTCCCTGGGGTAGGCGGGATCAAGATAGGGGGCTCCTGTAGATAAACCTTAATCTTCTCAAAAGCCAGTTGACAATCAGGATTCCACTCAATTGCTTGATCCTTTCGGAGCAACTTGAATAAGGGCTCACATGTAGCAGTCATGTTGGAGATGAATCTGGAGATGTAGTTCAATCTTCCAAGGAAGCCTCTGACTTGCTTTTCTGTTTTTGGAGCTGGCATCTCTTGAATTGCTCTGACCTTATCTGGATCTACTTCAATTCCTTGCTGACTAACAATAAAACCAAGTAACTTTCCTGATCGGACACCAAAAGTACACTTAGCTGGATTCAGACGCAGTTGGAACTTTCTGAGACGCTCAAATAACTTCAAGAGATGATTCATATGATCCTCCTCACTCTGTGATTTGGCAATCATATCATCCACATAAACTTCTATCTCTTTATGCATCATATCATGGAACAGGGTGACCATTTCCCTCTGATAAGTGGCTCCTGCATTTCTGAGACCAAATGGCATAACCTTGTAACAATAAGTGCCCCATGGTGTGATGAATGTAGTCTTTTCCATATCGCCAGGATCCATCTTGATCTGGTTGTATCCTGAAAACCCATCCATGAAGGAGAAAACAACAAATTTAGCAGTGTTGTCAACCAAAGTATCAATATGCGGAAGAGGGAAGTCGTCCTTTGGACTATCTCTATTCAAATCCCTATAGTCCACACACATTCTGACTTTGCCATCCTTTTTAGGGACTGGCACAATATTAGCTACCCACTCAGGGTACTTTGCAACTGCGAGGAATCCCGCATCAAACTGCCTTTTGACCTCTTCTCGAATCTTCAGAGCCATGTCCGGTCTTGTTCTTCGGAGCTTTTGCTTTACTGGGGGACAATCTGGTCGAAGAGGTAACTTGTGGACCACTATGTCTGTGTCTAAACCGGGCATATCTTGATACGACCATGCAAACACATCCGTATATTCTTTGAGAAGCTTGACCAATCTTTCTCTAACGTCTACCCCATGTGTTGTACCAATCTTGACTTCCTTCTTATCTTTATCAGCGCCAAGATTGATGGTCTCTACCTGCTCATTATGTGGCTGGAGCTCTGTGTGCTCATACTCAACTAATCTTGCCAGTTCTTCGGGAATGTCACAATCTTCCTCACTTTCATCTTCCGCTTGGTAGATGGGCGAATCAAAGTTAGGAGAGAATGTAGAGTCATTGGATTCACAGGGTTTTCGCTTATTCTGCATATGAGAATGATTTGCTTTTATTAAAAGTGGAAAATAGAGAAATGCAAGAGAAAAAGCTTTTTTTATTGGTTTTGAAAGATTGTCATTTTCTTTTAAAAGTGAAAAGAGAGAGATAGAGAAAAACAATAAATGATCAAAATAAGAGTTTAACAAAATGCCTTCATTGATAATAACTTTGAAAATGAGAAGGGGCCCTACAAAATACTCCCATAGCATTGGGCAGAGCTAGGGAACTTTGAAAACACTTAAAAAAAACAAATAAATTACTTTGACAATGGAAAAAATTCTGGGATCTCGACTGCTTCCCAATTGCCCAAGGCTTCTTCACACTGATACACTAAATGATTCATATCTTCATATTCAGAACCTCCACCAATTGCATTGACCTGATAACCAGCACTGGAAAACACTTCTTGAATGGTCTTCAGACGTCCTTTAACGGAGGTTGATGCTCCTTCCTTCACATGAGTCGGTTTGTAACCCAACCCGCAGCGATCTAGCTTCTGTTTGACTTCAATGACATCACCCCAACCTTCATAGCTTCTTTCTTCAATAGTGGAAATGGTACTCTTCAGCGATGCAAAATATGGGATACCCTTCCCTTTTGATTCCTCTACTTCCAAAAGGACAACATTGGCTATCTCAAGAGCTTGGAAAGAAGTTTTCAAAGCATCTTCATCAGCCTCAATATAGCTAAAGGATGAAAGGTTGCTAACCATGAGATCTTCTTCCCCAGACACGGTTACCAGCTTATTATCGACCACAAACTTCATCTTCTGGTGTAAGGTAGAAGTGACTGCCCCAGCGGCATGGATCCAAGGTCTTCCGAGCAAGCAACTGTAATTGGGGTTAATGTCCATAACCTGGAAAGTGATTTTGAACACCTGTGGCCCAATCAAGATCGGTAAGTCAACTTCTCCAATAACAGTCCTCCTTGACCCATCAAAAGCTTTCACAATCAGTGCACTGGGCATCATCTCTGCCCCTTGATAAGATAACTTGGCAAGCGTTCTTTTCGGCAAAACATTCAATGAAGATCCTGTATCCACAAGAACTCTTTCTAAAGTATCCTCTTGACATTTTACAGATATGTGGAGAGCACGGTTATGGTCCAAGCCCTCCTTTGGAAGATCCTCCATACTGAAGCTGAGATTGTTACATGTAGTGATATTGGCAATGACTCCATCAAACTGATTCACTGTTATATCATGTGTAACATGGGCTTGGGCTAGTAATTTCTGGAGAGCACTCTGATGGGCCGGTGAATGCATAAGAAGTGATAGGATAGATATTTTGGAAGGCGTTTGATGTAGCTGATCAATAACCTTATAATCACTCTTCTTAATGATTCTGAGAAATTCTGCATCCTCTTCTCCCAAGACTAACCCGTTATCCTGGTTGGCAACAGCTGGAATGACTTCTTTAGGCGGAACCGTATTGGCTTGCTGAGTATAAACACGACCACTGCGAGTTAAACGACCTGCTGTCGCTCCCGGGATTTTCATCCTAGTACAAACGCGAAAGTGGCGCGGAAAGGTTAGAGTCGCCAGCCAGACATTTTTATCCCAAAGGAATGGGAAAGGTAATGTTGCACAAACCTGAGGAAGAAGGAAAAGGACGAGGCCTTGCGAACCAAAGATCTGAGTTCGGGAGTCGGTTACGAATTGAGAAGGTATTAGCACCCCAATCCGTCCGCCGTACCCGACGGGATCCACGCTTGCTTGTTTTGTTTCAAAGGGTGAGAAAATACGAATGCTGCTGAATAAAAATGCTGACTGGAAGAAAGGGAATGGAAACGAGAAAAGGACTGGAAAAAGGGAATGAAAGGGGAAATGTAGGGAAAATAAAGAATGTGCTCGAACGGGCCCTACCCCGCTGCCTACGTACCTCACTGGGATAATGAGGATCAGAGTCGACGTAGTTCGCCTAACCTAGGCGGGAACTATTTGTTTGTGTTTTTTACAGCTGGAACTGCGTATGTCTATGCTCAGGTGTTGCAGGCTCGTCTGGTACGAGTGCGTTAACCGTCTTGCATGCGAGACAAGTAGTCGCGAGTTCGCGTTGAGAGTGAATGAGATGAGAAGAGAAGTTCCCGCAGGATAGTCGGTTATTGTTTGTTTTTGGCTTTTAAAAGAAGTATTTTTTGAATTTGTTTGTGAACTGTCTTGTACTAAGACCTATCCATCGCGGGAAGTATTTACACCTCGCCCCGAAACAGGACGCGTATAAACACTCCGCAACAAAGTCTCGTGTCGTACAAGATTGTTCGGTTTATCCTTAGATGTTTTATTATTTTCTTCATGAGATGAGAAAGAATGACTCAAGTTGGAAAAGGGAAAATCTAATGGGAACTAAGACACAACCCTAATTTATTTATTTACAAGGGAAATCCTATGGTTTGTGAGGTTTCTAATCCTAATGGAAAAAGGAAAAGAAAAAAGGAAAAAGGATGCAACTTACTTCCTAAGGAAGATAAGTTGGTCCTAACAATGGGGAATCCTACCAAACACAAATATGGAAGAAAAAATGAATTAAAAAGCCTAAAAGAAATGCATAAAAAATAAAGGATAAAGTGGAGTAAACTTACCTCTATCTTCCCCACTACAAAACAAGTGTTAATGCACATTTTTTATTAAAAAAGAATAAGGCAAACACATATTAATTAAATCCTAATTGAATCCAAAGGGAACTAGGACCTAAACTAGACCCTATTTAATTCTAAATGAACTAAAAAAAAAGCTAAAACCAAAAATACAACACCTATTACAGCCCCTATTACACAAACAGCCATGAAATGCACTATGCAATGCAACAGCTTTTTACAGCACCTATATGTATGCAAAAACAGGTGTTAAAAGGTCAAATGCAGCATGCACACATAACAAACAACATGCATTTTACAGCACCTATGCAAAACAACAGCTATGAAATGCAAAATCCAGAATTGATTATTTTCATTTTTTAATGCACAAACTCAATTAAAAATGCACTAAACACATCACAAACATGCATTTGAACTTAAATCAACATTTACCAATGCAAGAACATGAACATTATTGAATGATTATGCATGCATGCATCATATGGATTATGTAACAAGTAATGCAAAAAGTAGCACCCAAACATGGCATTTGAACATGGTGATTATTGATTATGAACATGCAACATGATGATTCAACAAACACACTAAACTCAATGCAAAATTCAGAATTAAATGGATGAAATGCTATGATCAAACATACAACGAATTCCACCAAATGCACATATATGTGATTATGCAAAATGCAACATACATCAACATAATGAAATGCAAAAAATGATTTAACGCAATGCCAACATATAAAACAGAATGCAGCATGATTATTATGTGTCAAATAATGCACAAACATGGTAACAACATGCAAGAAACCAAGATATGCGCAAAGAACACAAAAAAACACATAATATGCGATAAGCACGGAATCGTGTCGAAACGACTCGAAATGGGGGAGTGAGCTACTGGAAATGGACTCAAAAATTCCCTAAAATCACTACCTAAACATGTATGAACATTAAAAGCACTAGAAATCAAGAATGGGCAATCAAAAAAGCTAAGAATCCAAAATTCGACAGCGTTAACTGGTTAACCATATAGGTTAACCGGTTAACGGACCTAAAACAGAAGCATTTTGTGGCAAAACGCATGCGTTAACCGGTTAACCATATGCGTTAACCGGTTAACACTGAACAGAGTTGAAAAAAAGCTTTTGAAATAAGTGCTTTTGGCCACAAACTCACTTCTTGGGATCCCTAACCTACCTAGGAACATGCTAACACTAATTTCGACTTATTTTGAGCTTATTTACACATGCTAGCACCTATATCTATTAACACCTTAAATTTCTAAGACAACAAAAATCACAAATCACAAGTAAACATAATTGAAACGGAATTGATTTTAAACAAAGCGAAAAAACACTTAAAGAATGCCAAAAGTGGCGAGATGAAGAGAATAACTTAAAGAAGAAGTGATTAAGATCACCAACCTACGAAGCGGAGGAGTGCTTCGGTAATTGTTGCAAGAATCGGAGCTTGATCGAAGAGAAAACCGTGAAAACCGATAAACCGCAAAATAAATGCGTTCTTGAGCTTGAATCTTCGTGTGCTTCCGATAAGTCGAAATCTTCAACAAAATCACTAGCTTCTTCTTCTACGATCCACAATTAATGGAGGTTGGAGGCTTAAGCTTCAAGATCTTCAAGTTTCAATGTGAAACTTGAAGAGCTTATTCAAAGAAGCTTTGGTGAGAGGGAGAGGAAAAGTGAGAGAGAAAAAGTGATTATGGAAGAAGTGAAAAATTTGGAATTGTGGGAACCCCTCTCAATGAAGTGATTAATGGTTATATAGAGATTAGGCTAGGAGCTAGGTTTGGGTTTGGGGCCCAAAAATTAGGTTTGGGATCCAAAAATAGGTTTGGTAGTTAGTTAGGGTTAGGGTTGGACAAAGGGAATATTCCTTGGAATATTCCTTGGAATATTCCTTGGAACACTCTAGAAGATGGTGGAAGGTGGTGGAAGTTTCCAAGGGAAATGGAGTGGAATTGAAGTGGAAAAATGAGATGGAAAGAATGAAAGGAAGTGTGGAAAGAAAATGGAAGGAAAAGTGGAGGGAGATGCAAAACCAACTACTTTTCAAATGATTTTTCTTTGATTTTTTCTATGATTCCTCCATCATTTCTTGATCAAGTTTGAACCCTAGGATCATTGTAACCCTAATTTCACGATCTCGATCTTAAAAGTCCGGAGTCGACCCTTTTTACCTAGCCCGATTGCCTTTTCTCCAATTCCTCGATTTTCCGTCGTCCGGCCAGTCGAACCCCTTCCAAAATGAATTTGTGGACGAGATTTGAACCCTAGGCACTTGACATCATATATAAGTCAAAGAAATCCACTTCGACTCAAAAATTTATGTAGAAGCCCTGTAGAGATGAAACCCTGATTCGGCTCTTTTCCCTCAAGAAGTATTGCACTGCTTGCCTCCTTCAATCAAACCAACACTTTCCATGACTTGTGGCTTCAAGTGAAGACTTGTGGGATATTGTGAATCCTTTGCACAAGGTTGAGAAGCTTTGTGGCTCTTCGGTAGCCTCTTCATAACTTTCGATTGCTCCGATCACTGATCACATACCCACGCCTCGGCTATGCTACAAATGATGCAATGTTTTTGGTTATTTTATGAATCCATATATGCAAAATGCTATGCAAAATGTTGAGGAAATGAGAGGGCAAATTTTGAGGTATTACAGCTGCCCCTATTCAATCAACTGCAGACCTAAACGGATAATTGCAATGGCTTTTAGACGTTCAAGGTATGGAGTGATTGAATACTCAAATAAAACCTGAAAATTTGCACACCGAGGGTAATGGAAATGCCATCTGCCCATTTATTTATTTATATATATTTTTTGTTTTTGACCTCTGAATAGGTAACGAAAAGATAGAAACAGGTGGAAATTTACTGGGAAGCATGCCATCCTTGAATGACAACTCAAAAGAGGATAAGACGGGATGAAACGGGATCATTGTACTTAAATGATAACCCGAATGAAATGGGGTCGTTGTACTTAAACGAGAGCCCGAGCAAACAGGATCATTGTACTTAAATGATAACCTGCGACGCGACCGTTGTACTGAAACGGAGACGCGAAAGAATGAGACTGTTGTACTGAAACAAGACTCAAATACGAGACCATTGTACTTAAACGGAGACTCGAAAGGAATGGGATCGTTGTACTTAAACGAGAGCCCAAGCAAACAGGATCATTGTACTTAAATGATAACCTGAGACGCGACCGTTGTACTGAAACGGAGACGCGAAGAGAAATGAGACTGTTGTACTGAAACAAGACTCAAATACGAGACCATTGTACTTAAATGGAGACTCGAAAGGAATGGGATCGTTGTACTTAAACGAGAGCCCAAGCAAACAGGATCATTGTACTTAAATGATAACCTGAGACGCGACCGTTGTACTGAAACGGAGACGCGAAGAGAAATGAGACTGTTGTACTGAAACAAGACTCAAATACGAGACCATTGTACTTAAATGGAGACTCGGAAAAGAATGGGATCGTTGTACTTAAACGAGAGCCCAAGCAAACAGGATCATTGTACTTAAATGATAACCTGAAACGCGACCGTTGTACTGAAACGGAGACGCGAAGAGAAATGAGACTGTTGTACTGAAACAAGACTCAAATACGAGACCATTGTACTTAAATGGAGACTCGAAAGGAATGGGGTCGTTGTACTTAAACGAGAGCCCAAGCAAACAGGATCATTGTACTTAAATGATAACCTGAAACGCGACCGTTGTACTGAAACGGAGACGCGAAGAGAAATGAGACTGTTGTACTGAAACAAGACTCAAATACGAGACCATTGTACTTAAATGGAGACTCGAATGAAATGGGGTCGTTGTACTTAAACGAGAGCCCGAACAAACAGGATCATTGTACTTAAATGATAACCTGAGACGCGACCGTTGTACTGAAACGGAGACGCGAAAAGAAATGAGACTGTTGTACTGAAACAAAACTCAAATACGAGACCATTGTACTTAAATGGAGACTCGAAAGGAACGGGATCGTTGTACTTAAACGAGAGCCCAAGACGCGACCGTTGTACTGAAACGGAGACGCGAAAAAATGAGACTGTTGTACTGAAACAAGACTCAGCTGGGGAAAACAACAAGACTTGGTAGAAGCATCCGTCCTGGGAAATGAAGTTGCATTCTGTGGGGAGCACTTCAATCTGATTGGAGATATAACAGGTATCATGTAATATACCTCAAAACTAGCCCATGCTGGTATGCATATGTTTGAATTTATGGCGTAATGCTCCATGAGGATGGAAATGCTACGCTTTGGAAGATGCAGACGCAATGATGATCATGCGAATGAAAATGCAAAGGAGATCTCCTAATAAGGAGACTGCAGGTAATTCCAGATAACTTGGCTAGGAAGAGACGATGATCACTGCATTGATTTGGCTCATCCTGATGAGGAGGAGACAACTCTGCGGGGAAAGTTGTTAATAATTCATTGGCTCTGAATAACCGCCATTGCCAAAAATAAATTGGACTTTGAGATTGGAGCGCCAAGACCCTGCTGGAGGTGGACCCTTCTTGGACTCTGGTGGGGAACCAAAGGCATGATACTGCTGAGGAAGCAACTGCTGGGGAGGCCAAGACACTCCTTATGCTGTTAAGAATTGCCTCTGTCTGCAAGGAGACTTCTGCTTGGGGATTGCACCCACTCTCTGTTGTCTGGCAGGGATAAATTTTCCACTTGCACATGGCTGGGGATAATTGGAAACACCCTGGGAGACATTTGTTTCTGCTCAAACAAATGGGAATGCCCCATCCTGGATAGTGATCTTTTAGCTCTGTTAGCAACACCAATACCTGTACCTGCATGAACACAATCGATAGCACCTGCAACATAGAGAATTAATTCGGGACCTGCTTGCCCCAGGCTCATAGCATGAATCATTGTCTAGGTATCTCAGCACCCTTTCAGAGTTGAATTAAACGTTTCTATTCTCCTGCATGAGTTAGAAAAGCATTCAAATGTTCATAACACAATGCAAGTTACCATTTGCTAGACGTTTTCACAAACAATCAATGCCAGATGAAAAAGTAAAAACAAAGAGCTGAAATGGTCAATTGACTGAAGTTGAATTTTTATTAATTTTGACAGGTGGCCCTGAATAGGCAATACAAAGGAAGCGGTTCCCTGGAATGAGGAAACAACTAAAAGAAAAACAAACTACCCTATTGGCAATGTGGAAAATGAATCTCATCAAGTTTCGACCCGGTTATGACTCGTATGTCTTCAAGACGCTCCGCTCTTCTGCCTCTTGAGAAAAAGTAAGTGAACTGATCTTCAACCCTTAGGATAGCCTCAACTGTAGGTAGGTCATGGATCTCGCAGATCGCAGTCGTTCGTGTTAATCCCTCTTTTGCGTGGATCGCCCTTTCGGGTTTTCAATCCACCGGGATACCCTTTTTTGCCTGAGCTGTCCGATGTGGCTTTTCAACTCAGCGGGTGTACATTTTTTTTCAAAATTTCCCTAACTTTTGCCCGAGCCTTTTATTCTGTTTTTGGCTCGCCGGGATGCCCATTTTTGCCTGGATCTTTATTCTGTTTTTATCCAGCGGGTCCTTTTTTACACGAAGTATTTTCTTACTGCGTCTGCGTTGACAGGGGATGGAAAGCCTTCTCCGTCCATGGTTGTCAGCATTAAGGCTCCACCTGAGAAAACCTTTTTAACCACGAACGGTCCTTCATAGTTGGGTGTCCACTTGCCCCTGTGATCATTGAGAGGAGGAAGAATCCTTTTCAGCACTAAATCTCCTGGCATATACCTCTGTGGTCGCACCTTCTTGTCAAAAGCTTGCTTCATTCGTCGCTGATACAACTGTCCATGGCATACCGCTGCTAGACGCTTCTCTTCAATGAGGCTCAACTGATTATATCTGGATCGGAGCCATTCAGCTTCATCTAGCTTGATGTCCATCATCAGCCTCAATGAAGGGATTTCCACTTCGATCGGTAAGACTGCCTCCATACCATACACCAATGAGAATGGAGTTGCCCCAGTTGAAGTGCGTACTGAGGTTCTGTACCCATGCAACGCGAATGGTAGCATCTCGTGCCAATCTTTGTATGTCACAACCATCTTCTGCACAATCTTTTTGATGTTTTTATTAGCCGCCTCGACGGCGCCATTCATCTTCGGACGATATGGAGAAGAGTTGTGGTGTTCTATTTTGAAGTCTCGACACAAGTCAGCCATCATCTTGTTGTTGAGGTTAGAACCATTATCAGTAATGATTCTTTCAGGGACTCCATACCGGCAGATGATGTCCCGCTTAATAAATCGAGCGACCACTTGTTTGGTGACATTGGTGTAGGAAGCTGCTTCAACCCACTTCGTGAAATAATCAATAGCAACCAGGATGAAGCGATGCCCATTAGAAGCTGTTGGCTCAATCTTTCCAATCATATCGATGCCCCACATAGCGAATGGCCACGGTGAAGACATGACACTCAACGGATTCGGAGGCACATGGACCTTGTCGGCATAGATTTGACACTTATGGCATTTGCGGGAGTATTTGCAACAATCAGATTCCATGGTAATCCAATAGTATCCCGATCTCAATAATTTCTTGGCCATGGCATGACCTCCAGCATGAGTACCAAAGGAGCCTTCATGAACCTCCTGCATTAACATGTCTGCCTCGTGTCTGTCCACACATCTGAGCAGCACCATGTCAAAGTTCCGTTTGTACAACACACCATCCTGATTCAAGAAGAAACCTCCCGCCAGTCTTCTAAGAGTTTTCTTATCTTTACTAGATGCCCCGGCCGGGTATTCTCGAGCTTTCAGGAATTGTTTGATGTCGTGGTACCAAGGCTTGTCATCTTCCCCATCACCAACTGCGAAGACATAAGCCGGTCTTTCAAGACGAGAAATCGAAATTCGAGGCACGAAATTCTCTCGGCAAACTTTGATCATGGACGATAAAGTTGCGAGAGCATCGGCGAATTGGTTTTCGTCTCTAGGAACATAGCTTAGCTTTACTTTGGTAAAGAAGGTTAACAGCCTCCTGACGTAGTCTCGGTAAGGAATCAAACGAGCTTGATGAACTAGCCATTTGCCATTGACTTGATTTACCACCAAAGCAGAATCTCCGAAGATCTCAAGGTTCTTGACTCGCAAGTCTATTGCCTCTTCGATCCCCATGATGCAAGCTTCATACTCTGCTTCGTTATTAGTGCACTCGAAGGTCAACCGAGCAGCGAGAGGCGTATGGACTCCTTCTGGTGAGATAATAACAGCACCCACTCCACTCCCATTCATGTTTACAGCTCCGTCAAACATCAACTTCCATCTGGATTCAGGGTCAGGCCCCTCCTCCGGAAGTGGTTCTTCATGGTCTTTCGACTTGAGGAACATGATGTCCTCATCCGGAAACTCAAACCTCATGGGTTGGTAATCATCAATCGGCTGCTGGGCCAAGTATTCTGACAACACACTCCCCTTGATTGCTTTTTGTGAAGTGTATTGTATGTCATACTCCGTAAGTATCATCTGCCAACGGGCCACTCTTCCTGTCAAAGCCGGCTTCTCGAAGATGTATTTTACAGGATCCATCTTAGAAATTAGGAGAGTAGTGTGAGTCAGCATGTACTGTCTTAGCCGGCGAGCAGCCCATGCCAAAGCGCAGCAAGTTTTCTCGAGTAGTGAGTATCGTGTCTCACAATCGGTAAACTTTTTGCTAAGGTAGTATATGGCGTGCTCTTTTCGACCAGACTCGTCCTGCTGACCCAGTACGCATCCCATCGATCCTTCCAGCACAGTGAGATACATAATCAGAGGTCTCCCTGGCACTGGAGGCATAAGGATTGGTGGTTCCAACAAGTACTCTTTGATTCGGTCGAAGGCCCGCTGACAGTCTTCATTCCATTTAATGGCCTGATTTTTCCTCAGAAGCTTGAAGATGGGCTCGCACGTGGCCGTTAGGTGAGAAATAAATCGTGCAATGTAGTTTAGTCTCCCTAAGAAACCACGCACTTGCTTTTCAGTCTTTGGCTCAGGCATTTCCTGGATTGCTTTCACTTTGGCCGGATCAACCTCAATCCCACGTTCACTAACAATGAAGCCGAGCAACTTGCCAGAACGAACCCCAAAGGTGCATTTATTCGGATTTAACCTCAGTCTGAACTTTCGAAGCCTGTCAAACAATTTTGCTAGGTTGACCAAGTGTTCTTCTTCCGTCTGGGACTTTGCTATCATGTCATCAACATAAACCTCAATTTCATGATGGATCATGTCGTGAAACAACGTCACCATTGCCCGTTGGTAGGTAGCTCCTGCATTCTTTAAACCAAACGGCATGACCTTGTAACAAAAGGTGCCCCAAGGAGTGATGAAAGTTGTCTTTTCCATATCCTCGGGAGCCATCTTGATTTGATTATAGCCTGAGAATCCGTCCATGAAAGAGAACACGGAAAACTGAGCAGTATTATCAACAAGTACATCTATGTGAGGTAGAGGGAAATCATCTTTGGGGCTGGCCCTATTCAGATCCCTGTAATCCACACACATTCTGACTTTGCCATCTTTTTTAGGAACCGGCACAATGTTGGCAACCCACGGAGGATAACTGGTCACGGCCAAAAAGCCAGCATCAAACTGTTTTTGCACTTCTTCTTTTATTTTGATTGCCATGTCTGGACGTGTGCGCCTCAACTTCTGCTTTACCGGAGGACAACCTTCTCTGAGAGGTAGCTTGTGTACCACGATGTCAGTGTCTAAACCCGGCATATCTTGGTAGGACCATGCGAAGACGTCAACGTATTCTCGAAGCATAGCCATCAAACGAGTCTTGACAGATTCTTCTAACGCAGCTCCGATCTTGACTTCTTTCTTGTCCTCTTCAGTACCCAAGTTTATCACTTCAACATCTTCCTCATGCGGCTGAATCATCTTCTCCTCCTGTTTGAGCAGTCTGGTCAATTCTTCGGGTAAATCACAATCCTCTTCACCTTCCTCATCGGCTTGATAAATTGGATTGTCGAAGTCATACTTAGCCATAACAGGGTCGTCATTGATAAGATCCGGTGACGAGCACCTGCATGAATGATGATTCATGCAAGGCTTTAGCAACAACTTGAGAGAATGAGAAACATTGCCATTTTTAAAACTTTTCTTTCTCTTTGAAAAACAAAAGTAAAAAATGAAAGACAGAGAACAACATGAATGAATGTGAAACGTCAGTTTTATTAATGACTGTGTTAATGAGCAAATGAACCCTTACAAAGAGACACTATGCCCCGGGGTAAGACATAGTGCTTTAGTACAGGAAAAATAGAAACAAAACATTATTACTCTTCGAAGGAAGTGACCGAAATGAGCCTTTCCGATGTCCAGTTGCTAAGTTGAGTTCCTGGAGCGGCAGGCCTGATCCATTCATCTAAGTCACAATCGCTATCGACGATGTCATCCTGTACAGCACTGATGTTCTCGTAGTTTACCATTCCCGCACTTGTGAAAGTGACTGGGCTTTGACAACCTTTTGCACCTGTTTCAGACGAAGATCCTCCAGGGTGATAACCAATCCCGAACATGTCCTTCTTCTCTGGCACTTCTACCGGGCTGCCCCAGCCTTCTCGGATTCCGGATTCTACCAATTCGCGCGCTTGTTTATAGGAAGCTATGGAAACTACCTTCTTCGGTTCTTCAGGAGAAATTGCTACTGCAGATGCTTGCTCGGACTTCACAGGCTCAAAAGCTTGACAAGGGGTCTCGACTATTTCGCCATCCATCTCCACATATTTGAATGAGGCGAGATGACTAACGAAAATATCTTCTTCCCCGCTGACCGTCACAACTTGACCTTCCCAGACGAACTTTAATTTCTGATGCAGTGTAGAAGAAACTGCTCCTGCCGAGTGTATCCAGGGCCTTCCAAGTAAACAACTATATGCCGGCTGGATATCCATCACATAAAACGTGGTATTGAAGACTTGTGGACCTACCTTGATGGGTAATTCCACCTCTCCAAATACCGATCTTCTTGATCCATCAAAAGCTCGAACTACTAAATCACTGGGCTTTAGCACCACCCCATCATAGTCCAGCTTCATCAATGCCTTCTTAGGCAGGACGTTCAGAGATGATCCAGTATCCACCAGTACGTGGGAGAGTACTGCACCTTTATATTCAAGAGAGATATGCAATGCCCGATTGTGAGCACGCCCATCAGAAGTTAAGTCCAAATCTGTAAAACCCAGCCCATGACTGGCATTAACGCTGGACACCACCGTTTCTAACTGATTTACAGAAATATCCTGAGGCACGTATGCTTTGTTCAGAATATTTAGGAGAGCTTTCCTGTGAGAATCCGAGCACATGAGTAATGATAAAATGGAGATCTTTGACGGCGTCTGCTGCAAATGATCTACAATCTTATAGTCACTCTTCTTGATGATCCTCAAGAATTCTTCGGCTTCTTTATCTGGATCAGCTGATGGAGTTGGATCATTGACAACTACAGGTTGCTTCCCTCTGGCTCTTGCTTGGGCTTCGGCAGTATCTCTAGGTGGTATCACATTGTTTCTCAATGCTTCAGGCGCAAACAATCTTCCACTTCGAGTAAAACCCCCTACTCCAACATTCTCTACTTGAGCTGGGGTTATACTAGTCGTGGCCAATTCTTGCCTCTGGCCATTGTAATACACTTCACCACCGTAATGCCAAGGAACAGCTCTGTCACTTTGGTACATTATGGGTCCAGCAGTAGTAATGATTATTGGCGCCGCTCTGGCGCGCGAAGGAACTTGGGATGGATCATAAAAGATGGTCACTGTAGATACTTCACTCTCTTTCACAATCTTATCAAATTGCAGCACTCCTTCATCAATCATACCTTGAATTCCAGCCTTCAATCGCTTGCAACCGTTGATAGCTTCTGCGCATTCTGAACAATCATCCTTGCATCCGGGGAAAATACCTTTCTTCAACAAACAAACCTTGATAGCAACCAAAGAAGTCTTCAAGTCATCTACGTCATCCACCAGATTCAATTTCTCCCCTTCACCAATTGCACCAACCGTGCCCCTGTGATGAGGCATGGGATTTTCCAGCACATTAGGAGAGGGAGCGAAATTGATCGCTTTAGAATCCAACAAGTCCTGCACAACATGCTTCAACGCTTTACAATTCTCAGTACTGTGGCCGGGAGCTCCAGAATGAAACTCGCATCTAGCATTCGAATCATAACCTTCAGGAATTTGGCCTGGCCTTGGAGGCTGCAAGGTACGGAGCTGAATCATTTGAAGCTGCAGGAGATTCTTCAACAGTTGGGAGTAAGACATTGGTGGAGCTTCAATATGTCTATCCTTCACCCTCTGGGAGTAGTACGGACGAGGGGGCCTTGGCTGATACCCCTGTGAGCGTTGCGGCTGTGAAGGCTGAATCCGTTGTTGAACTGGAGGAGTTGAAATAGTGACAGGGGCCACTTGCTGATAATATCCCTGGTGCATCATTCCTCTCTGCGCGTATACTGCTCCTGTTTCTCCTTCCCTCCTTTTCACAAAGGGTTTCTTGATACCAGACACTGAAGCGCTTCCATTTTGAATCTTCCCCTGTTTTAGCCAGCTTTCGATTCTTTCTCCAGTCAGGATAATGTCCGAGAAGCCACTTGAGGAACAACCAGCCAACCTTTCCATGAAATGCCCTGGGAGGGTATTCAAGAAAAGATCGACCATCTCTCTTTCCAATAAAGGTGGTTGCACTCGGGCGGCCACCTCACGCCACCTCTGTGCATAGTCTTTGAAGCTCTCCGAGCTCCTCTGTGTCAAGCTTTGGAGCTGAGTACGGCTAGGTGCCATGTCAATGTTGTATTGGTATTGCCTGAGGAAGGCCTCTCCCAAATCCTTCCAGCTTCTGATAGAACTTCTTTCCAACTTCATGTACCACTCCAAGGACCCTCCAGAAAGGCTATCCTGGAAATAGTACATCCATAGTTTCTCGTCTCGCGTGTGAGCCGCAATCTTCCTGTAGAAAGCCTGTAGGTGAGTTTTCGGGCAAGAGTTGCCGTTGTATTTATCGAATGCTGGTGGCCTGAACTTGTGCGGAATGACCACCCCAGGTACTAAACCCATATCTGACACGTCAATTCCCAAAGTGTCCTTGCACTCTAAGGCCTTAACCTTCTCTGCAAGCACCAAGAAGTCGTTGAGATTTCCATCACCACCGAAACCCATATCATTGTTGAAGTACTGGAATTGGTCTTCCTGCCTGTCCTGCACAGGAACATACGTAGCCATAGCTGGATCTGGAACATGAGGTCCACCTGTACCGTTGTTAGTGTTGGGAGGAGCCCCTAGTCCACCGGAAGTAGTTGCCTGAGCATTAGTGTTAGGAGGAGTTAACCCTTGAATTGCATTTCTCAGCTCCTGCTGCCCCTGGGCCATCCCCTGCATCAGAGTCACAAATTCTGCCATCTTGGTACGGACATCGTTGAGTTCTGTCTGCATGGCGTCCATTGCTGTTCTTTGATTACTGCGGGTCGCGTACCGATGAGGAATATTCTGTCGAAGGTATCGGGTCTTGGCGGCCCTCGCAATCTTTGCCTGATGAACACAGATAAATTAGACATCTCGAAGAAAAACCTGCAAAGACAAAGACAAAATGCAAATGATGTGTATGCAATGCAATGTGTTCCTTTTATTCCCGAGTATTTCTCATGTCCGGTCCTGGCATTAAGAAGATAAGAATTGGGAAGAAGACCCAAATGATATTCAGACATAATGACGGCTGTGAAGAATTGGTGCTCATTACCCCGTGTCGAACAAGAAATCCGGAACAAACCAATCGCATAAACTGGAGTCTGAAAATACAAAAGTCCCCGAAGGGTGCCAATCACGATAACAAAAGTACATCACATATAAGGAATCCCACAACAAGCCTGTGGGTAATCCAAGTACAACAATATGAAATTACACACTAGGGAACTCTATATCTTTCAATCTCCAGCTAAGGCATTTGACGCTCTGGAACAGCTGAACCACATCTGGATGACTGGGCTCCTGGATGAGCTTCTGAATGAGGAGGTCCCTCGTATCAGAAGAAGCGTGCAACTCCTCGATCTGCTGTAGAAATGCTGCTTCATTCCCCTTGCTTTGACTAGACTCGGCCTTCGACCTTTTCACTTCATCTTTCAACTTCAAGTCTTCAATATCCTTTTGAGCTTCCTTCAGTGCCTGCTGGCTTTCTGCTACGCGCCGGATACGATCCTCCTCTTGATAATAAGCTTTCCTGAGAAGTTCTTTCTGCCCATCTACAGAATCCTGAAGGCTTTTGACTTCCTGTTTGTGCTTGGCGTCTAACTCCTTTTGTTTCTTCAGATTCTCGTCCCATTTCTCCTGCCATAAAGTAACAGCTTCATTGGCTTCACTAAGATCCTTCTTCTCTCTTCGGCGCTGGGCCGTCATATGAGTCTCAGCTAAACCTTTCTTTCGGAAGTAGAGCTCTCTATCTTCAAAATCCTTCTGCTTAAGACGGACCATTTCCTCGGCTTGCTCAGCTCTTTCTTTCAATCGACGGTTCTGGATCATTAGTGCCTGACAAGAATTAAGAGCCTCTTGATTTTCAACCCTCAGTTGCTTAACCAAAGCTTCTAACTTCTGATATTCCTCCAAAGGTACCGTAGCAGGTGGTGGTAAAGGTGCAGAGAAAGGGATTAGAGTCACTTGAGCTTTTTCTCTTACCCACGCTTCAAACTCGGGAAACATTTGGTTGTTGCTCCTGCCCAAACGATCTATACCCTTCTTAATAACCGTTTTCCAAGCACCTGCAGCCTCCCGCACCAATGGGAGATTATCCTTCATAGGAAAATAGAAAGTCTGATCCAACTCTGAATCCTTGGGAACATTCTTCAAAGCGTACCCTAATTGTCTTCTCAAGAGTATGGGGTTGTAGTTAATGCAACCTGCTACTCCTAAGAGGGGAACATTAGGATATTTTCCGCAACTGGAGATGAGCTCTTTCCCTTTTAACCTCAAAGTGAACCATCTGATGTCTTTGGCAGTCAACGTGTTGAGCTTCTGCGACCATATTACATTGGGATCCTTAAACACTCCAGCAATAGGGATGTGCCTCATAAACCAAGTGTAGAACAACTGAGCACAACATCTAACCAGGCCACCTCGTCTCTTCTCATTCCTATAGTGCACCGAATAATACAAGTCACCTAGGAGAGTAGGTATTGGATTCTTCAACACAAACAAATGAATTGCATTTATGTCCACAAACTTGTCCATATCAGCAAACAAAACTATCCCATACACAGATAATGCCAAGATAGCGCAAACTGAATCCCACTGCTTTTTCACGGCACACTCTTCAGCTTTTCCGACCAGAAACTCTAAGGGAAAACCAAGCACCCCGGCCTTGGTGGAAACCAGATTAGCAGATACTTCTGATGGGCTCAAATAAAGAGCCTTAGCAATGTCGGTATGAGTTGGTCTTGTCATCTCTGAATTGAACGGAATCTGATCTTGAATCGGTAGTCTTAGAATCTCAACATACTCTTCTAGCAATGGACCTAGCTGGAAATCCGGAAATGTGAAACATCGGAGTCTAGGATCATAGTACTGTAGCAAAGTATGAATGGCACTCTTCTGTGAACTATCCAAGCTGAAAACCATATCCAAAATATCACCATACTGCTGTTTGAAGAAATCCAAATGACTCGGGGTAATGAGAGACACCATCTGCTTGAGCAAGTCAACTTTGGTATCAAAAAACTTGTAGAAAATATTCTTCTTTCTGACGTCTTCCATTCTGAAGCAAAGATATGACCAGGAACCGGGAATAATGCAAACCCTGAGAATAAAAGAAACACAAATGATTAATGATGATATGATGCTTATGCAAGGCAAGGCATGTGATCAGTGAAGTGTCTGTGATGTGCCAATCATATAATCAGGTGTCGGTGCACGGTCTCAAAATCCGGATATCACAATAATCATCCCTCTGATCCGGGGTCCATAACTTAAGAACAGAAATCCAGATCACAAAACTGAATCAAAGGCAAAGTGGGTATGCTGAAGGTACCAGGGTTCCTGCAAACCTGTAAACCCCTCCCAATCTCACGGGTGTGCTACTCGGGTCAACATCACGGACTCTCAAAGCCGAATAGCAATAATACGTTCACCATTTCCGAGAAATGGCTCATGACCAAATCGGGGAATCGGTTTGGCATTATGTACTACTCAGGGAGGTCTCAGTTGAGTCCGGAAAAACAAGCATCCCTCACAAGTTTCCAGCTTCAAGCACTGAATCGAGAAACAATAGTACATTCATCCCGAAGGGTACAATACTATCGTCATACGAACAGTTTGCTTTAACTGAATTCCTATGAGAGAACCAGGCCATCCTATGCGAGTTCCCAATGGACCCTCGGATGCGAGTGGGTTTGCCAACAAATGTGGTCTGCCACTGTCATCACTGGAGAGGGTTGTTTCCATTAAGGTTCTCAAAGATCGGTCACCAGATGCACATAACTATCAAGGTCGTACCCTGAAGTGAGGTAATCCCCACACAGAATAGTTCCAAGACGGTCGCAATCTGGGTGTGGAACACATCGCCACCCATCATGGTGAGATACCATAAGAGTACAATGTCTGTCCACGCTAATCCTATGGTGCACTCAAGCCGGGTAGTTGGCTTATCTCACAGTAACTCCCAACCCACAGAAAAAATGAAAACCAGCACAGCCAGACAGTCCAGCATAATATGATGCATGGAAAATAAAATACTGAAAGCGGTAAATAAATGCGATAAAGTAAAGCTATAAATAAAACTGTAAATGAAAACAGTAAAGCTAAACTAAAGCACTCAGCATCAAACAGATAAACACCCAAAGAAACAAAACCAAACAGGCGCTAGGATTGACTCTACAAGGGAAACCGGAAGAATCAGGTTTGTCCCCAGCAGAGTCGCCAGCTGTCGCTCCAGGGATTTTCATCCTAGTACAAACGCGAAAGTGGCGCGGAAAGGTTAGAGTCGCCAGCCAGACATTTTTATCCCAAAGGAATGGGAAAGGTAATGTTGCACAAACCTGAGGAAGAAGGAAAAGGACGAGGCCTTGCGAACCAAAGATCTGAGTTCGGGAGTCGGTTACGAATTGAGAAGGTATTAGCACCCCAATCCGTCCGCCGTACCCGACGGGATCCACGCTTGCTTGTTTTGTTTCAAAGGGTGAGAAAATACGAATGCTGCTGAATAAAAATGCTGACTGGAAGAAAGGGAATGGAAACGAGAAAAGGACTGGAAAAAGGGAATGAAAGGGGAAATGTAGGGAAAATAAAGAATGTGCTCGAACGGGCCCTACCCCGCTGCCTACGTACCTCACTGGGATAATGAGGATCAGAGTCGACGTAGTTCGCCTAACCTAGGCGGGAACTATTTGTTTGTGTTTTTTACAGCTGGAACTGCGTATGTCTATGCTCAGGTGTTGCAGGCTCGTCTGGTACGAGTGCGTTAACCGTCTTGCATGCGAGACAAGTAGTCGCGAGTTCGCGTTGAGAGTGAATGAGATGAGAAGAGAAGTTCCCGCAGGATAGTCGGTTATTGTTTGTTTTTGGCTTTTAAAAGAAGTATTTTTTGAATTTGTTTGTGAACTGTCTTGTACTAAGACCTATCCATCGCGGGAAGTATTTACACCTCGCCCCGAAACAGGACGCGTATAAACACTCCGCAACAAAGTCTCGTGTCGTACAAGATTGTTCGGTTTATCCTTAGATGTTTTATTATTTTCTTCATGAGATGAGAAAGAATGACTCAAGTTGGAAAAGGGAAAATCTAATGGGAACTAAGACACAACCCTAATTTATTTATTTACAAGGGAAATCCTATGGTTTGTGAGGTTTCTAATCCTAATGGAAAAAGGAAAAGAAAAAAGGAAAAAGGATGCAACTTACTTCCTAAGGAAGATAAGTTGGTCCTAACAATGGGGAATCCTACCAAACACAAATATGGAAGAAAAAATGAATTAAAAAGCCTAAAAGAAATGCATAAAAAATAAAGGATAAAGTGGAGTAAACTTACCTCTATCTTCCCCACTACAAAACAAGTGTTAATGCACATTTTTTATTAAAAAAGAATAAGGCAAACACATATTAATTAAATCCTAATTGAATCCAAAGGGAACTAGGACCTAAACTAGACCCTATTTAATTCTAAATGAACTAAAAAAAAAGCTAAAACCAAAAATACAACACCTATTACAGCCCCTATTACACAAACAGCCATGAAATGCACTATGCAATGCAACAGCTTTTTACAGCACCTATATGTATGCAAAAACAGGTGTTAAAAGGTCAAATGCAGCATGCACACATAACAAACAACATGCATTTTACAGCACCTATGCAAAACAACAGCTATGAAATGCAAAATCCAGAATTGATTATTTTCATTTTTTAATGCACAAACTCAATTAAAAATGCACTAAACACATCACAAACATGCATTTGAACTTAAATCAACATTTACCAATGCAAGAACATGAACATTATTGAATGATTATGCATGCATGCATCATATGGATTATGTAACAAGTAATGCAAAAAGTAGCACCCAAACATGGCATTTGAACATGGTGATTATTGATTATGAACATGCAACATGATGATTCAACAAACACACTAAACTCAATGCAAAATTCAGAATTAAATGGATGAAATGCTATGATCAAACATACAACGAATTCCACCAAATGCACATATATGTGATTATGCAAAATGCAACATACATCAACATAATGAAATGCAAAAAATGATTTAACGCAATGCCAACATATAAAACAGAATGCAGCATGATTATTATGTGTCAAATAATGCACAAACATGGTAACAACATGCAAGAAACCAAGATATGCGCAAAGAACACAAAAAAACACATAATATGCGATAAGCACGGAATCGTGTCGAAACGACTCGAAATGGGGGAGTGAGCTACTGGAAATGGACTCAAAAATTCCCTAAAATCACTACCTAAACATGTATGAACATTAAAAGCACTAGAAATCAAGAATGGGCAATCAAAAAAGCTAAGAATCCAAAATTCGACAGCGTTAACTGGTTAACCATATAGGTTAACCGGTTAACGGACCTAAAACAGAAGCATTTTGTGGCAAAACGCATGCGTTAACCGGTTAACCATATGCGTTAACCGGTTAACACTGAACAGAGTTGAAAAAAAGCTTTTGAAATAAGTGCTTTTGGCCACAAACTCACTTCTTGGGATCCCTAACCTACCTAGGAACATGCTAACACTAATTTCGACTTATTTTGAGCTTATTTACACATGCTAGCACCTATATCTATTAACACCTTAAATTTCTAAGACAACAAAAATCACAAATCACAAGTAAACATAATTGAAACGGAATTGATTTTAAACAAAGCGAAAAAACACTTAAAGAATGCCAAAAGTGGCGAGATGAAGAGAATAACTTAAAGAAGAAGTGATTAAGATCACCAACCTACGAAGCGGAGGAGTGCTTCGGTAATTGTTGCAAGAATCGGAGCTTGATCGAAGAGAAAACCGTGAAAACCGATAAACCGCAAAATAAATGCGTTCTTGAGCTTGAATCTTCGTGTGCTTCCGATAAGTCGAAATCTTCAACAAAATCACTAGCTTCTTCTTCTACGATCCACAATTAATGGAGGTTGGAGGCTTAAGCTTCAAGATCTTCAAGTTTCAATGTGAAACTTGAAGAGCTTATTCAAAGAAGCTTTGGTGAGAGGGAGAGGAAAAGTGAGAGAGAAAAAGTGATTATGGAAGAAGTGAAAAATTTGGAATTGTGGGAACCCCTCTCAATGAAGTAATTAATGGTTATATAGAGATTAGGCTAGGAGCTAGGTTTGGGTTTGGGGCCCAAAAATTAGGTTTGGGATCCAAAAATAGGTTTGGTAGTTAGTTAGGGTTAGGGTTGGACAAAGGGAATATTCCTTGGAATATTCCTTGGAATATTCCTTGGAACACTCTAGAAGATGGTGGAAGGTGGTGGAAGTTTCCAAGGGAAATGGAGTGGAATTGAAGTGGAAAAATGAGATGGAAAGAATGAAAGGAAGTGTGGAAAGAAAATGGAAGGAAAAGTGGAGGGAGATGCAAAACCAACTACTTTTCAAATGATTTTTCTTTGATTTTTTCTATGATTCCTCCATCATTTCTTGATCAAGTTTGAACCCTAGGATCATTGTAACCCTAATTTCACGATCTCGATCTTAAAAGTCCGGAGTCGACCCTTTTTACCTAGCCCGATTGCCTTTTCTCCAATTCCTCGATTTTCCGTCGTCCGGCCAGTCGAACCCCTTCCAAAATGAATTTGTGGACGAGATTTGAACCCTAGGCACTTGACATCATATATAAGTCAAAGAAATCCACTTCGACTCAAAAATTTATGTAGAAGCCCTGTAGAGATGAAACCCTGATTCGGCTCTTTTCCCTCAAGAAGTATTGCACTGCTTGCCTCCTTCAATCAAACCAACACTTTCCATGACTTGTGGCTTCAAGTGAAGACTTGTGGGATATTGTGAATCCTTTGCACAAGGTTGAGAAGCTTTGTGGCTCTTCGGTAGCCTCTTCATAACTTTCGATTGCTCCGATCACTGATCACATACCCACGCCTCGGCTATGCTACAAATGATGCAATGTTTTTGGTTATTTTATGAATCCATATATGCAAAATGCTATGCAAAATGTTGAGGAAATGAGAGGGCAAATTTTGAGGTATTACACCTGCCCCCGCTATGTCAGCACTTGCAACTTTTGAACCTTCCTTCTGACTAGCTTTATCAATCTTCTGATGAACTTTCCATGTATCATACTTCCATGGAACTTCTTTAGTGTCTTCATAAAGGAAAGGGTTACTCCTTTGTTCAAACCTTGGCTCAGGTATATTGAAAATGGGTATCACAGGCTCTGGCATATTAAAGATGGGTTGAACTCTTGAGGACTTAGACAGGTTGAACACTGGCACCAAGGTAGAATCAGATTCAGGCAAGTTGAAAATGGGTTCAATCATTGCCATTTCATCCTTCTTCACACAACCGCTTACTTGTAAAACACCCAGATTAATCAAATTTTGAACATCTTTTAAGACCAATTCACACCCCTTTGGGTTATTCGCACAAGCTTCACAATTCTTATGACAGTTCTTCAACATACCCACTTCTACTAACTTCGCATGGAAGTCTCTAAGTGGGGTCTTGATCTCTGTGGCGTTGAAAATCAAACCTTAGTCAGACTCGTCAATAATGGCATTTATGGACCCATGCTTGGGTAAAGGATTATCTTTGACATTCAGACCAGTATTCCCAAATGACAGAATGTTCTTCTCCATCAAATCTTTCACTATGTACTTTAAAGCATAACAACCCTCCAAATCGTGCCCTGGGGCACCTTCATGGAATAAACAGTGGGCGTTTGAGTTGTAATTTGGTGGGAGCGGGTTTGGTGGAGGACCCAAAGGCCTTGGAGTAACCAAACCTTTCTTCAGCAGTGAAGGATATAATTCAGTATAGGTCATTGGGATTCGAGGATTAGGAGGCCTTCCTCCTGGTCTTCTATTCTGAAAGTTGGGATTCGGATGAGGAGCTGGAGTCCTCTGCTGGTAGGCTGAAGCATTGGGCGCTTGTTGATAGCCTGGATTGTTGAGCATTGGCTGATAAGGCGGAACCACTGGAGCCGCTTGCTGATACATCGGTACTGCTTGAGTTGGCCGATACATCGGGACTTGTGGATTATATGACGGTTGAACCGCCGCTACATAAGGATGTTGGGCATACTGTGGTGGATGAGCATACTGCTATTGAGCCACAGGTGGAGGTCTCTGCCAAAGCGGATTTCTTCTTTGACTTGTCATTATTGCATTCGTCTCGCCCTCTTTCTTCTTGTGGAAATTACTGGTAAATTTCTTGACATTACTTCCACTACCAGCGCTGGAACTGCCAGATGCACCACTCATCTTTCCACTTTTTAGTCCAAGTTCAACTTTGATTCCCACGGCTACAAGGTCAGAGAAGCTAGCAGTTATGCTTCCCACCATTCTCTCATAGAATTCTGGTCGCACAGTGTCAACAAACCAGTCAGCTAATTCTCTTTCAGTCAATGGGGGCTCTACCTGAGAAGCGGTCCCTCTCCACCTCTGAGCATATTCTTTAAATGATTCAGAATCTTTTTGTGACATACTCAATAGTTGCCTCCTATCGGGAGCAAGGTCCATATTGTATTTGTACTGCTGGATGAAAGCATCTGCCAAGTCTTGGAAACTGCGAATCTTCGACTGGTCTAGCGTTAGATACCATTTGGAGGAGATTCCCTTCAGACTGTCCTGGAAGCAGTGGATCATTAATTTATCATTGTCCACCTGTGCAGCCATTCTTCAATAGTACATCAAGAGATTGTTCTTAGGACAAGTTGCACCCTCATACATATCAAAAGTGGGTATCTTGAACTTTGGAGGTATTACCAATCCAGATACCAGACACATCTCTCTAGCAGCGGCCCAAAAGATCTGGTCACCTTCAATCGCTCTTAACCTTTTTTCAAGGGTATCAAAATTCTCTTGCATCTTCTCATGTTTCTCGTCCCCGTTTTCAGACATATCGGGCGCGTCATACACCTGATGGTCATTAAAGTATGGTTGAGCACGGGTGTGCACAATGTCTGGTGTAAAATTAGCAACTGCATGGTTCTCTTCATTAGTCACAGGAATAGTCTGTTGAGCAGCAAATCCTTGAGGAGGAGGCACAAAACCTTGGGAAAGAAATGCCATACCCTGAGAAGGAGGTGCGAAACTTTGAGAAGCTAAACCTTGGGAAGGAGGGAAGAAACCCTGAGCAGCAAGTCATTGGGAAGAAGGAATAAAACTTTGAGAAGCAAAACCTTGGGAAGGAGGGACGAATCCATGAGTAGCCAGTCCTTGAGAAGAGGGAATGAAACTCTGAGAAGCAAAACCTTGAGAAGGAGGGAAGAAACCCTGAGTAGCAAGTCCTTGGGAAGAAGGAATAAAACTTTGAGAAGCAAAACCTTGAGGAGGAGGGACGAATCCATGAGGAAGCCCAAAAGGAGGCCAGGTCACAGCGGTAGTGACTGATGACGGAGGCTCAGTCGTTGCAGTGACAATTTCTGACACTACAGTCTGCTGGGTATCCATCTTCGCCCGAATGACCTGCAACATTTCCATCATCTGACCCATATTTCCACGAATATCAGTAAGCTCCTCGTTG
Organism: Lathyrus aphaca; assembly: GCA_963966055.1. Taxonomy (NCBI): domain Eukaryota; kingdom Viridiplantae; phylum Streptophyta; class Magnoliopsida; order Fabales; family Fabaceae; genus Lathyrus; species Lathyrus aphaca. Next base: position 40,147,926 of record OZ014519.1, on the reverse strand, counting down.
ACTCTGTCCATCTCTAGGTCTCTTTCAGCCATTCTCTTTCTGGCTTGAGCTCGAGTGTAGTATTTGCGTGAGAGCCTCAGTGTGAAAGCTGGAGAGCAGATGACGGGAATGAGTTTTATGAAAAAAATGCAAATGAAATGCCAAATGTATGAGTGCAATGCGAAAATTAAATTTTATTCAAGGAACTCAAGAAACAATTTGCAAATACCAAGGAAAACATAATAATCAAAGGACATGATTTCATTAAATTCAAAAAGTGATACAAAATCTTGAGTACATCTTCAAAAATCCCAAAAAAAGCTTAATAAAGACAAAGACAAAATCCTAAGGAGATTCTCCTAAAAGCCTCAAGTTGAGCTTCTCGATTTGTGCCTTCATCTGAGCCCTTTCAAGCATAAGTTGGTCCACGATCGACTTCCAAGAAGTGTCCCCTTGAGTGCTGGAGGAAAATAAATCCTCTTGCGCTTTCCTTTTCTTGTTGGAGAGCTCTTCTTCTTCCTTCATCTTCAGTTGTCTTCTAAGTTCTTCATTCTCACTACTGATGATCTAATGTCGATTCTTCCATGCATTCTTCTCTCGAAGCTCTTTCTCCAAATCAATCTTCAGCTTATCTGCATCGTCCATAAAGATTAGAATGGGTTTCTTGAAGGTCATAGGATCCTGGCGAGGGTAAGGCATCTTCAGACTGATTGCCCTATCTCGTACCCATTGGAGATAGGGTTCCATAGAAACACAATTCGGCTTTCCCAAGCTACTCCTCCCCTTCCTATGGATGCACTTCCAAGCTTGCATAATTTGTTTCTTGAGCTCTGGTTCTTCGTCATCCTTAAAGAAAATTCCTTCCACTTCAACACTCTTAGGTTTATCCTTCAACGGATACCCGAATTGGCGGCGAGTCAAAACTGGATTATAGCTGATTCCTCCCTTAGTGCCAAGAAGAGGCACATTAGCAAAATCACCACAGCTATCAATAATTAATGCTCCATCATAAACACGATTGTACCAACTAATGTCAGAGTGGGTAAGAGACATGATCCTTTGTGACCACCACAAACCATCCTTAAGATTCCAAAATGAAGCTGACTTAGGCAAGTGCGAAATAAACCACTCGTACAACAATGATGCACAACAAGTAATCATTCCTCCCTTATGGAGATTCCTCAGATGGATGGAATGGTAAGTGTCTCCGAGCAAAGTAGGGACCGGGTTCTTCTTCAGAAATATCTTGATGGCGTTCAGGTCTACAAAGTCTTCAAAGTTTGGGAAAAGTAACACTCCATATATTAGCAGAATAAAGGTCGCCTCAAAAGCTTTCATATCCTTCACACTAACAAAATTCTTGGCCTTTTCTACCAAAAACTTTGTAGGGAATCCAAAAATCTTTCCTTTATAGGTCATATTTGCCTTGACCTCAGGAACACTCAAATATGTCGCCTTTGCAATCTCCGCTTCTTCAGGGTCCTTCTCTAGAACAGGGAATGGAAACTCATCCTTAACACGTGATCCCACCAGAAATGAATACTCTTCCAAAGTAGGCGCCAATTGGTAATCAGGGAACGTAAAACAATGGTAGAGAGGATCATAAAACTGGAGCATCACAGAGAGCAACCTTCCATCCCACTCAGTCTTAAGTAAGGCTAAAAGTCTCCTATGCTTCTCCATGAAGGCTTCTTGATCCAAAACCAAATCTCTTAATTTACTTAGGTCTTCGAGTTTGGGAGTTTTGAATGTGTACTTGACAGTCTTTCTTCTTCCAAAGTCCATGATGATACCTACGATATTTGCAAAGATAGAGTTTCTGAGTTCCTTGAATAAATTGGTAAAAATGATGCTTCATGATGCGTGAATGCAATGAATACACAAGCACAAACAAGGCTTAGGTTCAAAGCTTGCATGAGGTCGAAGGTTCAACCCTCCCAAAAGGTATGTACTATGAGTTTATTTGTACCTGTACAACGGGTTCTAAAAGTTCCCAGAATCATTGTCCCATCTTTCGGATATTACCGATTTCCCAACTCAACTTGGTAATCAATAATATTCTCAATAGAGTCTCATCCGAGTGTAGTATCGCGTATCAACTATTTCGGATTTACACCCTCATAGTCATCGCACTACATCCCTAAAAGGCCAAGTGGGGGTAAATGTTCTACGGTCCTCAGCATTAATGGCTCTCAGGTCGAATATAGTAATGCTTTCACGACTGAACTCGATCAACAAAACTACATCCGAGGAGGCCTCCGCTGAGTGGTGGTGTCTCAAGTCAACTTGGTCGGGACTCAACTCCCTACAAGCCTTCTTGAATATACCACCGTCCTATCTTATTTTGCACTCAAGTCCGGGTTAGGACTTATCTCACCACACATGGAACACCCAACAAAAATCCAAAATAAAAACAAGCAATACAACAACAAATATACAAATATACAAGGTGGGCTTAACCCTCAAAAATAGAGTCCCCAGTGAAGTCGCCATTTTCTGTTGCAGTGAGAATCGGATACCAAGCTATTGATTAAGCTTGAATCGCAAAAATTTTATGTTCACCACCGACATTAATTTAATCCAAAGGGAAAAGGGAAAAAGATCGTAAAAACCCTAAATGAGGAGAAACTAGGTTCGGGGGTTGATTATACCTAGGGAAGGTGTTAGCATCCTAAGTATCCGCAGTATCCTACGGGAACCTCTTGTTAATATTTGTGTTATTGTTATCTATTGCTTGATAAAATTACGGGAACCTAAGGTTTTTATTTCTAATGGTGCTCGCACAACATCGCATCGATGCCTACGTATCGGGTATAGAATCAGAGCACTCGTAGTTCTCCTAAGGATTAACGAACACTTGGTTACGCCCAAGGTTCGCGGGGGAAGGTAAGTGTTATGGAAAACACTCACGTGACTTTAGGAAAGTCACAAAAAGTTCTAAAATAAAAAGTCCTAATGGCTAAGGTCAAAAAGGTAACTAGGGATGGCTAAACTTCCTATGACATTGAGTCAACTGCAGGAGTCTTTCCCTTTTGGATTTAAATGCAAAGAAAGTAAAGTAGATAAATGAGGGTGCAAGCTCCTAAGTCTAAGGCATAGGTTGCTACTTGCAAAAATAAACTGAATAAAGTAAATAGGAATGCAAGGTAAAAGGCTTAGTAAACGGGCTATGACTCAATATATGGATCGAGAATGCGGGGGTGGAAGACAAGCGTGGTGCGTCAATTTACTTAAGTTAGAAAGCTATGAAGTGTAAGGAATGTGCAGATGGCGATCGTAAAACGACCGACTTACGTGTGTGAGTGGAGTGTATGGTTTAATCGGAACGTTAGAATTTAATATGGTGTAAAAGTGCGAGAAATAAATAATAAAAACAAATAAAGTGAAATAAATTGTGAAATAGAATAAATTAAATAGAATGAAAATAATAAAAAATAAATAAATGGCCTCATATTGGTCACGATTAATCGGAAACGATTTATCGTGACTTTTTGTCATATCATCGGCCCGAATAAAATAATAAGAAAGTCAAACTGAACTAAAAATGAATTTAAGAACAATGGATCAAGTATCATTGACCAAGAAAAACAATAATGGCCATAAAAAATAGAGAATCTTAAAATAAAAAAGATAAGTAGATTAAATAAAACAAACATAATAAAAAAAAAAACACATAGAATATGGGCAGGTAGTGTGCATCGTGTGAAGGGTGAGTGTTGATAGCATCCAATATCATGATTTCATGGGCTTAAAGAATGTTATTATGTCCTAATAGCTTTTATAAAATAAAATAAATAAACAAATAAATGGATAAAAGCATAAATGAAATTGTGGAGCAAATCATCATCATCATCAACACGTTATGTCTCTCTCTCAATTCTCTCAACCATGGTCTTTCTCAATCGTCACCCCTCTCAGTCTCTCTCTCAAATCACGCTCAACTCTCGAAGCTCTCTCAAATCTCTCTCACGAAGCTCTCTCTCTCAACGCTCATGGCTTCGCGGAGGTGGTGAACCCGTGGTTCTCTCACAGCGACTTCTGGAGGTTTCTTCGGTAAGATGCGATTCGGGTCAGCGGTTTGTGAAGGGTCTGGCGCGGTTCTCTCACTAATTCTCGAAGAATCTCTTGCAACAGAGTTTGTGATTCGGTCTTTTGCGGATTTCCGCTCGGCGGCGTGGTGGTGGTCCGATTGGACGGTCCGGCGGTTGTTTGTTGGTTCTCCGTCGGCTTTTTCGTTTGTGATTTGCAGGTGATTTTACGGTTTATGAAGTTCGGTGGTGTTTCAAAGGTGGGGTTGGACTCGGCGGTAGCTTTGGGTGATTCTCGGTAAAGGGGAGTTTGCGTTTCGAGCCTCTTACGCCCAGCCCTCACTCGCGACTCCCTTTCTTGCTTCTGTTTCGGCTCAAGGTTGAGGGGTGCTGGTTCAGTGCGGTTTCCGAAACTGGAGGAAGATGAAAAGGGGAAATGAATTTGTGAAGGTTGGTTTTTAGGTTTCAGTGAACGAAAATGCATGGTTGTTGGTGATGATTCGGCTGCTGTGGCTGGGTTAGAACGGTTTATCTCATCCTCTTCTCTCAGTTCTGTTTTTTGTGATTTTTTGAATTTGGTTATGGTCTCTTTGGTTTGGTGTTTGAGTTTTTGTTTTTGGTCTTGCAGGTTTGATGCAAGGAGTGCGGATTGGCGGTGATGACGGAGCGGAACGGTTTGGTTGTTTGTTCTGTGAAGATACAAAGGTGGCGGTGATGGTTGTTTAAGCTGTGATGTCTCTGTTTATCGTTTGAAGGTGTTGCTGTAAGTGTATGAAGGTGAGTTGAAGATGATAAGAAGGTGGTGGCAGTGATAAGTTGTTGGCAATTTTTGGTGAAGGAGGAAAAGAGTTGCAGAGTGTGTTTGTGTTTGCCGTGGAAATGGTTGAGAAAGGTGGTGAGTTTTGTTAATGGTGTGATGTTGAAAATGAAGAGTGAGGTATTGAGAGGCTTGTTGCGAGTTGAAGGGGGAATGTTGTTGATTCGGTTTTTCCAAAGATTATGAAGGTTGTGTTGAGAGTAAGTATGAGGCTATATGTTGTCTGTTGCTATTTTGGTTGAATGAAGTTTATGGTGTGTTGCTGGTTTTTGGTTGAAACAGGGGTAAAAGATGTTACGCAGGTGAGAGTTTTGTTGAAGAAAAGCTGAGGAAAGATTGAAAAGGTGATGAAGGTGAAGGAGGGCTCTGTTTGCGTGGCTGTTGGGCTTTTGTTACAGATCTGTTTCTTTTGTTTTTGAATCTGTGAAAAGAAAGGATGAAGGTTGAATGTTTCTGGATTATTTCTGGATTTGGTTTCAGCAATTTGTTTCGTTTATCTGTGATGGCTTTGTTGACGTGACAAGTGATTTTGTCTTGCAGAATTCTTGCTGGTGTGAACAAGTTGAAGAGAATAAAGGTTTGGGAAATAGTACTTTCTTTCTAGCCCATGGCCTATTCCTTGGAGATACCCTATTTTCTAAATGCTTAATATTCTCTTTCTCTTCCTCAAAGTCTCTCATTTTTTATTCTAAATTGTTTTGATTTGGTTCTGTGTTGAAAGAGAATGCAGGTTTTTGAAGAGGGTTAAGGTTTGTTATGGTTTTGAAAGGTGAAAGTTTGGTTGGTGACTCAAATCCCCCCAAACCAAAACTCTGGACTCAAAGTTAAAGCAAACAGAAGCACACCAAACAAGCAAAATAAAAGAGGGAGGAGCTAAAGATTACCGATCGAAGACAAATCCGGAAGAACCTTTGCACGATGAAAGCTTTGGTACGAATTTGGACGTCTCCGAGAACAGCCTGCGATGAAGCTCCAATATGATTCAGGTGAGTTCCCTTTTCTTTATGCTTTGAACCTTTAACTTCTTCCTTCTCTCTTCTGAACTTCTGAGTTTTGGTATATGTCCTTAGGCTCTATGTGGCTGTGTTGTTGTTTTATGAATGAAGTTTTGTGGATGCTGGTTTTCTGGTTATTTGATGTAGTGGCTAGGGTTTCTCCCTTGCCTCCTGATGAATGAAACAGTGTATATTATATAGGACTTGGTTTAGGGTTTTTGATTTTTGAATTTTGTGAAAACTTGCTCATGAAGGGTTGGGGACAATGTCTGAATTGTTGTTGTAGTGGAATGGTAGTGGTCTGAAAATGCAGGTCTGTTTTTGTGTGTGTGGGAGGCTGTAGCAGAATTTGCAGGTCTGAATTTTTGTGTGTGTGGGAGGCTGTTTGTACATTTGCAGGTCTGAATTTTTGTGTGTGTGGGAGGCTGTTTGTACATTTGTTGTGGTCCCTGCCTGTTTGTACTGTCCCATTTTTTTAAAGTTCTATTTTCTAATGCAACTGTAACATTATGCTGATGTGAATATGGCAAGAATGAATGGGAAACTTATGCTATGTGAATGTATGATCATGGAATGATTTATGTTTGGATAAAAAAAAAGGATGAACATAATGTTTGCTTTAAATGAGTGAATGAATTGAATTTGTGAATTTAAATTATGAAAAATTTGAATGAATTATTTGAATGAATGCTAACTTGTCTTTTATTTTTATATCATGTACATGAGAACCTTCATGAGAATGGAAGAAGCATGGAGTTTGGAAATGTCGTCTAGCATGAGGAATGATGAATTTGCATGGAGTTTTGGCATAAGGGATGAATTTAAATTTAAAGTGATGCTTATGACCTCTTGTAATAACTTCAAAAGAAAATGGCTTTGAACCTGTGATTTCCAAATATTTATTTGTAAACATTAGACATTTTAACTTTAGCATGAATTTGGAATGAACTTTGTAGTTTTTGAATTGAACTTGGAAAGAAAATTTGGTATGTGGAAAAATGGGATTCTATTATGAAAATTGATTACACCTTGAATAGATAATTAAATAATAAAAGAAACAAAACCTTGAATGGTGATTGTGAATTGACATGGAATTGAATTTGAAACTTGAATTTGAAATTGAAACATGGAAAAGAAATTGGAATTAAGATAGGAATTGAGATTGAAAAATGAATTGAAATGAATTTGAAATATGGATTTAAATAAATTGACTTTTAAAAAAAAACTTGGGATTATAAATGGAAATTGGAAATAATGTTTAGATTATGAACTTGGAATTAAACTTGAAGTGAAAAAGAAAATTAGAAATTGAAAATTGGATTTAAACCTATGATAAAATTAAATTAAAAATTAGAAACGAAAATTAAAATTAGATTTAGAAACAAAACTTGAAAATGAATTAAAAATTAGGAATAGGAATTAGAAATTAATTTAGAGAAAAAACTTTGAAAATGAAATGGAAATAAAATTTAAGTTTAAAATTTAAGCATGAATTAAGAACTAGAAGTAGAAATTGAAAAAAAATAGAAACTTGAAAAATAGAATAAGAAACGGAAATTAAAATTAAAATTAAAACATGTGAAATAGAAATTAAATTAAAAATCTTGGAAGTGAAAAGAAATAAAAATTAAATTTATAAATAACTTGAAAAGGAGTTAGAAGCAACAAAGAAATAAAAAAAAATCTTGGAATTCTCTGCTAAATGTGATGAACGTATGATGCAAGCAGTTAGGGGTAAAATTTGGGGTGTGACACTGGGGAAGAGGATGTTGAAGAGATTCCTGATGAAATTTCTCGGTTGCTTGAGCACGAGGAGGAGGTTATTCATCCTCATGGAGAGTCTATAGAAATGGTCAACTTGGGTTCTGAAGATGATAAGAAAGAAGTCAAAGTTGGAGCATTGCTTGGTCCTGATATTAAGAAGAGGATTGTAGAGCTTCTTAGAGAGTATGTTGATGTTTTTGCTTGGTCTTATCAAGATATGCCAGGTCTTGATACTGATATTGTGGAACATAGATTGCCGCTGAAGCCTGAATGTCCACATGTGAAGCAAAAGTTGAGAAGAACTCATCCTGATATGGCAGTAAAGATCAAAGAGGAGGTTCAAAAGCAGATTGATGTAGGTTTTCTTGTGACATCTAATTATCCTCAATGGGTGGCCAATATTGTGCCTATTCCAAAGAAAGACGGAAAAGTCCGAATGTGTGTTGATTATAGAGATTTGAACAAAGCCAGTCCAAAAGATGATTTTCCATTGCCACACATTGATGTGTTTGTAGATAATACGACTAAGTTTGATGTATTCTCTTTTATGGAAGGATTTTCCGGTTATAATCAAATAAAGATGGCACCCGAGGACATGGAAAAGACCATATTTATTACACCATGGGGAACATTCTACTACAGAGTGATGCCCTTTGGATTGAAGAATGCTGGTGCGACATACCAAAGAGCTATGACCACGCTTTTCCATGATATGATGCTGTAACACGGTGGGAGAACTTACTTTTAGTCATGTTGCGGATAGCAAGAATCGCCACCGACTTTTATTTTATCCAAGTGGAAAGGACATAAAAGAACAGGAAAGACCTATTTTAAAAGATTTGGGTTCGGGGGGTAGGTTATACAAAGGGAAGGTGTTAGCACCCTTTATATCCATGGTTATCCATGGGCTCTTAGTTACTTAGCTCACTTAAATTGTTTTTGAAGAGTGTAGTGTGTGATTTGAAAAACTTCTTTAAGTACTTTGTAATGACCCTCGTATGGGTGTATACAAAGCCTAGTTTGAAAATATTTTAAAAAATGTGAGGTGTGAAAGTAATTTTGAAGGTGTGAGCAAGTAACTACGAGATACCTACCCTAGATTAAGTCTTTCTTATTCTTTTATGTTCTTTCAAAGGGTAAAACTATCCCTACTATTAAGGAGTAGGTAGTCATTACCTTGGATGTTAGTTAAGGGACATGTGTAGGGTCAATGTATATAGGCAACTGTAGGGTGTCTTTAGCCACTTGGGAGGGACAATCATCTTTTAATTTGAAGGTACGAGATCCATTTAGCCAACACTGTAGGCAACATCGAATATGGCTTGATCCTTTAACCGGAGGGAGGGACAAGATGATATTATACTTGTATGAGTTTTGCTTAAGACACCCCACTTGACCATTTGAATAAGGCAACTGAGAGGTAACCCTAAGGAGTGAAGACGACGATCTTAGATCGACTTACGTGTGTGAGTGTTTTATTTATTTATCTTAATTAATTAATTTTCTAAATTTATTTTACTTACAATTAATTCTCACTCCCTATTTACTAACCAAACAATTAAATAACATATATAAAAGGGCAAGAAAGTAAATCTACGCTATTACATCGCTTTGGGGCAGATACATAATAATCGAACGAAAATAAATTACATTTGATATAAGCCTATACATTTTTCTAGTAATTAAATTAAAGCGAGAAATAAATAAATAATTAAGTAATATAATAATAAATAAAAGCAACAATTATCAGGATTAGAAAAAATAAATCAGGGTTTGTGAAAATCAGGATGTGATTAGGGTTTATTAAAAAAAACGGGTTTGTAAGAAAATAGTTAAAATTAGTTAATTTATTTACAAAATTATTATTATATGGAAAAATATATTAAAACTATTAAAAATATTCCTCTCCTTTTTTTTTATAAAAGAAATAATAATATTTTTTATTGAAAAAATAAAATTATTTTATGATTTATATTTACTAAATTAATTAAAATAAAGTTAATATATGAAAAAGTAGAAAATAAGAAAAAAAAAGTAAGAAGTTGACTAAAAAGATAGGACCTGGGATTTGAACCCAGGTCCTTTACCTCAAACGTATGGAACAAAACCAACCAGGCCACCGCGCGCTGGTGATATATTGATGCAATGCATTCTTTATATTTTTAACCTGTCAAAAGAAATAACAAAGCATAAAAAATTGCCTCCAACCAGGATCGAACCCAGGTTTTCATGCTTGCACACGCGCGCGCCTTGCCACTGGTCCACTGCAGCATTTGTGAAACAAAATACAAATAATATGTAATAAAATAAACTCAGATTTTAAATCCAGATTTTTGCGCCATGAGTCTTCATCTTCAACCTATTACCTGCGAAAACACTTGCGATTTCTCCTGCGAATTTTGTTTTACAGGTTTTCCTATGTTTTTTGCAACGATCATCAAACCTGCAATAATTCATCAAATTGGGAACACCATTGTGTTCCCCACAACAGAACCAACTCATTTATGTATTTAGAAATTATTTATATTTGTTATTTCACAAACCCCCAATTCTAGAGTAAGAACCCTAATAATGGCAAGTATCGAATCCGGCCATGAAACTTTGCAAAATTTATCCAGAAACGATCTATGTATCATCACAAACAATAAAATAAGATGAAAACTTGTTAGTATGGCATGAATAGTCAGAATCGAAAAAATTAAAATCAAGAACAAAGCTGATTCGGTTCACGCAAATGGTCATGATTTAGATGATGTAGATGATTGAAACATGTTCAAAGAACATCATAGAAGCGATTGCAACCTTTAGAACACTTTGAATTTTCCTCTAGCTTGAAATCTGAATGCCCACTTACACTTGATTTTTTGCGTTTTGTTCTTATGCTTTTAGGCTGCAAAAACCGCCCCCTTTGCTTGTGTTATGTTCTACACTTATAGGTGAATGAAAATAGGTCAGAAATTTGGGCTTGTATGTATGGATTTTTGTTACTTGATTGTGAAGAAATCTTATCATTCAAATATTCAAAAATCAAATGAAATCATGTTATTTTTTGTCCAATTTATCTTCAAGAGATTTCCACACATTCTAAATATAGTCTCAATGATTTTCAATTAAAGATTTCCATCATTATTTGATTTTTCATATTTAATTTATATTTAAATTGAATTCAAATGAATAAAATTCAAATAGTAAATAAATAATAAAAATAAAAAATCTTTGCCATTGGGTCGTGCATGGTGTTACCATGAAGAATGGATTGGAATTTAGCAGGCCCATTTGGAAAAAATTGGTTTTGAGACCTTGATATAACAGTCAGTTTGGAGATTTTCTTTCACCTGTTGGTGGGTATTGATTTAAAATCCCTCGTAACTGTGTTTTGGCTATGGTGTTAACTTCTGTTTTTCCCATGTGGGTAAGCAAGTCCAAAATTTTCAGTGATGAATGATATCCATAAATCTTTCCCACAGATCCCCAGTAGGTCTGCATGTGATGGTTTCCAGCAGGTTCATATATGATCTTTAACAAGTCTTGTACCCTTTCCCCAAGTAGAGTGGGAGTGGTATGACGATTATTCCTCACAAAGTTTGATTTTATCAAGAATACTTTTTGTAATACCTCAAAATTTGCCCTCATTATTTATTCCCCTTACTGGCTTATCATTTCGCATTCATCTGCATTTCTCACTAAGTCATTGACATCATGTTAGTGCATTTCATGGATTCACGAGGCATGTGATCAGGCCATACGGGAATAGGGTTTCATACCTTATTTGTACCTATCAGGGTTTGAAATGAGGGAGGTTATTCACTGGTGCATATAACCCCTTATTGAGGTGTTCAATCAGATTTGCTTTGGGTAAGAGTGTTGGCTATTCTTAACGTTTCAAGTTCTATTCCTCATTATTGAATACCTCAAGGAGAATTTGGAGTTCATGTTCATGGTTCGATTTGAAGGGAACTTCATCAGTGGATGCCCATTGTATCAGGGATTGGTTCGAATTCATATGTTTGTGGAATAACGATTCGGGATCGTGAGAAGTTTATTATGGCATTAAATTGCTTAAGAGTGGAGCATGTCAAAGGATTTTCTTCAAGCTGAGGGAGAATACATAGTTATGATATATCTGGGAGACGTCACCATCGATTCAAATATCATTACTGTTTTCGACACCTGAATTCGTCAAAATCCATTAAATCCATGTCATTGTCCAAAATTTGTTTTGTTATCCGTTCACATGAAAAAGGCTCACTTTCCTTTCAATTCCATATTTTATCAATTTCACGACCAATTTCTAAGCGCACTTTAAAGTTGGCCCATTTAAAGCCCATTGGCCGTATCTCATACAAGCCCAATTTCCATTTGAAGCTATTGTCAATATTCTTAACCAAGTTATAAATCCACCTTCATTCATTTTTGGTGTATTAAGTTGATCAATTCTTAAACCATTCCAACATATATTTAATTAAGGGTTAACCGTGTTTTCTTTTCCAAATTCAAAAGCAATTTCATTGTAAAAATTCCATCCAAAATATTTGCATTCCTTATCGAAATAAACCTCCAACCAATTTTAATTTCTATTCCACATATTCTTTTAAACCACATTCAAACTAATGGACCACCTAATGCTACAAGTTATAATAGATGTTAACAGAATTGATTTTCTGTTTAGCACTCTCCAACAAACGTTCATATAACAGATTAAAACAAGAAAAAAATCAAGAAAAAAAAAGATGCAACACAATAGTTGGAAATCCACAATCTCATAGAAAACTCAAAATAGGGAACTCATTGCTGCTACGCCTCCGCCTCTATTTCCGAACCTCAAGATCTCAACGGCAACCCTGGCGGCACAGTCTCCTCCCGGCAAGAGGTCCGTCTCGGTTTGCCGAGCAAAGGTCGAATGGCTTGTGACACACTAGAACTTCTCAAGGATAGTCAATTGTCAGTGAAACAGGTTAATCATCGCCCGTACGTTTCATAAATTCCTCAGCTTTCCAACTTGGAAGTCTGGTTCCAGAGGCCAAAAGACGTTGTAAGAAAATTGTTATTCGGTGATCTTGACCTTGGTATTGTGGGACTCAGTGGACAGAAGAAAAGCCTTTGCAAGTTGCAACTGGATTCACTTATCTGGGTCCTAAGTTTATGAAAGATAATGGCATTAAGCATGTTGCATTTTCAACTGCTGATGGAGCACTCGAGGCTGCTCCTGCGATGGGGATTGTTGACGTTATCCTGGACCTTGTAAGTAGTGGAACTATGCTGAAAGAAAATAACTTGAAGGAAATTGAAAGTGGAACTGTTTTGGAGAGCCAGGCTATTCTTGTTGCAAGCTGGAAATCGGTTGAATAACAAATTTTTTTCAGTTATACAAAAATATGTGAGAAACAAATCAGTGAAGGTAAGAACAGATTTTTGAAAAGCTTCAATACCTACATCTCCAAAAACTCAGAACTGACTCCAAAAGGGTCCATTCCTCATCAAATTTTTCGGAATCCTAAACCTTCAAAGCTTCATACACCAGAACCCTCTTTCTTAAATTCCTCAACTTTTAATCACCACCCTCCATCTGCAACAACAAAAGAGATTAGAGTTAATGAACACTAAATAAGGGTGAAAACAGAGGATTGCAACTCATAACAGCAACAGAAATCAGAATAACTAATTTCTAACCAACTTCTAACAGAAAATTCTAGAAAGTTCACCTGATGCATCCCTTATAAAACCAGAACTTTGCTTCAATCAGGTTCTTCCTTCTTCTTCCACAATTTCCCTAACCCTTCATTTCATTTCTCTCAATCTCTTCCAATCTTCATCTACTTCTCCTTCAACCTTCTCTTTCATTCTTCACCATTTTTTCTCCATTCTTCACCATTCTCCTTTTCCATTTTCTCCCAACTTCTCCTTGATTCTTCACTGATTTTCCAAACTCTCATCAACCTGCATAACTTGCCATCATCTTCATTAACCTATGAAGTCATAAAACCATAGATTTCAGAACCAGTTCATATGCAACAAGCCACAATGGATCAGCAAGAATTATGCAAAAAGATGAGGAAGATTAATATGTGTAGAATGTTCTGACCTGAGGCAAATCCTCCATCAATCTCAATCTGTGATTTCAGCTCCCAATCCTCCATCAAGCTCAGTCTGTGAGTGTTTGTCATCGCCGCCATAACCGTAAAATCCGCATCTCAGAAGCCGTTCGAAGATTTTCATTCAATTAGCGCCTTCATCCTCATCTTAGCCGAGTAATACCTGCATCAAACCACCAAACCAGCTTGTAACAACGAAAATCTTAGCGGCATTAAGCAGTCAGAGACGGATTGGAATCAACAATTCCGCGACAAAGAGAGGACTGTGAGTGGAATTTCTTACTTGGACAAGATTTTGCACCACGACGACGTCGAAGCAATCAGCGTTTACGTCATCTGCGAATTCACAAGGTACGCACCGTTGTCACGTTTTTCTTGCGTAGTAGGCGTTATCCGTTTTGTGAGTTCCGTAGTTTGAAGTTTGAATCCGCAAAGTTGAGAGAGTGAGAGTTTGTGTTCGGATGTTTCGGAGGGAGAAGTGAGGGTAGGGTTTTGCAACTTTGGTTTCGGGTGGAGATAGGAATTTAGATTAAGGATATGGTTAGAAGTTTTGTATCGGTGGATGAGGAAGAAAGAGGTTGAGGGTGGTGGTGAGAGGCTGAGAGTGGCAAGACGGAAATAGGTGAGGTGAAGAAGAAGTTGAAGCCGAGGGAGAGATTTGATGGTGGGGCGGATGCGATGATGAAGAAGAAGAAGGTGAAGCTAAAGTGGCGGCGGCGAGTGAAGGAGATGAAGGGGAAGAAGACGGAGGTTAGGGTTTGACGGCGGAAGGGGAAGAAGAAGAAGAGGTTTAGGTTTTTGTATTTTAGGGTTCATAGTTGAGATTTGTGTGATTTTGTTTATTTATTTGGAATAACATAAAAGAAAATAATCAATGTTTAGGATAATTAATCCATAGTAATACTCATTAATTAGGTTGTTTTTCGCATAATCCCCATGAATTATACTGTTGCAAGATATTAAGATGAAGGATGGGCCTTGCAAAATTGTTGTTCAAACCCCCATCTTAAGCCCATAACGAAAAACAACACATAAGGATTTCTACTACACCTCCCCCCATCTCCCTGCGAAAATGGGCCTTCCTTGTTTGCTATCAGCACCCCCATTTGGGGCCCATTGAGAAAACAATATAGGAAACGTTGCTTCCTGCACCCTCCCTTTAATCTGCGTTTTGGGCCTGTTGTGGTTTGCTGTTTACACCCTCTTTTAGGGCCCATATGTGAAATTAATTAAAAAATGTCACTAAAGAAACCCCCTCATTCTTATTTCTTTTTTTAGAATTTTATTCTCTAGTTTAGCATAATTAGAAAATAATTCAAATAAAATAGTAAAATCAAATAGAAAATTCTATAAAAATTCCAGTAGACTAATAGATCTAATTAGAAATTTTTGATATTTTTATTTTCTGAATTTTGGTTATTTTTCGATTAAATTCTGATTTGTCTTGTAATTAGCTTTTATTGAATTTCTTTTAATTGTGATTGAGTTTGTCCATTTTATTTTTGTGACTTCCAGTAGGATTTTTGAGCCATTCTTTTTTCTGTAATTAGAGGACTCATAATAGTTCTTAGGATATTTTTAGTGGATTTTTTAGGACCTTTTATCTTAGGTTTTAGTGGTGTAGTCCTTAGGAATTAGTGGTTAATTCTTAGCTGAAAACAAATAATTTTTAGGCATAGAAAAAATATGATTTTTTAGAATCCCTTTTAATACAATATTATAGATAGTATTAGGTCCCTATAGTTTAATTTTCATAATTTTTCCAGAAGTTTAGATATTTTTTAGAATATTAGTTCTTAGGATTAGTTATGTGTAATTCTCATTAGTTTAGGCCATTAAAAAATAAAGTACAAAAAATATAGTTTAGACTAGATTTAATCCTAGAATCTAATATAGGCTTAGGTTAGTTTAAATTGAGTTTTAGAATGAAAATATTAGGCTTGACTTAGTTTAGAACTTAGGCTTAAAGTTCCCTTTTCATTAGAACTAGAATAAATAAAAATAGACTATTTTTTAGTTCATGCCTTTAAAGGCATTTTTAGAATTTTATTTCTTATAATGCAATTTCATTGTTTTGCCTTATTTTGATTTTACAACTTGTATAGGCTGCCCCATGGTTCTTAGAATCAACTTAACTTCATTAAGAAGTAAGTTGAATTCTAGTAGTTTCTAGTTTCTCATTAGGAATAGAAAACTTCACAAACCATAGGACCACTTTTGTAAATAAATAAACAATAGGATTGAGTCTTAGTTCCCTTAGATTTTGTCCTTTTTCCAACTTGAGTCATTCTTTCTCATCTCAAAAAGAAAAGCAATAAAACACTTAATAAAAACCGAACAATCTTGTACGACACGAGACTTTGTTGCGGAGTGTTTATACGCGTCCTGTTTCGGGATGAGGTGTAAATACTTCCCGCGATGGATAGGTCTTAGTACAAGACCGTTCACAAACAAATTCAAAACACTTCTCATAAAAGCCAAAAACAAATAATAAGCGACTATCCTGCGGGAACTTCTCTTCTCATTCACTCACAACGCGAACTCGCGACGACTTGTCACACTTGCAAGACGGTAAACGCACTCGTACCAGACGAGCCTGCAACACCTGAGCATAGACATACGTAGTTCCAACATAAAAAACACAAACAAATAGTTCCCGCCTAGGTTAGGCGAACTACGTCGACTCTGATCCTCATTATCCCGATGCGGTACGTAGGCAGCGGGGTAGGGCCCGTTCGAGCACATTCTTTATTTTCCCTACATTTCCCCTTTTGTCCATTCCATTTGTCAATTCCAGTTCATTTCTCATTTCATTCCAAGTTCCGGTTAGCGGTTTTATTCAGCAGCATTCGTATTTCTCACCCTTTGAAACAAGCAAGCAAGCGTGGATCCGTCGGGTACGACGGACGGATTGGGGTGCTAATACCTTCTCAATTTGTAACCGACTCCCGAACTCAGATCTTTGGTTCGCAAGGCCTTGTCCTTTCCTTCTTCCTCAGGTTTGTGCAACATTACCTTTCCCATTCTTTCGGGATAAAAATGTCTGGCTGGCGACTCTACCTTTTCCGCGCCACTTTCGCGTTTGTACTAGGATGAAAATCCCGGGAGCGACAGCTGGCGACTCTGCTGGGGATTTAACCTGATTCTTCCGGTTTCCCTTGTAGAGTCAATCCTAGCGCCTGTTTGATTTTGTTTCTTTGGGTGTTTATCTGTTTGATGCTGAGTGTTTTAGTTTAGCTTTATTGTTTTATTTACAGTTCTTTACATCTTTACTTTACCGCATTTATTTATTGCTTTCAGTATTTTATTTTCCATGCATCATATTATACTGGACTATCTGGCTGTGCTGGTTTTCATTTTTTCTGTGGTTTGGGAGTTACTGTGAGATAAGCCAAATACCCGGCTTGAGTGCACCATAAGATTAGCGTGGACACGTTGTGCTCGCATGGTTACATGATGAGTGGTGATGTGTTCCACACCCAGGTTGCGACTGTCTTGGGACTATTCTGTGTGGGGGTTCTTCCCCACTTCAGGATACAACCTTGATGGTTATGTGCAGCTGGGGACCGATCATCGAGAACCTTAATGGAAACAACCCTCTCCAGTGATGACAGTGGCAGACCACATTTGTTGGCAAACCCACTCGCATCCGAGGGTCCATTGGGAACTCGCATAGGATGGCCTGGTTCTCTCATAGGAATTCAGTTAAAGCAAACTGTTCGTATGACGGTAGTATTGTACCCTTCGGGATGAATGTACTATTATTTCTTGATTCAGTGCTTGAAGCTGGAGACTTGTGAGGGATGCTTGTTTTTCCGGACTCAACTGAGACCTCCCTGAGTAGTACATAATGCCAAACCAATTCCCTGATTTGGTCATGAGCCATTTCTCGGAAATGGTGAACGTATTATTGCTATTCGGCTTTGAGAGTCCGTGATGTTGACCCGAGTAGCACACCCGTGAGATTGGGAGGGGTTTACAGGTTTGCAGGAACCCTGATACCTTCAGCATACCCACTTTGCCTTTGGTTCAGTTTTGTGATCTGGATTTCTGTTCTTAAGATATGGATCCCGGATCAGAGGGATGATTATTGTGATATCTGGATTTTGAGACCTTGCACCGACACCTGATTATATGATTGGCACATCACAGACACTTCACTGATCACATGCCTTGTCTTGCATAAACATCATATCATCATTAATCATTTGTGTTTCTTTTATTCTCAGGGTCTACATTTATTCCCGGTTCCTGGCCATATTATTGCTTCAGAATGGAAGATGTCAAAAAGAGAACTGTGCACTACAAATTCTTCGATACCAAGATGGACCTGATCAACCAATTGGTGTCTCTGATTACCCCGGGTCATTTGGGTTACTTCAAGGAAAAGTATGGTGATATTCTGGATCTGGTATTCAACTTGGATAGTTCTCAGAGAAGCGCCATTCACACTTTGTTGCAGTATTACGATCCACGGCTTAGGTGTTTCACATTTCATGACTTTCAGTTGGGTCCTTTGCTGGAAGAATATGCTGAGATTATGGGAGTTTCAATCAAGGATCAGCTTCCTTTTAACTCGGAGATGACAAGACCTACTCACGATGACATTGCTAAGGCTCTTTATTTGAGCCCATCAGAGGTGTCTTCTAACCTGGTTTCCACCAAAGCAGGAGTACTTGGTTTTCCTTTAGAGTTTCTGGTCAAGAGAGCTGAAGAACGTGCCGTGGAGAAGCAGTGGGATTCAGTTTGTGCCATCTTGGCGTTATCTGTGTATGGGATAGTTCTATTTGCCGATATGGACAAGTTTGTGGACATGAATGCTATTCATTTGTTCGTGTTGAAGAATCCGGTGCCCACCCTCTTAGGTGATTTGTATTATTCTGTGCATTATAAGAATGAGAAGAAGCGAGGAGGTCTTGTTAGATGCTGTGCTCCTTTATTCTACAAATGGATTATGAGACACTTGCCTACTACTGAGAGCTTTACAGATCCTAATTCTACTTGGGCTCAGAAACTGAGTACTTTGTCTGCTGGAGATATCAGGTGGTTTACTTTGAGGTTGAAAGGAAGGAATTTCATTACCAGTTGTGGTAATTATCCTAATGTGCCTTTATTAGGAGTATCGGGATGTATTAACTACAATCCCATCCTCTTAAGAAGACAGTTAGGGTATGCGCTCAAGGAGGTTCCTGATGAGTCCGAATTATTCCAAACTTTCTATTTTCCGGTAAAAGACAATCTTCCTTTGGTCCAAAAAGCTGCAGGTTCCTGGAAAGTGATCAAGAGAAAAGGTATAGCATGTCTGGGCAAGAGCAACAATCGAATGTTTCCTGAATTTGAAGCCTGGATAAAGAAGGAGGTTCAAGCGGCTCTAGTTCCTTTTTCTGTGCCAACTCCACCACCTGCTACGGTACCTTTGGAGGAATATCAGAAGTTAGAAGCTTTGGTTAAACAACTTAGGGTTGAAAATCAAGAGGCTCTTAATTCTTGTCAAAAGCTGATGATCCAGAACCGCCGATTTGAAGATAGAGAGATTTACTTCCGAAAGAAAGGTTTAGCTGAGTCTCACAAGACGGCCCAACGCCGAAGAGAGAAGAAAGATCTTAGTGAAGCCAATGAAGCTGTTACGTTATGGCAGGAGAAATGGGACGAAAATTTGAAGAAACAGCAGGAGTTAGACGCCAAGCACAAGAAGGAAATCAAAAGTCTTCAAGATTCTTTGGATGGACAGAAGGAACTTCTTAGGAAGGCTTATCATCAAGAGAAGGACCGTCTCCAGCACGTAGCAGAAAGCCAGCAGGCACTGAAGGAAACTCAAAAGGAGATTGAGGACTTGAAGTTGAAAGCTGATGTGAAAAGGTCGAAGGCCGAGTCGAGTCAAAGAAAGGAGAATGAGGCAGCATTCCTACAGCAGATCGAGGAGTTACACGCTTCTTCTGATACGAGGGACCTCCTCATCCAGAGACTCATCCAGGAGCCCGGTCATCCAGATATAGTTCAGCTGTTCCAGAACGTCAAATGCCTTAGCTGGAGATTGAAAGATATAGAGTTCCCTAGGGTTTAATTTCATGTTATTGTACTTGGATTACCCACAGGCTTGTGTCGCTCCCACTAAATGAAGCCGGGTCAAATAGGGTACAGACGCGAACGGTCGGCGAAAGGAGATGCGAGAACACATAGGAGTGAACTCACAGGGAATGAAAAGAGTCGCCAGCTAGGCATTTTTATCCCGAAGGAAAGGTAATGCTGCATAGACCTAGAAAGATATGGATAAGACGGTTGCGAACCAGAGAGACTGAGAAAGGGGGTTGGTTACAACCTGGGAAGGTATTAGCACCTAGATTGTCCGCCGTACTCGACGGGATCCACGCTTAAAAGATTTGTGTTTTAAAGGGGTAGTGTCAGTGCAATTTGTGTATAAAAGAGCTGGAAAAGGATGTACAGGTGTCAGTGTAAGAGAAGTGTGAAGTGTAATATATACAGTGTTAGTGTAGGAACAGGAATAAGATGCTCAAGATAATGAGGCTAAGAAAATAATACTGAAAGAGGGGGAATATACAGAGACTTTTGTTCGATAACTGTTAAGTTATGCCTACGTATCCTCTCGTGCAATGAGGAAGTCAGAACACCGTAGTTCGACCCGAAGAGACTGAAAGGTGAATTGACTTGTGAACTGCTTGCTTATCTATGCTCAAGTGTATGACCTGTCTGGCTCAGGTGCAAACTGTCTTGCATTAGACGGAAGAAGCGAGTTCTCGTTTGTGAGTGAATGAGGTGAGAAAAGAATCCCGTAGGAGACGATTATTGTTTGTTTTTGTGTTTTCAGTCTTTTATTGCTTTTGAAAGTTTGTCATAAGTTAATGAGCTTAAGCCTAAACCAAGGGTTAGTAAACTCATCACATCTTCCCTCTGATTAGGGGTAATGAGAATACCTTAAGTGTGAAGTCAACTTCTCACACTTAATCACCTTTGGTGTAGGATTAAGATCATTAACCTACTTGTGATTATTTATATGTTTTTGTTGTTTTTGTTTAGTGTTAAGTAATGAGATTAAGCCATAATCAGGGATTAAACAGACTCATTACACCATCCTAATAGAAGGATAATAGATGAGAATGTTTAAGCTGAGGAAAGCTCCTCAACTTAATCCATGATTAGGGATTAAACTCATGACAAAACAAATCCTTTATTAAGTGGATTTTAGTTAATGATAAGATGAAGAAGTGAGTTTTATGATTTGTAAGACAACTTGAGGGGGACTTGTCCATTAACACTAGGGTTAGTCCTTCTTAACCAGTTAAGGAAGAATTAGAACCCTAATGCAAGGCCCAAGTTACAAGTTTGATGTCTTGGTGATTATTAAGTGGATTAATTAAGGGAATTAAACACATTAAGGGTTTAACACTTAGGATTAATGTTATACACCCCATCCTAATAGAAGGATGCAGGCATAAGCTTAATCACAAAGCCTTAAAGCCTTTAGGGTTTAGTCCTTGATTATGAGGTGAGAAGAGAAGACTCAATGAGACACAAAGGTAGAAGCTAAGTGGGGGACTAATAAAAACCCTAATCATTGTCATGCTTGGTTGTTCCTAAGGTTTGTGAGGTTTACAAGAAAGATCTTCAAAGGAACCACCAGGAAGCAGATGAAAGGAGCAAAGGAAGCAAAGTAACTTGCTTCATTTAAGGAGACAAGTCACTTGAAGAAAGAAAGTAAGATGAGGAATAAAAAGCAAGCTCAATCTCAAACACAAAACAAAATTCAGCAAGGATGCATAAGAGAGATGAAAAGAAGTTGTGAGAAGTGAAGGCAAATTCACTTCTCAAAGTGACTTACCACCTGAAAAGTTAGTGAAAGGAATGCAATGCAATGCAAAATGAGGTAAAATGGCATGTTGTAAACCAAAACCAGAAGCATATGTGTGATGATAATGATGTTATGAGATGATGCAAACATGAAACAAGGCATGGGTATGATCATACAAACATATGGATGCAAATGGAGCATGCTTAGAACCATGAACATACATGAAAAGTTATGAAATGCAAATGACATACAACATGGCAAATGAAAGATGATATGATCAAACATGCTTTTAATATGTCTTAAGATGTCCAATGAATCAAATGTATGCATAAAATGCCATGGCAAGTCATGGTATGTAAGCAAATGCAAGATGAATGCAAAAGGAAGCCCAAATTAGGGTTTATGATCAATGCACAAAACAAAAACCAAAACCAGAAGCAAACATCATGATAAAAAATTGAAAATGCATTCAAGGGAACCCTAAACCTATACAAACTCACTGCCCAAAGGAGGGGTTCTAACTCTTAACCTAATGAGGGTTATGAATTTCCTAAGATTCCTAGGGTTTTAGGGTACCTTGACAAGAAAAATGTCAAACAAATGGGAAATGCAAGATCAATTCATGCCAATTTAATCCTACAAACTACATGGTATGCAAAACACAATGCAAAAAGAATCAAATTCCAACCCTCAAAGACTAGGCAGAAATGAATTTTTGAACATTGGATCAAAATAATGCTTTGAAATTGAATTAATTCCATGGAAAATTGTCAAAATGCATTAAGATCAAAAAAGAAATTTGGTTTGAGGGTTGGACAATGTTTCTAAATGATTTTAAAGGTTTCATGAATTTTTTGGTGATTTTTAAATACCTAAAAGTATTTTTAATTAGTTAATTCTCATTAATTAATTAAAAATAAACTTTTAAATGATTTAAAAATATTTTTAAATGCAAAAAATAAAAATAAATATGTTTTTGGTTTCTGAAAATTAATAAAAGTTTGTACAAAAATTTTCAGAATTTTTAAAAGTGTTTTGCTATTTTAAATAAAATGCACAAATTAAATGAATTAAAATTCAAATAAAATTGGATTTAAATGAAAGTCAGCGCATCCAATGGCCAGGGTTTAAACTCAGGAAGGAGGGAAAGACTTCGCGCGTGATCCTAGGGCTGAGATTCAAACTGACTAAAATGAATTAATTAAATTAATTAATTGAGATTAGGGTTAAGTGGATGATCTGGGCCATTGAACGCACGCGGGAATTGACCAAGTCAGCTCATCCAACGCACCAAATTCAAACTTGCATTAATTACAGGGATTAGCCCTAATTACTTTCAGGTGGCCGGAGAAGACTTTCGGTCGTCTTCTCCGGCAAGACCTTCACCTGAAAGTTGCCAAAATCCTTAAAACTTCATGAAAATGAAAACTAAAAGCCCAGAAATCATCCCCATTCGAAACTAAACCAAAACCCCCAAACAAAAACCATTTCTTCTTCATCAATCAGCCAAATCGAAACAAAACATTTCTAGGGCAAAAAGTTTCAGAGCATTCATACATCCTGGTTTCTCAACCATTTTCAAAAATAATCACATCCCTATGATCAGGGGAGTGCATAGAAGCTTTTAAGAACTTAAAATGGAGTTTCTGGAAAAAAAGTTTGAGATGGCTACCTGAACTGAAGCTTTGGTTTCTGGTACTTTCTGGCTGGTTTCTTGCTTGCAATCAACTCCACTGGCCCCCTTGAGAAGCTTTCAATGCTTGTTTGGAGTTTATAATGGGTGGTTTGAGAGATGGCAGAAGTTCTGTTCAAGGTGAGGTGGAAATTGTATTTGTGATTCTGGGAGTTTAAGGCAATGGTGATGGGTGCTTTGTGACCAGGGAAGTGTGTTGAGTTGATCTGTGAAGTTGGTTTGTGTGTTTGAGGCTTGTGCAATCAGTTTCGAATGCTTTTGCAAAATGAGGTGAAAATGAGAGAGCTGTGTTATGGATGCTTTCAGGCTTGTGTTTTGTATGCTTTGGCTTGCTTTTTGTTTGCATAAACTATTGTGATAGGTCAGATGAGGTGATGTGTGCTTTTGTGATAGGTATGGATCAAGTTGCCAAAATGTCAAAGTTGTGTAAGAGAGGCATGGGCTACTTGCTAGCCAAGGACAAAAGGTGTGTCCTGCGCAACATGATGTGAGGAGAACCCTAGGATGGTTTGTGAAGTCAGCAAGCAAGTGGATTCACACTTGAGTGAGTTTTTGCAACTTGCCTTGCTTTTGCTTCCTTTGAAATTTCTTGCTCCATAAGCCATAAAAATGAATGATTCTTTGGTGCAATATGACTTTTAGGTCTTGTATGATCATGTTGTGAAGTTTAGAAGTCCATTTGATAGCTCAATTTGCCTTGATAAGTGAATTTGCAACTTTGCCTCTTTGGTAGAAAACTTCAAATTTTGTGATTTTTGCCAACTTTGACAAGCCATAACTTTTGATCCAAAATGAATTAGGTCAAGTTCTTGTACTTTTTGAAAAGGGAATGATCCATTCTATAACTTTCATGACCAAAGTTTTTCCATTTGAAGCATTTTTGAATCAAAAAGCAAGGGTTGAAAAAGTTTCCCAAAATGGCAATTTCATTAAAAGTCAAACTTTCCCAAAAAGTCAACTTTGCAAATGACTTGAAATTCTTCAATTTTGTGAGCTTCCAACTTCTTCTATGATCAAATAAAGATCATATACAATCAAAATGATGAAGAACACCCTTTGTTTGGGTCACTGGGGGCCTCAGATGCCCTGATTCTACACTGACTTGCTTGAAAAGTCAACTCTTGATCAGATGACTTCCCCATGGAATTTCTTCATGAAAATTGATATGCATACTACCTATACCATATAGAGACCAATAGAAACAAGAATGACCAAAAAATTTGGAGTTATGGCCTCTGAAACCAAAACCCTAATTCTAGGCCATCTGTGCAGTCAAACCTGGCTCTGCTCCTATGCCATTTTCAGTTCTTGTGATTTTTGACATTCCTGACTTTGAGAGGATATAATATGATGCTTGAACATACATGGACCCTTTTGAAGTGATTGATGACCTTTGGAGTGGCTCAAGAAGCTCTTGGATTGCTCAGATCACAAACCCTAGGTGCAGATGACTTAGAACCAATGCAGTGAAACAAAAATGTAATATGAGATGGTATGATTGAGATTATGCATATGAGGAGATCACAAGCCATGGTGTGAATGGGTGAGGGAAAATTTGGGGTGTTTACAGCTTGTTGTGGGATTTCCTATATGTGATGTACTTTTGTTGTTATTGTGATTGGTACCCTTCGGGGACTTTGTATTTTCAAACTCCAGTTTATATGATTGTTTGTTCTGGATTTCTTGTTCGTTATTTGCACCGACACGGGGTAATGAGCACTAATTCTCCACAACAGTCATTATACTTGAATATTACTTGGGTCTTCTTCCCAATTCTTATTTTCTTAATGCCAGGACCGGACACGGGAAAAGTCTCGAGAATAAAAGGAACACATTGCATTGCATACGCATCATTTGCATTTTGTCCTTGTCTTTGCAGGTTTTCTACGGGATGTTTAATTTATCTGTGTTCAACAGGCAAAGATTGCGAGAGCCGCCAAGACCCGGTACCTACGACAAGATATCCCTCATCGGTACGCGACCCGCAGCAATCAAAGAACAGCAATGGACGCCATGCAGATAGAACTCAATGAAGTCCGTACCAAGATGGCAGAATTTATGACCCTGATGCAAGGGATGGCCCAGGGGCAGCAGGAGCTGAGAAATGCAATTCAAGGGTTAACCCTTCCTAATACTAATGCTCAGGCAACCACTTCCGGTGGGCTAGGGGCTCCTCCCAACACTAACAACGCCCCAGGTGGACCTCATGTTCCAGATCCATCTATGGCTACGTATGTTCCTATGCACGATAGGCAGGAGGACCAATTCCAGTACTTCAATAATGATATGGGTTTCGGCGGTGATGGAAATCTTAATGACTTCTTGGTGCTTGCGGAGAAGGTCAAGGCCTTAGAGTGCAAAGACACTTTGGGAATTGACGTGTCAGATATGGGTTTAGTACCTGGGGTGGTCATTCCACACAAGTTCAGGCCACCAGCATTTGATAAATACAACGGCAGCTCTTGCCCGAAAACTCACCTACAGGCCTTCTACAGGAAGATTGCGGCCCACACGCGAGACGAGAAACTATGGATGTACTATTTCCAGGATAGCCTCTCCGGAGGGTCCTTGGAGTGGTACATGAAGCTGGAGAGGAGCTCTATTAAAAGCTGGAAGGATTTGGGAGAAGCCTTCCTCAGACAATATCAATACAACATTGACATGGCACCCAGCCACACTCAGCTTCAGAGCTTGACACAGAGGAGTTCGGAGAACTTCAAGGACTATGCACAGAGGTTGCGTGAGGTAGCCGCCCGAGTGCAACCACCTTTATTGGAAAGAGAGATGGTCGACCTATTCCTGAATACCCTCCCAGGGCATTTCATGGAAAGATTGGCTGGTTGTTCCTCAAGTGGTTTCTCGGACATTATCTTGACTGGAGAAAGAATTGAAAGCTGGCTCAAACAGGGGAAAATTCAGAATGGAGGCGCTTCGGTGTCTGGTATCAAGAAACCCTTTGTGAAAAGGAGGGAAGGAGAAACAGGTGCAGTATACGCACAGAGGGGAATGATTAATCGAGGATATTATCAGCAGGTGGCCCCGGTCACTATTTCAACTCCGCCCGTTCAACAGCAGGTCCAGCCTCCACAGCTGCAGCGCTCACAGGGGTATCAGCCAAGAGTCCCTCGTCCGTACTACTCTCAGAGGTCGAAGGATAGACATATTGAAGCTCCACCAATGTCTTACTCCCAACTGTTGAAGAATCTCCTGCAGCTTCAAATGATTCAGCTCCGGACCTTGCAACCTCCGAAGCCAGGCCAAATTTCTGAAGGTTATGACTTAAATGCTAGATGCGAGTTTCATTCTGGAGCTCCCGGACATAGTACTGAGAATTGTAAAGCATTGAAGCATGTTGTTCAGGACTTGTTGGATTCCAAAGCGATCAATTTTGCTCCCTCTCCTAATGTGCTGCAAAATCCCATGCCTCCTCACAGGGGCACGGTTGGTGCAATTGGTGAAGGGGAGAACTTGAATTTGGTGGATGATGTTGATGACTTGCAGACTTCATTGGTTTCTATCAAGGTTTGCTTGTTGAAGAAAGGTATCTTCCCTGGGTGCAAGGGAGATTGTTCGGAATGTGCTGAGGCTACCAATGGTTGTAAACGGTTGAAGGCCGGAATCCAAGGCATGATTGACGAAGGAGTGCTGCAGTTTGACAAGATCATAAAAGAAAGTGAAGTCTCCACAGTGACTATCTTTTATGATCCATCCCAAGTTCCTTCACGAGCCAGAGCGGCACCAATAACCATTACCACTGCTGGACCCATAATGTACCAAAGTGACAGAGCTGTTCCTTGGAATTATGGTGGTGAAGTGTACTGTAACGGCCAGAAGCAAGAGTTGGCCACGACTAGTATAACCCCAGCTCAAGTAGAAAATGTTGGAGTAGGGGGTTTTACTCGAAGTGGAAGATTGTTTGCGCCGGAAACATTGAGAAACAATGTGATACCACCCAGAGATACTGCCGAAGCCCAAGCTAGAGCCAGAGGGAAGCAACCAGTAATTGTCAATGATCCAACTCCATCAACTGATCCAGACCTCACCTTTGATAAAGAAGCTGAAGAATTCCTGAGGATCATCAAGAAGAGTGATTACAAGATTGTAGACCATTTGCAGTAGACGCCGTCGAAGATCTCCATCTTGTCTTTGCTCATGTGTTCTGACTCCCACAGGAAAGCTCTCCTAAATATTCTGAACAAGGCATACGTGCCTCAGGATATTTCTGTAAATCAGCTAGAAACGGTGGTGTCCAGCGTTAATGCCAGTCATGGATTGGGTTTCACAGACTTGGATTTAACTTCTGATGGGCGTGCTCATAATCGAGCATTGCATATCTCTTTGGAATGTAAGGGTGCAGTACTCTCCCATGTGTTGGTAGATACTGGATCCTCTTTGAACGTCTTGCCCAAGAAAGCACTGATGAAGTTGGACTATGATGGAGTGGTTCTAAAGCCCAGTGATCTAGTAGTTCGAGCATTTGATGGGTCAAGAAGATCGGTGTTTGGAGAGGTGGAGTTGCCTATCAAGGTAGGTCCACAAGTCTTCAATACCACGTTTTACGTGATGGATATCCAACCTGCGTATAGTTGTTTACTCGGAAGACCTTGGATACATTCGGCAGGAGCGGTGTCGTCTACACTCCATCAGAAGCTAAAGTTTGTGTGGGAGGGTCAAATTGTGACTGTCAGTGGGGAAGAAGATATTTGTGTTAGTCATCTCGCCTCATTCAAATATGTGGAGATGGATGGCGAAATAGTTGAGACCCCATGTCAAGCTTTTGAGCCCTTGAAGTCTGAGCAAGCCTCCGCAGTAGCAACTTCTCCTGAAGAACCGAAGAAGGTGGTTTCCATAGCCTCTTATAAACAAGCGCTTGAATTGGTGGAATCTGGAATACGAGAAGGCTGGGGCAGTCCGGTAGAAGTGCCAGAAAAGAAAGACATGTTCGGGATTGGCTATCACCCTGGAAGATCTTCGTCTGAAGCAAATGCTAAAGGTTGTCAGAGCCCGGTTAATTTCACAAGTGCGGGAGTGGTAGACTACGAAAACATCAGTGTTGTGTAGGATGACATTGTCGATAGTGATTGTGACTTGGATGAATGGATCAGGCCTGCCGCTCCAGGAACTCAGCTTAGCAACTGGACATCGGAAAGGCTTATTTCGGTCACCTCTTTCGAAGAGTAATAATGTTTTGTTTCTATTTTTCCTGTATTAAAGCACTATGTCTTGCCCGAGGCATAGTGGCTCTTTGTAAGGTTTCATTTGTTCATTAACACAATCATAAATAAAATTGACGTTTCACATTCATTCATGTTTGTTCTATGTCTTTCGTTTTTTACTTTTGTTTTTCAAAAAGAAAGAAAAGTTTTAAAAGGGCAATGTTTCTCATTTTCTCAAGTTTTTGCTAAAGCCTTGCATGAATCATCATTCATGCAGGTGCTCGTCACCGGGTCTTATCAATGACAACCCTGTTATGGCTGAGTATGACTTCGACAATCCAATTTATCAAGCCGATGAGGAAGGTGAAGAGGATTGCGATTTACCCGAAGAGTTGGTCAGACTGCTTAAACAAGAGGAGAAGATGATTCAGCCGCACGAAGAAGATGTCGAAGTGATAAACCTGGGTACTGAAGAAGACAAGAAAGAAGTCAAGATCGGAGCTGCATTAGAAGAATCTGTTAAGACTCGTTTGATGGCTATGCTTCAAGAATACATTGACGTTTTCGCATGGTCCTACCAAGATATTCCTGGTTTAGACACTGACATTATGGTACACAAGCTACCTCTCAAAGCAGATTGTCCTCCGGTAAAGCAGAAGTTGAGGCGCACGCGTCCAGACATGGCAATTAAAATAAAAGAAGAAGTACAAAAACAGTTTGATGTTGGCTTCTTGGCCGTGACTAGTTATCCTCCATGGGTTGCTAACATTGTGCCGGTTCCCAAGAAAGATGGTAAAGTCAGAATGTGTGTGGACTACAGGGATTTGAATAGGGCTAGCCCCAAAGATGATTTCCCTCTACCTCACATAGATGTACTTGTCGATAATACTGCTCAGTTTTCCGTGTTCTCCTTCATGGACGGATTCTCAGGCTATAATCAGATCAAGATGGCTCCGGAGGACATGGAAAAGACAACTTTCATCACTCCTTGGGGCACCTTTTGTTACAAGGTCATGCCATTTGGTTTAAAGAATGCAGGAGCTACCTATCAACGGGCAATGGTGACGTTGTTTCACGACATGATCCATCACGAAATTGAGGTTTATGTTGATGACATGATAGCAAAATCCCAGACAGAGGAAGAGCACTTGGTTAACCTAGAAAAATTGTTTGACAGGCTTCGGAAGTTCAGACTGAGGTTGAATCCGAATAAGTGTACCTTCGGGGTTCATTCTGGCAAGTTACTCGGTTTCATTGTTAGTGAACGAGGAATTGAGGTTGATCCGGCTAAGGTTAAAGCTATCCAAGAAATGCCTGAGCCGAAGACTGAAAAGCAAGTGCGTGGCTTCTTAGGGAGACTAAACTACATTGCACGGTTTATTTCTCACCTAACGGCCATGTGCGAGCCCATCTTTAAGCTTCTGAGGAAGAATCAGGCCATTAAATGGAACGAAGACTGTCAGCAAGCCTTTGACCGAATCAAAGAGTACCTGTTAGAACCACCAATTCTTATGCCTCCAGTTTCAGGGAGACCTCTGATTATGTATCTTACTGTGCTCGAAGGATCGATGGGATGTGTGCTGGGTCAGCAGGACGAGTCTGGTCGAAAAGAGCACGCCATTTATTACCTTAGCAAAAAGTTTACCGATTGTGAGACACGATACTCACTACTCGAGAAAACTTGCTGCGCTTTGGCATGGGCTGCTCGCCGACTAAGACAGTACATGCTGACTCACACTACTCTCTTAATTTCCAAGATGGATCCTGTGAAATACATCTTTGAGAAGCCGGCTCTGACAGGAAGAGTGGCTCGTTGGCAAATGATACTCACGGAGTATGACATACAATACACTTCACAGAAAGCGATCAAGGGGAGTGTTTTGTCGGAATACTTGGCCCAGCAACCGATCGATGATTATCAACCCATGAGGTTTGAGTTTCCGGATGAGGACATCATGTTCCTCAAGTCGAAAGACTATGAAGAACCACTTCCGGAGGAGGGGCCCGACCCCGAATCCAGATGGAAGTTGATGTTCGACGGAGCTATAAACATGAATGGGAGTGGAGTGGGTGCTGTTATTATCTCACCAGAAGGGGTTCACACACCTCTAGCAGCTCGGTTGACCTTCGAGTGCACTAACAATGAGGCAGAGTATGAAGCTTGTATCATGGGGATCGAAGAGGCAATAGACTTGCGAGTCAAGAACCTTGAGATCTTCGGAGATTCTGCTTTGGTGGTAAATCAAGTCAATGGCAAATGGCTAGTTCATCAAGCTCGTTTGATTCCTTACAGAGATTATGTCAAGAGGTTGTTAACTTTCTTTACCAAAGTCAAGCTGAGCTATGTTCCTAGAGACGAAAACCAGTTCGCCGATGCTCTCGCAACTTTGTCGTCCATGATTAAAGTTTGTCGAGAGAATTCCGTGCCTCGAATTTCGATCTCTCGGCTGGAAAGGCCTGCCTACGTCTTTGTAGTTGGTGATGGTGAAGATAACAAGCCTTGGTACCATGACATCAAAAAATTCCTGAAGGCTCAAGAATATCCGGCTGGGGCATCTAGTAAAGATAAGAAGACTCTTAGAAGACTGGCGGGAGGTTTCTTCCTGAATCAAGATGGTGTGTTGTACAAACGGAACTTTGACATGGTGCTGCTCAGATGTGTGGACAGACACGAGGCAGGCCTGTTAATGCAGGAGGTTCACGAAGGCTCCTTTGGTACCCATGCTGGAGGACATGCCATGGCCAAGAAATTATTGAGATCGGGATACTATTGGATTACCATGGAATCTGATTATTGTAAATACTCCCGCAAATGCCATAAGTGTCAAATTTATGCCGACAAGGTCCATGTGCCTCCGAATCCGTTGAGTGTCATGTCTTCACCGTGGCCGTTCGCTATGTGGGGCATCGATATGATTGGCAAGATTGAGCCAACAGCTTCTAATGGTCATCGCTTCATCTTAGTCGCTATTGATTATTTCACGAAGTGGGTTGAAGCGGCATCCTACACCAATGTCACTAAACAAGTGGTCGCTCGATTTATTAAGCGGGACATCATCTGCCGGTATGGAGTCCCTGAAAGGATCATTACTGATAATGGTTCTAACCTCAACAACAAGATGATGGCTGACTTGTGTCGAGACTTCAAAATAGAACACCACAACTCTTCTCCATATCGTCCGAAGATGAATGGCGCCGTCGAGGCGGCAAATAAAAACATCAAAAAGATTGTGCAGAAGATGGTTGTGACGTACAAAGACTGGCACGAGATGTTACCATTCGCGTTGCACGGGTACAGGACATCAGTACGTACTTCAACTGGGGCAACTCCATTCTCATTGGTGTATGGTATGGAGGCAGTCTTACCAATCGAAGTGGAAATCCCCTCATTGAGTTTGATGATGGACATCAAGCTAGATGAAGCTGAATGGATCCGATCCAGATATAATCAATTGAGCCTCATTGAAGAGAAGCGTCTAGCAGCTGTATGCCATGGACAGTTGTATCAGCGACGCATGAAGCAGGCTTTTGACTAGAAGGTGCGACCACAGAGGTACACACCAGGAGATTTAGTGCTGAAAAGGATTCTTCCTCCTCTCAACGATCACAGGGGCAAGTGGACACCCAACTATGAAGGACCGTTCGTGGTTAAAAAGGTTTTCTCAGGAGGAGCCTTAATGCTGACAACCATGGACGGAGAAGACTTTCCATCTCCTATCAACGCAGATGCAGTAAGAAAATACTTCGTGTAAAAAGGACCCGCTGGATAAAAACAGAATAAAGATCCAGGCAAAAATGGGCATCCCGGCGAGCCAAAAACAGAATAAAAGGCTCGGGCAAAAGTTAGGGAAATCTTGAAAAAAATGTACACCCGCTGAGTTGAAAAGCCACATCGGACAACTCAGGCAAAAAAGGGTATCCCGGTGGATTGAAAACCTGAAAGGGAGATCCACGCAAAAGAGGGATTAACACGAACGATTGCGATCTGCGAGATCCACGACCTACCTACAGTTGAGGCTATCCTAGGGGTTGAAGATCAATTCATTTACTTTTTCTCAAGAGGAAGAGCGAGCGGAGTTTCTTGAAGACATACGAGTCATAACTGGGTTGAGACTTGATGAGATTCACTTCCCACATTGCCAATAGGATAGTTTGTTTTTCTTTTCAGTTGTTCCCTCATTCCAGGGAACTGCTTCCTTTGTATTGCCTATTCAGGGCCACCTTTCCAAATCAATAAGAATTCAATTTCAGTCAATTGACTATTTTGCTTCTTTGTTTTTACTTTTTTTCATCTTGCATTGATTGATTGTGAAAACGTCTAGCAAATGGTAACTTGCATTGTGTTATAAACATTTGAATGCTTTCTAACTCGTGCAGGAGAATAGAAACATTTAATACAACTCTGAAAGGGTGTAGAGATACCTACACAATGATTCATGCTATGAGCCTGGGGCAAGCAGGTCCCAAACTAATTCTCTATGTTGCAGGTACTATCGATTGTGTTCATGCAGGTACAGGTACTGGTGTTGCTAACAAGGCTAACAACTATTATCCAGGATGGGCATTCCCTTTTGTTTGAACAGAAACAAGTATCTTCCAGGGTGTTTCCAATCATCCCCAACCATGTGGGAGTTTAACTTTCACCCATCAAGGTAGCAGAGAGTGGGTGCCATCCCCGAGCAGAAGTTTCCCTTCAGACAGGGGCAATCCTCAGCAGTATAAGGAGTGTTTTGCCTCCCCAGCAGTTGTTTCCTCAGCAGCGTCATGCCTTTGGTTCCCAGGAAGTCCTCACTTCCCCACCAGAGTTCAAGAAGGGTCCATCTCCAGCAGGTTCTTGACACTCCAATCTCAAAGTCCAATTTATTTTTGGCAGTGGCGGCTATTCAGAGCCAGTGAAGTATTAACAGCTTTCCCCGCAGATTTGTTTCCTCCTCATCAGGATGAACCCGATCAATGCAGTGATCATCAGTTCCTCCCCAGTCAAGTCATCTGGGATATCTGTTATCTCCTCATCGGGAGACCCCTTTGCATTCGCATTTGCATCTAGTAATCATCATCACATCTGCATCCTCCAAAGCGTAGCATTTCCATCGTTATGGAGCATTACGCCATAAATCCAAACATATGCATATCAGCATGGGCCAGTTTTGAGGTATATTACATAAGACCCGTTACATCTCCAATCAGATTGAAGTATTCCCCACAGAATGCAACTCCGTTTCCCAGGGTGGTTACTTCTACCGAGTCTTGTTGTTATCCCTAATTGAGTCTTGTTTCGGTACAACAGTCTCATCTACTCGAGCCTCCATTTAAGTACAATGGTCTCGCCTTTGAGTATTGTTTCAGTACAACAGTCTCATTTTTTCGCATCTCCGTTTCAGTACAACGGCCGCGTCTTGGGTTCTCGTTTAAGTACAACGATCCCGTTCCATTCGAGTCTCCATTTAAGTACAATGGTCTCGCCTTTGAGTATTGTTTCAGTACAACAATCTCATTTTCTCGTGTCTCCGTTTCAGTACAACGGCCGCGTCTTGGGTTCTCGTTTAAGTACAACGATCCCGTTCCATTCGAGTCTCCATTTAAGTACAATGGTCTCGCCTTTGAGTATTGTTTCAGTACAATAATCTCATTTTCTCGTGTCTCTGTTTCAGTACAACGGTCACATCTTGGGCTCTCGTTTAAGTACAACGATCCCATTTCATTCGAGTCTCCATTTAAGTACGATGGTCTCATTTTTTAGTCTTGTTTCAGTACAACAGTCTCATTCTCTCGCGTCTCCGTTTCAGTACAACGGTCGCGGCTCAGGTTATCATTTAAGTACAATGATCCTGTTTGCTTGGGCTCTCGTTTAAGTACAACGATCCCGTTCCTTACGAGTATCCATTTAAGTACAATGGTCTCGTTTTTGAGTCTTGTTTCACTACAACAGTCTCATTTTTGCGCGTTTCCGTTTAAGTACAACGATCGCGTCTCAGGTTATCATTTAAGTACAATGATCCTGTTTGCTTGGGCTCTCGTTTAAGTACAACGATCCCGTTCCTTACGAGTATCCATTTAAGTACAATGGTCTCGTTTTTGAGTCTTGTTTCACTACAACAGTCTCATTTTTGCGCGTTTCCGTTTAAGTACAACGATCGCGTCTCAGGTTATCATTTAAGTACAATGATCCTGTTTGCTTGGGCTCTCGTTTAAGTATAACGATCCCATTCCTTTCGAGTATCCATTTAAGTACAATGGTCTTGTCTGTGAGTTTTGTTTCAGTACAACAGTCTCATTTGTTCGCGTCTCCGTTTAAGTACAACGGTCACGTTTCGGGTTATCATTTAAGTATAATGACCCTGTTTGCTTGGGCCCTCGTTAATGTACAACGATCCTATTCCATCTTGTCCTATTTTCTTTGTGTTTCTGGTTACCGCCTGCGGCCGGTGTACCTTTGCGTCTCCATTCGAGGATGGTTTCGTGTTAGTGTTGCACCCCAAAATTTGCCCTCACAATACAAGAATTTGTGTGCTAAGAAGGTTCACAAGGTTCACAAGATTCACAATGCTTACAAGACCTTTCATGAGGTTCATGAAGTCTACAAGTCACTTTATGAGGATCACAAGGTTCACAAGATTCACAATGTTTACAAGACCTTTCATGAAGTTCATGAAGTCTATAAGTCACTTTATGAGGTCCACAAGGTTCACAAGTTTCACAATACCTCCCATGAGGTTCACAAGACATCTTATGATGGTTCATAAGGTTCACAAAGTTCACAATTGGTCAGAAAAGTTGACAATTCCCTCATACAATGCACCTCCTAAGCAGTGCATCCAAAACTAGGGTTTTGACTTTAATCAGGCTAAATGAACTTCCAAGACTTCAAGTGAGCTTCATAATATCTTATATGTGTGTAAGAACCCCCATGAAAAGTTTCAAGACTTTTCTCTAAAGTTTGCTCAGTCAGATGATCAGATAAGTCAAAATCAGTCAAAGCAATTAAAAAGTCAAACTAAGGTCAACTGTGGTCAAACCAAAGTCAAACTTCATGATTTTTTGCCAACATCAAGTATATGAAGTAAAATTCATCATTTGATCAAGGGTTGATCATGATTCATCAAGGAGATTTCAGATCATCAAGAATCAGGAGTTTCTAAATTAGGGTTTCCTCAATAAAAGTCAACTGAACTTTGACCAGCCATAACTTTCACATACTTCATCACCAAGTCTCCACTCAAAGCTCATTTTGAAGGAAATTGAATTCTCTACAACTTTGTGTCTCACAAGCCAAGCCCAAAAATTCTTCATTTGGAAGGTATGAGCTAAGACATTATAGGTCCTTTTGAAAGTCAACAAAAAGTCAACAACTTCAAAAGGGCATAACTTGAGATTGGTAAATGATATGGACATGAAACCAGTGGGGTTGGTTATAGGACTCTTCAAGATTTCCAAAATGTCCAAGAACACCCTCATAGCATTAAAATTGAAGGATATGTGCCCTTGCAAAGTTGGGAAATTTTGGGTTGGTTTATGAAGAAAATGGAGGTCTAAAACCAATTTCTTCCAAGTGGGCTTGCCAAATAATGACCCAATCCACATCAAAACATCTTGCACGAAATTAAATTGATTTATTCATAATTTTATTCATTTTGTTTTTATTTATTATGATTTTTATATTAAAAAATCATTTTAAATTCAAATAAAATATCAAATAATGAAAATTTAATTTGATTTGGTTTCCAGAAGGTCTTAAAATATATTTAGACTTGATTGATACAAGAGTAATGATTATCATCCAAAAATAGCAAGTGTTCATACAAGGATATTTGATTTTTAAGGCCTAATATTTTTGAATCTTTTTAGATCAAATCTTCCACACAAATGATCAATTTTTCTGACCTAATACATTGTTCTATAAGTACATAGTGCAACCCTAACACAAGCCACGATTTTTGCAGCCTCTCACCTTGTCTTAAAACTTCAAAAAACCATACAAAAACTTGATTTCGGTTTCTAAGGTAAAGGGACTTTCAGGACAATTTAAGGATTGCAATAGCTTCCTGGTGATTCATTGATCATATAGCAACCATTATCATCATTCATAGTGTCTTAAAATGCACAAACCGAATCGGTTTTATGACATATATAACTTGTTTTCGATTCCATTAATTTGTGTGCTGTTTGTTGATTTTGACCTTCTAATGTGATTTGTTTTGATGTGGTGAAGCTTTCTGGACAATTGAATTTGAGTTTCGTGGCCAGAATCAAAAGAAGCCATTGTTAGGGTTTCAGTTGAGTTTTTAGGGCTTCATGCTAAACCAAAAATAAATAAATTTTAAGAACATAGGGAGATTGTGTGAACCATGAGGATCATAATACACTGATCAATTGAAAGAAATTGTATTGTTTCGTTGGTGTTTGATTTTCGCAGGTTCTGAGTATGGAAGAACACGCAGGAAAAGTCGTAGGTAAAATCGTATGAATTTTCGCAGGTAAAAGGTAGAAGAAGAAGAAGTTGCGCGCGTTTTCCAGAATTTAAATTTTTGTTTTAATATTTTATGAATTAATTTCTGTTTATTTCACAAGCCTGTTGCTTGTCCCAATGGAAGGAGGTGCGCATGTTTTGTTTGAGGACCTGCGTTCGAGTCCTGGTTTCACCATCTTTTTCTTGGTTTTTTCACATAATTCACAATTTTAATATATTATGATTTAAAGTGACTACATCAACAGATGCGCTCACCTAGCTGGGATGGTAATGTGTTTGTGTGATACTATGAAGGTCCTGGGTTCGAATCCCCCAGGCCTTTTGTTTTCTTGCTATTTTTTTTTATTTTCCAGGATATAAAACAAAAACAATTTGATTCATTCTGCTTACACCAATGCATGCGTGGCCCAGTGGTTGTGGTTGCTGGCATAGGTTCATGATGGCAGGAGGTACTGGGTTCAAACCCCAGCCAGGTAAGTTTTCTTTTATTTTTTTTTCTTTCTATTTGTTTTAATCATTAATATTAATTTAGTTAAAATTATAATTCTAAAATCCTAATATTAAAATATTTTCTAAAAAAAACTAATTTCTTTTTTTTTAATATGTGTATATTGTTATTATATATATAATCTATTTGAATTAATATTTATAATTTTTGTACATAAAATCTAATTTATTTTATAAACCCTAAAGATATATTTTTTCAAAACCCTAATATATTTGTATATAAATTAAATCCTAATTATTTTCACAACCCTAATTCTTTAATATTATTATTGTTTAATTAAAATTCTTGATTTAATTTTTATTAAATATATAAATTGTTTATAATTTAAAACTTTGTACATAAACATGTTAAAAAATTAAAATGCTTAATTTATTTTTATAATATGTAAATATTCTACAATTGTTTATACTTTAATTTTACATGAAAATAATTTCTATTATATGTTTAAAATTGTTAATTTAATCATATTCATAATTAATTTTATAATTTATACTTAACTTAAAATTTTATAATTAATATAATTGTTCAAATTTTTCTATTAACCATTAAAGTTTTGTTTATTATAATCTTTTTGTTTATTATTATTATTAAACATGTTTATTACTAACCCCATTCATTTATTTTTAATTGTGATTATTATTATTATTTTTCACTAACCCCTATTATAATTATTTATTTATTCTTGCTTATTTATTATTTTGCTTATTATATTTAAATTGCTTTATTATTATTATTGTAACTGCTCCTGGATGTAATTTTTTGTAACATTTAAATTATTTATTTTTATGCTATGGTTAGTAAATAGGGAGTGAAAACTATTTGTATTTAAAATTGAATTTAGATCATTTAAATTATAATATAAATATTAAATTGAACACTCACACACGTAAGTCGATCTTTGATCGCCATCTCACTTTCTAGGGTTACCTCTCATTGTTGCCTAATCAAAAAGGTCAAGTAGGGTGTATAAAGCAAAGTCCCTCAAAAATAAAGTCATCTAGTCCCTTAACAAATAAAAGATCAAGTCCCTTTCGAATGTTGCCTTCGTAATGATCTTGTCCCTTTCGAATAATGATGACAGTCCCTCTAAAATTGCTTAATACACCCCACAGTTGCCTACATAAACAGATGTCCCTTCGTATGTCCCTCACATCCAAGGTAATGACTACCTATTCCTTAATAATAGGGATAGTCTTACCATTTAGAGGATTCAAGAACAGAAAGACTTAAACTTTAGGGTAGGTTCCTCATAGTTACTTGCTCAATATTTAAAAACTTTTCAAACACTTCACAAATTTCAAACAATTTTCAAACACAAGTTTTTTACGCATCCGTACATGGATCATTATCAAACTCTTATGAAAATTTCTATTCACACACTTCACATTTTCAAAAACATTTTAAAGTGAGCTAAGTAACTAAGAGCCCATGGATAACCATGGATGTAAAGGGTGCTAACACCTTCCCTTTACATAACCTACCCCCCGGACCCAAAAATCTTTTAAAAGGTCTTTCCTGTTCTTTTATGCCTTTCCTTTGGATAAAATAAAAGTCGGTGGCAACTCTTGCTATCCGCAACATAACTAAAGTCAGTTCTCCCACCGTGTTACAGAACTGGCGACTCTGCTGGGGATTTAATATTAAAGAGGGGTACCTTTAGGAATTAGATCACTCTTAAATTGTTTGCCTTGTTTGCTTTATATTACTTGTTGGGCTCTTATGTGTGAAAGATCCTAACCCGGATCTAGTGTACCTTAGGTAAATGGCAATAGACCAAGGAAACTGTACGACGTATACCGATATGGTTGATCTGGTGGCCATAGTTAGTGTGACTTCTTGGTTGGTGCTTATGTTCCTTAAGTCAAGTTGAGGATAATATGAGGCTGCCATATGTTGTCAATGCACTAACTAACTTTTAGAACCCTAGTTATCCCATCTTGGCCTTTAGAAAAGTAGTGAGATAGCCGGCTTTGGTGCAGACTAAAGTTGGTTGATACTCGATACTACGCTCATTGAGATTCTAAACTTGGAGGGTTTTGGTTGGCAAGTAAGTTGCCTACTGAACAACCACCCTTGTGAAGGATCAATGATATTGAGATCCCTTAGAACATGGTTACTTTTATAGGACAGGATGAACCATCTTAACTTCAGGGGAGGGTACTTACCTTTAAACCTCATGCAAGCCTTTAAACCTAGGGCTATTGTGTGACTTGTTTGTGTGTGCCACATGTTTGTGATTGAGCATAACATCATGACATCATCATGCATCATAAGCATAGCATTTTCACTAACCATTTCAAGGACCAAAGGATTTATCTTTGTTCTTTGTTGCAGGTCATGGCTTCTGCTCATAGAAACACCATCAGGATCAACTTTGTGGGCATACCTGCTAAACTTAAAGAGTTGGTTTCTCAAGTGTCTGATCATTCCCAGTTCATCAAGAGACATGGTCACCTATTGGATCTAGTCACTTCAGGGTTCAATGAAGACATGATGAGTGTTCTGTTTCAGTTCTTTGACCCTAAGCACCATTGCTTTACATTCCCTGACTATCAGCTGGTTCCAACCATGGAGGAGTTCTCTAAACTTCTAGGCATACCTGTTCTTGATCAAAGACCCTTCACAGGCTTGGAGAAGGAGATTAAACCAGAGGTTATTGCTGCAACTCTACATCTGAAGAAGTCTGACATTGTTCTAGAAACGAGAAGCGGAGTCAAGGGTATTCTTGCTAAGGTATTAATGGATAAAGCTCAAGTGTTCTTGAAGGCCATGAGCTATGATGCTTTTGAGGAGATCTTAGCCTTGCTGATATATGGCTTAGTATTGTTCCCCAATCCAGATCAGTTCATAGAAGTTCATGCCATCAACATATTCCTGAGTCACAATCCAGTGCCTACATTGCTTGGAGACATCCTACATTCTCTTCATACCCGTACTACAAAAGCAAAAGGAACTTTGATGTGCTGCATACCTTTACTCTCTAGGTGGTTTATTTCTCACCTTCCTCGCTCAGTAATGAAGAATGAGCAAGGGTTCAGGTGGTCCAAGAGGATTATGTCACTCTCTCATTCAAATATCCATTGGTGCTCCAGATCTATGGAGAATGTCACCATCATTGACCGTTGTGGGGAGTTTCCTAATGTGCCACTTCTAGGCATAAGAGGAGGCATTACCTACAACCCCTCTCTAGCTTTGCGACAGTTTGGTTACGCTCGGAGTGATGGTCCACATGACATGTTAATCCAGGGCATTGTATTTGACTACGACAATGATCTTCAAGGTTACCGTCAGAGATTCATACGAGCATGGGGAAAAGTAAACAAGGTTGACAGCAAGACTTTGGAGCCTAAGTACACTATTCCTATGGAGGCTTATCTCAGATGGGTGCGATCTCGTGCTCAGACCCTCATGATGCCATATCCTGCTATCCTACCAGTTACCATGGAACCTGTTGCTGAAGGAGACACTGCTTATACCATCCTTCACCCAGACATGCCTACTGACGTGGAAGACTTGCAAAGATCCTGGATCCAACTGAAGGAGCAAAGGGATACTTTCGAGGCTCATTACAAAGCAAGCCAAGAAAGAATCCTGGAACTAACAAAGCAACTTCACGAGGAACGGAATCTCAACTCATACCTCAACACAAAGAGGAAACGTCCATGGGAGACTTAAAACCCCATCTTTTGT
The DNA here is from genome assembly GCA_963966055.1 of Lathyrus aphaca. Taxonomy (NCBI): domain Eukaryota; kingdom Viridiplantae; phylum Streptophyta; class Magnoliopsida; order Fabales; family Fabaceae; genus Lathyrus; species Lathyrus aphaca. The sequence continues at coordinate 40,106,930 of OZ014519.1, read as the reverse complement.
ATTTATTTCATTTCATTTTTTTTTGTAAACCCAAGAGGCAAAACAAATTTATTACTAATAAAAGTTTACCTTCTTGTTTGTTTAAGCAAATTTAAATCCTGCGGTCCTTGAAAACATTGCATATGCATTCACATATCATCTCATTGCATCACAGGTTTATAATTGTGCACAGGTTTCTCATCTTCTCGCTGTTTATTTCAGCAATGGCTCTTGAACAAACAATTAAGGATCTCCAGGCACAAAATGCACAGTTCCAAGAGCTGATCCTGAACCTGACCAAGGGGCAGGATGAATTGAAGACGCTGCTGGCCAAGAAGACTAAGAAGACTAGAAGGTCAGGTGGCCTGATCAACATGGGAAGAAGGTTCAAAGGTCTTGCCAAGACCAAAGAACCAGTTGAAGACTATGAATCTGAAGAATCTGAAAAAGAGGGAGGAAGTCTCCACAACACTATGGGGGACTCTGATTCTGAGGCTAATTACTACCATGAGCCTAATGAAGACAAGTTCAAGATGCTGGTGGATAGGATGGATGCTATGGAGTTACAGAAATCTTCTGGGCTAGATTTTGAAGATTTGAGTCTGATATCTGGGGTAGTCATACCCATTGGTTTCAAGGTTCCTACCTTTGTTGTTTATGATGGGGTCTCTTGTCCCAAGCTGCATTTGAGGTCTTATGTCAGAAGAATTCAACCTCACACTGCTGATAAGAAGTTGTGGATCCATTTTTTTCAAGAGAGCTTATCTGGAGCTCAGTTGGAGTGGTATTATCAATTGGAGAGTGTCAACATCAGGGAGTGGAATGATCTTGCTGAAGCTTTCTATAAGCAGTATCAATACAATGCTGACTTAGCTCCCACTCGCATGCAGCTTCAGAGCATGTCTATGGGTGCTAAAGAAAGTTTCAAGGAGTATGCTCAGAAGTGGAGAGATTTAGCTGAAAGAGTTCAACCCCCTTTAACAGATCGGGAATTGGTTGATATGTTCATGTGTACGCTGAATGGTCCTTTTTACAGTCATCTCATTGGAAGCTCATCATCTGGCTTCACTGAGTTGATAATGACAGGAGAGCACGTGGAAAATGGTATAAAGAATGGCAAAATCCAAGTGGTTACTTCTTCATCAGGTGCTACAAAGAAGCCTCCCACTGGGAAGAAAGAATCCAATGCTGTTTATGGTCAACCTGATCGTAATAGAAGGCATCAGTCTATTAGTGCAGTTCATATTTCAAATCCAACTCCTGCAACAAAAGAGCAGCCACAGGGCAACCAACAGAGGGTTAGAAGGCAGTTCACTAAAATCAACATGTCAATGGCTCAGGCATTGCAACACTTGTTGAAGGCTGAACTTATTACTCTGAAAGAGGCTCCTCAGAATCCTAATGTTACCTCTCCCAGGTACAATCCAAATGCACGATGTGCATATCATTCAAACTGTCAGGGACATGATACTAATAACTGCTGGGTCTTGAAAAACAAAATTCAAGATATGATTGAGGCTGGAGAGATTGAGTTTGACCCTCCGGGTACTCCAAATGTGATTACTGCTCCAATGCCAAATCACGAGAAGACTGTCAATGCCATTGATGAAGATTTACATATCCATTCAGTTGCGGAGTTGACCACACCATTGTCTGTCATCAGGAAGAAGTTAGTACAAGCTGGGTTCTTTCCGGGTTGTCGCGAAGATTGTGTCTATTGTGAGTATAATCCAGATTATTGTTGGAGGTTGAAGGACGGAATTCAACGTCTCATGAATAATTACACCATAGTGTTTGAAAGGAGACCACCTTCTGTGGAAAGTATGGTGGATCATATTACTAAAGGTAAGAAGACTGAAGAGGTTGACATGGTTGACAAAGTACCGGTAAGAATCACTTCCAAAGGTCCTGTTAAAATCACTCATAGGGGTCCAATCAAGATTACTGCTGAAGGCCCTGTGAAGGTTGTTGCTGAAGCCAGAGTAGCTCCTATGGTCATTACTACTCCTGGACCTATTCCATATGCGTCTGATAAAGCTGTGCCTTGGCATTATGGGTCAGATGTGTATATCCATGGTGTTAAGCAGGAACCCTTAGCTGATGTGCCTATTGATGTTGACAATATTGCTGGATCTAGTAAGATCACACGAAGTGGAAGAGTCTTCTCTCCTCCAGTGACTTCCAAGAATGCAGTTACTCCTGCTGCTACCTCCACCACTGATGCTTGGGGCAAAGGTCCTATTATTGAACCTGTATCTACTGATGTGCCAGCTGCTGATGACCTTGCTAAGCAGATGGAAGAAGTATTGAAAATCATTCGCAAGAGTGATTATGACATTGTTGATCAGTTGGGGCATACTCCCTCAAAGATTTCTATGTTTTCCTTGTTGTTGTGTTCTGAGGCTCACGCCAAAGCTTTGATCAAGTTTCTAAAGACTGCTCATGTACCCAATGCAATTTCTGTTGACCAGTTTGAGAATTGTGTTGCCCATCTGACCTATGATAATGGGTTAGGGTTTTCTGATGCTGATTTGACCCCTGCCAAAAGGGATCATAACAGGGCCCTGCATGTCTCAATTGAATGCAGGGGCACTACCCTGTCACATGTATTGATAGACAATGGTTCCTCTCTGAATGTGTTGCCCAAGGAAGTCCTGAATAAGCTGAGTCCTGAAGATGCTGTGCTGAAGCCCAGTAGTATTGTGGTGAAGGCTTTTGATGGTTCTAGAAGAGTAGTGCATGGGGAAATTGATCTCCCAATCAAAGTTGGGTCTCAGGTTTTTAATGCTACATTTTTTGTGATGGATATTCGTCCTTCGTACTCTTGTCTGCTTGGTCGTCCCTGGATCCATGGGGCAGGTGCTGTAACCTCCACATTGCATCAGAAGCTGAGATATCCGGTAGAAGGAAAGGTTGTTACTGTCTATGGAGAAGAAGAATATTTTTTCAGCCATGTGAATACCTTCAAGTATCTGGAAATGGAAGGTGAATACATTGAAACTCCGTGTCAGACGTTTGAAGTGGTTCCTTGGATTGTTAATGATTATGTAGCTCCTCCGGTTGCCAAGAAAGTTCCTGTGGTCACCAGAGTACCTCCAACAATGGCAATGGCCTCCCTCAATGATGCTAGAGCTGTGGTGGATGAAGGTGGTTGTACTATTTGGGGTCAGCTTCCTAATATCCCATACAAGTCTGACAAATTTGGTTTGGGTTTCACTGCAGAGTCCCAGAAGGTTGTTCGTCGTGAAGTTGATGAAGACTACAATCTGTGGGAGACTATGATGAAGATTACAATCTGGATGCTTGGATTTTTCCTACTGTGGGTGTTGGACTCAATAATTGGAAAGCTGAAGATGTTATCCCTATCTCCTTTAGTCAGGAGTAAATACTATTACTGTGTTGTTGCTTTTAAGTTTGTAATTTCTTGAACAATTGAACTCTTAAGCCTTGTGCCTTACCCGGGGCACAATGGTATGCTTGTTACGGGCTGTCATTTCATTTGCATACTTCATTCAATAAAAATCAGTGGACGTTTCGTTTCGTAAATATTGTGTTCCTTGTCTTTCTTTTCTTTTATTTTGCTTTATCAGCTATGTGTTCTTACACACACCCACATCACTAAAATGCAGATCCTCATCCACTCTGGATCCTGTTGATAACAGTTCTACTATTGCCAATTATAATTTCGAGAATCCGATCTATCAAACTGAAGACAGAAATGAGGAAGATTGTGAAGTACCTGTAGAGCTTGCTAGGTTGTTACAACAAGAAGAGAAAGCCATACAACCACATAAAGAGCCAGTCGAAGTTGTGAATCTGGGAACTGAAGAAAGCAGGAAAGAGGTCAAGATAGGGGCTGATTTAGAGGATAGTGTCAAGAGCAGGTTGATTCAGATGTTACGTGACTATGTGGAGATCTTTGCCTGGTGTCGCTCCCGATAAATGGGAATGGCCCAGATAAAGGTACAGACGCGAACGGTCGGCGAGAGGGACAATGAGAACACGCAGCAGTGAACTCACTGGAGATGAAAAGAGTCGCCAGCTAGGCATTTTTATCCCGGAGGAAAGTTAATGCTGCATGAACCTAGAAAGAGATGGATAAGACAGTTGCGAACCAGAGAGACTGAGAAAGGGGGTTGGTTACAACCTGGGAAGGTATTAGCACCCAGATTGTCCGCCGTACTCGACGAGATCCACGCTTAAAAGATTTGTGTTTTAAAGGGGTAGTGTCAGTGCAATTTGTGTGTAAAAGAGCTGGATAAGGATGTACAGGTGTCAATGCAAAAGAAGTGTGAAGTGTAATATATACAGTGTCAGTGTAAGGATGAGAGTATGCTCATGACTATGAGGCTTAAAAGAATGAAGCTGGAAGGAGGGGGAATATACAGAGACTTTTGTTCGATAACTGTTAAGTTATGCCTACGTATCCTCTCGTGCAATGAGGAAGTCAGAACACCGTAGTTCGACCCAAAGAGACTGAAAGATGAATTGACTTGTGAACTGCTTGCTTGTCTATGCTCAAGTGTATGACCTGTCTGGCTCAGGTGCAAACTGTCTTGCATTAGACGGAAGAAGCAAGTTCTCGTTTGTGAGTGAGTGAGATGAGAAAAGAATCCCGGAGGAGACGATTATTGTTTGTTTTTGAGTTTTCAGTCTTTTATTGCTTTTGAAAGATTGTCATAAGTTAATGAGCTTAAGCCTAAACCAATGGATTTAGTAAACTCATCACATCTTCCCTCTGATTAGGGGTAATGAGAGTACCTTAAGTGTGAAGTCAGCTTCTCACACTTAAACACCTTTGGTGTAGGATTAAGATCATTAACCTACTTGTGATTATTTAGATGTTTTTGGTGTTTTTGTTTAGTGTTAAGTAATGAGATTAAGCCATAATCAGGGATTAAACAGACTCATTACACCATCCTAATAGAAGGATAATAGATGAGAATGTTTAAGATGAGGAAAGCTCCTCAACTTAATCCATGATTAGGGATTAAACCCATGACAAAACAAAGCCTTTATTGGATGGATTTTATTTAATGATAAGATGAAGAAATGATTTTTTATGGTTTGTAAGACCACTTGAGGGGGACTTGTCCATTAACATTAGGGTTAGTCCTTCTTAACCAATTAAGGAAGAATTAGAACCCTAATGCAAGGCCCAAGTTACAAGCTTGATGTCTTGATGATTATTAGATGAATTGATTAAAGGATTTAAACACATTAAGGGTTTAACACTTAGGATTAAAGTTATACCTCAATGTTGCCTAATAATAAGGTCAAGTGGGGTGTATAATGCAAGTCCCTTAAAAAAGAAAAGTCATCAAGTCCCTTAATGGTTGCCTTTAAAGATCAAGTCCCTTTTCGAATAATGATGACAGTCCCTCCTAAATGCTCAATACACCCCACAGTTGCCTTCATAAAACAGATGTCCCTCATATGTCCCTTACATCCAAGGTAATGACTACATATTCCTTAATAATAGGGATAGTCTTACCATTTAAGGATCAAGAACAGAAAAGACTTAAACTTTAGGGTAGGTACCTCATAGTTGCTTGCTCACTTCATTCAAAACTTTTCAAACACTTCACCAATTTCAAACAATTTTCAAAAAACAAGTTTTTACGCATCCGTACATGGATCATTATTAACTTTTATGAAAAATTTTATTCACACACTTCACCTTTTCAAAAACAATTCAAAGTGAGCTAAGTAACTAAGAGCCCATGGATAACCATGGATGTAAAGGGTGCTAACACCTTCCCTTTACATAACCTACCCCCCGGACCCAAAAATCTTTTAAAGGTCTTTCCTGTTCTTTAATGCCTTTCCTTTGGATAAAATAAAAGTCGGTGGCGACTCTTGCTATCCGCAACATAACTAAAGTCAGTTCTCCCACCGTGTTACAGAAGGCAAATTCACTTCTCAAAGTCACTTACCACCTGAAAAGTTAGAAAGGAAATGCAATGCAATGCAAAATGAAATGAAATGGCATGATGAAAAACAAAACCAGAAGCACATACATGATGTTAATGATGCTATGAGATGCTACAAACATGAAACAACACATGGGGATGATCATACAAGCTTATGGATGCAAATGAAACAAGTTAAGAAACATGAACATACATGAAAAGTTATGAAATGCGAATGGCATACAACATGGCAAATGCAAGATGCAATGATCAAACATGCTTTCAATATGTCTTAAGATGTTCAATGAATCAAAAGAATGCATAAAATGCTATGGCAAGTCAAGGTATGATTGCAAATGCAAGATGGATGCATATGGAAGCCCAAATTAGGGTTTATGATCAAAGCATCAAACACAAACCAAAATCAGAAGCAAACATCAATATAAAAAAAAATTGAAAATGCACTTAAAGGATCCCTAATCCTATACTAACTCACTGACCAAAGGAGAGGTTCCAACTCTTAACCTAATTCAAGTTATGACTTTCCTAAGTTATCTAGGGTTTTAGGGTTCCTTAACAAGAAAAATGCCAAACAAATGGAAAATGAAAGATCAAATCATGGCCATTTAATCTCACAAACTACATGATATGCTAAACACAATGCAAAAGGAATCAAAGTCCAACTCTCAATGGTTAGGCATAAATGATTTTTGGAAGTTTGGATCAAAATAATGCATCAAAATGATTTTAATTCCATGAAAAATTCTCAAAATGCATCAAGATCAAAAAAGAAATTTGGTTTGAGGGTTGGACAATGTTTTTAAATGTTTCATGAATTTTTTGGTGATTTTTAAATACCTAAAAGTATTTTTAATTAATTAATTCTCATTAATTAATTAAAAATAAACTTTTAACTATTTAAAAATATTTTTTGAATGCAAAAAATAAAAATAAAAATATTTTTGGTTTCTGAAATTAAATAAAAGTGTGTATAAAAAAATCAGAATTTTTGAATGGATTTTACTATTTTAAAATAAATGAAGAAAGAAATACAAAATAAATGGAATAAAAATAAAGAAAAAGAAAAGTAATCACAATGGATGGCCAGGATGGGTTCTGGGGAAAAACCTGTTGACCACGCGCGCAAATCAAAGGCCCACATTCAAACTTCCTAATTTCTGATTTAAATTAATTAAAATGGATTAATTAAGTTAATTAATGGTTAGGGTTTCTAATGACAAATCTCAGCCCTCCAAACACGCGCCAGGTCAACCAAGTCAAAGGATCCAACGCATCAGATTCAAACTACACTTAATGACAGGATTAAACCCTAATCATTTTCAGGTGGCCGGAGAAGACCTCCGGTCGTCTTCTCCGGTGGGAACCCCACCTGAAAATTCCTAAAACCTTCAAAACGTAACTAAAATGAAATCTAAAAGAACAGAAATCCTTCCCAAACCTCACTGAATCAAAACCCCAAACCAAAACTCATTTATATTTCATCAATCACACGAATCGAAAGAAAACATTTCTAGGTCAGAAAGTTTCAGAACATGATTAAACCCTCATTTCTTCACCATTTTTAAAACCAAAGACATCAGAGTAATCAGTGAATCATGAAGAACAACTTAGGAACTTAAAAAATCATTTCTGGAAAAAATGTTCATGAAGCTACCTGAGTTTTGAAGCTTTCAGTTTGCAACTTTCTGGCCTCTTCTCTTTGTGCAATCAACTCCTTTTATGCTCCTAATGAACTCTTGATGCTTAGAGAAGGTTTGTGTTGGCTGGTTTGAGAGTTTGAACAGGTTCTGTTCAAGGTCAGGTGAGGATCGTGTTTATGATTCAAGCAGTTTAAGGCAAGGATGAGGGGTGCTTTGTGACCAGGATGATGAGTTGAGTTGATCTATGAGGTTTGTTTAAGTGTTTGTGGCTTGTATGCTGAGTTTCGAAAGTTTTTGCTTTTGAGAGTGAAAATGAGAATATGATGCTATGGCCTGTTCAAGCTTGCTGGTTATGTGGTTTGGCTTGCAATTTGTTTGTATAAACAATTGCTATTGGTCAGAAGATGTGACATGCCCTTTTGTGATAGGTATGGTAGCTTTTGCAAATTTGTCAACTTTGTGTAAGAGAAAGCATGGGTCATGTTCTAGCCAAGTACAGCAAGGATGTGCTGCGCAGCATGGTGAGGGAAAAGACTAGGGTTGATCAGCAAAGTAGCTAGCAAGTGGATGAGATGTGATCATGAGTTTTTGCAACTTGACTTTGCCTTTGGTTTTCATGAAGGAAACTTGACCCATGGGCCATAAAACATGTAATTCTTTGCCCCATTCTGATTTTTGAATGTTGTGTGATCATGTTGAGTGAATTAGAAGCCCATTTGATGACTGAATTGGTCTTGAGAAATGAATTTGCAACTTTGCCTCTTTGGTGCATGACTTGAAATTTAGTGATTTTTGCCAACTTTGACAAGCCATAACTTTTGATCAAAAATGAATTAGGTCATGTTCTTGTACTTTTTGAAAAGGGAAAGATCTATTCTACAACTTTCATGACCAAAGTTTTTCCATTTGAAGCATTTTTGGATCAAAAAGTAAGGGTTGAAAAAGTTGCATAAAATGACATTTCCATTAAAAGTCAAACTTGCCCAAAAAGTCAACTTTGCAAAAACTTGAGATTCTTGAATTATGTAAACTTACAACTTCTTCCATGATCAAATAAAGATCATATACACTCAAAATGATGAAGAACGCCCTTTGGTTGGGTCATTGGGGGCCTCAGATGCCCTAATTTTGCACTGACTTGCTTGAAAAGTCAACCCTTGATCAGATGACTTCCCCATGGAATTTCTTCATGAAAATTGATATGCATACTCCCTATACCATATAGAGACCAATAGAAACAAGAATGACCAAAAAATTTGGAGTTATGGCCTTTGAAACCAAAACCCTAATTTTTAGGTCATCTGTGCAGTCAAGCCTGGCTCTGCTTCCATACCAATCCCAGTTCTTGTGATTCTTTGACATCCTTGACTTTGAGAGGATATAATATGATAATTGAACACACATAGACCCTTTTGAAGTGATTGATGACCTTTGGAGTGGCTCAAGAAGCTCTTGGATTGCTCAGATCACAAACCCTAGATGCAGATGACTTGGAACCAATGCAGTGGATCAAAAAAGTGATGTGAGATGGCATGATTGAGTTTATGCATATGAAATGATCACAAGCCATGGTCTGAATGGGTGAGGGCAAATTTGGGGTGTTTACAGCTGCCCCTATTCAAACATGAGTTAACTGTGCAGGGTGTAAGCGACGGCTTATCAGGCAAACAAGATAACTCGTGGTTGAATACCAAAGACAGTCCAAAATTTGCACTCACAGGATGAAGAAGAAAAGGGATATAGATTGTAAAAGAAAATAAAGTATATTGTAAAGTGTAGGCGACGGAGGACGACCGTCGAGCAGAGGACGACTGCTGGGTAAAGAGCAATGACGGGGACGGCCGACATGCTGGAAAAAGTGCGGAAAATAAAGCAATGACGGGGACGGCCGACATGCTGGGGACAAAAAGAATCATGATGGGGACGGCCATCAAGCAAAGCTGCTAGATTCTCTGGGGATTAATGAAACATGACGGGGACGGCCATCAAGTTCAGAAAGAAAGCAATCAACGATGGGGACGACCATCGGGCTAAACTGAAAGGAAAAGGGACCACGACGGGGACGGCCATCGGGTTAAAGAATAAATGAAATAAACAGATGATGAGGTACGGTCATCAAAGGTGAAGGACGATCACCTAGCAGGGGACGGCTGCTCTGTTGGGTTAAGATGAGGGACGGTCATCTAAGGTGGAGGACGACCACCTGGCAGGGTACGGCTGCCGAAAAATATCGCGACATAGGACGAATGCCGGATAAAAGGTCAACGATGGGAACGGCCATCGGATGAGCATGATGGAGGACGACCATCAAGAGGTGGAGGACGACCACCTAGCAGGGGACGGCTGCTCTCGAGGTTTATCATGACATAGGACAAATGCCAGATAACCAAAATCAACAATGGGGACGGCCATTGGATAACATGATGAAGGACGATCATCAAAAGGTGGAGGACGACCACCTAGCAGGGGACGGCTGCTAAATATCACGACATAGGACGAATGTCGGATAGAAAAACAACGATGGGGACGGCCATTGGATGAGCATGATGGAGGACGACCATCAAGAGGTGGAGGACGACCACCTAGCAGGGTACGGCTGCTCTCAGGGTTTATCATGACATAGGACGAATGTCAGATAAAAAGGAAAATTTGCTTTGTTGGTGATCTACTGGGGAATAGTAAACACGGACGAGTATTTACATCCAAGAAAACAAAAGGTATAAGTGTTTTGACGCTGTGTATAGATTTAAAGATGCGGATGAGCATCCTTACGACTACGATACGGACGAGTATCGGGTAGAAACAAATACTGACACGTGTTCGGAGATGATGATACAGACGAGTATCAACTGGTTAACAAGGAACACGGACGAGTGTTGAATCTGAGGGGACTCTTCTGGGGGATAGTAGACACAGACGAGTATCTACTTTCAAGAAGACAAAGGTGTTTGACTCGGTGTATGGATTAAATATGCGGACGAGCATCCTTAAGACTATGATACGGACGAGTATTAGGTAGAAACAACGCTTGACGCATGTTCAGAGATGATGATACGGACGAGTATCAACTGGTTAACAAAGAACAAGGACTAGTGTCGAATCTGCGGGGATATATAAATGGTGTATACAAGATACGGACGAGTATCTGTATAAGTAGTAGGTATGAGTGATGTATAGATGAGTGTTTAACTGTTGGGGAGAGTGACACGGGAGAGTGTCAAAAGGAGAAGAGTATAGTATAAACAAGTATCTGATGTACAGAGTGTTTAGGTAATTGTGCTGGGGAAAGTGACATGGACGGATGTCAAGAAAGTTATATATAAGTATGTGTGAGTGCAAAGAGGACGTCTTTGGCTTTCTGCTGGGGTATGACACAGACGGGTGTCAAAAAGTATCTGTAATACAAGTGGTACTGTTTGCACAGAGAGTTCAGGCGACTTTACTGGGGAGTATTGACACGGACGGGTGCCAAGGAGAGTATATATTGGTGTTTGTGAATGTTAGGCAACTGTTTTGCTGGGGGAATCTCCGCTGGGGATTTCGGGGGAAGTTTGTATGTTGGCAGGTTGTCATTATTCACAAGTGTTTGATTTAGAACGTGGCTTATGATTATGCTATATGTTGGATTTTTGCCGTAATGCTCCGTATTTAGACGGAATGCTACGCTTTGTGGGTGAATATGATGCGAATGATATGGTTATGCAGAGATACCCAACCGGGATTCGGATCCCGTTGATGCGAAGATCTCTGGTTGAATTGTCTGAAGTGAACATCCCAGCTGGGGATGAGATCATTGGTAGATCTGATGAGATGATATCTGCTTGGGGATATAGATCACCGATGGACATATCCTTGCAAAGAGGGACCCAGCTGGGGGTCTGCAGAAGTTTTCTTCACTCTGTTGTGATTCCTTCGTGCGCTGCTCTTCTGGATAGAGGCTGAAACTCTGTGGGGAGAGGGCTCCTTGACTTTTGTATTTTGGCTGAGGATGAAATGGCAACTCGGCTGGGGAGAAAGAGAGATCACTGAAAGATCTCCCTAGAGACTCTGTTGAGGAGGGTTCTTGACTCACCGGGGATATGGGCGCCTTCTGGTACCGCCCTGTTGGAGAAGTGATGCCTGGCAACTCTGATAGGGATAAGTAATAAGTGGCCACTCAGCTGGGGAGAAAACACTTTGAGTGTTAAGACGGAGTGAGCACTGATTTGCCAGCTTGCTGGGATAAAGCTTACATGCCCCAAGTTGCATTCTGGATACTTGCAATCCTGCAAAGATAAGGAAACGCACAAGTAATCCCGAGGTATCCTTTACTGGATTCCGTCATAGGAGTTTAGACACTTCTGAGAGTAAATATATTTCCTGCAAGCACGTGATTTTTATTACATATCCTCTTTGAAGATAAGCATCTGTATTTATGCAATCAGTTTTTCTTAAGACATCATACATTTTTTGCAAATAAAAATGTTCAAGACGAAACATGACTGGAAGTCTGATTTTATTAATTCATGTGCCCTGAATTGGCAAGATACAGTCAAAGAAACAGATCTCCTAAAATGAGGAGATTGTTACAAATTGAGAAACAAAATGCTGGCAATGTTGACGACGCTTTAAGGAGCTTCCTCTTTCACTATGACTCGTATGACTTTTGACGTTCTTCTCGTCTTGCTTTCTGAAGAAGGCTGACTCTGATTGAAGCTTGATCCTTTCGAAACTTACCAAGTTGTAAGTGATACAGACGAATTCAGAGTGCAGTTGTTCGCTTATTCCCTTGTTTTGCATGGATCGCCCTTTCGGGTTTTCGATCCATCGGGATACCCATTTTTGCCTGAGTTGTCCAACGCGGCTTTTCAACTCAGCGGGTGTACACATCTTTTGTTTATTTTCCCTTATTTTTGCCCGAGTCTTTTATTCTGTTTTTGACTCGCCGGGATGCCCTATTTTTGCCTGGACTTACATTCTGTTTTTATGTCCAGCGGGTCATTTTATGCGAAGTATTTTTTAACTACATCTGAATTCACAGGGGATGGGAAATCTTCACCATCCATGGTGCTGAGCATCAGTGCTCCACCAGAGAAAACTTTCTTTACTACGAATGGTCCTTCATAATTTGGAGTCCATTTGCCCCTGTGGTCTGTATGAGGAGGGAGGATTCTCTTCAGCACAAGATCCCCTACTTGGTACTCTCGGTGTCTGACTTTCTGATCGAAGGCTTTCTTCATTCTTTTCTGATACAGCTGTCCATGACAGATTGCAGCCAATCTTTTCTCTTCAATCAGACTCAGTTGTTCGTATCGGGCCCGAACCCATTCTGCTTCGTTCAGCTTAACATCCATCAATACCCGTAGGGAAGGTAATTCAACTTCGACAGGTAGGACCGCTTCCATACCATACACAAGCTGATATGGTGTTGCCCCAGTGGATGTTCTGATTGACGTGCGGTACCCATGCAAGGCAAACGGGAGCATTTCATGCCAGTCTTTGTAAGTGACTACCATCTTCTGCACAATCTTCTTGATATTTTTATTAGCTGCCTCAACAGCGCCGTTCATCTTTGGCCTGTAAGGAGAAGAATTGTGATGCTGAATCTTGAAGTCCCGGCACAGTTCAGCCATCATCTTGTTGTTTAAATTGGAACCATTATCAGTAATGATTCGCTCGGGAACTCCGTATCGACAGATGATATCTCTCTTCAGGAATCTGGCTACCACTTGTCTTGTAACGTTTGCATAGGATGCTGCTTCGACCCACTTGGTGAAATAGTCAATGGCAACCAGGATGAATCTGTGGCCATTCGAAGCAGTCGGTTCAATTTTGCCAATCATGTCAATGCCCCACATAGCGAAGGGCCAGGGTGAAGACATCACATTCAAAGGATTGGGAGGCACATGCACCTTATCTGCATAAATCTGGCATTTATGGCCTTTTCTGGCGTAGGCACAACAATCAGCATCCATTGTGATCCAGTAATAGCCTGACCTTAACAACTTCTTAGCCATGGCATGCCCTCCCGCATGGGTACCAAAGGATCCTTCGTGCACTTCATGCATTAACAAGTCTGCTTCTGTCTTATCAACGCATCTGAGGAGTACCATATCAAAGTTTCTTTTATACAGGGAACCATCAGTGTTCAGGAAGAAACTACCAGCAAGCCTTCTCAAAGTCTTCTTATCATTGGAAGATGCCCTAGGCGGGTATGTCTGATCCTCCAAGAAACACTTAATGTCATGGAACCAAGGCTTATCATCTTTGACCATGTCTGCTGCGAACACATATGCTGGTCTGTCAAGTCTGGACACTGAGATCTGAGGTACGAAGTTGGCAGCCTGAACTTTGATCATGGACGAAATGGTAGCCAAAGCATCTGCAAACTGATTCTCGTCCCGAGGGATATACTCAAGCTTGACTGTTGTAAAGAAAGTCAATAACCTTCTTGTATAATCCCTGTAAGGTATCAGATGATCCTGGTGGGTATACCATTTGCCATTGGTTTGATTGATTACCAAAGCTGAATCTCCGAATACGGTCAATGTCTTGATCCTGAGGTCAATGGCTCCCTCAAGACCCATAATGCAAGCTTCGTATTCAGTTTCATTGTTAGTGCAGTTAAAGGTGAGTTTTGCCGAGAAAGGCATGTGAACTCCTTTAGGTGTAATGAGTACTGCACCAACACCACGACCATTCATGTTAACAGCCCCATCAAACATCATAGTCCATTCTTCTTCCGGGTCGGGCCCTTCAGTGTGAACAGGCTCTTCATGATCTTTTGCTTTTATGAACATGATGTCTTCATCAGGGAAGTCAAATATCATAGGCTGGTAATCATCAATAGGTTGCTCAGCAAGATATTCAGACAATACACTGCCTTTGATGGCTTTCTGAGAAGTGTACTGAATGTCATACTCTGTGAGGATCATTTGCCATCTTGCAACCCGTCCGGTAAGCGCTGGCTTCTCGAAAATATACTTAACTGGGTCCATCTTTAAGATCAACAAAGTAGTGTGGGTCAACATATACTGTCTCAGTCGGCGAGCAGCCCACGCTAAAGCACAGCAAGTTTTCTCGAGCAGTGAATAACATTGTTCACAGTCGGTAAACTTTTTGCTTAGGTAGTATATTGCATACTCTTTTCGACCAGACTCGTCATGCTGGCCCAGCACACACCCCATTGACTCTTCTAATACTGTCAAGTACATTATCAGAGGTCTTCCTTCAACTGGAGGCATAAGGATTGGAGGCTTTTGTAAGTATTCTTTGATCTTGTCAAAAGCCCTTTGGCAGTCTTCATTCCACCTGACCGTTTGTTCTTTTCTTAACAGCTTGAACAAGGGTTCACAGGTTGCTTTAAGGTGAGATATGAACCTTGAAATGTAGTTCAATCTTCCTAAGAACCCTCGAACTTCTTTCTCGGATTTTGGCGCAGGCATCTCTTGAATGGCTTTGACTTTATCAGGGTCAACTTCAATCCCTTTCTCGCTTACAATAAATCCCAGCAGCTTACCAGATCGCACCCCGAATGTGCATTTGTTGGGGTTCAACTTCAGTTGGTACTTCCTCAGACGCTTGAATAGTTTTAGCAGATTCACCAGATGGTCTTCTTCAGTGAGGGACTTGGCAATCATATCGTCCACATAACACTCGATTTCTTTATGGATCATATCGTGGAATAATGTTACCATAGCCCGCTGATATGTTGCACCGGCATTCTTGAGCCCAAATGGCATTACCTTGTAGCAGAACGTGCCCCAGGGTGTGATGAAGGTTGTCTTCTCCATGTCTTCAGGTGACATTTTAATCTGATTATATCCTGAAAATCCATCCATGAAGGAGAATACCGAGAACTGAGCCGTATTATCCACCAATACATCAATGTGAGGTAAAGGGAAGTCATCTTTCGGGCTGGCTCTGTTCAGATCCCGGTAGTCAACACACATCCTTACTTTGCCGTCTTTCTTAGGCACAGGTACTATATTAGCAACCCACGGTGGATAGCTAGTTACGACAAGGAACCCGGCGTCCCATTGCTTTTGTACCTCTTCCTTGATTTTCATTGCCATGTCCGGGCGAGTACGGCGCAGTTTCTGTTTAACTGGTAGGCATTCTTCTCTTAAAGGAAGCTTGTGCACGACAATGTCGGTGTCCAACCCCGGCATATCTTGGTAAGACCAAGCAAACACATCCACATACTCTTGCAGCAGGTCAATCAGTTGTCTCTTCACTGAGTCTTGTAAGCAGGCCCAGATTTTAACTTCTTTCACGTCTTCATCTGTACCAAGATTGATTGTTTCAACCTCCTCCTGGTAAGGAGTAATGACCTTTTCCTCTTGTCTTAACAATCTGGCTAGCTCTTCAGGAAGCTCGTAATCTTCTTCAACCCCTTCATCAGCTTGATTGATCGGATTGTCAAAGTCATACGAAGTCATAGCCGTGCTGTTGTCGGTGCTGTCTGGAAGGCACTCTCTGCAAGGGTTCAGTTTGTTCATTTTAGTGATTTGATTTTAATCTTGTTTAGAAAAGTGAAATAAAGTTATCATTTTGAAAACACTGCCATTTATTTTTTGTACAAAAAGAAAAATGGAAAAACAGTAAGCGGAAAAGAAAGAGACTTGTTTGCAAAAGATGTCTGATATTTCATTGATTAATCTTGTTGCACAAAAATTACAGATGGCCCGATTACAAAATGAGTCTTGTCATCTTGGGCAAGATGCAAGACTTGATGCATGCTATAAAAATACAGGAAATAATAATTACTCTGCAGGAGTAACTCTTATAATTTCCTGGGAAGACCAGTTTGAGATACTGCTCCCCGGGATCTTTGGACGGATCCAACTCTCCAGGTTGCGGTCGTTTTCATCCTCGTCTTCCAAATTGTTGACAGCATCGGGGGTGAGCATCCCCCCACTAACAAAGTTGGGATCCTTAGCAGCCTCTGTTTGATCTTGTTGAGTTGGTTTGTAACCCAACCCAAATCTATCCTCTTTCTTCTCCACAGGTAACAGTTTGCCCCAGCCTTGGGCAGTTCCTTCTTCAACAACCTTCCGGGCTTGTTGGTATGATGTCATTGAGGTTCCAAGTACAGCTGTAACACGGTGGGAGAACTGACTTTAAGTAATGTTGCGGATAGCAAGAGTCGCCACCGACTTTTATTTTATCCATAAGAAAAGGGTATAAAAGAACAGGAAAGACCTTAGAGATATTTTTGGGTCCGGGGGGTAGGTTATGTAAAGGGAAGGTGTTAGCACCCTTTACATCCATGGTTATCCATGGGCTCTTAGTTACTTAGCTCACTTTAAATTGTTTTTTGAAAGTGTAGTGTGTGAATAGAAAAATTTTCAGAATAGTTAATAATAATCCATGTTTGGATGTGTAAAAAACTTGTTTGAAAATTTGTTTGAAATTTGTTTAAGTGTTTGAAAAGTTTGAATAGTGAGCAAGCACATAAGAGGAACCTACCCTAGAATTTAAAGTCTTTCTTGTTCTTTATCCTTTCCTTGGTAAGACTATCCCTACTATTAAGGAGTAGGTAGTCATTACCTTGGATGTAAGGGACATGTGAGGGACAATCTGGTTATGAAGGCAACTGTGGGGTGTATTAAGCACATATAAGGGACTATCATCATTTTTCGAAGGGACTCGATTCGTATAGGCAACCATGAGGGACTTGATGATTTTTATTTTTAGGGACTTGCTTTATACACCCCACTTGACCATTATTCGTAGGCAACTTGAGGGATAACCTTAGAAATGTGAGACGGCGATTAAAAATCGACTTACGTGTGTGTGAGTGTTTAATTTAATTATCTTATATTAACATGATCTAAATTAATTTTAAGAACATACATGTTTTTGCACTCCCTAATTACTAATCATAATAATAATAATAATTATAATATTACAAAATTTACATCCAAGAAGCAATTACAAAATTATAATAATAAGCAAAATAAATAGCAAAATAAATAATAAATAAATAAGCAATAAATAATAAAAAATAAATAATAAGGGTTAGTGATAATGATAAAAATATAAGGTTAGTAGAAACAAAATAATAATAGTAATAATTAGAAATAATAAACAAGGTTAGAAACATAATAATAAAAATATAATAATAAATAATAATATGGTTAGTAAATAATAAAGATTAATGAAATATATAAAGTTAATAAAGCAAAATAAATAATAATAAATAAAATTAATCAAAATTATAAGAATAAGAAATTAATAAATTTTCATATGAACAATTATATTTAAAAAGAAATATGAACAAACAATTATTTTAATTTACAAGATTTAATTTCTAATAGCATGAAATATATTTTCATCTTATATGAGAAAAATAATTTATAATTATATTTACAATATTTTCATGAATCATACTAAATAAGTAAGTATACATTATAATTATATTAATAATTAGAAAATAAAATTATTTAGAAAAAATAGAATTAGGTTTTATTTTAGAAAATATTTTTTAGGGTTTGAGAATTAGGGTTTATATTTTTAGGGTTTTATTAGAAAATAATCTTAGGATTTAATTTATAATATAAAATCACATACATATATTTATAATTTAATTACAAGGTTCAAAAATTAATATATTTTTAGAAATTAAAAAACAACAAACATGCCATATTATCATTTTTTATTATTTATAAACATATATTCCAAAAATTATATTTAATTTAAGATTATAACACATAAAACAAATAAAATAAGAAAAAAGTATAAAAAAAACTTACCTGACTGGGGTTTGAACCCAGGTCAGTCTGTTTCCCAGTAGCATGCCCTACCACCAAGCCAATCCACACGCAGGCAATGAATGAGAAGGAGAAATTGGTTTTATTCTTTGTCTTGTAAATCCAGAAAAATAATGACACAAAAAGGCCTGGGGTGGGATTTGATCCCAGGACCTTTATACACTCACACACGCGCATCACCACCCGGCTGGAAGAGCCAATCTGAAAATATGGTAGCCACAATGCATAATATATTAAGACTAAAAGTTAAACATAAAAAATAAGAAAAATTGGTTGAGTCCAGGATTCGATCCCTGGCCCTCAGCATCATACGCACATCCACTCACCACCAGACCAACCGTACATTGGTGTTACAAAACTGAAACATATACATTATAATATATTAAAACAATTCAAATTTAGAAAACGCGCCAGAACCACTTCGTCTTCAACCTTGGATTCGTAGGATTACCTGCGAATTTTATTTCGAAGCTACCTGCGAATTTTCATGCACATGAAACCTGCGTTTTTCAAACCATATCCAAACAACATAATTTTATCAAATTGATCACATATTTTCAATCCTCATACAACACACAATCCAATTATAGTCTCAAAATTGATTTATCTTGGCTGAATCGAAAGATCCCAAATTTAACTCAAGAACCCTAGCTATGGCATCTCACGGGTTTCTCATGGTTACTTTGATTTTTTTGCCTAGAATCAATCTATACATCACCACAATCAACAATATGAGGTTAGAAATCATTAACAATACACGAATAAGCAGAATCGAAAAATTGAAATTCAAGGGAAAATTTGATTCGGGTTCATCAATGTGTGATGCTATGAGGCAATGTAATGATCAGTTTATGTTCCATGATGATCAAGGAAGCCAACCATGTCCATAAAATACCTTGTAGAGCCTTGGAATAGAGAATCCGAATCTCACTTTTTTGATGAATTTTTGAACAATGAACTTACCTATGGGCTGCTGGAATTCGTGAGCTAGGGTTATGTTTATGATCTATACTTATATGGGAGTGAATTAGGTCAGAAATATGTCTTCATTGTGTGGAGATTTGGATCCAAAAAGATTGAAAAAGATGGTGTCATGAAATTCAAATATTGGCTCATGAATGCTTGCTATTTTTGGAGAGATCACATGATTTCTTTCTCTTTAAGCTTCAATCACTAATTATGATTTTCTAGAAACATTATCCAAATAAAATCCTTAATTTTCATATTTTATTTATATTTAAAATGATTTTTAATGATTTAAATCAAAATAAATAGAAATAAAAATAATAAAAATCAGATTTTAAGTGATTTGGGTCGTGCATAGTGTTAAGAGATGGATTGGATCACAACTTAGCAAGCCCATTTGGAAGGAATTACTTTTAAGCCTCCATTTTCATCATGAACCATCACAAATTTTCCCAACTTTGCAAGGGCACATCTCCCTCAATTTTAAGGGTATGAGGGTGTTCTTGGACTTTTTGGAAAGCTTGAAGAGTCCTCTAAACAACCCCATTGGTTTCAGGTCCATATCATTTACCAATCTCAAGTTATGCCCTTTTGAAGTTGTTGACTTTTTGTTGACTTTTGAAATGACCTATAATGTCTTAGACCATATCTTTCAAATGAAGCATTTTTGGGCTTAACTTTCAACATCAAAATTGTAGAGAATTAAATTTTCTTCAAAATGAGCTTTGGATGGAGACTTGGTGATGAAGTATGTGAAAGTTATGGCTGGTCAAAGTTCAGTTGACTTTTACTGAGGAAACCCTAATTTAGAAACTCCTGATTATTGATGATCTGGAATATCCTTGATGAATCATGATCAACCCTTGATCAAATGATGAATTTTACTTCATATACTTGATGTTGGCAAAAAATCATGAAGTATGACTTTGGTTTGACCACAGTTGACCTCAGTTTGACTTTTTAACTACATTGACTGATTTTGACTTGTCTGATCATCTGACTGAGCAAACTTTTGAGAAAAGTCTTGAAACTTGTCTTGGGGGTTCTTATACACATATAAGATGTTATGGAACTCACTTGAGGTATTGGAAGTCCATTTAGCCTGATTAAAGTCAAAACCCTAGTTTTGGATGCACTGCTTAGGAGGTGCATTGTCTGAGGGAATTGTCAACTTCTTTAACCAATTGTGAACTTTGTGAACCTTGTGAATCTTCATAAGATGTCTTGTGATACTCATGGGAGGTATTGTGAAGCTTGTGAACCTTGTGAACCTCATGAAGTGGTTTTGTAGACTTCATGAACCTCAGGAAAGCTTTGTGATCATTGTGAATCTTGTGAACCTTGTGAACCTTCATAAAGTAACTTGTAGACTTCATGAACTTCATGAAAAGGTCTTGAAGATGTTGAAGAACTTGTGAACCTTGTGAACCTTCAAGAAGTAACTTGTAGACTTCATGAACCTCATGCAAGGTGTTGAAGATGTTGTGGGACTTGTGAACCTTATGAACCTTCAAGAAGTGACTTGTAGACTTCATGAACTTCATGAAAGGTTAGGCAAGTGTTGGAGAACTTGTGAACCTTGTGAACCTTCTTAGAACACAAAGTCTTGTATTGTGAGGGCAAATTTTGGGGTGCAACAGCTGCCCCTGTTCAATTTTCTGAAACCTGAGGGGTTAGATTGGTATATTTGCCAGTCGTGACCTGGAAGGTTGAAGGGGATTGAACACAAAAGCCCAAAAATTTGCACTCACCAGTGCCTAGAGTGATATTGATGGTTGGTTGAACATGATTGAGTGGGCTTAAAGATGACACTAGGGGAAAGTTCTTTAGCAGTATAATGAGAGCTGTCAGGAGTCTGGAGTAATACTGATGTAACAGCATGTCTTCATGAGGATAGAGCAATCAATAATGATAACCCTAAAGCAGTCTTGAAGAAGTAATATGATTTCAGGAGGATAGAGCAATGATAACTCTAAAGCAGTCTTGAAATAATAATGCGATATGTCTTCAGGAGGATAGAGCAATCAATAGCTCTAAAGCAGTCTTGAAGTAATGATTTCAGGAGGATAGAGCAATGAATAGCTCTAAAGCAGTCTTGAAATAATAAGATGGCTTCAGGAGGATAGAGCAATGAATAGCTCTAAAGCAGTCTTGAAGTAATAATGTGATATGTCTTCAGGAGAATAGAGCAATCAATAGCTCTAAAGCAGTCTTGAAATAATAAGATGGCTTCAGGAGGATAAAGCAATGAATAGCTCTAAAGCAGTCTTGAAATAATAAGATGGCTTCAGGAGGATAGAGCAATGAATAGCTCTAAAGCAGTCTTGAAATAGTAATATGATTTCAGGAGGATAGAGCAATCAATAGCTCTAAAGCAGTCTTGAAGTAATGATATGACTTCAGGAGGATAGAGCAATCAATAGCTCTAAAGCAGTCTTGAAATAGTAATAATTTCAGGAGGATAGAGCAATCAATAATGATAACTCTAAAGCAGTCTTGAAGTGGTGATTTCAGGAGGATAGAGCCATCAATAATGATAACTCTAAAGCAGTCTTGAAGTAATGATTTCAGGAGGATAGAGCAATCAATAGCTCTAAAGCAGTCTTGAAATAATAGGATGGCTTCAGGAGGATAGAGAAATCAATAGCTCCAAAGCAGTCTTGAAATAATAATGGCTTCAGGAGGATAGAGCAATCAATAGCTCTAAAGCAGTCTTGAAGTAATGATATGATTTCAGGAGGATAGAGCAATCAATAGCTCCAAAGCAGTCTTGAAATAATAGGATGGCTTCAGGAGGATAGAGCAATCAATAGCTCTAAAGCAGTCTTGAAGTAATGATTTCAGGAGGATAGAGCCATCAATAATGATATCTCTAAAGCAGTCTTGAAATAATAGGATGGCTTCAGGAGGATAGAGCAATCAATAGCTCTAAAGCAGTCTTGAAGTAATGATGATTTATCAGGAGGATAAAGTAACCCTGAGGTGACAATAAAGCGGTCCCAAAGTAATAAGAAGCTTATCAGGAGGATAAAGTAACCCTGAGGTTACAATAAAGCAGTCCCAAAGTAATAAGAAGCTTATCAGGAGGATAAAGTAACCCTGAGGTTACAATAAAGCAGTCCCAAAGTAATAAGAAGCTCATCAGGAGGATAAAGTAACCCTGAGGTGACGATAAAGCAGTCCCGAAGATCATAAGTTTGTTTGTTGGATAATTAACCTGAAAACAAGGTAGCATTCTGTATAATAACATTAGTTTATGCTTTATGTATGCATGTATAACATGATGTGCTCAAGTAATGTACCATATGTTTATGGATATATGTGCTATGGTATGATGTAAATGATGTATGTATGATATGATACTTCCGGAAGCGTCTGGATATCTTTGTATAACAACTGCTGGCCAGGGAAAATAAATCTCGATTCGTTGTTTGAAGAATATATAACCCTCTGTCTGCTGGGGGTAACAGGGTATAGATAACTTCCCGTATGATGGGGATAGTAAGGATAGATATCACCTCCCATATGCTGGGATAGTAAGGTATATATAACCTTCGTCTTCGTTTGATGGTAGGGTAGACATAACATCCCGTCTTCGTTTGATAGTAGAGTAGATACAACATCCCGTCTTTGTTCGTCGTACCCTTATTGGAAAATAAATTCCCGAATATCCGTATGAGGATAAAAGAGATGGATATAAATTCCAGGGGAGATGAGACTTTATGAAGATGGATTTGCCCTACTGAGGGTTTTGTAACTGTATTGTAAAGATGAACCGGCGAAGCTTCGTTGAGATCCTTCCTTCGTTCGTCTTTAGTAAATACCATTACTGCATTTTCATGCATTTCTGGTAAACATCAATCATATTAAAAGCATACATGCATCTCTGGTAAACATCAATCATATTCAAAAGCATGATACATTCAAACATAACTAATGGACGTTTCGCTTAGGGTAAAAGTAAATCTGGATTCAGAGGGAAAAGTAAAGCTGAACTTGAAAACAGAATCGTTTCAACTTCGAGAATGTATAACCAATTGGATTTAGAGCTCCTGAAATCCATAACTTTCCTGAATACTTTCCCAGAAATCTTCATAGCTGAGTCTTGAAGACATGATACTGACACCATCTGATACTACCGGCATAGACAATTAATTTCCATCATGGTTTTAGCTGAGAATCCAATATCAAGGTAATACAATGAGAAGAATGTGTCTTTAAATCGTGATGGACCATATACGCTCCAGGTGTTAGATTTGAAGAGAAAGTATTGCCCCTGGCATCGTGAACTCTGTAATGTCACCTTTGGTAATTCAACTGTATGAAGAAAAATGCCCCTGGCATATTAAGCACAGCTGAGTCTGGACCTAATTGCCCCAACTGAATTAAACAGTAACTTGGTATGCCTCTTGACTGGGAAACAGTGACTATGCCCTTGGCATTTCAGATAGATGAGGAGATCTGCCTCTGGCTGCTTAAACATAGTTGAACCTTGTCCTGATTGCCCCAAATGAGTTAGGAAATATCATGGCCTGCCCCCTTGATTTGGGAGGTCATGACTATGCCCCTTTGTATACATGGACTTTGATCCAGGAAGCAACTTTGTTTATCGGAAGGACTTTGGTTCATTGAACATTCGTCCTGTAAGTTTCTCCATCTGTCAAACACTCAGGTATATGCAAACAAATATATTCAAAAATGCAATGCTTATGTCTGTCTTGAAGTTTTGAAACAAGTTATTTTAGAAAAACTGTTTATTATTTTTTATTTTTTGTGATATTAACTCAAGTTTTATAACAAACCCTAAAGGAGTCAGGATACCTTTTTGTAACAATACGCTTTCGAACTAACCATGCTTCAGTTAGGACTTTTAAAGGGTTGTAACGTGGCCTGGTTCATGGTTTAAGAAACAAAGGATAAAGGCTCAAATTTTATTTGTACCCAACCCAATCTCCATGATGTTCTTCAGTCCTATGCTCAGTTAACTCATACATTGAAGTTCCATAGCAGTTTGGAGTTGTAACACCAATATTTGTGATGGTTCAGAAACCCAAAATTTATTTGAACATTCAGCCATCTTTCTTTGTTGAGGGTTCATAGTGACCTCTTCTTTTTTTCTTTTGATTTTATTATCCCTTCTTTTTGCCTGAACTGCTTATTTCAAGGTTACAGTCAGCGGGATGTCTTAATGTTTTACTAAGTCTCCTTCATAGGTTTTGACTTAGTGAATCGTTCTTTTGCTGGATATTGACTGTCAGGTTTAATGATTACAGGGAACCATCATTAGTTGTGTACAACACAGATAATTGACATATTTGAGTTAACCGAGTAACTACCCTGCCCCAGGTTATGAATAAGGGTTTTAATTTGTGCGAGAATAAAAACTCCTACTTCATAGGCTCAAAAGGGTTGACTAGGGATTAACTTCCTTATATCTCCACTGTTTAGGAATTGAAACAATGCCTGTACATCGTCAGCATAGTCTGTTCAAAAGCATACTGCCTAATATTATGGTATTGTTTTCGTCATCCTCCCTCTACAGGCTTATAGCTTTATCAGGAGTTAAATATCACAAGATAGAAATAAGAAGCATAATTCAAAATATAGTGGAACGAATGGATTAATTCAAGACAAACATATGCAATGCATTAATGAAAACAAAAGTTTAACATAATAGTAAGTGTTCAAACAAATAAGAGAAATTACAAATGAAAATTCAAGTGTTCTTAAAGTCTCTTCCTCTAAACTTGTTACTTCAATATTCTGGAAACTTTGATGCTTGATGGACGATAGAAGAACTCAACCTGGCCTTCTGGCGTAACCTCGAGTATTCCTTCGTCAATTAGGTCTTGAATCTTATTCTTCAACATCCAGCAGTTATTAGTATCATGTCCAGGACTGTTGGAGTGATACTCACACCTTGCCTTGGGATTATAGCGAGGAGAGAAAGTTTTAGGATTTTGAGGAGAATTTTTCAAGGAAATTAGTTTCATCTCCAACAAGCGTTGCAGAACTTGTGACATTGGAGTGCTGAACTTGATAAACTGTCTTCTACATCCCTTGTGTTGAGGTGGATTAACCTTATCAGGTCTTTCTTCTTCAACTGAAGAACGATCAATGGCAACCTGTCTCTTACCCTCTTTTATCCTCATCCTCCTTTCAACCAAACCAGCTTGTTTTAGATCCCTGACTCCATCACTTTGAAGTTTATGGACAAAGGTTCTTAGCTCTTCTTGCCCCTGGGCTAATCTTTGAATAAAAGCCGCCTGGTCATTCATCTGGGCCCTCATTCCTGTCATCTCAGCTTGTAGTTGTGTCAGCTGATCATCCTTGTTGTCCTCAGGATTCTTCTTCTTAGTCAGCAGTGTCTTCAATTCATCCTGCCCCTTGGATAGGTTCAGGATCAGCTCTTGGAACTGTGCATTTTGTGCCTGAAGATCTTTAACTGTTTGTTCAAGAGCCATTGCTGAAATAAACAGCGAGAAGATGAGAAACCTCTGCACAATAAACCTGTGATGCAATGATATGGAATGCGTATGCAATGTTTTCAAGGACCGCAGGATTTAAATCTGTTTAAACAACCAAAAAGTAAACTTTTATTAGTAATAACTTTGTTTGCCCCTTGGGCTTACAAACATGAAATGCAATAAATACAAGAGATGGGTTTTTTAAGTCTCCCATGGACGCTTCCTCTTTATGTTGAGGTATGAGTTGAGATTCCGTTCCTCGTGAAGTTGCTTTGTTAGCTCTAGGACTCTTGCTTGGCTTGCTTTGTAATGAGCCTCGAAAGTATCCCTTTGCTCCTTCAGTTGGATCCATGATCTCTGCAAGTCTTCCATATCAGTAGGCATGTCTGGGTGAAGGATGGTATAAGCTGTGTCTCCTTCAGCAACAGGTTCCATGGTAACTGGTAGGACGGCAGGATATGGCATCATGAGTGTCTGAGCACGAGATCGTACCCATCTGAGATAAGCCTCCATAGGAATAGTGTACTTAGGCTCCAGTGTCTTGCTGTCAATCCTGTTTACCTTTCCCCAAGCTCGTATGAATCTCTGACGGTAACCTTGGAGATCGTTGTCGTAATCAAACACAATGCCCTGAATCAACATGTCATGTGGACCATCGCTCCGGGCGTAACCAAACTGTCGTAAAGCTAGAGAGGGGTTGTAGGTGATGCCTCCTCTTATGCCTAGAAGTGGCACATTAGGAAACTCCCCACAACGGTCAATGATGGTGACATTCTCCATAGATCTGGAGCACCAATTGATGTCTGAGTGAGAAAGTGACATAATCCTCTTGGACCATCTGAACCCCTGCTCATTCTTCATTACTGAGCGAGGAAGGTGAGAAATAAACCACCTGGATAGTAAAGGTATGCAGCACATCAAAGTTCCTCTTGCCCTTGTAGTACGGGTGTGAAGAGAATGTAGGATGTCTCCAAGCAATGTAGGCACTGGATTGTGACTCAGGAATATGTTGATGGCATGAACATCTATGAACTGATCTGGATTGGGGAACAATACTAAGCCATATATCAGCAAGGCTAAGACCTCCTCAAAAGCATCATAGCTCATGGCCTTCAAGAACATTTGAGCCTTATCCATTAATACCTTAGCAAGAATACCCTTGACTCCGCTTCTCGTCTCTAGAACAACGTCAGATTTCTTCAGATGTAGAGCTGCAGCAATAACCTCTGGTTTGAGCTCCTTCTCCAAGCCTGTGAAGGGTCTTTGATCAAGAACAGGTATACCCAGAAGTTTAGAGAACTCTTCCATGGTTGGAACCAGCTGATAATCAGGGAATGTAAAGCAATGGTGCTTAGGGTCAAAGAACTGGAACAGAACACTCATCATGTCTTCATTGAACCCTGAAGTGACTAGATCCAATAGGTGACCATGTCTCTTGATGAACTGGGAGTGATCAGACAATTGAGAAACCAACTCTTTAAGCTTGGGAGGTATCCCCACAAAGTTGATCCTGATGGTGTTTCTACGAGCAGAAGCCATGACCTGCAACAAAGAACAAAGATAAATCCTTTGGTCCTTGAAATGGTTAGTGAAAATGCTATGCTTATGATGCATGATGATGTCATGATGTTATGTTCAATCAAAGACATGTGGCACACACAAACAAGTCACACCATAGCCCTAGGTTTAAAGGCTTGCATGAGGTTTAAAGGTAAGTACCCTCCCCTGAAGTTTAGATGGTTCATCCTGTCCTACAAAAGTAACCAGGTTCTAAGGGATCTCAATATCATTGATCCTTCACAAGGGTGGTTGATCAGAAGGCAACTTACTTGCCAACCAAAACCCTCCAAGTTTAAGATCTCAATGAGCGTAGTATCGAGTGTAAACCAACTTCAGTCTGCACCAAAGCCGGTTACCTCACTACTTTCTAAAGGCCAAGATGAGTTAAATAGGGTTCTAAAAGTTAGTTAGTGCATTGACAACATATGGCAGCCTCATATTATCCTCAACTTGACTTAAGGAACATAAGCACCAACCAAGAAGTCGCACTAACTATGGCCACCAGATCAACCGTATCGATATACGTCGTACAGTTTCCTTGGTCTATTGCCATTTACCTAAGGTACACTAGATCCGGGTTAGGACCTTTCACACATAAGAGCACCCCAACAAGATAATATAAAGCAATCAAGGTAAACAATTTAAAGTGATCTAATTCCTAAGGGTACCCCTCTTAAATTTAAATCCCCAGCAGAGTCGCCAGTTCTGTAACACGGTGGGAGAACTGACTTTAAGTAATGTTGCGGATAGCAAGAGTCGCCACCGACTTTTATTTTATCCATAAGAAAAGGGTATAAAAGAACAGGAAAGACCTTAGAGATATTTTTGGGTCCGGGGGGTAGGTTATGTAAAGGGAAGGTGTTAGCACCCTTTACATCCATGGTTATCCATGGGCTCTTAGTTACTTAGCTCACTTTAAATTGTTTTTTGAAAGTGTAGTGTGTGAATAGAAAAATTTTCAGAATAGTTAATAATAATCCATGTTTGGATGTGTAAAAAACTTGTTTGAAATTTGTTTAAGTGTTTGAAAAGTTTGAATAGTGAGCAAGCACATAAGAGGAACCTACCCTAGAATTTAAAGTCTTTCTTGTTCTTTATCCTTTCCTTGGTAAGACTATCCCTACTATTAAGGAGTAGGTAGTCATTACCTTGGATGTAAGGGACATGTGAGGGACAATCTGGTTATGAAGGCAACTGTGGGGTGTATTAAGCACATATAAGGGACTATCATCATTTTTCGAAGGGACTCGATTCGTATAGGCAACCATGAGGGACTTGATGATTTTTATTTTTAGGGACTTGCTTTATACACCCCACTTGACCATTATTCGTAGGCAACTTGAGGGATAACCTTAGAAATGTGAGACGGCGATTAAAAATCGACTTACGTGTGTGTGAGTGTTTAATTTAATTATCTTATATTAACATGATCTAAATTAATTTTAAGAACATACATGTTTTTGCACTCCCTAATTACTAATCATAATAATAATAATTATAATATTACAAAATTTACATCCAAGAAGCAATTACAAAATTATAATAATAAGCAAAATAAATAGCAAAATAAATAATAAATAAATAAGCAATAAATAATAAAAAATAAATAATAAGGGTTAGTGATAATGATAAAAATATAAGGTTAGTAGAAACAAAATAATAATAGTAATAATTAGAAATAATAAACAAGGTTAGAAACATAATAATAAAAATATAATAATAAATAATAATATGGTTAGTAAATAATAAAGATTAATGAAATATATAAAGTTAATAAAGCAAAATAAATAATAATAAATAAAATTAATCAAAATTATAAGAATAAGAAATTAATAAATTTTCATATGAACAATTATATTTAAAAAGAAATATGAACAAACAATTATTTTAATTTACAAGATTTAATTTCTAATAGCATGAAATATATTTTCATCTTATATGAGAAAAATAATTTATAATTATATTTACAATATTTTCATGAATCATACTAAATAAATAAGTATACATTATAATTATATTAATAATTAGAAAATAAAATTATTTAGAAAAAATAGAATTAGGTTTTATTTTAGAAAATATTTTTTAGGGTTTGAGAATTAGGGTTTATATTTTTAGGGTTTTATTAGAAAATAATCTTAGGATTTAATTTATAATATAAAATCACATACATATATTTATAATTTAATTACAAGGTTCAAAAATTAATATATTTTTAGAAATTAAAAAACAACAAACATGCCATATTATCATTTTTTATTATTTATAAACATATATTCCAAAAATTATATTTAATTTAAGATTATAACACATAAAACAAATAAAATAAGAAAAAAGTATAAAAAAAACTTACCTGACTGGGGTTTGAACCCAGGTCAGTCTGTTTCCCAGTAGCATGCCCTACCACCAAGCCAATCCACACGCAGGCAATGAATGAGAAGGAGAAATTGGTTTTATTCTTTGTCTTGTAAATCCAGAAAAATAATGACACAAAAAGGCCTGGGGTGGGATTTGATCCCAGGACCTTTATACACTCACACACGCGCATCACCACCCGGCTGGAAGAGCCAATCTGGAAATATGGTAGCCACAATGCATAATATATTAAGACTAAAAGTTAAACATAAAAAATAAGAAAAATTGGTTGAGTCCAGGATTCGATCCCTGGCCCTCAGCATCATACGCACATCCACTCACCACCAGACCAACCGTACATTGGTGTTACAAAACTGAAACATATACATTATAATATATTAAAACAATTCAAATTTAGAAAACGCGCCAGAACCACTTCGTCTTCAACCTTGGATTCGTAGGATTACCTGCGAATTTTATTTCGAAGCTACCTGCGAATTTTCATGCACATGAAACCTGCGTTTTTCAAACCATATCCAAACAACATAATTTTATCAAATTGATCACATATTTGCAATCCTCATACAACACACAATCCAATTATAGTCTCAAAATTGATTTATCTTGGCTGAATCGAAAGATCCCAAATTTAACTCAAGAACCCTAGCTATGGCATCTCACGGGTTTCTCATGGTTACTTTGATTTTTTTGCCCAGAATCAATCTATACATCACCACAATCAACAATATGAGGTTAGAAATCATTAACAATACACGAATAAGCAGAATCGAAAAATTGAAATTCAAGGGAAAATTTGATTCGGGTTCATCAATGTGTGATGCTATGAGGCAATGTAATGATCAGTTTATGTTCCATGATGATCAAGGAAGCCAACCATGTCCATAAAATACCTTGTAGAGCCTTGGAATAGAGAATCCGAATCTCACTTTTTTGATGAATTTTTGAACAATGAACTTACCTATGGGCTGCTGGAATTCGTGAGCTAGGGTTATGTTTATGATCTATACTTATATGGGAGTGAATTAGGTCAGAAATATGTCTTCATTGTGTGGAGATTTGGATCCAAAAAGATTGAAAAAGATGGTGTCATGAAATTCAAATATTGGCTCATGAATGCTTGCTATTTTTGGAGAGATCACATGATTTCTTTCTCTTTAAGCTTCAATCACTAATTATGATTTTCTAGAAACATTATCCAAATAAAATCCTTAATTTTCATATTTTATTTATATTTAAAATGATTTTTAATGATTTAAATCAAAATAAATAGAAATAAAAATAATAAAAATCAGATTTTAAGTGATTTGGGTCGTGCATAGTGTTAAGAGATGGATTGGATCACAACTTAGCAAGCCCATTTGGAAGGAATTACTTTTAAGCCTCCATTTTCATCATGAACCATCACAAATTTTCCCAACTTTGCAAGGGCACATCTCCCTCAATTTTAAGGGTATGAGGGTGTTCTTGGACTTTTTGGAAAGCTTGAAGAGTCCTCTAAACAACCCCATTGGTTTCAGGTCCATATCATTTACCAATCTCAAGTTATGCCCTTTTGAAGTTGTTGACTTTTTGTTGACTTTTGAAATGACCTATAATGTCTTAGACCATATCTTTCAAATGAAGCATTTTTGGGCTTAACTTTCAACATCAAAATTGTAGAGAATTCAATTTTCTTCAAAATGAGCTTTGGATGGAGACTTGGTGATGAAGTATGTGAAAGTTATGGCTGGTCAAAGTTCAGTTGACTTTTACTGAGGAAACCCTAATTTAGAAACTCCTGATTATTGATGATCTGGAATCTCCTTGATGAATCATGATCAACCCTTGATCAAATTATGAATTTTACTTCATATACTTGATGTTGGCAAAAAATCATGAAGTTTGACTTTGGTTTGACCACAGTTGACCTCAGTTTGACTTTTTAACTGCATTGACTGATTTTGACTTGTCTGATCATCTGACTGAGCAAACTTTTGAGAAAAGTCTTGAAACTTGTCATGGGGGTTATTATACACATATAAGATGTTATGGAACTCACTTGAGGTATTGGAAGTCCATTTAGCCTGATTAAAGTCAAAACCCTAGTTTTGGATGCACTGCTTAGGAGGTGCATTGTCTGAGGGAATTGTCAACTTCTTTAACCAATTGTGAACTTTGTGAACCTTGTGAATCTTCATAAGATGTCTTGTGATACTCATGGGAGGTATTGTGAAGCTTGTGAACCTTGTGAACCTCATGAAGTGGTTTTGTAGACTTCATGAACCTCAGGAAAGCTTTGTGATCATTGTGAATCTTGTGAACCTTGTGAACCTTCATAAAGTAACTTGTAGACTTCATGAACTTCATGAAAAGGTCTTGAAGATGTTGAATAACTTGTGAACCTTGTGAACCTTCAAGAAGTAACTTGTAGACTTCATGAACCTCATGCAAGGTGTTGAAGATGTTGTGGGACTTGTGAACCTTATGAACCTTCAAGAAGTGACTTGTAGACTTCATGAACTTCATGAAAGGTTAGGCAAGTGTTGGAGAACTTGTGAACCTTGTGAACCTTCTTAGAACACAAAGTCTTGTATTGTGAGGGCAAATTTTGGGGTGCAACAACAGCAGATGTTTTATTTATGTTCAAGGCCTCAAACCCTTGACTCATTGTCTCGTGGATCTCCCCATCCATCTCAATGTATTTGTATGTAGCCAGATGGCTAACAAAAATATCCTCCTCTCCACAGATAGTAACGACTTGACCCTCCCACTCGAATTTTAACTTCTGGTGAAGGGTTGAGGTCACGGCGCCAGCGGCGTGAATCCATGGCCTACCCAATAGACAGCTGTAGGCAGGCTGTATATCCATCACGTAGAAGGTCGTTTTGAAAGTTTGTGGGCCAATCGTTATGGGCAACTCAATCTCGCCCAGAACCGATCTCTTAGAACCATCAAAGGCTCTTACTACCAGGTTGCTGGGACGTAATGCCAATCCGTCATACTCTAGCTTCACAAGGGCTTTTTTAGGTAAGACATTGAGGGATGATCCTGTGTCTACCAGCACATGGGAAAGAACTGCACCTTTACATTCCATGGTAATGTGCAAAGCCTTGTTATGATTGCGGCCTTCAGTAGTCAAATCAGTGTTGGTGAACCCTAGTCCATTACTAGCATTAACATTCCCAACCACAGCTTCCAACTGATTGACTGTGATATCTTCTGGCACATAAGCTGCGTGCAAGACTTTTAGTAATGCGTTCCGATGAGCCTCGGAGCACATAAGCAATGATAGAATAGAGATCTTGGAAGGCGTCTGGTGAAGCTGGTCCACTATCCTGTATTCACTTTTCTTGATGATTCTCATGAATTCATCAACTTCTTGATCAAAGGGTGTTTTCAAAGCTTCTTTAACAATTCGCTCTTCTTGCACCAAGCTCTTACCTTTTGCCTTGGCAGCAGCTTCTGCTTCGGCAGTGGGTCTTTGAGTTTGCGGAGCAAAGAGATGTCCGCTTCGAGTGAAGCCTCCGCCTCCTCCCACATTATCTATTTGTGGTGCAGGGGTTGATGATTCAAGAGTGATTTTCTGTCCTCCGCAGTATAGATCAGAGCCGTAATGCCAAGGGATGGCATTACTGCTTTCATAAGGTACTGGCCCAGGCACCGTGATGGTGACTGGGCTGATGGCAGCTGCAGAAGGGACTGTGATAGTCTGTGGATCATAGTATATTGTGACTGGTGCTCTGATAGGGGTGGCACTTTGTGAGTTGTAGGCAGAATCATTTTCAGGATCATAATAAATCGTAACTGTTGCGACATTTGCTGATGAAGTTGTAGGAGACATTGTTGGAAGGATGGGTGTTGTTGTTGTAGGAGTTTCTGAATGAAGTGGTACTGAAGTTGTAGAAGGGATGTTTGTTGATATCTGGCCCGTTGAAGTAACAGATGAAGCATTTGTTGAGGAGATTGAAGAATTGCTTGGAACAATGGTTGTTGTATTTGTAGAAGACACGGGAATTGTTGCTGATGAGATTGCTGGATTGGTAGGAATTGATGTTGTGATTTGAAGCAGGCCACTCTGGATGAGACCATCTATGCCATCTCTCAAGTTATCACATCCATTCACTGAAATGTTGCAGTAAGCACACCCTAGCTCACATCCCGGGAACATTTGACATTCGAGTTGAGCTTTAATCTCCACCAACGGTGTCCGAATCTGACCCACACTGGTTATTAAGTAAGACGGCTTGTCTTCTTCAATAGCATTGATTCTGGGACCTCCGTGGTTTGGCATAGGGTTCTTGTTAACATTCGGTGGTGGTGCAAAGTTCAGAGCTTTAGAGTCTACCAAGTCCTGTACCTTCATGTGCAAAGCTCTGCACTTTTTTGTACTGTGGCCAGGTGCATTTGAGTGAAAAGCACATCTGGCGTTGGAGTCGTAATTTCTGGGTAGAGTGGTGGGATCTGGAGGTGCCAACGTCCTTAGCTCAACCAGGTTGAGTTTCAGGAGTTGTGGCAGTAATGTGGCATATGGCATAGGGATCGGATCGATCACCCTATTGGCCTGAGAAGGTCTCTGTTGGAACGGTCTTTGCTGATTGTTGTTGTTGGTGTTGTTGTAGTTTCTCTGAGGAGGATACTGAGTTTGTTGCTGATAATTTTGCTGCTGTGGTTGATAAGCTGGTTGTGGATGAATTGGAGCGGGAATGGTGACTGCTGCCACAGACCTATGAACATATTGGGGCCTGCCCCTGCTGGCGTGGATAACATTGGTCTCACCAGTTCTTCTTGGGCCCACAAAAGGCTTCCTTGTGTTGCTGGATGAGCTGTCACCGTTGTCAGAAATCTTGCCCATCTTTAACAGGCTCTCAATTCTCTCTCCAGCTATAACGACATCTGCAAAGCTAGTAGAAGAGAAAGCAGCCAGCCTATCAATGTATGTTCCTTGGAGGGTGTTCATAAACATATCTGCCATCTCCCTCTCTGACATAGGTGGCTGGACAGCAGCAGCAAGCTGTCTCCACCTTTGGGCGTACTCGCGGAAGCTTTCCCTGGATGACTGTGACATCCCCATCAGGAGGGTCCTGTTGGGTGCCATATCCAAATTGTACTGGTATTGTCTAATGAAGGCCTCTACCAAATCCTTCCAACACCTGATGGTTGCTCTAGTCAGATGTGAGTACCATTCCCTTGACGCTCCAGTTAAACTATCCTCAAAATAAAACATCCATAGCTTCTCGTCCATGGTATATGCTTTCAACCTCCCCAGAAAGGATTGTAAGTGGGTCCGTGGGCAGGAGGTCCCGTTGTATTTCTCAAAACAAGGAGGCTTAAACTTATGGGGAATCCTGACCCCGTCCACTAAGCCCATGTCCATAACATCAAAACCCAAAGAGTTTTGAGACTCCAAGGATCTTAATTTTTCAGCAATTTCATCCAGCCTTATGTCATAGGCTTCTTCCCCAGCACCCATTACTGTGAACTGATCCTCCTGGGGGTCTTCTTGTAGCACTCTGCCTGCAGTGGCAGTTCCTTGTACATTAGCAGGAATGTTGATCTCTGGATGAAGGTGGGGTCCAAATACAGGGGGGTTGACATGAGGTTGGACCCTCTCATTGTTGCTTGTCCCAGCAGTCCCTAGATGGGGATCTTCTTGATTCTGCCTTTCTACCATTGCTCTCAATCTCTCTTGGCTCTGAGCCATATTGTTCATCACTTCCATAAACTGCGTCATCTGAGTTCTCATTTCCAATCTTTCATTGGCCATTTGGTTCCTGACCTCTGCAAGGTCCTGTTGTACCTGGTCCATTTGTATGCCCGGAAGGTTGTTACGGGTTGGATATCGGTGTGGACGGTTGAGTGGAAATACCCGACGTCGAGCAATAGTTCCTGAATATCACAACAGAGTTAGAAACAACAACAAAATAGACCTACAAAACAAACAAAGGGTTAGCATGCAATGCAGTATGCTTATTCGTTTCCAAGGTATCCGGCTTGGCACTTGGTTTTGACCTTTCCAGACCCTTGAAGATGCTGTTGATGTTGCTTTTGAAGTAAACTCAGATGGAACGAACTGATACATATATTACAAAAAAGCAAATGATACATAGTTTGTTCTTTACAAAACATGCCCTCTGAGGGGTCAAAATACATCATAAGAAAATAAAAGTACATGAAATGAAAGCAACAACAAGCAAAAGTCAGACACCAAGACCAAACTCATCCTCCTGAACTTCCTTGAGAAGTGCTTCAGTCACAGGATCAGCTGGACGCTCCGTGAGATTCCTGATAAGGAGATTCTGGGTAGTAACAGCTGCAGTTAGCTTCTTGTGTTGACTCTGGTCCTTTGACCTCTTCACTCCAGCTCTGATCTTCAGCTCTGAGATCTCCCTCTGGGCTGCTGCCAGGGCTTCTTGCTGCTCTTTTGCACTAGCTTCCAGCTGCTCAATCTTGTCCTGAGTCCTCTTATGTTCCAGAGTACGAGCCTCGGTGATCCTGACCCACCTAGCTTGACTCTCCTTCAGATACAAGTCAGTCCTGGCCTTCTGGAACTGGGCTTCCTTGCAAGCATTCTTCAAGATCTGCTCTCCAGCCCTAGACTTCTTGATGTAATCCTCAGACTTCTCAATTTTAGCCAGATGCTCCACCTTCAACTTTTCCAACCTTTCAATATCCAACCTACCATCACTCCTCTCCCAGAGGGTCTTCTGTAAAGCCTGAGTCAACTTCTCATTTCTTTCTTTCAAACTCTCAAACTCCTCTAAGCTAACAGTGGCAGGAGGTGGTGCTGAGGATGGTCCAGGAATATCCTCCATGGTAAAGGGCATCCCAGAAAATTGAGCCCTGGCATGGGACCACTCATAGTATTGTGCTGATGCCACATTGTTGCACTTCCCCAGAATGGTTACTCCTTTAGTCTGAACATTGTCCCAGGCCCAGGCTGCTTGCCTGACAATAGCCAGATTAGGCTTGTTCTCACAGTAAAGAGTCTCAGCCAAATCTTGTGCCTTAGGAGTGTGGACCAATGCATAGCCCAGTTGTCTTTTGAATAGCAGGGGGTTGTAATTGATGCAACCCTTAACTCCTATCAGGGGTACATTGGGAAAATGTCCACAACTGGTAATGATATCCCTGCCCTTGGTGCTTTGAGTGCACCACCTGATATCAGCTGAAGTTAAAGCAGTGAGTCTTCTAGCCCAGTTTCTCTGCTGATGAGGATTCAAAAATGCATCTGTTTTGGGCAAATGCTTGAGAAGCCAAGTATGGAACAAAGGAGCACAACACCTCACTAATCTTCCCCTCTGCTTTTCATTCCTCTGGTGTACTGAGTAGTAGAAATCCCCCAATAAAGTGGGCACTGGGTTCCTCAGAATAAAAAGATGGATTGCATTCTTGCTAATGAATCTAGGCTCATCTGCAAATAATATAATCCCATATATGCTCAGGGCCAATAGAGCACAGGCTGCTTTCCACTCTCCTAAAGAAGCCTTCAGGGTAGCTTGAGAGATCAAGAAATCCAGATGCAAGCCAGAGATTCCAGCCTTAGTAGTCATATGCTGCCCAATCAGAACTGGTTCCAGATGCAATGCCTTTGCTATCTCCTCATTACTTGGGAAAGCCATCTCAGGGTTGAAGGGGACTCCAGCCCTGATAGGTATACCAATCAACGATGAATATTCTTCCAATAAAGGGCCCAACTGAAAATCCTGAAAAGTGAAACACCTCAGAGGGGGATCATAGAACTGCAAGCAAGTATGAATCAAGCTCCTCTGTGAAGGGTCCAAATCCATAACCACATCAAGTATGCTTCCATAGTGTTCCCTGAACAGTGGTATATGGTCTGGAGTAATCAGGGTCTGAATCCTCCTGATGTCAGCTAGCTCAGGCTGAAAGAAGTGGTAGGAGATATTACTCTTCT
This sequence comes from Lathyrus aphaca, assembly GCA_963966055.1. Taxonomy (NCBI): domain Eukaryota; kingdom Viridiplantae; phylum Streptophyta; class Magnoliopsida; order Fabales; family Fabaceae; genus Lathyrus; species Lathyrus aphaca. Next base: position 40,069,364 of record OZ014519.1, on the reverse strand, counting down.
TAGGTGCCATGATGTTGAGGATGAGATGAGACAGGTGCTGATGATAACACTGAAAAAATGGGCCACTGATTGGCTGGTGCAGGTGACTGAAGCAGGTAGCTGATAACTGAAGAAGATACTGATGAAGATAGCTCTATACTGATGATGGGGTCAAAACCAAGCCAAAATGAAGTATGGATACCCTGAAAAACAAATAAGCAAATGTCAAAATGATGCAATGACGATGTATGCAAATGATATATACCTTACTATCCCCAGCGTACGGGAGGTTATCTATACCTTGCCATCCCCAGCATACGGGAGGTGATATATACTTTATTATCCCCAGCATCCGGGAGGTTATCTATACCTGGCCATCCCCAGCATATGGAAGGTTATGTACAATATATTCTTCAACAACGAATCGGGATTTATTTTCCCTGGCCAGCAGTTGTTATATGAAGACATCCAGACGCTTCCGGCAGTATCATATCATACATACATCATTTACATCATACCATAGCATACATATCCATAGATACATAATACATTTACTTAGGTGCATCATACTATGCATGCATACATATTGCATAAACTAACATTCTCTTTGCAGGATAGTTATATGCAGATAAAACAATATCAACAATTCACAACGGGTCAGAGATGATCCATACATTACTCAAGATGTCCTCGGAGAGTAGACAAACGGTCTGTACAAAGATCCATTCCCTAATCCAGGATATTTACAGAAGATTTCATCTATCTGGTCTTGAATAGCAGGCAAACGATCTGTACAAAGATCCAGTCCCTGGTTCAAGATATTTTCAGAAGATTTAATCCATTTCCTCGGAGAGTAGGCAAACGGTCTGTACAAAGATCCATTCCCTAATCCAGGATATTTTCAGGAGACTTGATCCTGACACTTTTTGTCCTCGGAGAGTAGGCAAACGGTCTGTAAGAAGATCCATTCCCTAATCCAGGATATTTCCAGAAGATTTCATCTATCTAGTCTTGAATATCAGGCAAACGGTCTGTACAAAGATCCATTCCCTGGTTCAAGATATTTTCAGAAGATTTAATCTATTGGCCCTTGAATAGCAGGCAAACGGTCTGTACAAAGATCCATTCCCTGGTTCAAGGTATTTTTCAAAAGAACAAATCATGACGTTCTTTTGACCTTGGAGAATAGGCAAACGATCTGTAAAAAGATCTATTCCCTAATCCAAGATATTTCCAGAAGAGATAATCGTCACGAAGATTTATTTCTACTGGTCTATTCAACAAATTCAAAGGATAAACGATTCAGAGACGGCCTATACGAAGACCTAGTACTGAGATCCAGTATCAACATAAAGCTATCACCACATCCAGTTCTTTAGATGGCATCTCTAAGCCCATCTCCAATTCTTCCAAGTGGCATCTTTAAGCCCACTCAAGCATATACAACCAAACATCAATATCATTCTATGCACTGGTGAGTGCAAATTTTTGGGCTTTTGTGTTCAATCCCCTTCAACCTTCCAGGTCACGACTGGCAAATATACCAATCTAACCCCTCAGGTTTCAGAAAATTGAACAGGGGCAGCTGTTGCACCCCAAAATTTTCCCTCACAATACAAGACTTTGTGTTCTAAGAAGGTTCACAAGGTTCACAAGTTTCTCAACACTTTCAAGACCTTCCCTGAGGTTCATGAAGTCTACAAGCTACTTTATGAAGGTTCACAAGTCTCTCAACACTTACAAGACCTTTCATGAGGTTCATGAAGTCTACAAGTCACTTTATGAAGGTTCACAAGTCTCCCAATGCTTTCAATACCTTTCATGAGGTTCATGAAGTCTACAAGTCATTTCATGAAGGTTCACAAGGTTCACAAGATTCACAATGCTTTCAAAGCCTTCCTGAGGTTCATGAGGTCTACAAAGTCACTTTATGAGGTTCACAAGGTTCACAAGCTTCACAATACCTCCCATGAGTATCACAAGACATTTTATGATGGTTCACAAGGTTCACAAAGTTCACAATTGGTCAAAAGAGTTGACAATTCCCTCAAACAGTGCACCTCCTAAGCAGTGCATCCAAAACTAGGGTTTTGACTTTAATCAGGCTAAATGGATTTCCAAGACTTCAAATGAGATTCATAACATCTTATATGTGTGTAAGAACTCCCATGACAAGTTTCAAGACTTTTCTCAGAAGTTTGCTCAGTCAGATGACCAGATAAGTCAAAATCAGACAATGCAGTTAAAAAGTCAAACTGAGGTCAACTGTGGTCAAACCAAAGTCAAACTTCATGATTTTTTGCCAACATCAAGTATATGAAGTAAAATTTATCATTTGATCAAGGGTTGATCATGATTCATCAAGGAGATTTCAGATCATCAAGAATCAGGAGTTTCTAAATTAGGGTTTCCTTAGTAAAAGTCAACTGAACTTTGACCAGCCATAACTTTCACATACTTCATCACCAAGTCTCCACTCAAAGCTCATTTTGAATGAAATTGAATTCTCTACAACTTTGTGTCTCACAAGCCAAGCCCAAAAATGCTTCATTTGGAAGGTATAAGCTAAGACATTATAGGTCCTTTTGAAAGTCAACAAAAAGTCAACAACTTCAAAAGGGCATAACTTGAGATTGGTAAATGATATGGACATGAAACCAGTGGGGTTGTTTATAGGACTCCTCAAGCTTTCCAAAATGTCCAAGAACACCCTCATAGAATTAAAATTGAAGGATGTGTGCCCTTGCAAAGTTGGGAAATTTTGAGTTGCTTTATGATGAAAAAGGAGGTCTAAAACCAATTTCTTCCAAATGGGCTTGCCAAATGATGACCCAATCCATACATTGACCTCATGCACGACCCAAACCATTAAAAATCAGAATTTTTATTATTTTATTTTTATTTATTTTGATTTAATTCATTAAAAATCATTTTAAATAAAAATAAAATATGAAAATGTAATATTTGATGGAGATTGAGTTTCTAGAAAGTCTTAAATGTTGATTGGAATTGAAGAGGAATGAAATCATAAGATTGGTCCAAAAATAGTAAGCCGTCATACAAGAATATTTGATTTTCAAGGCATGATCAACTTGGATCTTTTTATATCAATTTTTCCACACAACCATTCAATTTTATGACCTAAATTCACTCACCTATAAGTACTAAACACAACTCAATCACCAAGCCACGGATTCGACAGCCTAAGAGTAAGTTTACCTTGTTCAAAAACCTCTCCACAACTCACATTCGGATTCTTTGATTCAAGGCATTAGAAGGTAAAACAAGAACATAGCAAGCTTCCTTGGACATCCTTGATCATGAACCATCCCTCATACGCATCAAAAACATGTCATGATGCTTAACCCGAAGCTTACTTGTTCTTGAAAATATGTTTTTCGATTCCATTAATTTGCTGCATATTATTGAATTTTGTTTGCATAATCTTGTTTTTGGTGTTATGTAGATTGTTTCTGGATCATTAAACCAAAGCTTCACTGCCTAAATCACAATCGGCCATGATTAGGGTTTGAACCTTCAAATTAGGGTTCTTCAATTCGTTAAGTATAAATGAATTTTGGGAACATAGGAATGTTGTATGGACTGTGAGGATTATAAAACACTAATTAATTGAAAGAAACCGTACTTCTTTGTGGATGTTTGGTTTTCGCAGGTTCAAAACAATGAAGAACTCGCAACAAATTTCGCAGGAAAAAAGGCAGCAAGATTCGCAGGAAATCTGAAGAAGATGAAGTTGGCTTGGCGCGAATTTCATATTTGAAATTTTGTTTTAAAATATTATTTTATTATTCTGGTTATTTATCACCCCATGTTGTGTGGTCCAGTGGAAAGTGGCGTTGGTGTTTGGTTGCAAGACCTGTGTTCGAATCCTGGTCTTGTACCATTATTTTTTTCTATTTTTCAGGTTAACTATGAATCATCATATATTATGTTCTCTTGCCACACCATTATCAGATTTGCTCACCCAGCCGGATGGTCATGCGTGCTTGCTTGTATTCAAGAGGTCCTGGGTTCAATCCTCCCCCAGGCCTTTTGTTTCTTTTATTTTCCTGGATTTTTTGGGACAAAGAACAAAACCAATGGAACTCACTTCTTTGCTGCCTGCGCGTTGATGGCCCAGTGGTGTATGCAATTGTTGGCAAGCATAAGGGACTGGGTTCAAACCCCAGCCCCATCAGGTTTTTGCTTTCTCATTCTTTTTCTTTGTTTTTTTTTTAATTTAATTAATATCTTATATAAAATAACTTTAAATAATAAATTATACTCTCCTATTATTTTCCATATTATATTAAAATAATTTCTAAACTATAAAATGTACATATTATGTTTTCAAAATTCAAAAATTAATTTTTATTATTATGTATTTTAATTGTAAAATGTATATATGTATTATTTAAATAAATTATAATTATAAAATAAACACTAAAATATTTTTCTAACAAAACCCTAATTTTGAAAACCTTAATTTATTTTCTAAAATATAAAAAGCTAATTTTATCTTATGATTTAAATTTATAACTTTTGTAAATATAATATTTAATATAAAATTTTGTAAATATGATTAATTTTTGTAAATATAATCTTTAAATATAATTATAACTTATTTTTCTTCATATAATATGTAAATATTTTTCTAATTTGTTTATAATCGAAATTATATATATAAATAATTTTTAATATGTGTTTAGAAATAATTGAACCTATAATAATTAAATTTTGTAATTATAATATGTTTAAAAATAATTTACAAATTTGTACATAAATTAAAATGTTATAATTATTTAATTGTTCATATTTTTAAATAAATGTCTATATTAAAAATCTAATTTTGTGTTTATTATTTTCATCATGTTATTATAATATTTTTAATTCTATTTATTACTAACCATATTATTACTAATCCATTTATTTTATTATTATGCTTATTATTATTATTTCACTAACCTTATTTAATTTATTATTATTATTACTAACCCCTATTATATTTATTATTGCCTAATATTTATTTTTGCTTATTATTTATATTTATTTATTTGCTATTTATTTTAATTGCTCATTATAATTATTATGTAATTGCTCCTTGGTGTAAATTTTGTAAATATTTAATTTATTTAATTTATATGCTATGGTTAGTAATTTAGGGAGTGTAAACATGTATTGGATTTAAAATCAAATTTAGATCATTTTAATTAAAGATAAATAAAATTAAACACTCACACACGTAAGTCGATTTTTAATCGCCATCTCACTTTCTAGGGCTATCCCTCAATGTTGCCTAATAATAAGGTCAAGTGGGGTGTATAATGCAAGTCCCTTAAAAAAGAAAAGTCATCAAGTCCCTTAATGATTGCCTTTAAAGATCAAGTCCCTTTTCGAATAATGATGACAGTCCCTCCTAAATGCTCAATACACCCCACAGTTGCCTTCATAAAACAGATGTCCCTCATATGTCCCTTACATCCAAGGTAATGACTACCTAATCCTTAATAATAGGGATAGTATTACCATTTAAGGATCAAGAACAGAAAAGACTTAAACTTTAGGGTAGGTACCTCATAGTTGCTTGCTCACTTCATTCAAAACTTTTCAAACACTTCACCAATTTCAAACAATTTTCAAAAAGCAAGTTTTTACGCATCCGTACATGGATCATTATTAACTCTTATGAAAATTTTTATTCACACACTTCACCTTTTCAAAAACAATTCAAAGTGAGCTAAGTAACTAAGAGCCCATGGATAACCATGGATGTAAAGGGTGCTAACACCTTCCCTTTACATAACCTACCCCCCGGACCCAAAAATCTTTTAAAGGTCTTTCCTGTTCTTTTATGCCTTTCCTTTGGATAAAATAAAAGTCGGTGGCGACTCTTGCTATCCGCAACATAACTAAAGTCAGTTCTCCCACCGTGTTACAGAACTGGCGACTCTGCTGGGGATTTAATATTAAAGAGGGGTACCCTTAGGAATTAGATCACTTTAAATTGTTTGCCTTGTTTGTTTTATATTATCTCGTTGGGGTGCTCTTATGTGTGAAAGATCCTAATCCGGATCTAGTGTACCTTAGGTAAATGGCAATAGACCAAGGAAACTGTACGATGTATATCGATATGGTTGATCTGGTGGCCATAGTTAGTGCGACTTCTTGGTTGGTGCTTATGTTCCTTAAGTCAAGTTGAGGATAATATGAGGCTGTCATATGTTGTCAATGCACTAACTAACTTTTAGAACCCTAGTCATCCCATCTCGGCCCTTAGAAAGTAGTGAGGTAACCGGCTTTGGTGCAGACTGAAGTTGGTTGACACTCGATACTACGCTCATTGAGATCTTAAACTTGGAGGGTTTTGGTTGGCAAGTGAGTTGCCTTCTGAACAACCACCCTTGTGAAGGATCAATGATATTGAGATCCCTTAGAACCTGGTTACTTTGTAGGACAGGATGAACCATCTAACTTCAGGGGAGGGCACTTACCTTTGAACCTCATGCAAGCCTTTAAACCTAGGGCAATTGTGTGACTTGTTTGTGTGTGCCACATGTTTGAGATTGAGCATAACATCATGACATCATCATGCATCATAAGCATAGCATTTTCACTAACCATTTCAAGGACCAAAAGATTTATCTTTGTTCTTTGTTGCAGGTCATGGCTTCTGCTCGTAGAAACACCATCAGGATCAACTTTGTGGGCATACCTCCCAAGCTTAAAGAGTTGGTTTCTCAAGTGTCTGATCACTCCCAGTTCATCAAGAGACATGGTCACCTATTGGATCTAGTCACATCAGGGTTCAATGAAGACATGATGAGTGTGCTGTTTTAGTTCTTTGACCCTAAGCACCACTGCTTTACATTCCCTGATTATCAGCTGGTTCCAACCATGGAGGAGTTCTCTAAACTTCTAGGTATACCTGTTCTTGATCAAAGGCCCTTCACAGGCTTGGAGAAGGAGCTTAAACCAGAAGTTATTGCTGCAGCCCTACATCTGAAGAAGTCTGACATTGTTCTAGAAACGAGAAGTGGAGTCAAGGGTATTCTTGCAAAGATGTTGATAGAGAAAGCTCAGTTGTTCTTGAAGGCCATGAGCTATGATGCTTTTGAGGAGATCTTAGCCTTGCTGATATATGGCTTAGTATTGTTCCCCAATCCAGATCAGTTCATAGATGTTCATGCCATCAACATATTCCTGAGTCACAATCCAGTGCCTACATTGCTTGGAGACATCCTGCATTCCCTTCATACCCGTACTACAAGGGCAAGAGGAACTCTGATGTGCTGCATACCTTTGCTTTCTAGGTGGTTTATTTCTCACCTTCCTCGCTCAGTAATGAAGAATGAGAAAGGGTTCAGATGGTCCAAGAGGATCATGTCACTTTCTCACTCAGATATCCATTGGTGCTCCAGGTCTATGGAGAATGTCACCATCATTGACCGTTGTGGGGAGTTTCCTAATGTGCCACTTCTAGGCATAAGAGGAGGCATCACCTACAACCCCTCTCTAGCTTTACGACAGTTTGGTTACGCCCGGAGTGATGGTCCACATGACATGTTGATTCAGGGCATCGTGTTTGATTACGACAACGATCTTCAGGGTTACCGTCAGAGATTCATACGAGCATGGGGAAAAGTAAACAGGGTTGACAGCAAGACACTGGAGCCTAAGTACACTATTCCTATGGAAGCTTATCTCAGATGGGTACGATCTCGTGCTCAGACTCTCATGATGCCATATCCTGTCGTCCTACCAGTTACCATGGAACCTGTTGCTGAAGGAGACACAGCTTATACCATCCTTCACCCAGACATGCCTGCTGATATGGAAGACTTGCAGAGATCATGGATCCAACTGAAGGAGCAAAGGGATACTTTCGAGGCTCATTACAAAGCAAGCCAAGAAAGAGTCCTGGAACTAACAAAGCAACTTCATGAGGAACGAAACCTCAACTCATACCTCAATACAAAGAGGAAACGTCCATGGGAGACTTAAAACCCTATCTTTTGTACTTATTTCATTTCATTTTTTGTAAGCCTAAAAGGCAAAACAAAGTTATTACTAATAAAAGTTTACTTTCGTGTTTGTCTAAGCAAATTTAAATCCTGCGGTCCTTGAAAACATTGCATATGCATTCCCATATCATTTCATTGCATCACAGGTTTATAATTGTGCACAGGTTTCTCATCTTCTCGCTGTTTATTTCAGCAATGGCTCTTGAACAATCAGTTAAGGATCTCCAGGCACAAAATGCGCAGTTCCAAGAGCTGATCTTGAACCTGTCCAAGGGGCAGGATGAATTGAAGGCACTGCTGGCCAAGAAGACTAAGAAGACTAGAAGGTCTGCTGGTTTGATCAACATGGGAAGAAGGTTCAAAGGTCTTGCCAAGACCAAAGAACCAGCTGAAGTCTATGAATCTGAGGAATCTGAAAAAGAGGGAGGCAGTCTCCACAACACTATGGGGGACTCTGATTCTGAAGCTAATTACTACCATGAGCCTAACGAAGACAAATTCAAGATGCTGGTGGATAGGATGGATGCCATGGAGTTGCAGAAATCATCTGGGCTGGATTTTGAAGATTTGAGCCTGATATCTGGGGTAGTCATACCCATTGGTTTCAAGGTTCCTACCTTTGTTGTTTATGATGGGGTCTCTTGTCCCAAGCTGCATTTGAGGTCTTATGTCAGAAGGATTCAACCTCACACTGCTGATAAAAAGTTGTGGATCCATTTCTTTCAAGAGAGCTTATCTGGAGCTCAGCTGGAGTGGTATTATCAGTTGGAGAGTGCCAACATCAAAGACTGGAATGATCTTGCTGAAGCTTTCTATAAGCAGTACCAATACAATGCTGACTTAGCCCCCACTCGCATGCAGCTTCAGAGCATGTCAATGGGTGCCAAAGAAAGTTTTAAGGAGTATGCTCAGAAGTGGAGAGATTTAGCTGGAAGAGTTCAACCCCCTTTGACTGACAGGGAATTGGTTGATATGTTCATGTGTACGCTGAATGGTCCGTTTTACAGTCATCTCATTGGGAGCTCATCATCTGGCTTCACTGATTTGATCATGACAGGAGAGCGAGTAGAAAATGGTATAAAGAATGGTAAGATCCAAGTGGGTACTTCTTCATCAGGTGCTGCAAAGAAGCCTCCCACTAGGAAGAAAGAATCCAATGCTGTTTATGGTCAACCTGATCGTAACAGAAGGCATCAGTCTGTTAGTGCAGTTCATATTTCAAATCCAACTCCTGCAACAACAGAGCAGCCACAGGGCAACCAACAGAGGGCTAGAAGACAGTTCACGAAGATCAACATGTCAATGGCTCAGGCATTGCAACACTTGTTGAAGGCTGAACTCATTACCTTGAAAGAGGCTCCTCAGAATCCTAATGTTACCTCTCCCAGGTACAACCCCAATGCACAGTGTGCATTCCATTCAAACTGTCAAGGACATGATACTAATAACTGCTGGGTCTTGAAGAACAAAATTCAAGATATGATTGATGCTGGAGAGATTGAGTTTGATCCTCCGGGTACTCCAAATGTGATTACTGCCCCAATGCCAAATCACGAGAAGACTGTCAATGCCATTGAGGAAGATCTGCATATCCATTCAGTTGATGAGTTGACCACACCATTGTCTGTTATCAAGAAGAAGTTAGTACAAGCTGGGTTCTTTCCAGGTTGTCGTGAAGATTGTTTGTACTGTACTTATAAGCCGGATAGTTGCTTCAGATTGAGAGATGGAATTCAACGTCTCATGGATAAGTATACTATAGTGTTTGAAAGGAGGCCGTCCTCTGTGGATAGCATGGTAGATCATATTACGCAAAGTAGGAAGGTTGAAGAGGTTGACATGGTTGAAAAAATACCGGTAAGAATCACTTCAAAGGGGCCTATTAAAATCACTCATCAGGGTCCAATCAAAATTACTGCTGAAGGTCCTGTGAAGGTTGTTGCTGAAGCCAGAGTTGCTCCTGTGGTTACTACTACTCCTGGTCCTATCCCGTATACGTCTGACAAAGCTGTGCCTTGGCATTATGGATCTGATGTTTACATCCATGGGGTTAAGCAAGAGCCCTTAGCTGATGTGCCTGTTGATGTTGACAATATTGCTGGATCTAGTAAGGTCACACGTAGTGGAAGAGTCTTCTCTCCTCCAGTTGCTCCCAAGAATGCAGTTGCTCCTGCTGCTACTTCCACCACTGATGCTGGGGCAAGGGTCCTGTTATTGAGCCTGTATCTACTAATGTGCCAGCTGCTGATGATCTCTCTAAGCAGATGGAAGAAGTATTGAAAATCATTCGCAAGAGTGATTACGACATTGTTGATCAGTTGGGGCATACTCCCTCTAAGATTTCTATACTGTCCTTGTTGTTATGTTCTGAAGCTCATGCAAAAGCCTTGATCAAGTTTCTGAAGACTGCTCATGTACCCAGTGCAATTTCTGTTGACCAATTTGAGAACTGTGTTGCCCACCTGACCTATGACAATGGGTTAGGATTTTCTGATGCTGATTTGACCCCTGCCAAGAGGGATCATAACAGGGCCTTGCACATCTCAATTGAATGCAGGGGCACTACCCTGTCGCATGTACTGATAGACAATGGTTCCTCTTTGAATGTGTTGCCTAAGGAAGTCCTGAACAAGTTGAGTCCTGAAGATGCTGTGCTGAAGCCCAGTAATATTGTGGTAAAGGCTTTTGATGGTTCTAGAAGAGTAGTGCATGGGGAAATTGATCTTCCAATTAAAGTTGGCTCCCAGGTGTTTACTGCTACATTTTTTGTGATGGATATTCGTCCTTCGTACTCTTGTCTGATTGGTCGTCCCTGGATCCATGGGGCAGGTGCTGTAACCTCCACATTACATCAGAAGTTGAGATATCCGGTAGAAGGAAGGGTTGTTACTGTCTATGGAGAGGAAGAATACTTTGTCAGCCATGTGAATACTTTCAAGTACCTGGAAATGGAAGGTGAATACATTGAGACTCCGTGTCAGACATTTGAAGTGGTTCCTTGGGTTGTTAATGATTATGTAGCTCCTCCTGTTGCGAAGAAAGTTCCTATGGTCACCAGAAAACCTCCAACAATGGCAATGGCCTCCCTCAATGATGCTAGAGCTGTGGTGGATGAAGGTGGTTGTACTATTTGGGGTCAGCTTCCTGATATTCCATACAAGTCTGACAAGTTTGGTTTGGGTTTCACTGCAGAGTCCCAGAAGGCTGTTCGTCGTGCTCGTGCTGTTCGTATCACTAATCAAGGGATTATGAAGAACCAGATCAATGCTGTGAGAGATCATGATGAAGACTACAACCTGGATGCTTGGATTTTTCCTACAGTAGGTGCTGGACTCGATAATTGGAAAGCTGAAGATGTTATCCCTATCTCCTTTAGTCAGGAGTAAATACTATTACTGTGTCGTTGCTTTTTTTTAAGTTTGTAATTTACTGAACAATTAAAACTCTCAAGCCTTGTGCCTTACCCGGGGCACAATGGTGTGCTTGTTACGGGCTGTCATTTCATTTGCATACTTCATTCAATAAAATCAGTGGACGTTTCGTTTTCGTAAATATTGTGTTCCTTGTCTTTCTTTTCTTTTATTTTTGCTTTATCAGCTATGTGTTCTTACACACACCCACATCACTAAAATGCAGATCCTTATCCACTCTGGATCCTGTTGATAACAGTTCTACTATTGCCAATTATAATTTCGAGAATCCGATCTATCAAACTGAAGACGGAAATGAGGACGATTGTGAAGTATCTGTAGAGCTTGCTAGGTTGTTACAACAAGAAGAGAAAGCCATACAGCCACATGAAGAGCCGGTCGAAGTTGTGAATTTGGGAACTGAAGAAAACAGGAAAGAGGTCAAGATAGGGGCTGATTTAGAGGACAATGTCAAGAGCAGGTTGATTCAGATGTTACGTGACTATGTAGAGATCTTTGCTTGGTCTTATGAAGATATGCCAGGGTTAGATACAAACATTGTGGTTCATCGTTTACCAGTAAAAGAAGATTGTCGTCCAAAGAAGCAGAAGGTTCGTCGTATGCGTCCTGAGATGTCAGAAAAGATCAAAGCAGAGGTAATGAAACAGTTTGATGCAGGGTTCTTAGCTGTGACTTCTTATCCTCAGTGGGTTGCAAATGTGGTACCGGTTCCTAAGAAAGATGGTAAGGTACGTATGTGTGTGGACTACAGAGATCTGAACAAGGCTAGCCCCAAAGATGATTTTCCACTTCCTCATATTGATGTTCTGGTATACAACACTGCTCAGCATAAGGTATTCTCTTTTATGGATGGTTTCTCTGGTTACAATCAAATCAAGATGGCACCCGAAGATATGGAGAAGACAACCTTTGTGACACAGTGGGGCACCTTTTGCTATAAGGTGATGCCATTTGGTTTGAAGAATGCAGGGGCAACATATCAGCGTGCTATGGTGGCTTTGTTTCATGATATGATTCATCATGAGATTGAAGTATATGTGGATGATATGATAGCCAGATCCCAGAATGAAGACCAACATCTTGATCATCTGCACAAGTTGTTTGAGAGGTTGAAGAAATACAAGTTAAGATTGAACCCAAACAAGTGTACTTTTGGAGTTAGATCTGGAAAGCTCTTGGGTTTTATTGTCAGTGGAAAAGGTATTGAAGTGGATCCTGCAAAAGTGAAAGCAATACGAGAAATGCCAGCTCCCCGTACTGAGAAGGAGGTTAGAGGTTTCTTGGGACGATTGAACTACATTGCAAGATTTATTTCCCAATTAACTGCCATCTGTGAGCCAATTTTTAAGTTGTTGAAGAAAGATCAGGTGATGGAATGGAATGATGAGTGCCAGACTGCCTTTGATGAAATCAAGAGATATCTGCTAGAACCTCCAATTTTGATGCCACCAGTCGATGGAAGACCCTTGATTATGTACTTAACAGTGTTAGACAACTCAATGGGGTGTGTATTGGGGCAACATGACGAGTCTGGTCGAAAAGAGCAGGCAATATACTACCTTAGCAAAAAGTTTACCGAATGTGAAACAAGATACTCACTGCTCGAGAAAACTTGCTGCGCTTTGGCATGGGCTGCTCGCCGACTAAGACAGTATATGTTGACTCATACTACCTTGTTGATTTCGAAGATGAATCCAATCAAGTACATATTTGAGAAACCTGCTCTCTCCGGAAGAATTGCAAGATGGCAAATGATCTTGACAGAATATGACATACAGTATACTACTCAGAAGGCCATTAAGGGAAGTGTTGTTAGTGATCATTTGGCTCATCAAGCAGTGGATGATTACCAGTCAATGAGTTTTGAGTTCCCTGATGAAGACATTATGATTATTACCAAAGAACCTGGACAATATGACGGACCTGAACAAGGATCCCGATGGACTATGGTTTTTGATGGTGCTTCCAATGCACTTGGTAATGGTGTTGGTGTTGTGATTAGTTCCCCTGAAGGTTGTCATACCCCGATTACTGCCAGACTTTGTTTCTATTGTACCAATAACATGGCTGAGTATGAGGCATGTATCCTGGGTATTAAAGCTGCTATTGATATGAAGATTCAGTTCCTTGATGTATATGGAGATTCTGCCCTGGTAGTTAGTCAGATTAAAGGAGATTGGGATACCAAGCATGATAACCTCATTCCTTACAGAGAGCATGTGTTGTCTTTGATCCCACATTTCAGAGAGATTACTTTTAAACATATTCCACGAAGAAAGAATCAGTTGGCAGATGCATTAGCCACCATGGCATCCATGTTTGAGATCAGCTGGGATGATGAAGCTCCCAAGATTACTATTGATAGATTTGAAAAGCCTGCATACTGCAATGAGATTGACACTGAAGGGGCAGAGGAGAAGCCTTGGTTCTATGAAGTGAAAAGATATATTGAAGCTCAGGAGTTCCCTGAAGGGGCATCTGTCAAAGATAGGAAGTTTCTGAGAAGGTTTTCTGTTAAGTTCTTTCTGAGTAATGGCATTCTATACAAGCGCAATCATGATTCAACTATGCTTCGTTGTGTGGATAAGAAGGAAGCAATTGAGATCATGGAAGATATGCATGACGGGATCTTTGGCACTCATTCTAGTGGTCATACTATGGCAAAGAAGATTTTGAGAGCAGGTTACTATTGGTCTACCATGGAAGCTGATTGCTATCAACATTCTAGAACATGTCACAAATGTCAAATCTATGCTGATAAAGTCCATGTACCTCCATCACCATTGAATGTGTTGACTGCTCCTTGGCCCTTTGCCATGTGGGGCATTGATATGATTGGTGAGATCAAGCCTACTGCTTCTAATGGGCATCGTTTCATCCTGGTTGCTATTGATTACTTCACGAAGTGGGTGGAGGCAGCTTCATTTGCATCTGTTACCAAGAATGTTGTGGCTCGATTCATTAAGAATAATCTCATATGTAGGTATGGCATCACTGAAAGGATTATCACTGACAATGGCTCTAATCTGAACAACACTATGATTACTGATCTCTGCACGCAGTTCAAGATTAAGCATCACAATTCTTCTCCGTATCGTCCAAAGATGAATGGGGCAGTTGAAGCTGCTAATAAGAACATTAAGAAGATTGTACAGAAGATGACTGTTACTTACAAGGATTGGCATGAGATGTTACCATTTGCTCTTCATGGCTATCGTACCACAATACGCACTTCAACAGGGGCAACCCCATTCTCCTTGGTCTATGGTATGGAAGCAGTTCTACCCATTGAAGTTCAGATTCCCTCCTTAAGAATTATGAAGGATGCATGCTTGGATGAAGATGAGTGGATTCAGACTCGACTTGACCAGATAAATTTGATTGATGAGAAGAGGTTAGCAGCAGTTTGTCATGGCCAGATGTACCAGAAACGAATGATCAAAGCTTTTAATAAGAAGGTTAAGCCAAAGGTATATCAGGCTGGTGACTTGGTAATCAAGCGTATCATATTACCACAGGGTGATCCTAGGGGCAAGTGGACTCCAACATATGAAGGACCATTTGTAGTCAAGACAGTGTTCTCAGGAGGTGCCATGATACTCACTACAATGGATGGTGAAGACTTTCCACAGCCTGTAAATGCAGACATAGTTAAAAAATACTACGCATAAAGAGAGACCCGCTAGGTTGACAGGCCTAGGAAAAAATAAGGGCATCCCGGCAAACCAAAAGGGTTTGGGCAAAAATTAGGGATATATATGAAAAGATGTACACCCGGCAAGTCGAAAACCTGAAAAGGCGGCTTGGGCAAAAAAAGGGTATCCCGGTGGATTGAAAACCTGAAAGGGAAATCCAGGCAAAAGTTAGGGATTAAAGCGTATGACTATGTCTCGTTTGGATCACCCACGAAACTGCAACCAGTTGTACTACTTACTCAAGCTCGAACAGATAAAGCTCAATCCAATCATTTCCGTCTCAACAGCAGAAGATGAGATACTTGAAGATATTGGCAATAGTAGAATTGAAACTCAATAGGATTATTTCTCACGTAGCTGATTCTCTTTGTTTTGTAAAAACTTTATGACAAAATCCTCTTACTAGGGTTTATGTCTCCTTGTACAAACTTACCCGTGTATGGGTCACTTTTTGATATAAATAAATTCCATCTTTTGAATCCAGATTTACTTTTACCCTATTTACATAAGCGAAACGTCCATTGGTTGTGTTTGAATGTATGTATGCTTTTGAATATGATTGATGTTTACCAGAAATGCATGTATGCTTAATATGATTGATGTTTACCAGAAATGCATGAAAATGCAGTAATAGTATTTACTAAGGACGAACGAGGGAAGGATTTCAACGAAGCTTCGCCAGTTCATCTTTACAAGACAGTTACAAACCCTCAGTAGGACGAATCCATCTTCATAAAGTCTTATCTCCCCTGGAATTTATATCCATCTCTTTTATCCTCATACGGATATACGGGAATTTACTTTCCAATAAGGGTACGACGAACGAAGACGGGAGGTTATATATACCTTGTTATTCCCAGCAGACGGGAGGTTATATATACCTTGTTATCCCCAACATACGGGAGGTTATCTATACCTTACTATCCCCAGCATACGGGAGGTTATCTATACCTTGCCATCCCCAGCATACGGGAGGTGATATATACTTTATTATCCCCAGCATCCGGGAGGTTATCTATACCTGGCCATCCCCAGCATATGGAAGGTTATGTACAATATATTCTTCAACAACGAATCGGGATTTATTTTCCCTGGCCAGCAGTTGTTATATGAAGACATCCAGACGCTTCCGGCAGTATCATATCATACATACATCATTTACATCATACCATAGCATACATATCCATAGATACATAATACATTTACTTAGGTGCATCATACTATGCATGCATACATATTGCATAAACTAACATTCTCTTTGCAGGATAGTTATATGCAGATAAAACAATATCAACAATTCACAACGGGTCAGAGATGATCCATACATCACTCAAGATGTCCTCGGAGAGTAGGCAAACGGTCTGTACAAAGATCCATTCCCTAATCCAGGATATTTACAGAAGATTTCATCTATCTGGTCTTGAATAGCAGGCAAACGATCTGTACAAAGATCCAGTCCCTGGTTCAAGATATTTTCAGAAGATTTAATCCATTTCCTCGGAGAGTAGGCAAACGGTCTGTACAAAGATCCATTCCCTAATCCAAGATATTTTCAGGAGACTTGATCCTGACACTTTTTGTCCTCGGAGAGTAGGCAAACGGTATGTAAGAAGATCCATTCCCTAATCCAGGATATTTCCAGAAGATTTCATCTATCTAGTCTTGAATATCAGGCAAACAGTCTGTACAAAGATCCATTCCCTGGTTTAAGATATTTTCAGAAGATTTAATCTATTGGCCCTTGAATAGCAGGCAAACGGTCTGTACAAAGATCCATTCCCTGGTTCAAGGTATTTTTCAAAAGAACAAATCATGACGTTCTTTTGACCTTGGAGAATAGGCAAACGATCTGTAAAAAGATCTATTCCCTAATCCAAGATATTTCCAGAAGAGATAATCGTCACGAAGATTTATTTCTACTGGTCTATTCAACAAATTCAAAGGATAAACGATTCAGAGACGGCCTATACGAAGACCTAGTACTGAGATCCAGTATCAACATAAAGCTATCACCACATCCAGTTCTTTAGATGGCATCTCTAAGCCCATCTCCAATTCTTCCAAGTGGCATCTTTAAGCCCACTCAAGCATATACAACCAAACATCAATATCATTCTATGCACTGGTGAGTGCAAATTTTTGGGCTTTTGTGTTCAATCCCCTTCAACCCTCCAGGTCACGACTGGCAAATATACCAATCTAACCCCTCAGGTTTCAGAAAATTGAACAGGGGCAGCTGTTGCACCCCAAAATTTGCCCTCACAATACAAGACTTTGTGTTCTAATAAGGTTCACAAGGTTCACAAGTTTCTCAACACTTTCAAGACCTTCCCTGAGGTTCATGAAGTCTACAAGCTACTTTATGAAGGTTCACAAGTCTCTCAACACTTACAAGACCTTTCATGAGGTTCATGAAGTCTACAAGTCACTTTATGAAGGTTCACAAGGTTCACAAGTCTCCCAATGCTTTCAATACCTTTCATGAGGTTCATGAAGTCTACAAGTCATTTCATGAAGGTTCACAAGGTTCACAAGATTCACAATGCTTTCAAAGCCTTCCTGAGGTTCATGAGGTCTACAAAGTCACTTTATGAGGTTCACAAGGTTCACAAGCTTCACAATACCTCCCATGAGTATCACAAGACATTTTATGATGGTTCACAAGGTTCACAAAGTTCACAATTGGTCAAAAGAGTTAACAATTCCCTCAAACAGTGCACCTCCTAAGCAGTGCATCCAAAACTAGGGTTTTGACTTTAATCAGGCTAAATGGATTTCCAAGACTTCAAATGAGCTTCATAACATCTTATATGTGTGTAAGAACTCCCATGACAAGTTTCAAGACTTTTCTCAGAAGTTTGCTCAGTCAGATGACCAGATAAGTCAAAATCAGACAATGCAGTTAAAAAGTCAAACTGAGGTCAACTGTGGTCAAACCAAAGTCAAACTTCATGATTTTTTGCCAACATCAAGTATATGAAGTAAAATTTATCATTTGATCAAGGGTTGATCATGATTCATCAAGGAGATTTCAGATCATCAAGAATCAGGAGTTTCTAAATTAGGGTTTCCTCAGTAAAAGTCAACTGAACTTTGACCAGCCATAACTTTCACATACTTCATCACCAAGTCTCCACTCAAAGCTCATTTTGAAGGAAATTGAATTCTCTACAACTTTGTGTCTCACAAGCCAAGCCCAAAAATGCTTCATTTGGAAGGTATAAGCTAAGACATTATAGGTCCTTTTGAAAGTCAACAAAAAGTCAACAACTTCAAAAGGGCATAACTTGAGATTGGTAAATGATATGGACATGAAACCAGTGGGGTTGTTTAGAGGACTCCTCAAGCTTTCCAAAATGTCCAAGAACACCCTCATAGCATTAAAATTGAAGGATGTGTTCCCTTGCAAAGTTGGGAAATTTTGAGTTGGTTTATGATGAAAAAGGAGGTCTAAAACCAATTTCTTCCAAATGGGCTTGCCAAATGATGACCCAATCCATACATTGACCTCATGCACGACCCAAACCATTAAAAATCAGAATTTTTATTATTTTATTTTTATTTATTTTGATTTAATTCATTAAAAATCATTTTAAATAAAAATAAAATATGAAAATGTAATATTTGATGGAGATTGAGTTTCTAGAAAGTCTTAAATGTTGATTGGAATTGAAGAGGAATGAAATCATAAGATTGGTCCAAAAATAGTAAGCCGTCATACAAGAATATTTGATTTTCAAGGCATGATCAACTTGGATCTTTTTATATCAATTTTTCCACACAACCATTCAATTTTATGACCTAAATTCACTCACCTATAAGTACTAAACACAACTCAATCACCAAGCCACGGATTCGACAGCCCAAGAGTAAGTTTACCTTGTTCAAAAACCTCCCCACAACTCACATTCGGATTCTTTGATTCAAGGCATTAGAAGGTAAAACAAGAACATAGCAAGCTTCCTTGGACATCCTTGATCATGAACCATCCCTCATACGCATCAAAAACATGTCATGATGCTTAACCCGAAGCTTACTTGTTCTTGAAAATATGTTTTTCGATTCCATTAATTTGCTGCATATTATTGAATTATGTTTGCATAATCTTGTTTTTGGTGTTATGTAGATTGTTTCTGGATCATTAAACCAAAGCTTCACTGCCTAAATCACAATCGGCCATGATTAGGGTTTGAACCTTCAAATTAGGGTTCTTCAATTCGTTAAGTATAAATGAATTTTGGGAACATAGGAATGTTGTATGGACTGTGAGGATCATAAAACACTAATTAATTGAAAGAAACCGTACTGCTTTGTGGATGTTTGGTTTTCGCAGGTTCAAAACAATGAAGAACTCGCAACAAATTTCGCAGGAAAAAAGGCAGCAAGATTCGCAGGAAATCTGAAGAAGATGAAGTTGGCTTGGCGCGAATTTCATATTTGAAATTTTATTTTAAAATATTATTTTATTATTCTGGTTATTTATCACCACATGTTGTGTGGTCCAGTGGAAAGTGGCGTTGGTGTTTGGTTGCAAGACCTGTGTTCGAATCCTGGTCTTGTACCATTATTTTTTTCTATTTTTCAGGTTAACTATGAATCATCATATATTATGTTCTCTTGCCACACCATTATCAGATTTGCTCACCCAGCCGGATGGTCATGCGTGCTTGCTTGTATTCAAGAGGTCCTGGGTTCAATCCTCCCCCAGGCCTTTTGTTTCTTTTATTTTCCTGGATTTTTTGGGACAAAGAACAAAACCAATGGAACTCACTTCTTTGCTGCCTGCGCGTTGATGGCCCAGTGGTGTATGCAATTGTTGGCAAGCATAAGGGACTGGGTTCAAACCCCAGCCCCATCAGGTTTTTGCTTTCTCATTCTTTTTCTTTGTTTTTTTTTAATTTAATTAATATCTTATATAAAATAACTTTAAATAATAAATTATACTCTCCTATTATTTTCCATATTATATTAAAATAATTTCTAAACTATAAAATGTACATATTATGTTTTCAAAATTCAAAAATTAATTTTTATTATTATGTATTTTAATTGTAAAATGTATATATGTATTATTTAAATAAATTATAATTATAAAATAAACACTAAAATATTTTTCTAACAAAACCCTAATTTTGAAAACCTTAATTTATTTTCTAAAATATAAAAAGCTAATTTTATCTTATGATTTAAATTTATAACTTTTGTAAATATAATATTTAATATAAAATTTTGTAAATATGATTAATTTTTGTAAATATAATCTTTAAATATAATTATAACTTATTTTTCTTCATATAATATGTAAATATTTTTCTAATTTGTTTATAATCGAAATTATATATATAAATAATTTTTAATATGTGTTTAGAAATAATTGAACCTATAATAATTAAATTTTGTAATTATAATATGTTTAAAAATAATTTACAAATTTGTACATAAATTAAAATGTTATAATTATTTAATTGTTCATATTTTTAAATAAATGTCTATATTAAAAATCTAATTTTGTGTTTATTATTTTCATCATGTTATTATAATATTTTTAATTCTATTTATTACTAACCATATTATTACTAATCCATTTATTTTATTATTATGCTTATTATTATTATTTCACTAACCTTATTTAATTTATTATTATTATTACTAACCCCTATTATATTTATTATTGCCTATTTATTTATTTTTGCTTATTATTTATATTTATTTATTTGCTATTTATTTTAATTGCTCATTATAATTATTATGTAATTGCTCCTTGGTGTAAATTTTGTAAATATTTAATTTATTTAATTTATATGCTATGGTTAGTAATTTAGGGAGTGTAAACATGTATTGGATTTAAAATCAAATTTAGATCATTTTAATTAAAGATAAATAAAATTAAACACTCACACACGTAAGTCGATTTTTAATCGCCATCTCACTTTCTAGGGCTATCCCTCAATGTTGCCTAATAATAAGGTCAAGTGGGGTGTATAATGCAAGTCCCTTAAAAAAGAAAAGTCATCAAGTCCCTTAATGGTTGCCTTTAAAGATCAAGTCCCTTTTCGAATAATGATGACAGTCCCTCCTAAATGCTCAATACACCCCACAGTTGCCTTCATAAAACAGATGTCCCTCATATGTCCCTTACATCCAAGGTAATGACTACATATTCCTTAATAATAGGGATAGTCTTACCATTTAAGGATCAAGAACAGAAAAGACTTAAACTTTAGGGTAGGTACCTCATAGTTGCTTGCTCACTTCATTCAAAACTTTTCAAACACTTCACCAATTTCAAGCAATTTTCAAAAAACAAGTTTTTACGCATCCGTACATGGATCATTATTAACTCTTATGAAAATTTTTATTCACACACTTCACCTTTTCAAAAACAATTCAAAGTGAGCTAAGTAACTAAGAGCCCATGGATAACCATGGATGTAAAGGGTGCTAACACCTTCCCTTTACATAACCTACCCCCCGGACCCAAAAATCTTTTAAAGGTCTTTCCTGTTCTTTAATGCCTTTCCTTTGGATAAAATAAAAGTCGGTGGCGACTCTTGCTATCCGCAACATAACTAAAGTCAGTTCTCCCACCGTGTTACAGAAGGCAAATTCACTTCTCAAAGTCACTTACCACCTGAAAAGTTAGAAAGGAAATGCAATGCAATGCAAAATGAAATGAAATGGCATGATGAAAAACAAAACCAGAAGCACATACATGATGTTAATGATGCTATGAGATGCTACAAACATGAAACAACACATGGGGATGATCATACAAGCTTATGGATGCAAATGAAACAAGTTAAGAAACATGAACATACATGAAAAGTTATGAAATGCGAATGGCATACAACATGGCAAATGCAAGATGCAATGATCAAACATGCTTTCAATATGTCTTAAGATGTTCAATGAATCAAAAGAATGCATAAAATGCTATGGCAAGTCAAGGTATGATTGCAAATGCAAGATGGATGCATATGGAAGCCCAAATTAGGGTTTATGATCAAAGCATCAAACACAAACCAAAATCAGAAGCAAACATCAATATAAAAAAAAATTGAAAATGCACTTAAAGGATCCCTAATCCTATACTAACTCACTGCCCAAAGGAGAGGTTCCAACTCTTAACCTAATTCAAGTTATGACTTTCCTAAGTTATCTAGGGTTTTAGGGTTCCTTAACAAGAAAAATGCCAAACAAATGGAAAATGAAAGATCAAATCATGGCCATTTAATCTCACAAACTACATGATATGCTAAACACAATGCAAAAGGAATCAAAGTCCAACTCTCAATGGTTAGGCAGAAATGATTTTTGGAAGTTTGGATCAAAATAATGCATCAAAATGATTTTAATTCCATGAAAAATTCTCAAAATGCATCAAGATCAAAAAAGAAATTTGGTTTGAGGGTTGGACAATGTTTTTGAATGTTTTTAAATGTTTCATGAATTTTTTGGTGATTTTTAAATACCTAAAAGTATTTTTAATTAATTAATTCTCATTAATTAATTAAAAATAAACTTTTAACTATTTAAAAATATTTTTTGAATGCAAAAAATAAAAATAAAAATATTTTTGGTTTCTGAAATTAAATAAAAGTGTGTATAAAAAAATCAGAATTTTTGAATGGATTTTACTATTTTAAAATAAATGAAGAAAGAAATACAAAATAAATGGAATAAAAATAAAGAAAAAGAAAAGTAATCACAATGGATGGCCAGGATGGGTTCTGGGGAAAAACCTGTTGACCACGCGCGCAAATCAAAGGCCCACATTCAAACTTCCTAATTTCTGATTTAAATTAATTAAAATGGATTAATTAAGTTAATTAATGGTTAGGGTTTCTAATGACAAATCTCAGCCCTCCAAACACGCGCCAGGTAAACCAAGTCAAAGGATCCAACGCATCAGATTCAAACTACACTTAATGACAGGATTAAACCCTAATCATTTTCAGGTGGCCGGAGAAGACCTCCGGTCGTCTTCTCCGGTGGGAACCCCACCTGAAAATTCCTAAAACCTTCAAAACGTAACTAAAATGAAATCTAAAAGAACAGAAATCCTTCCCAAACCTCACTGAATCAAAACCCCAAACCAAAACTCATTTATATTTCATCAATCACACAAATCGAAAGAAAACATTTCTAGGTCAGAAAGTTTCAGAACATGATTAAACCCTCATTTCTTCACCATTTTTAAAACCAAAGACATCAGAGTAATCAGTGAATCATGAAGAACAACTTAGGAACTTAAAAAAATCATTTCTGGAAAAAATGTTCATGAAGCTACCTGAGTTTTGAAGCTTTCAGTTTGCAACTTTCTGGCCTCTTCTCTTTGTGCAATCAACTCCTTTTATGCTCCTGATGAACTCTTGATGCTTAGAGAAGGTTTGTGTTGGCTGGTTTGAGAGTTTGAACAGGTTCTGTTCAAGGTCAGGTGAGGATCGTGTTTATGATTCAAGCAGTTTAAGGCAAGGATGAGGGGTGCTTTGTGACCAGGATGATGAGTTGAGTTGATCTATGAGGTTTGTTTAAGTGTTTGTGGCTTGTATGCTGAGTTTCGAAAGCTTTTGCTTTTGAGAGTGAAAATGAGAATGTGATGCTATGGCCTGTTCAAGCTTGCTGGTTATGTGCTTTGGCTTGAAATTTGTTTGTATAAACAATTGCTATTGGTCAGAAGATGTGACATGCCCTTTTGTGATAGGTATGGTAGCTTTTGCAAATTTGTCAACTTTGTGTAAGAGAAAGCATGGGTCATGTTCTAGCCAAGTACAGCAAGGATGTGCTGCGCAGCATGGTGAGGGAAAAGGCTAGGGTTGATCAGCAAAGTAGCTAGCAAGTGGATGAGATGTGATCATGAGTTTTTGCAACTTGACTTTGCCTTTGGTTTTCATGAAGGAAACTTGACCCATGGGCCATAAAACATGTAATTCTTTGCCCCATTCTGATTTTTGAATGTTGTGTGATCATGTTGAGTGAATTAGAAGCCCATTTGATGACTGAATTGGTCTTGAGAAATGAATTTGCAACTTTGCCTCTTTGGTGCATGACTTGAAATTTAGTGATTTTTGCCAACTTTGACAAGCCATAACTTTTGATCAAAAATGAATTAGGTCATGTTCTTGTACTTTTTGAAAAGGGAAATATCTATTCTACAACTTTCATGACCAAAGTTTTTCCATTTGAAGCATTTTTGGATCAAAAAGTAAGGGTTGAAAAAGTTGCATAAAATGACATTTCCATTAAAAGTCAAACTTGCCCAAAAAGTCAACTTTGCAAAAACTTGAGATTCTTGAATTATGTAAACTTCCAACTTCTTCCATGATCAAATAAAGATCATATACACTCAAAATGATGAAGAACACCCTTTGGTTGGGTCATTGGGGGCCTCAGATGCCCTGATTTTACACTGACTTGCTTGAAAAGTCAACCCTTGATCAGATGACTTCCCCATGGAATTTCTTCATGAAAATTGATATTCATACTCCCTATACCATATAGAGACCAATAGAAACAAGAATGACCAAAAAATTTGGAGTTATGGCCTTTGAAACCCAAACCCTAATTTTTAGGTCATCTGTGCAGTCAAGCCTGGCTCTGCTTCCATACCAATCCCAGTTCTTGTGATTCTTTGACATCCTTGACTTTGAGAGGATATAATATGATACTTGAACACACATAGACCCTTTTGAAGTGATTGATGACCTTTGGAGTGGCTCAAGAAGCTCTTGGATTGCTCAGATCACAAACCCTAGATGCAGATGACTTGGAACCAATGCAGTGGATCAAAAATGTGATGTGAGATGGCATGATTGAGTTTATGCATATGAAATGATCACAAGCCATGGTGTGAATGGGTGAGGGCAAATTTGGGGTGTTTACACCTGGTCCTATGAAGATATGCCAGGGTTAGATACAGACATTGTGGTTCACCGTTTACCAGTAAAAGAAGATTGTCGTCCAAAGAAACAGAAGGTTCGTCGTATGCGTCCTGAGATGTCAGAAAAGATCAAGGCAGAGGTAATGAAACAGTTTGATGCAGGGTTCTTAGCTGTGACTTCTTATCCTTAGTGGGTTGCGAATGTGGTACCAGTTCCTAAGAAAGATGGTAAGGTACGTATGTGTGTAGACTACAGGGATCTGAACAAGGCTAGCCCCAAAGATGACTTCCCACTTCCTCATATTGATGTTCTGGTAGACAACACTGCTCAGCATAAGGTATTCTCTTTTATGGATGGTTTCTCTGGTTACAATCAAATCAAGATGGCTCCTGAAGATATGGAGAAGACAACATTTGTTACACAGTGTCGCTCCCGGGATTTTCATCCTAGTACAAACGCGAAAGTGGCGCGGAAAGGTTAGAGTCGCCAGCCAGACATTTTTATCCCGAAAGAATGGGAAAGGTAATGTTGCACAAACCTGAGGAAGAAGGAAAGGACAAGGCCTTGCGAACCAAAGATCTGAGTTCGGGAGTCGGTTACGAATTGAGAAGGTATTAGCACCCCAATCCGTCCGTCGTACCCGACGGGATCCACGCTTGCTTGATTGTTTCAAAGGGTGAGAAAATAAGAATGCTGCTGAACAAAACCGCTAACTGGAATGAGAATGAGAAATGAATAAGAAAATGGAAAGAAAAAGGGAAATGTAGGGAAAATAAAGAATGTGCTCGAACGGGCCCTACCCCGCTGCCTACGTACCTCATCGGGATAATGAGGATCAGAGTCGACGTAGTTCGCCTAACCTAGGCGGGAACTGATTGTTTGTGTTTTTTACAGCTGGAACTGCGTATGTCTATGCTCAGGTGTTGCAGGCTCGTCTGGTACGAGTGCGTTAACCGTCTTGCATGCGAGACAAGTAGTCGCAAGTTCGCGTTAAGAATGAATGAGATGAGAAAAAGAAATTCCCGCAGGATAGTCGGTTATTGTTTGTTTTTGGCTTTTAAGAGAAGTGTTTTGAATTTGTTTGTGAACTGTCTTGCACTAAGACCTATCCATCGCGGGAAGCATTTACACCTCGCCCCGAAACAGGACGCGTATAAACACTCCGCAACAAAGTCTCGTGTCGTACAAGATTGTTCGTTTTTTTATTAAGTATTTTATTGCTTTTCTTTTGAGATGAGAAAGAGAATGACTCAAGTTGATAAAAGGAAAAATCTAAGGGACTAAGACTCAATCCTAATGTGTTATGTATTTACAAAGTGATCCTAGTGGTTAATGAGGTTTTCTATTCCTAATGGAAACTTAAAACTATTAGAATTCAACTTACTTCTTAATGAAGTTAAGTTGATTCTAAGGACCAATGGGAATCCTATTAAAGTTGTAAAAACAAATGAAACAAAAATAATGAAATCAAATATGGGAAATAATATTCTACCAATGCCTTAAAGGCATGAATAATAAATAGTCTATTTATTTATTCTATATCCTAATGGAAATGAAAATTCACCTAAGTATTAAATCTAAGTCAAACTTAATGTTCATCCTAAAACAAATTAAACTAAACCTAAGTCTAATGCTAAATTATATGACTAAAATTAATCTAGACTATTATTATTATTTTTTATGTATTAAACTCTATTTTTTCTAATGGCCCTAAACTAATAGGAATTATGTTTAACTAGGCTTAAAATTAATATTCTAAGAAATACTAAAACTCCTAGAAAAATTATAAAAATCAAATTGTAAGGTCCTAATATTATCTAAAATAATATACTAAGAGGGATTCTAAAAGTACTTATTTTTTCCTATGCCTAAACATTATTTAATTCCAGCTAAGAATTAACTATTATTTCTTAAGGATTTTATTACCAAAACCTAAGATAAAAATATCTAAAAATTCCATAAAAAATATCCTAAGAGCTATTAAGGGTCTTTTAACTATAGAAAAAAGAATGGCTAAAAAATGTTAATGGAAGTTATTTAAATAAACTAAACAAAATTCTGCATAATTAATAGAAATTCAATAAAACTAATTAATAGAATAATTCTGAATTAATTCAAAAATAAACAAATTTCAGAAAATAAAAATGTCATAAATTCCTAAATTCAATTATTAATCTACTTTAATTTTTGAGGAATTTTCTAATGCTTTTTCCTATTTTTTATAGATTTGTTTCTAACCTATACTAAACAAAATCTAAAAAAATGGTGCATTAAAAGTGGCATATCAAAATTACTTACTTGAATGTCGTGCCGATTCTTCACATAAAGAAATCCAAAACTTCATCCACGGTCTTGTAGTCTCTCATAAGCAAAATAAATGCTTATCATCCATATTCGTTTTGTGAAACTTTTCGTAATCGCAATCAATTCCATATCGACCGAGAAACATCATAAACACTTAATCCCAGAATTAGTACTAGACCTTAATTAAAATAAAATGCAAAAAAAAGTTATAACTAGAAAATTCCAAGAGATGAATTAAGAAATTAATCCATAAAAATGAATTAATAAGAAATTTAATCTATGTTTTACAAGAAAAATTGATTAACAAAATTTCTATACAAAAAACAATAAAGAACACCAAGTGTATAACAGAAATCTGGGTTGCAAATAACCAAAAGACTGGCCCAAAGCCCATTTGTCTTCAACCAATAGTGCAGGGGTGTACTAGTGATTCGTTGGGTCTGAATAGCCTTTTGCCAAGCCTGGCCCAAAATCAATTCAAGAGAGAGAGGCCCACGGAGGTGTACGCATAAGTCAAGGGTGTAAAGGGTCTTTCCATAATCTTGTATTCGCTAAGCCCAACTTCAGATTTGCTTGAGAAACCCTAAATTCACAAAATTACAAGTGAGAATAACAAAACCTTCTCCTTCTTCCTGGATGCGCCGTCATCCTCCCTTTCCATTGTCACATCCAGATCGTCTATTGGATCCTCAACGCCGGTGCTCCTTCTCCCGTTTCGGAACCGAACTTCTATTTCTCACTCCCAATCCTCAGTTGGTTCCTCTTAGACACAAATCCTCGTCGTCAACCACAATCACCCGCCACCGTGTTTATCCGTCTTTCGCATCCTTGACCCCTTCGCTTCGGCTTAGCTCCTCTTTCATCTCCACCGTGAAATCAGCTTTGCAAGAACAACAAGTGTAAATGGGAATACTCACATAGATACGAACCTCGGCCAGGTACGATTTGAAAACTCGTTCGTCTCGATTCAACCTTTTCTTCTTCGTATTTTCCTTCTGCCATTTTACCATCTATTTCAGTTTTGCGTATGAAGCGTGACGAGTGACAAATTGATGTGCTAGATGTGATCCGCAGGAAATCTGAATATTAAAGTAGAATGGAAGCCTGAAGTTGCAGCGGATCTGTGAAGGCTTGCTTGAGGATGGAAATGTGATACTCCGAAGTTGTGCGGGTGCTAAGCATTGATGTTACGGATATGTTCTTGAAGAAAATTGGAGATCGATGATGAACCGAAGGTGATGCGAATTTTGACAATGAGCGATATTGAAGGCGATGATTGATGGTGCAGAGTGTTGGTGAAGAGTGGTTCTACAATTCAGGTATGCAAATATTCCTTGGTTCTTGCTCTATAGTGAACTCCAAATCTGAAAGTATTGCCCTTGTTGAACTTGCATTGCTGCCGATGCGTTATTGATGGCGTGTTCTTGATGTGAATGGTTATTTGCAGGTTCGAGATCGTTGTGAAGTTGATCCTTGATTTTTCAGGGTTGAAGATGACGGTTATGGAGATAGGAGGATATGAAGATGAAGGGCTTGAAAAGTTGTCGAAGAGGTTTTGAAGAAGAGATGGAAGAGATTGGTTGAAGGAGAGAAAACGGTGGAAAAGAAATTGGAATGGTGAAAGGAATGGTTAGGGGAGAGAAGGATTGAGAGGAGAAAAGAGAAAATGGTGTGGAAGGTTGAAAAATGGTGTAAGGTATTGAAAGTGTGTAAAAATCTCAATGGAATAAGAGGCTCCTGATTTATAGCCGATTATCACGGAAGGATCCGGAAGCTTCAGGTAGATTCAGTTAGAGAATTCGGTTATGCTTCTGTTAATTTTCTGTTAAGAATTCTGTTACCATTCTGTTATTCAATTGACTCACCAATTTTCATACAACCCTTTATCAGGATTATACTGCAGGGCCGACTCATTGCAAAGAGCAGAACACATAGCCATGTAAAGAAGGCATTGAAATTGAGCTGGAATGTCAAGCTGTACCCCTGCCTTGTAAAAGATTGTACCTTCAATCGAATACGTCGTTCCCGTAACAAAGGACTACTTTTTTGCAGACTCGACAATACATACCTTTGCAACCGACATCACATTAGTAGTTAGTGTCCCAGTTTTGTCGCTGCAAATTACAGTGGTGCAGCCCAAGGTCTCAACGGATGGCAAAGAGCGGACAATGGCATTCAACCTCGCCATTCGCTTTGTTCCAAGAGCCAGACAGTCCATTACAACAGCAGGGATACCTTCAGGAATCGCTGCAACAGCCAGAGCAACTACAACCTTAAAACAGTGAATTGCCTCCATGCACAAAACCACCATGAGCAAGGTCACGAAAGTGACCATGTATATCCCTGCAATAACCTTGGCCAGAAAAAGTGCCAAACTCATCCAGCTTCTTTTTCAAGGGTGTCACCTCATCCTCTGTTCGCGACGTTGAATCACGTATGCTGCCCATGGCAATGTTAGGACCAACTCCCACCACAATAGCTCCTATCCTACCAGCAACCACAACTGTTCTCGGAAAAAAGGTATTTGTTTTGTCCTGGTATACTGCATTTGCTGTTGTGGTAGTTTTAAGCTCTTTTCAGCCGAGTTGCTTTTACCTGACTATTTCTTTAATTTTCCATCCATTGATAACTGTCTTGAGTCCTGCTTTAATCTTTATCACTTGCATCGCAAAAATGGAATTTTCTAACTCATTTCTCTTTTATGACCACATGCTGCGGTTGGAGTTCTCATGGAGCACAAAGGATACCAAAAGTTCGCAGCTTACATACGGAAACTATCTTACTTTGAAACATTAGTGACAGCGGTAGCTGGTAGTTCCGACACACTCACCATGCCAAGAAAGTTTCGAATTTTAACAGCAAAGAAACGCATCAATACTCCCTTTTGTGTTTATCATTTTGATGAATTTTTAGAGTTTTAGGATGAACTTCTTGTATGAACTTTTTGTAGGAACTTCTTTACATAACTTTGAACCTTGTGAAATACAAACAGCAAGCCTGAAAAATGCAATTTAGAATTCTCGGGATTAAATTTGAAATGTTGAGCATCATAATTGCTTTCTCTCTCTTTTCCCTTTGTATTTTTCTGGTTCATGTATGTAACTAATTATTTCCTATGATAAACATGGCAAGGCACCAATGCTGCCCTTTTCTCTTCTTGTATAAAAACTCCAAAAATGGTATAGAATTTAGTGAGTTTAACACAAGCATAGTCACAATAATGGCTGCAATTCTTTGTAACGGGGTTGTAAGCATTTCTTCTCACTCAGTAGCAAATTCTTCCATCACACCTTACATCACCAACTCCCTTATCTATTATTTTTTTTTTTAAAAAAACTAACATACACATCTCTCAATTTACCCTTCAATTATCCCCATTGATGAATACTCGTGTACTCCATAAGCATACTCGAGAGTATAATATAAATCAAACAAGCTATTAACAAATATTTGTACCGATGGAAATATGCAACTTGAGAGAGGAAAAGGCCGGGCCGAGAGTGGGGAGAGAAGTTGGGATTTACAACTCTGAACTAAATTGCAAAAGTTGTATTTTGGTGTTTAAACAAAATGAGGCTACACAACCATAATAACCACCTCAAATTAGGAAAAAAACTCCAAAATGTAAGAGATAAAGGCTTCTAAGGAATTCTTTCAACAAAGTCCATATCCCCTTTCCCATACTCTTTTTGAATGGAGCACACATTTGTTTCTTTGAATGAGCACAATCAAGTAAGCTATCCATGACTCATCTGTTCACACTCTTGATACCAACCACCTTCCTTCACTTTACTCTGTTCTGAAAATATCATTTGTAATCCCAAAAAACTCTGCCATTCTACAAATAGTTTCAAACTCTGGGTGCGACTTATCCCCAGAAATCAGCATTGGCAACATCCACCCAACTAAATCCCACTTCCTTTCTCAGCATACAAGTTTGCCATTAACACATAAGGACATGAACTTTGGATATGCACCGTCTAAGAAATGGACCAGTGGCCCAAATAATCTTGCAGTTGCAATGATCTTTCGACAATTTGATCCAAATTAAATCAAACCCCCCATCTGAATTGAGACACAACTGAGCAACCGCATTCGGAGTGGAATCATAGTCCAGTGAATATTCTCTATTATTTCAATCCTTGCCAGATACGTATAAGGTGCAAAAAAACCTAATTTCCTTAAGCCCTGATCACATGCCTTATGAAACAATGAAATGAACTACCATGATGTTAATGATCTGGTGAAACATGCAGATGAGTGCGAAATGATACACCAGTAGAGGTAATAAATAGGAGGACAAATTTTGAGGTATTACAGCTGCCCCTATTCAATCATCTGCAGACCTGAACGGATAATTGCAACAGCTTTTAGACGTTCAAGGTATAGAGTGATTGAATACTCGAATAAAACCTGAAAATTTGCACATCGAGGGCAATGGAAATGCTATCTACCCATTTATTTATTTATGTATTTTTTGATTTCGACCTCTGAATAGGTAGCGAAAATAGAACCAGGTGGAAATATGCTGGGAAGATTGCCATCCTCGAATGACAACTCAAAAGATCCTCAGATCAAAAACGAAACCATCCTCGAATGGAGACGCAGAGGTGTATCAGCCTCGACCGATAACCAAACACAAAAAGAAAATAGGACAAGATGGAACGGGATCGTTGTACATAAACGAGGGCCCAAAACGTGACCGTTGTACTGAAATGGAGACACGAGGAAACGAGATTGTTGTACGGAAACAAAACTCAAAGACGAGACCATTGTACTTAAATGGAGACTCGGAAGGAATGGGATCGTTGTACTTAAACGAGAGCCCAAGCAAACAGGATCATTGTACTTAAATGATAACCTGAGACGCGACCGTTGTACTGAAACGGAGATGCGAAGAGAAATGAGACTGTTGTACTGAAACAAGACTCAAATACGAGACCATTGTACTTAAATGGAGACTCGAATGAAATGGGATCGTTGTACTTAAACGAGAGCCCAAGCAAACAGGATCATTGTACTTAAATGATAACCTGAGACGCGACCGTTGTACTGAAACGGAGATGCGAAGAGAAATGAGACTGTTGTACTGAAACAAGACTCAAATACGAGACCATTGTACTTAAATGGAGACTCGAATGAAATGGGGTCGTTGTACTTAAACGAGAGCCCAAGACGCGACCGTTGTACTGAAACGGAGACGCGAAAAAATGAGACTGTTGTACTGAAACAAGACTCAGAGACGAGACCATTATACTTAAATGGAGACTCGAAAGGAACGGGATCGTTGTACTTAAACGAGAGCCCAAGACGCGACCGTTGTACTGAAACGGAGACGCGAAAGAATGAGACTGTTGTACTGAAACAAGACTCAAATACGAGACCATTGTACTTAAATGGAGACTCGAATGAAATGGGATCGTTGTACTTAAACGAGGGCCCAAGAAAACAGGATCATTGTACTTAAATGATAACCTGAAATGCGACCGTTGTACTGAAACGGAGACGCGAAAGAATGAGACTGTTGTACTGAAACAAGACTCAATTGGGGATAACAACAAGACTTGGTAGAAACATCCATCCTGGGAAATGAAGTTGTATTCTGTGGGGAACATATCAATCTGATTGGAGATGTAACGGGTCTTATGTAATATACCTCAAAACTGGCCCATGCTGGTATGCATATGTTTGGATTTATGGCGTAATGCTCCATGAGGATGGAAATGCTACGCTTTGGAGGATGAAAATGTAATGATGATTACTAAATGCAAATGCAAATGAGATCTCCTGAAAAGGAGACTGCAAGTATCCCAAATGGCTTGACTGGGGAGGAACTGATGATTACTGCATTGATCTGGTTAATCCTTATGAGGAGAAGACAACTCTGCGGGGAATGTTGTCAATGATACACCAGCTCTGAACTTCCGCCATTGCCAAAAATAAATTGGACTTTGAAATTGAATCGCCAAAACCTTGCTGGAGATGGACCCTTCTTGAACTCTGACGGGGAAGTGAGGACCTCCTGACTTGGCGGAGAACCAAAGGCATGACACTGTTGAGGAAACACCTTGCTGGGGAGGAAAGAACTCCTTGTACTGTTGAGGATTGCCCCTGTCTGAAGGGAAACTTCTGCTTGGGGATGATACCCACTCTCTGCTACCTTGCTGGGAGAATTTTCGACTTCCACATTACTGGGGATGACGGGTGATATCAATGATAAAGCTTCCTGCTGAAGATAAACGCTCAAGCTGCCACTTGCTGGGGATAAGAGATAAATCCTCTCATGTTGGGAATGAGAGATGTAAGGCGTCTCATGCTGGGGATGAGAGACGATGATATCCTTCTGCTCAAGAAGTAACCTTCCATTTGCCGCACTACTGGAGAAGGGATTGTCTAATGAGACTTGCTAAGGAATTTTGATCAATGAAGCTTGCTGATGAAATAACTCTTGAAGTATTGTGCTGACAATGGCTTTGCCCCTAGCCTCGGGTTGATAGGTTGTCAACTAATCATGAGTGAACAATGGTTCTTTGCAATTTTCAACTCGCCTCAGATTAAGGTCCGTCAGAAGTAAATGTCTCAAGAGGATTTTACAGAAAACATGGCATATGAAATGCCTCAGTGTCTTCAAACTCTTGGAGAGATTCGTCGGATCTCGAAACAACTGCCTCAGATTGCCTCATATCGCCGTGAAATATTCTGCCCCAGTATTTTGACCTTTGGATAGATGCTTTGGATTTACCGTCTTCGGGAAAAGTGACTTCTCATGCTCTTGGGGTGGCCTGCCCCAGTACGAGCCTTGAGGTGATCACCTCTAAATGACTGCTTTGAAGAAAACACCCAGATCAACTGTTCTTTGAGAGATTGAATCTCGAAGTAATTGCCCCAGTTTGGCTGAAATTTGAATGAATGCCTCCGACTGATGGCTCTTTGAGAGATTTGAATCTCGAAGTAATTGCCCCAGTTTGGCTAAATTTTGAAGAAATTGCTCGACGTGATTGCCCCGGCTTAGTTGGATCTTACCACGACTGTTGGGAAAGTCCCTACTCGATGGAGTTTTCTTAAAAAAGTGCACCTCGACAGATTGTCCTTCGGAAGTTTCAGACTTCTCAACTTGGCAAGATTAAGCTTCTGGACTGAAGTTTCGTATGTGAATTTTTATGATGTCAAACAAATGTATGTAAGCAGAAAATATTTATTCTAAGAATTAAAATTCTAATGCAACACACATGTTAATCTTGAAGTTTTACTGAAAAAGATGTCGCAAACCTTTGTGAGCGAATCACTGGTTAAGATACGACATAAATTTTTTTGAATAATAGAAAGCATGCACATGCAACACCAACAAAGATCTTTCAACACCACTCATAGGAGTCAGGAACGCGGTCTCGTGGTAGTACGCTCTCAAAAATAACCTTGTTTCAGTTAGGACTTTTGAAGGTTGTATCGTGGCCCGGTTCACGGTTATAGAAACAAAAGATATAGGCTCGAAATTTATTTGTGCCCACCCATCTTCGTGATGTTCTCCATTCCTATTTTCAGCTAGCTTTCACAAGCGTTCACCTCTCAAAAAGGGTTTTGTGATGGTTGAGGAACCAATTACACTAACGGTGTAAGCGCCAAACAGGTTGTTGTTGGGAGTCAGTCACCCCTTAGTCTTTTGTGTCTGTGCCACACGACTTTTGAGGATCTTTCTTGTGTAATCCTTTTCGTCTTTCACTTTTGCATTATTTTGTTTATCCCTAACTTTTGCCTGGACTGAATTCTTGTGAATCTTTGATTGTGAAGTCCAGCGGGATGCCCTAATTTTTGCCTAAGTCGCTTGTTTTCAAGTTTCGACTTAGCGGGCTTTCTCATTCATTTTTTTCTTTTTTTTTTTTGAACAAATCGTGTGACACTGTTTGTCTTGAATGCTTTGTGAGGGTCGTGACTGTCTCACTCCTTTGTTGTTGAGGAATAACCATTGTGGTCTCCGGTCTTTGAACCTCTTGATTGGGATAACCATTGTGGTTTCTGGTCATTAGACCTCTTGATTTGGTACCACGAAAGGTAATGGATCCTCAAATTTTCACTCCTTTTTGAAATTTGAATGCTCGGTCAAACTAACTGATGCCTACCCTGCCCCTGGGTTAAGTGCGAGGGTTTTTTCATGCAAAAAGAAACTCCTACTTCAAGGCTCAAATGGG
Source organism: Lathyrus aphaca (assembly GCA_963966055.1). Lineage (NCBI taxonomy): Eukaryota > Viridiplantae > Streptophyta > Magnoliopsida > Fabales > Fabaceae > Lathyrus > Lathyrus aphaca. The sequence goes on along the minus strand of OZ014519.1, from coordinate 40,033,867 downwards.
TTGGCGAGGGTCTATCTCCCTTATATCTCCGGTGTTTAGGACTTGAAACAATGCCTGTACATCGTCAACAGGGTCTTTCTCAAAAGCACACAATTAGAGATTTTTGCGTTTTCATTTCGTCATCCTCCCTGATAGAGTTTAAGCACGACATTTGGTATTGCAATGCACATACACAAAATCATGAGTGAATACGAATGGATTACTTCAAGAAAAACATGTGCATTTTATTATGGTTATCATTCAAAAACAAATAAGTTTCATGCATGCATACAAATGTTTAAACAAACAATATAAACTACAAATGAAAATGCAGTAAAGAAGCTGAACATTGCCATCATTGAGGAGACTTGACTCCGTCTGGACTTATTGCTTCTGAAGATGCCCTTGCAAACTAGGATGCCAATTTGATGAGGAGACTTCAATATATGGGCAGACTTTCTGGCATGATGACCTTTGAGTCGATCAAATTTTGCGCCTTGTGCCTGAACACATCACAGTTGTCAATTGTATGCCTAAATGCCCCTGAGTGGTACTTGCATCTAGCCTTCATATCATGGTTGCCATTATTGAGGAGGTCTGACTCCGTCTGGACTTATTGCTCTCGGAGACTTTCAGCAGTCAGTAGTCTGGATGTTTACTCAATCAAATTCGTGACCTTGTTTTTACCTTTGTCTCCGAAAGACTTTCAATCTTCAATTAAATGGCCAAGTGCCCCAGAATGGTAGTCAGACTTGGCATTCGGAATTGAAACCCCAAAGGAAGATTTATCGGAGATGATCCTGATGTGACTAGCTCAATCAGCTTGAATCTGAGCAAATGAGGAAACTTGTTGCGTGTACTACCTCGGAATATGATCAAACTTCTTCTCAAGTTGTTCTGGCCTTTACCCTTATGCTCTGCCCTTAGGACTCTCTTGGGAAGCTGAAATTGGATCCTGACAAACGACATCTGAAGGGAAGAAGTTGATAAATGAAGTTGATAAATAAAGTTGCTCGGAAAGATCTCAGGTGATCTCCTGCCTACGTATCTCCATTGACCAATGGAGAATCAGAGCAGCGTAGTTCCCCTCAATAGGGATGAAAATAGCTTCGTTTCCTTGACACTGCATTCAGGATTTCCATAACCGGTTTATCTGAGTCTTCATCTGGTTGACTTCCTGTTTCAGCAGTTTCTGGTTTTGAAATAAAGCTTATACCTCTGCCCTGAATGGCCTCAGCTGGGTCTTCCTTCGATTACCTCCACCCGGAGTTACTTCAAATATATACCTTGATGATTGTGATTCAAGTTGTCCATTGTGAAGGGAAATCAAGTCAGGAAAAGAATTTGTCTCTGAACACCTGTCAAGAATGCAAGGATGTATGCAAATGCCATGTTCAATTATTTCTGAGGAATCTATCTATTTTGATTCAAGTTTTGATACAGAAAAAATCCAATAACATGATTTAGGTATGTGATCCTTAGAAATAACTGAACATGTGTGCAGAAATGCTATGATGTCATGTATGCAACAGGCATGTGATCAATAGTCTGATGCTGGTGCCGGTGTCGAGCAATGAGTCAAGTGTCCGAATAGAACCATAATAGTAGCACCATCTCTGTATAGAACCCCATAACTGAGAACCCAATAACTGTAAAACTGGATCACATAATAGCATAATCACTGATGGTGTTGAAGTTGAACAACGAGCCAAGTGTCTGTGGAGAGCCACAATATCAAGGTCATAATGGTAATCACAGTAACAATCTCTCTGAATAGAAATCCCAGATCTCAGAATCAAAGAACCATAGAACACTGAACAATACTGGCAAAGTGGGTATGTTGAAGCTTAGGGTTCCTGCAAACCTGTAAACCCCTCCCAATCTCACGGGTGTGCTACTCGGGTCAACATCATGGACTCTCAAAGCCGAATAGCAATAATACGTTCACCATTTCCGAGAAATGGCTCATGACCAAATCAGGGAATCGGTTTGGCATTATGTACTACTCAGGGAGGTCTCAGTTGAGTCCGGAAAAACAAGCATCCCTCACAAGTTTCCAGCTTCAAGCACTGAATCGAGAAACAATAGTACATTCATCCCGAAGGGTACAATACTATCATCATACGAACAATTTTGCTTTAACTGAATTCCTATGAGAGAACCAGGCCATCCTATGCGAGTTCCCAATGGACCCTCGGATGCGAGTGGGTTTGCCAACAAATGTGGTCTGCCACTGTCATCACTGGAGAGGGGTGTTTCCATTAAGGTCCTCGAAGATCGGTCACCAGATGCACATAACTATCAAGGTCGTACCCTGAAGTGAGGTAATCCCCACACAGAATAGTTCCAAGACGGTCGCAATCTGGGTGTGGAACACATCGCCACCCATCATGGTGAGATACCATAAGAGTACAATGTCTGTCCACGCTAATCCTATGGTGCACTCGAGCCGGGTATTTGGCTTATCTCACAGTAACTCCCATCCCACAGAAAAAATGAAAACCAGCACAGCCAGACAGTCCAGTATAATATGATGCATGGAAAATAAAATACTGAAAGCGGTAAATAAATGCGATAAAGTAAAGCTGTAAATAAAAGCTGTAAATGAAAACAGTAAAGCTAAACTAAAGCACACAGCAACAAACATATAAACACCCAAAGGAACAAAACCAAACAGGCGCTAGGATTGACTCTACAAGGGAAACCGGAAGAATCAGGTTAGTCCCCAGCAGAGTCGCCAGCTGTCGCTCCCGGGATTTTCATCCTAGTACAAACGCGAAAGTGGCGCGGAAAGGTTAGAGTCGCCAGCCAGACATTTTTATCCCGAAAGAATGGGAAAGGTAATGTTGCACAAACCTGAGGAAGAAGGAAAGGACAAGGCCTTGCGAACCAAAGATCTGAGTTCGGGAGTCGGTTACGAATTGAGAAGGTATTAGCACCCCAATCCGTCCGTCGTACCCGACGGGATCCACGCTTGCTTGATTGTTTCAAAGGGTGAGAAAATAAGAATGCTGCTGAACAAAACCGCTAACTGGAATGAGAATGAGAAATGAATAAGAAAATGGAAAGAAAAAGGGAAATGTAGGGAAAATAAAGAATGTGCTCGAACGGGCCCTACCCCGCTGCCTACGTACCTCATCGGGATAATGAGGATCAGAGTCGACGTAGTTCGCCTAACCTAGGCGGGAACTGATTGTTTGTGTTTTTTACAGCTGGAACTGCGTATGTCTATGCTCAGGTGTTGCAGGCTCGTCTGGTACGAGTGCGTTAACCGTCTTGCATGCGAGACAAGTAGTCGCAAGTTCGCGTTAAGAATGAATGAGATGAGAAAAAGAAATTCCCGCAGGATAGTCGGTTATTGTTTGTTTTTGGCTTTTAAGAGAAGTGTTTTGAATTTGTTTGTGAACTGTCTTGCACTAAGACCTATCCATCGCGGGAAGCATTTACACCTCGCCCCGAAACAGGACGCGTATAAACACTCCGCAACAAAGTCTCGTGTCGTACAAGATTGTTCGTTTTTTTATTAAGTATTTTATTGCTTTTCTTTTGAGATGAGAAAGAGAATGACTCAAGTTGATAAAAGGAAAAATCTAAGGGACTAAGACTCAATCCTAATGTGTTATGTATTTACAAAGTGATCCTAGTGGTTAATGAGGTTTTCTATTCCTAATGGAAACTTAAAACTATTAGAATTCAACTTACTTCTTAATGAAGTTAAGTTGATTCTAAGGACCAATGGGAATCCTATTAAAGTTGTAAAAACAAATGAAACAAAAATAATGAAATCAAATATGGGAAATAATATTCTACCAATGCCTTAAAGGCATGAATAATAAATAGTCTATTTATTTATTCTATATCCTAATGGAAATGAAAATTCACCTAAGTATTAAATCTAAGTCAAACTTAATGTTCATCCTAAAACAAATTAAACTAAACCTAAGTCTAATGCTAAATTATATGACTAAAATTAATCTAGACTATTATTATTATTTTTTATGTATTAAACTCTATTTTTTCTAATGGCCCTAAACTAATAGGAATTATGTTTAACTAGGCTTAAAATTAATATTCTAAGAAATACTAAAACTCCTAGAAAAATTATAAAAATCAAATTGTAAGGTCCTAATATTATCTAAAATAATATACTAAGAGGGATTCTAAAAGTACTTATTTTTTCCTATGCCTAAACATTATTTAATTCCAGCTAAGAATTAACTATTATTTCTTAAGGATTTTATTACCAAAACCTAAGATAAAAATATCTAAAAATTCCATAAAAAATATCCTAAGAGCTATTAAGGGTCTTTTAACTATAGAAAAAAGAATGGCTAAAAAATGTTAATGGAAGTTATTTAAATAAACTAAACAAAATTCTGCATAATTAATAGAAATTCAATAAAACTAATTAATAGAATAATTCTGAATTAATTCAAAAATAAACAAATTTCAGAAAATAAAAATGTCATAAATTCCTAAATTCAATTATTAATCTACTTTAATTTTTGAGGAATTTTCTAATGCTTTTTCCTATTTTTTATAGATTTGTTTCTAACCTATACTAAACAAAATCTAAAAAAATGGTGCATTAAAAGTGGCATATCAAAATTACTTACTTGAATGTCGTGCCGATTCTTCACATAAAGAAATCCAAAACTTCATCCACGGTCTTGTAGTCTCTCATAAGCAAAATAAATGCTTATCATCCATATTCGTTTTGTGAAACTTTTCGTAATCGCAATCAATTCCATATCGACCGAGAAACATCATAAACACTTAATCCCAGAATTAGTACTAGACCTTAATTAAAATAAAATGCAAAAAAAAGTTATAACTAGAAAATTCCAAGAGATGAATTAAGAAATTAATCCATAAAAATGAATTAATAAGAAATTTAATCTATGTTTTACAAGAAAAATTGATTAACAAAATTTCTATACAAAAAACAATAAAGAACACCAAGTGTATAACAGAAATCTGGGTTGCAAATAACCAAAAGACTGGCCCAAAGCCCATTTGTCTTCAACCAATAGTGCAGGGGTGTACTAGTGATTCGTTGGGTCTGAATAGCCTTTTGCCAAGCCTGGCCCAAAATCAATTCAAGAGAGAGAGGCCCACGGAGGTGTACGCATAAGTCAAGGGTGTAAAGGGTCTTTCCATAATCTTGTATTCGCTAAGCCCAACTTCAGATTTGCTTGAGAAACCCTAAATTCACAAAATTACAAGTGAGAATAACAAAACCTTCTCCTTCTTCCTGGATGCGCCGTCATCCTCCCTTTCCATTGTCACATCCAGATCGTCTATTGGATCCTCAACGCCGGTGCTCCTTCTCCCGTTTCGGAACCGAACTTCTATTTCTCACTCCCAATCCTCAGTTGGTTCCTCTTAGACACAAATCCTCGTCGTCAACCATAATCACCCGCCACCGTGTTTATCCGTCTTTCGCATCCTTGACCCCTTCGCTTCGGCTTAGCTCCTCTTTCATCTCCACCGTGAAATCAGCTTTGCAAGAACAACAAGTGTAAATGGGAATACTCACATAGATACGAACCTCGGCCAGGTACGATTTGAAAACTCGTTCGTCTCGATTCAACCTTTTCTTCTTCGTATTTTCCTTCTGCCATTTTACCATCTATTTCAGTTTTGCGTATGAAGCGTGACGAGTGACAAATTGATGTGCTAGATGTGATCCGCAGGAAATCTGAATATTAAAGTAGAATGGAAGCCTGAAGTTGCAGCGGATCTGTGAAGGCTTGCTTGAGGATGGAAATGTGATACTCCGAAGTTGTGCGGGTGCTAAGCATTGATGTTACGGATATGTTCTTGAAGAAAATTGGAGATCGATGATGAACCGAAGGTGATGCGAATTTTGACAATGAGCGATATTGAAGGCGATGATTGATGGTGCAGAGTGTTGGTGAAGAGTGGTTCTACAATTCAGGTATGCAAATATTCCTTGGTTCTTGCTCTATAGTGAACTCCAAATCTGAAAGTATTGCCCTTGTTGAACTTGCATTGCTGCCGATGCGTTATTGATGGCGTGTTCTTGATGTGAATGGTTATTTGCAGGTTCGAGATCGTTGTGAAGTTGATCCTTGATTTTTCAGGGTTGAAGATGACGGTTATGGAGATAGGAGGATATGAAGATGAAGGGCTTGAAAAGTTGTCGAAGAGGTTTTGAAGAAGAGATGGAAGAGATTGGTTGAAGGAGAGAAAACGGTGGAAAAGAAATTGGAATGGTGAAAGGAATGGTTAGGGGAGAGAAGGATTGAGAGGAGAAAAGAGAAAATGGTGTGGAAGGTTGAAAAATGGTGTAAGGTATTGAAAGTGTGTAAAAATCTCAATGGAATAAGAGGCTCCTGATTTATAGCCGATTATCACGGAAGGATCCGGAAGCTTCAGGTAGATTCAGTTAGAGAATTCGGTTATGCTTCTGTTAATTTTCTGTTAAGAATTCTGTTACCATTCTGTTATTCAATTGACTCACCAATTTTCATACAACCCTTTATCAGGATTATACTGCAGGGCCGACTCATTGCAAAGAGCAGAACACATAGCCATGTAAAGAAGGCATTGAAATTGAGCTGGAATGTCAAGCTGTACCCCTGCCTTGTAAAAGATTGTACCTTCAATCGAATACGTCGTTCCCGTAACAAAGGACTACTTTTTTGCAGACTCGACAATACATACCTTTGCAACCGACATCACATTAGTAGTTAGTGTCCCAGTTTTGTCGCTGCAAATTACAGTGGTGCAGCCCAAGGTCTCAACGGATGGCAAAGAGCGGACAATGGCATTCAACCTCGCCATTCGCTTTGTTCCAAGAGCCAGACAGTCCATTACAACAGCAGGGATACCTTCAGGAATCGCTGCAACAGCCAGAGCAACTACAACCTTAAAACAGTGAATTGCCTCCATGCACAAAACCACCATGAGCAAGGTCACGAAAGTGACCATGTATATCCCTGCAATAACCTTGGCCAGAAAAAGTGCCAAACTCATCCAGCTTCTTTTTCAAGGGTGTCACCTCATCCTCTGTTCGCGACGTTGAATCACGTATGCTGCCCATGGCAATGTTAGGACCAACTCCCACCACAATAGCTCCTATCCTACCAGCAACCACAACTGTTCTCGGAAAAAAGGTATTTGTTTTGTCCTGGTATACTGCATTTGCTGTTGTGGTAGTTTTAAGCTCTTTTCAGCCGAGTTGCTTTTACCTGACTATTTCTTTAATTTTCCATCCATTGATAACTGTCTTGAGTCCTGCTTTAATCTTTATCACTTGCATCGCAAAAATGGAATTTTCTAACTCATTTCTCTTTTATGACCACATGCTGCGGTTGGAGTTCTCATGGAGCACAAAGGATACCAAAAGTTCGCAGCTTACATACGGAAACTATCTTACTTTGAAACATTAGTGACAGCGGTAGCTGGTAGTTCCGACACACTCACCATGCCAAGAAAGTTTCGAATTTTAACAGCAAAGAAACGCATCAATACTCCCTTTTGTGTTTATCATTTTGATGAATTTTTAGAGTTTTAGGATGAACTTCTTGTATGAACTTTTTGTAGGAACTTCTTTACATAACTTTGAACCTTGTGAAATACAAACAGCAAGCCTGAAAAATGCAATTTAGAATTCTCGGGATTAAATTTGAAATGTTGAGCATCATAATTGCTTTCTCTCTCTTTTCCCTTTGTATTTTTCTGGTTCATGTATGTAACTAATTATTTCCTATGATAAACATGGCAGGGCACCAATGCTGCCCTTTTCTCTTCTTGTATAAAAACTCCAAAAATGGTATAGAATTTAGTGAGTTTAACACAAGCATAGTCACAATAATGGCTGCAATTCTTTGTAACGGGGTTGTAAGCATTTCTTCTCACTCAGTAGCAAATTCTTCCATCACACCTTACATCACCAACTCCCTTATCTATTATTTTTTTTATTTAAAAAACTAACATACACATCTCTCAATTTACCCTTCAATTATCCCCATTGATGAATACTCGTGTACTCCATAAGCATACTCGAGAGTATAATATAAATCAAACAAGCTATTAACAAATATTTGTACCGATGGAAATATGCAACTTGAGAGAGGAAAAGGCCGGGCCGAGAGTGGGGAGAGAAGTTGGGATTTACAACTCTGAACTAAATTGCAAAAGTTGTATTTTGGTGTTTAAACAAAATGAGGCTACACAACCATAATAACCACCTCAAATTAGGAAAAAAACTCCAAAATGTAAGAGATAAAGGCTTCTAAGGAATTCTTTCAACAAAGTCCATATCCCCTTTCCCATACTCTTTTTGAATGGAGCACACATTTGTTTCTTTGAATGAGCACAATCAAGTAAGCTATCCATGACTCATCTGTTCACACTCTTGATACCAACCACCTTCCTTCACTTTACTCTGTTCTGAAAATATCATTTGTAATCCCAAAAAACTCTGCCATTCTACAAATAGTTTCAAACTCTGGGTGCGACTTATCCCCAGAAATCAGCATTGGCAACATCCACCCAACTAAATCCCACTTCCTTTCTCAGCATACAAGTTTGCCATTAACACATAAGGACATGAACTTTGGATATGCACCGTCTAAGAAATGGACCAGTGGCCCAAATAATCTTGCAGTTGCAATGATCTTTCGACAATTTGATCCAAATTAAATCAAACCCCCCATCTGAATTGAGACACAACTGAGCAACCGCATTCGGAGTGGAATCATAGTCCAGTGAATATTCTCTATTATTTCAATCCTTGCCAGATACGTATAAGGTGCAAAAAAACCTAATTTCCTTAAGCCCTGATCACATGCCTTATGAAACAATGAAATGAACTACCATGATGTTAATGATCTGGTGAAACATGCAGATGAGTGCGAAATGATACACCAGTAGAGGTAATAAATAGGAGGACAAATTTTGAGGTATTACACACAGTGGGGCACTTTTTGCTATAAGGTGATGCCATTTGGTTTGAAGAATGCAGGGGCAACATATCAGCGTGCTATGGTGGCTTTGTTTCATGATATGATTCATCATGAGATAGAGGTGTATGTGGATGATATGATAGCCAGATCCCAGAATGAAGAACAACATCTTGATCATCTGCATAAGTTGTTTGAGAGGTTGAAGAAATACAAGTTGAGACTGAACCCAAACAAGTGTACTTTTGGAGTTAGGTCTGGTAAGCTCCTGGGTTTCATTGTCAGTGGAAAAGGTATTGAAGTGGATCCTGCAAAAGTGAAAGCTATACAAGAGATGCCAGCTCCCCGTACTGAGAAGGAGGTTAGAGGTTTCTTGGGACGATTGAATTACATTGCAAGATTTATTTCCCAATTAACTGCCATCTGTGATCCAATCTTCAAGTTGTTGAAGAAAGATCAGGTGATGGAATGGAATGATGAGTGCCAAACTGCCTTTGATGAAATCAAGAGATATCTGTTAGAACCTCCAATTTTGATGCCACCAGTTGATGGAAGACCCTTGATCATGTACTTAACAGTGTTAGACAACTCAATGGGGTGTGTGTTGGGGCAACATGACGAGTCTGGTCGAAAAGAGCAGGCAATATACTACCTTAGCAAAAAGTTTACTGACTGTGAAACAAGATACTCACTGCTCGAGAAAACTTGCTGCGCTTTGGCATGGGCTGCTCGCCGACTAAGACAGTATATGTTGACTCATACTACCTTATTGATTTCAAAGATGGATCCAATCAAGTACATATTTGAGAAACCTGCTCTCTCCGGAAGAATTGCAAGATGGCAAATGATCTTGACAGAATATGATATACAGTATACTACTCAGAAGGCCATCAAGGGAAGTGTTGTTGCTGATCATTTGGATCATCAAGCAATGGATGATTACCAGTCAATGAGTTTTGAGTTCCCTGATGAAGACATTATGATTATTACCAAAGAACCTGGACAATATGACGGACCTGAACAAGGATCCCGATGGACTATGGTTTTTGATGGTGCTTCTAATGCACTTGGTAATGGTGTTGGTTTTGTGATTAGTTCCCCTGAAGGTTGTCATACCCCGATTACTTCCAGACTTTGTTTATATTGTACCAACAACATGGCTGAGTATGAGGCATGTATCCTGGGTATCAAAGTTGCCATTGATATGAAGATTCAGTTCCTTGATGTGTATGGAGATTCAACCCTGGTAGTTAGTCAGATCAAAGGAGATTGGGATACCAAGCATGATAATCTCATTCCTTACAGAGATCATGTGTTGTCTTTGATCCCACATTTTAAAGAGATTACCTTTGGACATATTCCACGAAGAGAGAATCAATTGGCAGATGCATTGGCCACCATGGCATCCATGTTTGAGATCAGCTGGGATGATGAAGCTCCCAAGATTACTATTGATAGATTTGAAAAGCCTGCATATTGCAATGAGATTGACACAGAAGGGGCAGAGGAGAAACCCTGATTCTATGAAGTAAAAAGATATCTTGAAGCTCAGGAATTCCCTGAAGGGGTATCTGTCAAAGATAGGAAGTTTCTGAGAAGGTTTTCTGCTAAGTTCTTTTTGAGTAATGGGATTTTGTACAAGCGCAATCATGATTCAACTTTGCTTCGTTGTGTGAATAAAAAGGAAGCAATTGAGATTATGGAAGATATGCATGATGGGATCTTTGGCACTCATTCTAGTGGTCATACCATGGCAAAGAAGATATTGAGAGCAGGTTACTATTGGTCTACCATGGAAGCTGATTGCTATCAACACTCCAGAACTTGTCACAAGTGTCAAATTTATGCTGATAAAGTACATATACCTCCATCACCATTGAATGTGTTGACTGCTCCTTGGCCCTTTGCCATGTGGGGCATTGATATGATTGGTGAGATCAAGCCTACTGCTTCTAATGGGCATCGTTTCATCCTGGTTGCTATTGATTACTTCACGAAGTGGGTAGAGGAAGCTTCATTTGCATATGTTACCAAGAATGTTGTGGCTCGATTCATTAAGAATAATCTCATATGTAGGTATGGCATCCCCGAAAGGATTATTACTGACAATGGCTCTAATCTGAACAACACTATGATTACTGATCTCTGCACGCAGTTCAAGATTAAGCATCACAACTCTTCTCCGTATCGCCCGAAAATGAATGGGGCAGTTGAAGCTGCTAATAAGAACATCAAGAAGATTGTACAGAAGATGACTGTTACTTATAAGGATTGGCATGAGATGTTACTATTTGCTCTTCATGGTTATCGTACTACAATACGTACTTCAACATGGGCAACTCCATTCTCCTTAGTCTATGGTATGGAAGCAGTTCTACCCATTGAAGTTCAGATTCCCTCCTTAAGAATTATGAAGGAGGCAGGCTTGGATGAAGATGAGTGGATTCAGACTCGACTGGACCAGATAAATTTGATTGATGAGAAGAGGTTAGCAGCAGTTTGTCATGGCCAGATGTACCAGAAACGAATGATCAAAGCTTTTAACAAGAAGGTTAAGCCAAAGGTATATCAGGCTGGTGACTTGGTAATCAAGAGTATCATATTACCACAGGGTGATCCTAGGGGCAAGTGGACTCCAACATATGAAGGACCATTTGTAGTCAAGACAGTGTTCTCAGGAGGTGCTATGATACTCACTACAATGGATGGTGAAGACTTCCCGCAGCCTGTTGTCGCTCCCACTAAATGAAGCTAAATCAGATAGGGTACAGACGCGAACGGTCGGCGAGAGGGAACAATGAGAACACACAGCCGTGAACTCACTGGAGATGAATAGAGTCGCCAGCTAGGCATTATTATCCCGGAGGAAAGGCAATGCTGCATAGACCTAGAAAGAGATGGATAAGACGGTTGCGAACTAGAGAGACTGAGAAAGGGGGTTGGTTACAACCTGGGAAGGTATTAGCACCCAGATTGTCCGCCGTATTCGACGGGATCCACGCTTAAAAGATTTGTGTTTTAAAGGGGTAGTGTCAGTGCAATCTGTGTATACAATAGCTGGAAAAGATGTACAGGTGTCAGTGTAAAGGAAGTGTAAAGTGTAAAAATGTATAGTGTCAGTGTAAGGACAGGAATGAATTGCTCAAGATCATGAGGCTTAAAGGAGAAAGCTGGAAAGAAGGGGAATATACAGAGACTTTTGTTCGATAACTGTTAAGTTATGCCTACGTATCCTCTCGTGCAATGAGGAAGTCAGAACACCGTAGTTCGACCCAAAGAGGCTGAAAGGTGAATTGACTTGTGAACTGCTTGCTTGTCTATGCTCAAGTGTACGATCTGTCTGGCACAGATGCTAACTGTCTTGCATTAGACGGAAGAAGCAAGTTCTCGTTTATGAGTGAAGATGATGAGAGAAGAATCCCGAAGGAGACGATTATTGTTTTTTTTTGTGTTTTCAGTCTTTTATTGCTTTTGAAAGTTGGTCATAAGTTAATGAGCTTAAGCCTAAACCAACGGATTTAGTAAACTCATCACATCTTCCCTCTGATTAGGGGTAATGAGAATACCTTAAGTGTGAAGTCAGATTCTCACACTTAATCACCTTTGGTGTAGGATTAAGATCATTAACCTACTTGTGATTATTTAGATGTTTTTGTGGTATTTGTTTAGTGTTAAGTAATGAGGTTAAGCCATAATCAAGGATTAAACAGACTCATTACACCATCCTAATAGAAGGATAATAGATGAGAATGTTTAAGCTGAGGAAAGCCCCTCAGCTTAATCCATGATTAGGGATTAAACTCATGACAAAACAAGCCTTTGGTTAGGTGGATTTTATTTAATGGTATGATGATGAAATGAATTTTATGATTTGTAAGACAACTTGAGGGGGACTTGTCCATTAACACTAGGGTTAGTCCTTCTTAACCAATTAAGGAAGAATTAGAACCCTAATGCAAGGCCCAAGTTACAAGTGTGATGTCTTGATGATTATTAGATGGATTGATTAAAGGATTTAAACACATTAAGGGTTTAACACTTAGGATTAAAGTTATACACTCCATCCTAAGATAAGGATGCAGGCATAAGCTTAATCACAAAGCCTTAAAGCCTTTAGGGTTTAGTCCCTGGTTATGAGATAAGAAGAGAAGACTCAAAAGAGACACAAAGGTAAAACTAAGAGGGGAGACTAATCAAAACCCTAATCATTGTCATGCTTGGTTGTTCCTAAGGTTTGTGAGGTTTTCAAAAGAAGCCTTCAATGGAACCACCAGGAAGCAGATGAAAGGATCAAGAGAAGCAAAGCAACTTGCTTCATTCAAGAAGTCAAGTCACTTGAAGAAAGAAAGTTGGAAGAAGAAGAATGAGCAAGCTCAATCTCAAACACATATAAAAATGCAGCATGGATACAAGAGAGAGATGAAGAGAAGTTATGAAAAGTGAAGGCAAATTCACTTCTCAAAATCACTTACCACCTGAAAGGTTAGAAAAGAAATGCAATGCAATGCAAAATGAGATGAAATGGTATGATGTAAATCAAAACCAGAAGCATACTTATGATGTTAATGATGCTATGAGATGCTACAAACATGAAACAAGGCATGGAGATGATCACTCAAGCTTATGGATGCAGATGAAGCATGTTAAGAACCAAGAACATACATGAAAAGTTATGAGATGCATATGGCATACAACATGACAAATGCAAAGTGCAATGATCAAACATGTTTTCAATATGTCTTATGATGTTCAATGAATCAAATGGAAGTTTGGAATGTCATGGCAAGTCATGTTATGCAAGAAGATGCAAGATGGATGCATATGGAAGCCCAAATTAGGGTTTATGATCAATGCAACAAACAAAAACCAAAACCAGAAGCAAACAACATTATAAAAAAATTGAAAATACACTCAAAGGACCCCTAATCCTATACTAACTCACTGCCCAAAGGAGAGGTTTCAACTCCTAACCAAATTCAAGTTATGATTTTCACAAGTTTTCTAGGGTTTTAGGGTTCCTTAACAAGAAAATTATCAAACAAATGGAAAATGGAAGATCAAATCATGGCCACTTAATCTCATAAACTACATGCTAAACATAATGCAATGCAAAAGAATCAATGTCCAACTCTTTAGGGTTAGGCAGAAATGATTTTTTGAAGTTTGGATCAAAATAATGCATAAAAATGATTTTAATTCAATGGAAAATTCTCAAAATGCATCAAGATCAAAAAAGAAATTTGGTTTGAAGGTTGGACAATGTTTCTAAATGTCTTAGAACATTTCATGAAATTTTTGGTGATTTTTAAATACCTAAAAGTATTTTTAATAAATTAATTTTCATTAATCAATTAAAAATAAACTTTTAAATATTTAAAAATACTTTTTTAATGCTAAAAATGAAAATAAAAATATTTTAGGGTTTTAAAAATTAATGAAACTCTTGACAAAAAGTTTCATAATTTTTAAAACATTTTTACTATTTTTAATAAATATGAGAAATAAAATATAAAGAAAATGAAATAAAAATACAATAAAGGAGAAGTATGTACAATGGAGGGCTAGGATTGAGTCTGGCCAGGGAAGGGTTGGCTGCGCGCGCAGATCAAAGGCCCATATTCAAACTTGGTTTAAACTGGATTAAATAATTAATTAATTATGGTTAGGGTTTAATGACGAATCTCAGCCACACACACGCGCGACAAGTCAACAAAGTCCACTGATCCAACGCTCCAGATTCAAATGCCCATTAATGATCTGATTAAACCCTAATGATTTTCAGGTGGCCAGAGAAGACCTCCGGTCGTCTTCTCCGGTGGGAACCCCACCTGAAAATCCCTAAAATCTTCAAAACGCAACCAAAATGAAATCTAAACACATAGAAATGATCCCCATAACCCACTGAATCAAAACCCTAACACAAACATCATTTATCTTTCCTTAATCATATGAATCGAAACAAAACATTTTTTAGGTCAGGGAGTTTCAGAACACGATTAAACTCTTATTCCTTCACCATTTACAAAACTAAAGACATCAGAGCAATCAGTGAATCATGAAGAACAACTTAAGAACTTTAAAAATGATTTCTGGAAAAAATGTTCTTGAGCTACCTGAGTTTCGAAGCTTTCACTCTTGCAACTTTCTAACCCCTTCCTTTGATGCAAACCACTCCTTATGACCCCTTGATGATGTTTGGATGCTTAGAAGAAGTTTATGCTGGCTGGTTAAGGAGTTTGAACAGCTTCTGCTCAAGCTCAGGTGAAAATGGTGTTTGTGATTCAGGCAGTTTCAAGCAAAGGTGAAGGGTTCTTTGTGACCAGGAAGATGAGTGGAGAAGGTTTGTGAAGTTTGTTCAAGTGTTTGTGAGCTGTGGAATGAGATTCGAAAGTTCTGGCTTTGAGAGTGAAAAATGGGGAAGCTCAGTTCTTGCTTGGTTCAGGCTTGTGTCTTGCTGGTTTTGGCTCAGTGAAGCAAGGTGAGTTGATTAGTGGAGTTGTTTTTTTGTGTTTGTGAGTTGTGTAGAGAGATTCGAAGAGAAATGCAAGTTGGAGTGATTTTGTGTATGTGATGCTCTTGTGTGTTTCAGCCTGGCTTGTTATGTGGTTTTGCTAGCATTTGATCCACATAAAAAACTCTCATTGGTCAGATGATGTGACCTGCCCTTTATTGATTGGGATGGCCCCTTTTGCAAAATGTCAACTTTGGTGTAAGGAGGGCATGGGTCAATTTCTAGGCCAGTACAAGTGTGTGGGCTGGCGCAACATGGTGTGAGAGAGAGGCTAGAATGGTTCAGCATTGTAGGCAACAAGTGGATGAGGTGTGATGATGGTTTTTGCAAGTTGATCACTTTTGGTTCATATGAAACTTTCTTGCTCCCAGGGCCATGAAACATGAGAAGTTCTTGGTCCATTCTGAATTTTTGATCACATGTGATGTTTGTGTGATGGTTAGACATGAATTAGAAGTTACAAATGCCTTGGTACAAAGTTCTTGCAAGTTTCTCATTTGAGGCATATCTTGAAAATTAGTGATTTTTGCCAACTTTGACACACCATAACTTTTGATCCAAAATGAATTAGGTCATGTTCTTGTACTTTTTGAAAAGGGAAAGATCCAATCTACAACTTTCATGACCAAAGTTTTTCCATTTGAAGCATTTTTGGATCAAAAAGTAAGGGTTGAAAAAGTTGCATAAAATGACATTTCATTAAAAGTCAACCATGCCCTAAAAAGTCAACTTTGCAAAAACTTGTAATTCTTGAATTTTGTGAACTTCAACCTTCTTCCATGATCAAATAAAGATCAAATACACTCAAAATGATGAAGATCACCCCTTGGTTGGGCCATTGGGGGCCTCAGATGCCCTGATTTTGCACTGACTTGTCCAGAAAGTCAACTCTTGATCAGATGACTTCCCCATGGAATTTCTTCATGAAAATTGATATGCACACTCCCTATACCATATAGAGACCAATAGAAACAAGAATGACCAAAAAATTTGGAGTTATGGCCTCTGAAACCAAAACCCTAATTTTAGGTCAATTGTGCAGTCAAACCTGGCTCTGCATCCATACCAATCCCAGTTCTTGTGATTCTTGGGCATTTTTGACTTTGAGAAGATATAATATGATGCTTGAACACACATAGACCCCTTTGAAGTGATTGATGACCTTTGGAGTGTCTCAAGAGGCTCTTGGATTGCTCAGATCACAAACCCTAGATGCAGATGACTTAGAAACAATGCAGTGACTCAAAATTGAGATATGAGATGATATGATTGTGTTTATGCATATGAAATGATCACAAGCCATGGTGTGAATGGGTGAGGGCAAATTTGGGGTGTTTACAGCTGCCCCTATTCAAACATGAGTTAGCTGTGCAGGGTGTAAGCGAAGGCTTATCAGGCAAACAAGATAACTTGTGGTTGAATACCAAAGACAGTCCAAAATTTGCATTCACAGAATGAAGAGGAAAAGGGATATAGATTGTAAAAGAAAAATAAGGTATATTGTAAAGTGTGGGTGACGGAGGACGACCGTCGAGCAGAGGACGACTGCTGGGTAAAAAGCAATGACGGGGACGGCCGGCATGCTGGGAAAAGTGCGAAAAATAAAGCAATGACGGGGACGGCCGACATGCTGGGGATAAAAGAATTATGATGGGGACGGCCATCAAGATAAAGCTGTAAAATTCTCTGGGGATTAATGAAACATGACGGGGACGGCCATCAAGTTCATAAAGTAACCAACGATGGGGACGGCCATCGGTCTAAAAGGAAAAGGGACCACGACGGGGACGGCCATCGGGTTAAAGAATAAATGAAATAACCAGATGATGGGGTACGGCCATCAAAGGTGAAGGACGATCACCTAGCAGGGGACGGCTGCTCTGTTGGGTTAAGATGAGGGACGGTCATCTAAGGTGGAGGACGACCACCTGGCAGGGTACGGCTGCCGAAAATATCGCGACATAGGACGAATGCCGGATAAAAGGTCAATGATGGGGACGGCCATCGGATGAGCATGATGGAGGACGACCATCAAGAGGTGGAGGACGACCACCTAGCAGGGGACGGCTGCTCTCAAGGTTTGTCATGACACAGGACGAATGTCAGATAACCAAAATCAACAATGGGGACGGCCATTGGATAAAATGATGAAGGACGATCATCAAAAGGTGGAGGACGACCACCTAGCAGGGGACGGCTGCTAAAATATCAACGATGGGGACGGCCATCGGATGAGCATGATGGAGGACGACCATCAAGAGGTGGAGGACGACCACCTAGCAGGGTACGGCTGCTCTCAGGGTTTATCATGACACAGGACGAGTGTCAGATAAAAAGAAAATTGCTTTGTTGGCGATCTACTGGGGAGTGGTAAACACGGACGAGTGCTTACATCCAAGAAACAAAAGGTATAAGTGTTTGGTATTGTGTATAGATTAAAGATGCGGACGAGAATCCTTATGGCTACGATACGGACGAGTATCGGGTAGAAACAAATACTGACGTGTGCTCAGAGAGGATGACACGGACGAGTATCAACTGGTTAACAGAGAACACGGACGAGTGTTGACTCCGAGGGGATTTGAGTGGTATATACAAGATACGGACGAGTATCTGTATGAGAGTGATTGGTATATGAGTGCTTAACTGTCGGGGAGAGCGACACGGACGAATGTCAAAAGGAGAAGAGTGTAATATGGACAAGTATCTGGTATACAAAGTGTAGATGACTGCGCTGGGGATATGACACGGACGGGTGTCAAAGGATTGTTATATGTAAGTATGCGTGAGTGCAAAGAGGATGTCTTTGGCTTTCTGCTGGGTTATGCCATAGGTGGGTGTCAACAAGTAACTGTAATACAAGTGGTTTTGTTTGCACAGGGTATTCGGGTGACTTTACTGGGAAGTGATGACACGGACGGGTGTCAAAGGGAGTATATATACTGGTGTTTGTGAATGTGAGGCAACTGATTTTGCTGAGGGACCTCCGCTGGGGATTTGGGAAGTATTTTGTATATTGTTGAAATGTCAATATTCACAAGTATTGATTCAAAACATGGCTTATGATTATGCTATATGTTTGATTTTTGCCGTAATGCTCCGTGTTAAAACGGAATGCTACGCTTTGTGGGTGAATATGATGTGAATCCCATGATTATGCAAAGATACCAAACCGGGACTCGGATCCTGTAGCCACGAAGATCTCTGGCCGATCTGCTTGAAATGGATATCCCAGCTGGGGATGAGATCATTGGTAGATCTGATGATATGATATCTACTTGGGGATTCGGGTCACTGAGAGACCTATTCCAACAAATGAAAGACCCAGCTGGGGTTTGTAGAAGCTTTCTTCACTCTGTTGTGAGTTCTTCGTGCGTTGTTCTTCTGGATAGAGGCTGAAACTCTGTGGGGAGATAGCTCCTTGACTTTTGTACTCAGCTGAGGGTGAAATGGCAACTCGGCCGGGGAGAAAGAGAGATTATTGAGAGATCTCCCTTGAGATTCTGTTGAAGTGGATTCTTGACTCAGCCGGGGACATGGGCGCCTTCTGGCATTGCCCTGGCAACTCTGATGGGGAGAAACAATAAATGGCAACCTAGCTGGGGAGAAAACACTTTGAACGCTGAGTGTCGATTTGTCGGCTTGCCGGAGTGAAACTTTTGTGCCTCAAGTTGCGTTCTGGATACCTGCAATCCTGCAAAGATAGGGAAACGCACAAGTAATCCCGAGGTATCCTTTACTGGATTCCTTCATAGGAGTTTTAGATACTTCTGAGAGTAAGTACATTTCCTGCAAGCATGTTTTATCATATTTTTTTTGAAGATAAGCATTTGTATTCATGCAATCAATTTTTTCTTTAAGACATCAGACATCTTTGAAAATAAAATGTACAAGGCGAAACATGACTGAAAATCTGATTTTATTAATTCATATGCCCTGAATTGGCGAGATACAGTCAAAGAAACAAATCTCCTGGAATGAGGAGATCGTTACAAATTGAGAAACAAAATGCTGGCAGTGTTGATGACGCTTTAAGGAGCTTCCTCTCTTGTTATGACTCGTATGACTTTTGACGTTCTTCTCATCTTGCTTTCTGAAGAATGTTGATTCTGACTGAAGCTTGATCCTTTCGAAGCTTACCAAGTTGTAGGCGATACAGACGAATTCAGAATGCAGTTGTTCGCTTATTCCCTTATTTTGCATGGATCGCCCTTTCGGGTTTTCAATCCATCGGGATACCCATTTTTTGCCTGAGCTGTCCAATGCGGCTTTTCAACTCAGCGGGTGTACATTTTTTATTTATTTTCCCTTATTTTTGCCCGAGTCTTTTATTCTGTTTTTGACTCGCCGGGATGCCCTATTTTTGCCTGGACTTACATTTTGTTTTTGTGTCCAGCGGGTCATTTTATGCGAAGTATTTTTTAACTGCATCTGAATTCATAGGGGACGGGAAATCTTCACCATCCATGGTGCTGAGCATCAATGCTCCACCGGAAAAAACTTTCTTTACCACAAACGGTCCTTCATAATTCGGAGTCCATTTGCCCCTGTGGTCTGTATGAGGAGGGATGATTCTTTTCAGCACAAGATCTCCCACTTGGTACTCTCGGTGTCTGACTTTCTGATCGAAGGCTCTCTTCATTCTTTTCTGATATAACTGCCCATGACAGATTGCAGCCAATCTTTTCTCTTCGATCAGACTCAGTTGTTCGTATCGGGCTCGAACCCATTCTGCTTCACTCAGTTTAACATCCATCAATACCCGTAGAGAGGGTAATTCAACTTCAACAGGTAGGACTGCTTCCATACCATATACAAGCTGATACGGTGTTGCCCCAGTGGATGTCCTGATTGACGTGCGGTACCCATGCAAGGCAAATGGTAGCATTTCATGCCAGTCTTTGTAAGTGACTACCATCTTCTGCACAATCTTCTTGATATTCTTATTTGCTGCCTCGACAACGCCGTTCATCTTTGGCCTGTAAGGAGAAGAATTGTGGTGTTGAATTTTGAAGTCCCGGCATAGTTCAGCCATCATTTTGTTGTTTAGATTGGAACCATTATCAGTAATGATTCGCTCGGGAACTCCGTATCGACAGATGATATCTCTCTTCAGAAATCTAGCTACCACTTGTCTTGTAACATTGGCATAGGAAGCTGCTTCAACCCACTTGGTGAAATAATCAATGGCAACCAGGATGAATCTGTGGCCGTTTGAAGCAGTTGGTTCGATCTTACCAATCATGTCAATGCCCCACATAGCAAAGGGCCAAGGTTAAGACATCACATTCAAAGGGTTGGGAGGCACATGCACCTTATCCGCATAAATCTGGCATTTATGGCATTTTCTGGCATAGGCACAACAGTCAGCATCCATTGTGATCCAGTAATAGCCTGATCTGAGCAACTTCTTAGCCATGGCATGCCCTCCTGCATGGGTACCAAAGGATCCTTCGTGCACTTCATGCATTAACAAGTCCGCTTCTGTCTTATCAACGCATCTGAGGAGTACCATATCAAAGTTCCTTTTATATAAAGACCCATCAGTGTTCAAGAAGAAACTACCAGCAAGCCTTCTCAAAGTCTTCTTATCATTGGAAGATGCCCCAGGTGGGTACGTTTGATCCTCCAAGAAGCACTTAATGTCATGGAACCAAGGCTTATCATCTTTGACGACATCTGCTGCAAATACATATGCTGGTCTGTCAAGTCTGGACACTGAAATTTGAGGTACAAAGTTGGCAGCTTGAACTTTGATCATGGATGAAATGGTAGCCAGAGCATCTGCAAACTGATTCTCGTCCCGAGGGATATACTCAAGCTTGACTTTTGTAAAGAAAGTCAATAACCTCCTTGTATAATCCCTGTAAGGTATCAGATGATCCTGGCGGGTGTACCATTTGCCATTGGTTTGATTGATTATCAGAGCTGAATCTCCGAATACGGTCAATGTCTTGATCCTGAGGTCAATGGCTTCCTCAAGACCCATAATGCAAGCTTCGTATTCAGCTTCGTTGTTAGTGCAGTTGAAAGTGAGTTTTGCCGAGAAAGGCATGTGAACTCCTTTGGGTGTAATGAGTACTGCACCAACACCACGACCATTCATATTAACAGCCCCATCGAACATCATAGTCCACTCTTCTTCTGGGTCAGGCCCTTCAGTGTGAACAGGCTCTTCATGATCTTTTGCTTTTATGAACATGATGTCTTCATCGGGGAAGTCAAATCTCATTAGCTGGTAATCATCAATGGGTTGCTCAGCAAGATATTCAGACAATACACTGCCCTTGATGGCTTTCTGAGATGTGTACTGGATGTCATACTCTGTAAGAATCATTTGCCATCTTGCAACCCGTCCGGTAAGAGCTGGCTTCTCAAATATGTACTTAACTGGGTCCATCTTTGAGATCAACAGAGTAGTGTAGGTCAACATATACTGCCTCAGTCGGCGAGCAGCCCACGCTAAAGCACAACAAGTTTTCTCGAGCAGTGAATAACGTTGTTCACAGTCGGTAAACTTTTTGCTTAGGTAGTATATTGCATACTCTTTTCGACCAGACTCGTCATGCTGGCCCAGCACACACCCCATTGACTCTTCTAATACTGTCAAGTACATGATCAGAGGTCTTCCTTCAACTGGAGGCATAAGGATTGGAGGTTCTTGTAAGTATTCTTTGATCTTGTCAAAAGCCTTTTGGCAGTCTTCATTCCATCTGACCGTCTGTTCATTTCTCAATAGCTTGAACAAGGGTTCACAAGTTGTTGTAAGGTGAGATATGAACCTTGAGATGTAGTTCAATCGACCTAAGAACCCTCGAACTTCCTTCTCTGTCTTCGGTGCAGGCATCTCTTGAATAGCTTTGACTTTATCAGGGTCAACTTCAATCCCTTTCTCACTTACAATAAATCCCAGCAGCTTACCAGATCGCACCCCGAATGTGCATTTGTTGGGGTTCAGCTTCAATTGATACTTCCTCAGACGCTTGAACAACTTTAGCAGATTTACCAGGTGGTCTTCTTCAGTGAGGGACTTGGCAATCATGTCATCCACATAACACTCGATTTCTTTATGGATCATATCGTGGAATAATGTTACCATAGCCCGTTGATATGTTGCACCAGCATTTTTTAGTCCGAATGGCATTACCTTGTAACAGAACGTGCCCCAGGGTGTGATGAAGGTTGTCTTCTCCATGTCTTCAGGTGACATTTTGATCTGATTGTATCCTGAAAATCCGTCCATGTAGGAGAATACCGAGAACTGAGCCGTATTATCAACCAATACGTCAATGTGAGGTAATGGGAAATCATCTTTCGGGCTGGCTCTGTTCAGATCCCGGTAGTCAACACACATTCTAACCTTGCCGTCTTTCTTAGGCACAGGTACTATATTAGCAACCCACGGTGGGTAGCTAGTCACAGCAAGGAACCCGGCGTCCCATTGCTTTTGTACCTCTTCCTTGATCTTCATTGCCATGTCTGGGCGAGTACGGCGCAGTTTCTGTTTGACCGGTGGGCATTCTTCTCTCAAAGGCAACTTGTGCACAACAATGTCGGTATCCAACCCTGGCATGTCTTGATAAGACCAAGCAAACACGTCCACATACTCTCGAAGCAGGTCAATCAATTGTCTCTTCACTGAGTCTTGCAGGCAGGCCCCGATTTTAACTTCTTTCACATCTTCAACTGTACCAAGATTGATCACTTCAACCTCCTCCCGGTGAGGAGTGATAACCTTTTCCTCTTGTCTTAACAACCTGGCTAGCTCTTCAGGAAGCTCATATTCTTCTTCAACCCCTTCATCAGCTTGATTGATTGGATTGTCAAAGTCATACGAAGTCATAGCCGTGCTGTTGTCGGTGCTGTCTGGAAGGCACACTCTGCAAGGGTTCAGTTTGTTCATTTTAGTGATTTGATTTTAATCTTGTTTAGAAAAGTGAAATAAAGTTGTCATTTTGAAAACACTGCCATTTATTTTTTTGTACAAAAAGAAAAATGGAAAAACAGTGAGCGGAAAAGAAAAAGACTCGTTTGCAAAAAGATGTCTGATATTTCATTGATTAATCTTGTTTGCACAAAAAGTACAGATGGCCCGATTACAAAATGAGTCTTGTCATCTTGGGCAAGATGCAAGACTTTGATGCATGCTATAAAAGTACAGGAAATAATAATTACTCTGCATGAGTAACTCTTATAATTTCCTGGGAAGACCAGTTCGAGATACTGCTCCCCGGGATTTTTGGACGAATCCAGCTTTCCAGGTTGCATTCTTCTTCCAGCTCGTCTTCCAAATTGTTGACAGCATCAGGGGTGAGCATCCCCCCACTAACAAAGTTGGGCTCTTTCGCAGCCTCTGCTTGATCTTGTTGAGTTGGTTTGTAACCCAACCCAAATCTATCCTCTTTCTTCTCCACCGGTAGCAGTTTGCCCCAGCCTTGGGCACTTCCTTCCTTAACAACCTTTCGGGCTTGTTGGTATGATATTATTGAAGTTCCAGGTACAGCAGATGTTTCATTCACGTTCAAGGCCTCGAACCCCTGACTCATTGTTTCATGGATCTCCCCATCCATCTCAATGTATTTATAAGTAGCTAGGTGGCTGACAAAAATATTCTCCTCTCCACAGATTGTAACGACTTGACCCTCCCACTCGAATTTTAACTTCTGGTGAAGGGTTGAGGTCACGGCTCCAGCGGCATGAATCCATGGCCTACCCAATAGACAGCTTGTAGGCAGGCTGTATATCCATCACGTAGAAGGTCGTTTTGAAAGTTTGCGGGCCAATCGTTATGGGCAACTCAATCTCACCCAGAACCGATCTCTTAGAACCATCAAAGGCTCTCACCACTGTAAACACCCCAAATTTGCCCTCACCCATTCACACCATGGCTTGTGATCATCTCATATGCATAAACACAATCATATCATCTCACATCTCATTTTTGATTCACTGCATAGTTCTAAGTCATCTGCACCTAGGGTTTGTGATCTGAGCAATCTCAGGGCATCTTGAGCCACTCCAGAGGCAACCAATCAATTCAAAGGGGTCTACATGTGTTCAAGCATCATAGTACATCCTCACAAAGCCAAGAATTCAAAAGAATCACAAGAACTAGGGTTTGAGTGGATGCAGAGCCAGGATAGACTGCACAGTTGACCTAAAATTAGGGTTCTGGTTTCAGAGGCCATAACTCCAATTTTTTTGGTCATTTTTGTTTCTATTGGTCTCTATATGGTATAGGGAGTATGCATATCAATTTTCATGAAGAAATTCCTTGGGGAAGTCATCTGATCAAGGGTTGACTTTTCAGACAAGTCAGTGTAAAATCAGGGCATCTGAGGCCCCCAATGACCCAACCAATGGGTGATCTTCATCATTTTGAGTGTATATGATCTTTATTTGATCATGGAAGAAGGTTGAAGTTCATGAAAACCAAGAATTTAGGGTTTTTGCAAATGTTGACTTTTTGGGCATAGTTGACTTTTCAAGAATGCATCATTTTAGGTCATTTTTCAAGCCTTGATTCTTGATCCAAAAATGCTTCAAATGGAAAAAATTTGGTCATGAAAGTTGTAGATCTCATCTTTCCCTTTTCAAAAAGTACAAGAACATGATCAAACTCTTCTTGGATCAAAAGTTATGGTGTGACAAAGTTGGCTAAAATCATTGATTTTTAAGGCATGCCTCAAATGGAAATTTTGCAAAGTCATGAACCAATGCCTCTTGTGACCTCTAGCTCACTTCAAACCAGTATGCAAACATCACATAGACACTAAAAATCAGATTTGGACTAAGAATCCCTCATGTTTATGGTTTGTGTAGCAAAAATAGTCACATGTGAACCAAAAGCCACAACTTGCAAAAACTCATGATCATGCTTCCTACAACTTGCTGCATTGGTTACTGCACTTTGCTAGCCTCTCACCTCATCTTGCTGCACCAGAGCCATGCTTGTACTTGCCTAGATCATGAGCCATACTTCTCTTACACCAAATTTGACTTTTGAGCAAAAGCAAACTTACCAATCACCATAGGCCAGGTCACATCATCTGACCTATGGGATTAAAATATACTTTCCAAATGCTGGCCATTCCATACATCTAGCAAGGCTAAAACCATTCACACCAAGACATTCACAAAAACACCTCATCTTGCAAGTTGCTTCGAATCTGCCTCCACAGCATACAAACACAAAAACCATCTTCATCATTCATCTCACCACACTTCATAGACCTAAAACCACCAAAGCTCAAGCCTGAAACCAGCCTGAACTGAGCTTCACCATTCCTCCCTTCCAAAACCAGAACTCTTCGAATCTCACTATCCAGCCAACAAACACTCCATTTTTCTTCACCAACAAGTCAAGCATATCACAAGGAGTCAAAATCACCCCTCACATTGATCTGAAGCAACTTGTACACAAAGTTCATTTCCTGCTACACCAGAAATGGATTTCTCAAAGCAGCTTGTCTAAGCTCATTCCAGGCTTTCCATTGGCTTCAGGGGGTTCAGGGAAGTTTGTTCTGCATCAAAGCAAGGCCAAGAGAGCTCATATTCACAGTTCTTCACCTCAGGTAGCTTCAAACTTCAAACTTTTCAGAGCTTGCTTCTTTTGTTACAAAATGAAAATACATATCATGGGGATCACTCTGATGTTTTTAGATTTAAAAATGGTGTAAAAATGAGCATTTTGTGCCTCTCTGAAATTTTGCCCGTGAATGTATTTGGTTTCGATTCTCTTTGTTCATGCTGGATAAATGTTTTTTGATCATGGATTAAGGTTTAGTTTGGGGAGGGGAATGTTTCTGGGCAGTTAATTTGATGAGTGGTGGCCTGTGGCGTTTTCTAGGGTTTTCAACCCGCCGGAGAAGACGACCGGAACCACTGTTCCGGCCGTCTGAGATTAATGTGCCCTAATTAGGGTTTAGTTCAGTCATTAGTGTATTTCAAATTTGGGCCATAGGATCACGTTTCCCGCGTGTGGGCCAAGGGCTCAGATTGCCTCATTAGTCTTTAATTGTCACTTAACTTAATTAATTGGAATTAATAGTTTAATTAGTCAGATTTAAATATTGACCGTTGGATCACGCGCCAAGTCAACTGTTTCTTTCCCAGATTGCATCTCAGCCTCTCATTTAGCTTACTTTCCCTTTTATTTAATTTTAATTCATTTTCTTTTCAATTAACTTGCACAATTATTTAAAAATAGTAAAAAATTCCTAAAAATTATGAAACTTTTTCCTAAGGGTTTTAATAATTTTTATGACACAAAAATATTTTCATTTTATTTCTTATCATTAAAAAAGTATTTTTAAATATTTAAAAGATTATTTTTAATTGATTAATGGAAATTAATTTATTAAAAATACTTTTAAGTATTTAAAAATCACCAAAAAATTCATGAAATGTTCTAAGACATTTAGAAACATTGTCCAACCTTCAAACCAAATTTCTTTTTTGATCTTGATGCATTTTGAGAATTTTTCATTGAATTAAATCATTTTTGGTGCATTATTTTGATCATAAGTTCAAAAATTCACTTCTGCCTATCTAAGAAGAGTTGGACATTGGTTCTTTTTGCTTTGTTTTGTGTTTAGCATGTAGTTTCAAGGATTAAATGGCCATGATTTGTTTCCCCATTTTCCATTTGTTTGATATTTCTTTTGTTTAGGAACCCTAAAAACCCTAATAACTTAGAAAATTCATATCTTGAGATGGGTTAAGAGTTGAGACCTCCCCTTTGGACCTTGGTTTAGTATAGGGTTAGGGTTTTCTTTGAGTGGCATTTTCCATTTTTTATCTTAGGGTTTGCTTCTGTTTTGGGTTTTTGTTTGATGTTTGTTTCATAAACCCTAATTTGGGCTTTCATTTGCATCCCTCTTGCATTCTCTTGCATAACATAACTTGTCTTAGCATTTCAAGCATTCTTGTGATTCATTTGACATCTTAAGACATATAGAAAGCATGTTTGATCATTGCATTACATATTTGCCATGTCATTTGCCTTGTATGCTTCATAACTTTTCATGTTCATCCATGCTTCTTAACTTGCATCATTTGCATCCATGATCTTGTATGAACATCTCCATGCCTTGCCTCATGTTTGCAGCACCTCATAACATCATAATCATCATCAACATGCTCCTGGTTTTGCTTAGCATCATACCATTTCATCTCATTTTGCATTACATTGCATTTCTTTCTAACATTTCAGGTGGTAAGTAAACTTGGGAAGTGAATTTGCCTTCACTTCTCATAACCTTTTCTTTTCATCTCTCTTGCATCCATTGCTGCATTCCTATATGTGTTTGAGATTGAGCTTGCTCATTCTTGTTCTTCCCACTTTCTCTCTTCAAGTGACTTGACTTCTTGAATGAAGCAAGTCACTTTGTTTCTCTTGATCCTGTTCATCTGCTTCCTGGTGTTTCTCTTTGAAGATTGTTCTTGCAAACCTCATAAACCCTAGGAACAACCAAGCATGACAATGAATTAGGGTTTTGACTAGTCTCCCCTTTTAGTTTACCTTTGTGTCTCTTTTGAGTCTTCTCTTCTCATCTCATAATCAGGGACTAAACCCTAAAGGCTTTATGGCTTTGTGATTAAGCTTATGCCTGCATCCTTCTCTTAGGATGGAGTGTATAACTTTAATCCTAAGTGTTAAACCCTTAATGTGTTTAAATCTCTTAATCAATCCACTTAATAATCATCAAGACATTACACTTGTAACTTGGGCCTTGCATTAGGGTTCTAATTCTTCCTTAATTGGTTAAGAAGGACTAACCCTAGTGTTAATGGACAAGTCCCCCTCAAGTTGTCTTACAAATCATAAAATTCACTTCATCATCTTACCATTAATATAAAATCCACTTAATCAAAGGCTTGTTTTGTCATGAGCTTAATCCCTAATCATGGATTAAGTTGAGGAGCTTTCCTCAGCTTAAACATTCTCATCTATTATCCTTCTATTAGGATGGTGTAATGAGTCTGTTTAATCCTTGATTATGGCTTAACCTCATTACTCAACACTAAACAAAAACACCAAAAACATCTAAATAATCACAAATAGGTTAATGATCTTAATCCTACACCAAAGGTGATTAAGTGTGAGAATCTGACTTCACACTTAAGGTAATCTCATTACCCCTAATCAGAGGGAAGATGTGATGAGTTTACTAAATCCATTGGTTTAGACTTAAGCTCATTAACTTATGACAAAATCCAAAAACAATAAAAGACTGAAAACTCAAAAACAAACAATAATCGTCTCCTTCGGGATTCTTTTCTCACCTCATTCACTCACAAACGAGAACTCGCTTCTTCCGTCTAATGCAAGACAGTTTGCATCTGTGCCAGACAGATCATACACTTGAGCATTGACAAGCAAGCAGTTCACAAGTCATTTCATCTTTCAGTCTCTTTGGGTCGAACTACGGTGTTCTGACTTCCTCATTGCACGAGAGGATACGTAGGCATAACTTAACAGTTATCGAACAAAAGTCTCTGTACATTCCCCCTCCTTCTAGCCTCATTCTTTTAGCCTCATGATCATGAGCAGTTCTTTTTCATTCTCACACTGACACTTTCATACTTCATATCACTTATACACTTTACACTGACACCTGTACATTCTTTTCCAGCTATTTTATACACAGATTGCACTGACACTACCCCTTTAAAACACAAATCTTCTAAGCGTGGATCCCGTCGAGTACGAAGGACAATCTGGGTGCTAATACCTTCCCAGGTTGTAACCAACCCCCTTTCTCAGTCTCTCTGGTTCGCAAACCGTCTTATCCATCTCTTTCTAGGTCTATGCAGCATTGCCTTTCCTCCGGGATAAAAATGCCTAGATGGCGACTCTATTCATCTCCAGTGAGTTCACGGCTGTGTGTTCTCATTGTCCCTCTCGCCGACCGTTCGCGCTTGTACCGGGATGCAAATCTTCGGGAGCGACAGCTTGGCGACTCTGCTGGGGAATTTATGAGAGGCAACCAGGGCTTCTGGTTCTTTTTGTGGGTTCCTCCTAGCACTTGTTTGATTTGTGTTTACTGGGGTGTTATGTGCTTATTTGTGTTTGTATATTTGTATTTATTTTTGCTTTATGTACAGTTTTGTTTATTGCTTTCTTTATAGCTTTGCATTATATCATATTGTCATACTGTGCTGCTGGCTGGATCTGGTTTTCCTTTTGGTGGGTGGGGTCCCATTGAGAGTTAAGGTCCTATACCTGGGACCTGAGTGACACCTAGGCTAGAGTGAATCATATTCTTTCCCATTCCATTTCGGTCTGGTGCGGGAATATGAAACACGGTTCAGATATGGGTTTCTTCTTGAGAACTCTGTGTTGCAGATTTCCTGCAATGCTAGGGCTATCTGGGAAGCCTGCTAAGTCTGGATGACCTTTAGTATTGACCTTCAGAAATTGAGGTGAATTAGAGGAGGAACTTTTATGGTTATTGTAAACACTGTACCTCCGGGTTAGAAGTGTTTACACTTCTCATAACTGATCCAAGTCTAAGGATCCTTGTTTTAGAACACCACCTGTGAGGGGGTTGGGCTGTTTACAGGTTTGCAGGTACCTTGACCTCAGAATACCTTTTTACTTTGATTTGATTAAGAATACTCCATGTTGGAACAGTCCTTGTGATTCTAAAACCCTGGACATGTGGCTCTTTATTTGAGCCCCCCACCTTGGTTACTGGATTTATAGACCTCCATCTGGTATTCTTGGATATATCTTGGACTTATATCAGAGCTCTTGATCAGATCCAGCTCAGTCACAAACCCTTGCATATCATTTGCATACATAATCATTGCATCATATTAACATTTGCTTATTTGTGTTTCAGGGTATCCATCTTCATCTGGTTTTGGTTTTGACCCCATCTTCAGTTTTTGACCTGCCTTCATCAGCACTTGCTACCAGCTATCTATTCCAGCCAATCAGTGGCCCTTCTCTTCAGTATCTTCATCAACATTTGTCATCATGGCTCCAAAGAAAAGCAACATCACTTATCACTTCTTCCAGCCAGAGCTATCAGACATCAGGAGGATTCAGACCCTGATCACTCCAGATCACATACCTTTGTTCAGGGAGAGTTATGGAGATATACTGGACATGGTTATGGATCTGGACCCTTCACAGAGGAGCCTCATCCACACCTGCATTCAGTTTTATGATCCTCCACTGAGATGTTTTACTTTTCAAGACTTTCAGTTGGGCCCCTTATTGGAAGAGTACTCCTCATTAGTTGGTATGCCTATCAGGAGAGAAATTCCTTTCAACCCTGAGATGGTCTTTCCTGCTAACGGAGAAGTAGCAAAGGCTTTGCACCTGGAACCTGTCCTGATTGAGCAGCATATGACCTCTAAAGCTGGGATCCCTGGCTTTCATCTGGACTTCTTAATTTCTCAAGCTAGTCTGAAGGCTTCCCTGGGGGAGTGGAAAGCTGTTTGTGCTTTGTTGGCCCTAAGTGTATATGGAATTGTGCTGTTTGCAGATGAGCCTCGATTCATCAGCAAGAATGCAATCCATCTGTTCATCTTGAAGAACCCAGTGCCAACTTTATTGGGGGATCTTTATTATTCAGTGCATCAGAGGAATGAAAAGCAGAGGGGGAGGTTAGTGAGGTTTTGTGCTCCATTGTTTCACACTTGGCTTCTCAGGCATCTACCCAGGACAGATGCATTCCTAAACCCTCATCAGCAGAGCAACTGGGCTAAGAGACTCACTGTTCTAACTTCAGCAGATATCAGATGGTGCACTCAAAGCACCAAGGGCAGGGATATCATCACCAGCTGTGGACATTTTCCCAATGTGCCTTTAATAGGAGTTAAGGGAAGTATCAATTACAACCCTCTGCTGTTCAGGAGGCAATTGGGCTATGCACTGGTCCACACTCCAAGGGCACAGGACTTGGTGGAGACCCTTTATTGTGAGAACAAGATTAGTTTGGCTGTTGTTAGGCAGGCTGCCTGGGCCTGGGATAATGTTCAAACCAAGGGAGTCACCATTCTGGGGAAGTGTAATAATGTGGCATCAGCACAATATTATGTGTGGTCCCGTGCCAGGGCCCAATTCTCTGGAATGCCCTTTACCATAGAAGACATGCCTGAGTCATCTTCAGCACCACCCCCTGCCACCATCAGTTTGGAGGAGTTTGAGAGCTTGAAGGAAAGAAATGAGAAGCTAACCCAGGCTTTGCAGAAGACCCTCCGGGAGAGGAGTGAAGGTATGAGGGAGATTGAGAGATTGGAGAAGTTGAGAGTGGAGCATTTGACTAAGATTGAAAAGTCTGGGGATTATATCAAAAAGTCTAAAGCTGGTGAACAAATTCTGAAGAATGCTTGCAAAGAAGCCCAGTTCCAGAGAGCAAGGACAGACTTGTACTTAAAGGAGAGTCAAGCCCGGTGGGTCAGGATCACCGAGGCTCGTACCCTGGAAGACAAGAGAGTTCAAGACAAGATGGAGCAACTGGAAGCTAGTGCAAAAGGACAGCAAGAAGCCCTGGCAGCAGCCCAGAGGGAGATATCAGAGCTAAAGATCAAAGCAGGGGTGAAGAGGTCCAAGGACCAAACTCAGCACAAGAAGCTAACAGCAGCTGTTACGACCCGAAATCTCCTCATCAGGAATCTCACGGAGCGTCCGGCTGATCCTGTGACCGAAGCACTTCTCAAGGAAGTTCGTGAGGATGAGTTTGGTCTTGGTGTTTGACCATTTGTTTGTTGTTGCTTTCTTTCCATGTACTTTTATTTTGTACTGTATTTTGACCCCTTAGTGGGCTTGTGTTGTAAAATGAACAAGTTGTATTATTTCACCTTCTGTAATATATTTGCGTTAGTTTGCTTCATCTGAGTTTTCTTCAAGCAACAACAACAGCATCTCCAAGGGTCTGGAAGGGTCAAAACCGAAGGCCAAACCGGATACCTTGAGAACAAATAAGCATAACTGCATTGCATGCTAACCCTTTTCTTGTTTTGTAGGTTTTGTTTTATTGTTGCTAACCTCTGTTGTGATGTTCAGGAACTATTGCTAGGCGCCGGGTATTTCCCCTCAACCGTCCGCACCGTTATCCAACCCGAAACAACCTTCCGGGAATTCAGATGGATCAGATGCAGCAGGACCTCACTGAGGTCAGAAATCAAATGGCAAATGAAAGGCTAGAAATGAGGAACCAAATGACTCAGTTTATGGAAGTTATGAACAACATGGCTCAGAGCCAGGAAAGATTGAGAGCCATGGTGGAAAGGCAGAATCAAGAAGAGCCCCATGTGGGAACTGCTGGCACAAGTAACAACGAGAGGGTCCAACCTCATGTCAATCCCCCATTTTTTGGACCCCATCTCCATCCAGAGGCCAACATCCCTGTCAATATACAAGGGACTGCCACAGCAGGGAGGGTACTACAGGAAGACCCTCAAGAAGACCAGTTCACAGTAATGGGTGCTGGGGAAGAAGCATATGATAGAAGATTGGATGAAATAGCTGAGAAGTTGAGGTCCTTAGAATCTCAAAACTCTTTGGGCTTCGACGTCATGGACATGGGTTTGGTAGACGGGGTTAGGATTCCCCACAAGTTCAAGCCTCCATGTTTTGAAAAGTATAATGGGACTTCTTGTCCTCGGACCCATCTACAATCTTTTCTCGGGAGATTAAAGGCCTATACAATGGATGAGAAGCTCTGGATGTTCTACTTCGAAGACAGCTTGACTGGAGCATCAAGGGAATGGTACTCTCACTTGACAAGGGCAACTATTAGATGCTGGAAGGACTTGGCAGAGGCCTTCATCAGACAGTATCAGTATAATCTAGACATGGCACCCAACAGGACCCTCCTGATGGGAATGTCACAGTCTTCAAGAGAGAGTTTCCGAGAATATGCCCAGAGATGGAGGCAACTGGCTGCTGCTGTTCAACCACCTATGTCTGAACGGGAAATGGCAGATATGTTCATGAATACCCTTCAGGGAACCTATATTGACAGGTTGGCTGCTTTCTCTTCCACTAGCTTCGCGGATGTTGTCATAGCTGGGGAGAGAATTGAAAGCCTGTTGAAAATGGGAAAGATCTCAGACAACGGTGCAAGCTCGTCCAGTAGTACAAGAAATCCTTTTGCAGGCCCAAGAAGAACTGGCGAGACCAATGCCATCCATTCAAACAGGGGCAGGCCCCAGTATGTTCAGAGGTCAATAACAGCAGTCACCATTCCTGCTCCAGCCCATCCTCAGCCAGTCTATCAACCTCCTCAGCAAAACTATCAGCCACAACCTCAGTACCATCAGCAAAATCAATATCCTCCAAGAAATTACAACAACAGCAATACCAACAACAACAGTCAACAGAGGCCATTTCAGCAGAGGCCTTCTCAAGCTAACAGAGTGATTGATCCGATCCCCATGCCATATGCTACTTTGCTGCCACAGCTTCTGAAACTTAACCTGGTTGAGCTAAGAACGTTGGCACCTCCGGATCCCAACAGTCTACCAAGGAATTATGACTCCAATGCTAGGTGTGCTTTTCATTCAAACGCACCTGGCCACAGCACAGAAAAATGCAGGGCTCTGCATATGAAAGTACAAGACCTGGTGGACTCAAAGGCTCTGAATTTCGCACCACCACCCAATGTCAATAAAAACCCGATGCCAAACCATGGTGGTCCCCGGATTAACGCTATTGAAGAAGACAAGCCGTCTTATTTAATAACCAGTGTGGGACAGATCAGGACACCATTGGTAGAAATCAAAGCTCAGCTCTTGGAATGTCAAATGTTCCCAGGGTGTGAATTGGGTTGTGCTTACTGCAATATCTCAGTAAATGGGTGCGATAATTTGAGGAATGGCATAGATGGCCTTATTCAGAGTGGCCAACTTCAGATCACCACATCATTTCCAACAAATCCAGCAATCTCATCAGCAACGGTTTCAGAACCTCCTACAACTGCAGCAACCATTGTTCCTGACAATTCTTCGGCTTCATCAACAAGTACTTCATCTATCATCTCAACTGATCAACCATCAATGAATTTTCCTGCTACAACTTCAGCTTCACTCCATTTTGAGACTCCTACAACAACAACATCATTTCTTCCGACAATACCTCCTACAACACCAGCAACAAATCATGAAGATGTCTCTACTGTCACCATATTTTATGATCCTGAAAACAACTCTGCCTACCATTCAGAAGGTGCTGCTCCCATCAGAGCACCAGTTACAATCTTTTATGATCCACAAACAATTACAGTCCCTTCAGCAGCAGCAATCAGTCCAGTCACTGTCACGGTGCCTGGACCAGTACCATATGAAAGCAATAGGGCCATCCCTTGGCACTATGGCTCTGACGTGTACTGCGAAGGAAAAAGAATCACTCTTGAAACGTCAACACCTGCACCACAAGTAGATAATGTGGGGGGAGGCGGAGGCCTCACCCGAAGCGGACGTCTCTTCGCTCCACCAATTCAAAGACCTACTGCCGAAGCAGAAGCTGCTGCCAAGGCAAAAGGAAAGAGCCCGGTACAGGAAGATCAAGCTGTTAAAGAAGCCTTGAAAACACCGTTCGATCAAGAAGTTGATGAGTTTATGAGAATCATCAAAAAGAGTGATTACAAAATTGTGGATCAGCTTCACCAAACGCCATCCAAAATCTCTATCCTCTCACTGCTTATGTGCTCCGAAGCCCATCGGAATGCACTACTCAAAGTCTTGCACGCAGCTTACGTGCCTGAAGAGATTACTGTCAACCAGTTGGAAACCGTGGTTGGAAATGTTACTGCTAGCAATGGGCTAGGGTTCACCAATACTGACTTGACAGCGGATGGCCGCAACCACAACAAAGCCTTGCACATAACCATGGAATGCAAAGGAGCTGTCCTTTCTCATGTGCTGGTAGACACAGGTTCATCCCTTAATGTCTTACCAAAGAAGGCTCTGGTGAAGTTAGAATATGATGGATTGGCATTGAGACCCAGCAACCTGGTGGTAAGAGCCTTTGATGGTTCAAAGAGATCGGTGCTGGGAGAAATTGAGCTACCTGTGACAATTGGCCCGCAGACCTTTAAAACTATCTTTTATGTGATGGACATTCAGCCCGCCTACAGCTGTTTGTTGGGTAGACCCTGGATTCACGCCGCCGGCGCAATAACGTCTACCCTTCACCAAAAGTTAAAATTCGAGTGGGAAGGCCAAGTTGTCACAATCTGTGGAGAAGAGGATATTTTTGTCAGCCACCTGGCTACCTATAAGTATATTGAAATGGATGGGGAGATCCATGAAACAATGAGCCAAGGATTTGAAGCCTTGAATGTGAATGAAGCATCTGCTGTATCTGGGATCTCCATGTCATCATACCAACAAGCCCGGAAGGTTGTTGAGGAAGGAACCGCCCTGGGCTGGGGCAAAGTTTTAGCTGTGGAGGAAAAGAAAGACAAATTTGGGTTGGGTTACAGACCAACTCAACATCAAGCAAGGGCTGCTGGAGAGCCTGGTTTTGTCAGTGGGGGGATGCTTACCCCTGATGCTATCAACTGTCTGGAAGACGAGCTGGAAGAGGAGCGCAACCTGGAAAGCTGGATTCGTCCAAAGATCCCGGGGAGCAGTGTCTCGAACTGGTCTTCCCAGGAAATTATAAGAGTTACTCGATCAGAGTAATTATTATTTCCTGTATTTTATAAGCATGCATCAAAGTCTTGCATCTTGCCCAAGATGACAAGACTCATTTTGTAATCGGGCCATCTGTACTTTTTTGTGCAAACAAGATCAATTAATGAAATATCAGACATCTTTTTGCAAATGAGTCTTTTTCTTTTCCGTTCACTGTTTTTCCATTTTTTCTTTTTGTACAAAAAATAAATGGCAGTGCTTTCAAAATGACAACTTTATTTCACTTTTCTAAACAAGACTAAAATCAATCACTAAAATGAACAACTTAACCCTTGCAGAGAGTGCCTCCCAGACAGCACTGACAACAGCACGGCTATGACATCGTATGACTTTGACAATCCAATCAATCAAGCTGATGAAGGGGTTGATGAAGAATATGAGCTTCCTGAAGAGCTAGCCAGGTTGTTAAGGCAAGAGGAAAAGGTTATTACCCCTCACCAGGAGGAAGTTGAAGTGATTAATCTTGGTACAGAGGAAGACGTGAAAGAAGTTAGGATCGGGGCCTGCCTGCAAGACTCAGTAAAGAGACAACTGATTGATCTGCTTCAAGAGTATGCGGATGTGTTTGCTTGGTCATACCAAGATATGCCAGGGCTGGATACCGACATTGTTGTGTACAAGCTGCCTTTGAGAGAAGAATGCCCTCCAGTCAAACAGAAGCTGCGCCGTACTCGTCCAGACATGGCCATGAAAATCAAGGAAGAGGTACAAAAGCAATGGGACGCCGGGTTCCTTGCTGTAACTAGCTACCCGCCGTGGGTTGCTAATATAGTACCTGTGCCTAAGAAAGACGGCAAAGTAAGAATGTGTGTTGATTACCGGGATCTGAACAGAGCCAGCCCGAAAGATGATTTCCCTCTACCTTACATTGATGTATTGGTTGATAACACGGCTCAGTTCTCGGTGTTCTCCTTCATGGACGGATTTTCAGGATACAACCAGATTAAAATGTCACCTGAAGACATGGAGAAGACAACATTCATCACACCCTGGGGCACGTTCTGCTACAAAGTAATGCCATTTGGGCTCAAGAATGCCGGTGCAACGTATCAACGGGCTATGGTAACATTGTTCCACGATATGATCCACAAAGAAATAGAATGTTATGTGGATGATATGATTGCCAAGTCCCTTACTGAAGAAGATCATCTGGTGAATCTGCTCAAGTTGTTCAAGCGTCTGAGAAGGTATCAACTGAAGTTGAACCCCAACAAATGCACATTCGGGGTGAGATCTGGTAAGCTGCTGGGTTTTATTGTAAGCGAGAAAGGGATTGAAGTGGACCCTGATAAAGTCAAAGCCATCCAAGAGATGCCTGCACCGAAAACAGAGAAAGAAGTTCGAGGGTTCTTAGGTCGATTGAACTACATTTCACGGTTCATATCTCACCTTACAGCAACCTGTGAACCCTTGTTCAAGCTGCTAAGGAAAGAACAAACGGTCAGGTGGAATGAAGACTGCCAGAAGGCTTTTGACAAGATCAAGGAATATCTGCAAGAACCTCCAATCCTTATGCCTCCAGTTGAAGGAAGACCTCTGATAATGTACTTGACAGTATTAGAAGAGTCAATGGGGTGTGTGCTGGGCCAGCATGACGAGTCTGGTCGAAAAGAGTATGCAATATACTACCTGAGCAAAAAGTTTACCGACTGTGAACAACGCTATTCACTGCTCGAGAAAACTTGCTGTGCTTTAGCGTGGGCTGCTCGCCGACTGAGACAGTATATGTTGACCCACACTACTTTGTTAATCTCGAAGATGGACCCAGTCAAGTACATATTTGAGAAGCCAGCTCTTACCGGACGGGTTGCAAGATGGCAAATGATTCTCACAGAATACGACATCCAATACACTTCTCAGAAAGCCATCAAGGGCAGTGTATTGTCTGAATATCTTGCTGAGCAACCCATTGATGATTACCAGCCTATGAGATTTGACTTCCCTGATGAAGACATCATGTTCATTAAAACAAAAGATCATGAAGAGCCTATTCACACTGAAGGGCCCGACCCAAAAGAAGAATGGACTATGATGTTCGACGGGGCTGTAAACATGAATGGTCGTGGTGTTGGTGCAGTACTCATTACACCCAAAGGAGTTCACATGCCTTTCTCGGCAAAACTCACTTTCAACTGCACTAACAACGAAGCTGAGTACGAAGCTTGCATTATGGGTCTTGAGGAAGCCATTGACCTCAGGATCAAGACATTGACCGTATTCGGAGATTCAGCTTTGGTAATCAATCAGACCAACGGAAAATGGTACACCCACCAGGATCATCTGATACCTTACAGGGATTATACAAGAAGGTTATTGACTTTCTTCACAACAGTCAAACTTGAGTATATCCCTCGGGATGAGAATCAGTTTGCAGATGCCTTGGCTACCATTTCGTCCATGATCAAAGTTCAAGCTGCTAACTTTGTACCTCAGATTTCAGTATCGAGACTTGATAGACCAGCATATGCATTCGCAGCAGATGTTGTCAAAGATGATAAGCCTTGGTTCCATGATATTAAGTGCTTCTTGGAGGATCAAACGTACCCACCTGGGGCATCTTCCAATGATAAGAAGACCTTGAGAAGGCTTGCTGGAAGTTTCTTTCTGAACACTGATGGGTCTTTATACAAGAGGAACTTTGATATGGTACTCCTCAGATGTGTTGACAAGACAGAAGCGGATTTATTGATGCATGAGGTGCACGAAGGCTCTTTTGGTACCCATGCTGGAGGACATGCAATGGCTAAGAAGTTGTTAAGATCAGGCTATTATTGGATCACAATGGATGCAGACTGTTGTGCCTACGCCAGAAAATGCCACAAATGCCAGATCTATGCGGATAAGGTGCACGTGCCCTCCAATCCTTTGAACATCATGTCTTCACCATGGCCCTTTGCCATGTGGGGCGTTGATATGATCGGCAAGATTGAGCCGACTGCTTCAAATGGCCACAGATTCATCTTGGTCGCCATTGACTATTTCACCAAGTGGGTTGAAGCAGCCTCATATGCAAATGTTACAAGGCAAGTGGTAGCCCGATTTCTGAAGAGAGATATCATCTGTCGATATGGAGTTCCCGAGCGAATCATTACTGATAATGGTTCCAATCTAAACAACAAGATGATGGCTGAATTATGCCGGGACTTCAAGATCCAACATCACAATTCTTCTCCTTACAGGCCAAAGATGAATGGCGCTGTTGAGGCAGCAAATAAGAATATCAAGAAGATTGTGCAGAAGATGGTAGTCACTTACAAAGACTGGCATGAAATGCTACCGTTTGCCTTGCATGGGTACCGCACGTCAATCAGGACATCCACTGGGGCAACACCGTATCAGCTTGTGTATGGGATGGAAGCAGTCCTACCGGTTGAAATTGAATTACCCTCCTTGCGAGTCTTGATGGATGTCAAACTGAGTGAAGCAGAATGGGTTAGGTCCCGATACGAGCAACTGAGTCTGATTGAAGAGAAGAGATTGGCTGCAATATGTCATGGACAATTGTATCAGAAGAGAATGAAGAGAGCCTTCGATCAGAAAGTCAGGCACCGAGAGTACCAAGTGGGAGATCTTGTGCTGAAAAGAATTCTCCCTCCTCATACAGACCACAGGGGCAAATGGACTCCAAATTACGAAGGACCATTTGTGGTGAAGAAAGTTTTCTCTGGTGGAGCACTGATGCTCAGCACCATGGATGGTGAAGATTTCCCGTCCCCTGTGAATTCAGATGCAGTTAAAAAATACTTCGCATAAAAATGACCCGCTGGACATAAAAACAGAATGTAAGTCCAGGCAAAAATAGGGCATCCCGACGAGTCAAAAACAGAATAAAAGACTCGGGCAAAAATAAGGGAAATAAATGAAAAATGTACACCCGCTGAGTTGAAAAGCCGCGTTGGACAACTCAGGCAAAAATGGGTATCCCGATGGATTGAAAACCCGAAAGGGCGATCCATGCAAAATAAGGGAATAAGCGAACAACTGCATTCTGAATTCGTCTGTATTGTCAGCAACTTGGTTAAAACTCCAAAGGACCAAGCTCCGATCAGAATCAACCTTCTTCAGAAAGCAAGACGAGAAGAACGTCATTGTCATACGAGTCATAGCAGAAGAGGAAGCTCCTCAAAGCGTCATCAACACTGCCAGCACCTTGTTTCTCAATTTGTAACAGTCTCCTCATTTCAGGAGATATGTTTTTTTGACTGTATCTTGCCAATTCAGGGCACATGAATTAATAAAATCAGATTTTTCAGTCATGTTTCGTTTTGTATATTTTTATTTGCAAAGGATGTCTGGTGTCTCTAAAAAAATCAATTGCATAAGTACAGATGATTTTCTCCCAAAAAATAATAAAACACATGCTTACAGGGAATATACTTACTCTCGAAAGTACTTAACTCCTATGACGGAATCCAGTAAAGGATACCTCGGGACCTTTTGTGCGTTTCCTTATCTTTGCAGGATCGCAGGTATACAGAACGCAACTTGGGGCATGCAAACTTCATCCCAGCAAGCTGGCAAATCAAGCAAAGATCTCAGCATCCGAAATGCTCTATCCCCATCTGAGTTGCCTCTTGTTGCTCTCCCCAGCTGAGTTTCCTCTCATAAATTCCCCAGCCGAGTTGCCATTTCATCCTCAGCTGAGTACAGAAGTCAGGGAACCGTCTCCCCACAGAATCTTCAGCCTCTATCCAGAAGAGCAGCGCATAGAAGATCACAACAGAGTGAAGAAGGCTTCCACAAACCCCAGCTGGGTCCCACATTACAAGGATATGTCAATCAGTGGCATATGTATCCCTAAGTGGATACATCTCACTAGATCTACCAATGATCTCATCCCCAGCTGGGAGGTTCACCTCAAACAGATCAGCCAGAGATCTTCGCAGCAACGGGATCCGAATCCCGGATCTGTATCTTTGCATAATCATGGCATTTGCATCATAATATCCCCTCAAAGCGTAGCATTCCGTCCAACACGGAGCATTACGGCAAAAGTCAAACGCATAGCATAATCATAAGCCATGTGAATAATAACCATTCATCATCATTGTACAGAAATCCTCACCAGAGTCCCAGCAAAAACAGTTGCCTCATATTCACAAATACCAACATATTTCCTTTTGATACCCGTCCGTATCATCACTCCCCAGTAAGGTCGCCTGAACACTCTTTATAACAAAATCACCAGTATTACAGATACTTCATGACACCCGTCCGTGTCACATCACCAGCAAAAAGCCAAGGACATCCTCTTTGCACTCACATACCTATATATCACTTTCCTGACACCCGTCCGTGTCATATCCCCAGCGCAGTCGCCTAGACTTTGTATAGCAAGTACTTGTTTATATTACACTTTTCTCTTGGCACCCGTCCGTGTCATTCTCCCCAGCGGTTAAAATACTCATCTATACATACTCACTACTCACGATACACTTATACAGATACTCGTCCGTATCTTGTATACACCATCACTTATTTCCCCACAGATTCGACAATAGTCCTTGTTCTTTGTTAACCAGTTGGTACTCGTCCGTATCATCATCTCAGAACATTGCGTCTAATGTTTGTTTCTACATGATACTCGTCCGTATCATAGTCTTAAGGATGCTCGTCCGCATCTTTAATCCATACACTGTGTCAAACATTCTTGTCTTCTTGAATATAGACACTCGTCCGTGTCTACTATTCCCCAGAAGAGTCCCTTCAGATTCAACACTCGTCCGTGTTCTTTGTTAACCCGTTGATACTCGTCCGTATCATCATCTCTGAACACGTGTCAGTATTTGTTTCTACATGATACTCGTCCGTATCATAGTCTAAGGATGCTCGTCCGCATCTTTAATCTATACACAATACCAAACACTTATACTTTCCTTTCTTGATTGTGAACACTCGTCCGTGTTCACTATATCCCCAGTAGATCACCAACAAAGCTTTTTTTCCTTTATCTAACACTCGTCCCGTGTTATGATACCCCGAGAGCAGCCGTACCCTGCTGAGTGGTCGTCCTCCACTTCTTGATGGTCGTCCTCCATCATGCTCACCCGATGGCCGTCCCCATCGTTGATCTTTTTAGCAGCCGTCCCCTGCTAGGTGGTCGTCCTTCACCTTTTGATGATCGTCCTTCATCATTTTATCCAATGGCCGTCCCCATTGTTGATTTTGGTTATCCGACACTCGTCCTGTGTTGTGATAAACCTTGAGAGCAGCCGTCCCCTGCTGAGTGGTCGTCCTCCACTTCTTGATGGTCGTCCTCCATCATGCTCATCCGATGGCCGTCCCCATCGTTGACCTCTTATCCGGCATTCGTCCTATGTCGCGATATTTTCGGCAGCCGTACCCTGCCAGGTGGTCGTCCTCCACCTCTGATGGCCGTCCCCATCATATTTCTTTTATCCCCAACAGAGCAGCCGTCCCCTGCTAAGTGATCGTCCTTCACCTGTGATGGCCGTACCCCATCATCTGTTTATTTCATTTATTCTTTAACCCGATGGCCGTCCCCGTCGTGGTCCCTTTTCCTTTTCTTTTAGCCCGATGGCCGTCCCCATCGTTGGTTACTTTACCTTTATGAACTTGACGGCCGTCCCCGTCATGTTTCATTGATTTCCAGAGAATTTTACAGCTGTATCTTGATGGCCGCCCCCATCACGACTTTATTCTCCCCAGCTAGTCGGCCGTCCCCGTCTTGGCTTTACCTTCTATCCCCAGCATGTCGGCCGTCCCCGTCATTGCTCTTTACCCAGCAGTCGTCCTCTGCTCGACGGTCGTCCTCCGTCGCCCACACTTTACAATATACTTTATTTTCTTTTACAATCTATATCCCTTTTCTTCTTCATTTTGTGAGTGCAAATTTTGGACTGTCTTTGGTATTCAGCCATAAGTTATCTTGTTTGCCTGTTAAGCCGTTGCTTACATCCTGCACAGCTAACTCATGTTTGAATAGGGGCAGCTGTAAACACCCCAAATTTGCCCTCACCCATTCACACCATGGCTTGTGATCATCTCATATGCATAAACACAATCATATCATCTCACATCTCATTTTTGATTCACTGCATAGTTCTAAGTCATCTGCACCTAGGGTTTGTGATCTGAGCAATCTCAGGGCATCTTGAGCCACTCCAGAGGCAACCAATCAATTCAAAGGGGTCTACATGTGTTCAAGCATCATAGTACATCCTCACAAAGCCAAGAATTCAAAATAATCACAAGAACTAGGGTTTGAGTGGATGCAGAGCCAGGATAGACTGCACAGTTGACCTAAAATTAGGGTTCTGGTTTCAGAGGCCATAACTCCAATTTTTTTGGTCATTTTTGTTTCTATTGGTCTCTATATGGTATAGGGAGTATGCATATCAATTTTCATGAAGAAATTCCTTGGGGAAGTCATCTGATCAAGGGTTGACTTTTCAGACAAGTCAGTGTAAAATCAGGGCATCTGAGGCCCCCAATGACCCAACCAATGGGTGATCTTCATCATTTTGAGTGTATATGATCTTTATTTGATCATGGAAGAAGGTTGAAGTTCATGAAAACCAAGAATTTAGGGTTTTTGCAAATGTTGACTTTTTGGGCATAGTTGACTTTTCAAGAATGCATCATTTTAGGTCATTTTTCAAGCCTTGATTCTTGATCCAAAAA
This sequence comes from Lathyrus aphaca, assembly GCA_963966055.1. NCBI lineage: Eukaryota > Viridiplantae > Streptophyta > Magnoliopsida > Fabales > Fabaceae > Lathyrus > Lathyrus aphaca. The sequence continues at coordinate 39,990,142 of OZ014519.1, read as the reverse complement.
TGCTTCAAATGGAAAAACTTTGGTCATGAAAGTTGTAGATCTCATCTTTCCCTTTTCAAAAAGTACAAGAACATGATCAAACTCTTCTTGGATCAAAAGTTATGGTGTGACAAAGTTGGCTAAAATCATTGATTTTTAAGGCATGCCTCAAATGGAAATTTTGCAAAGTCATGAACCAATGCCTCTTGTGACCTCTAGCTCACTTCAAACCAGTATGCAAACATCACATAGACACTAAAAATCAGATTTGGACTAAGAATCCCTCATGTTTATGGTTTGTGTAGCAAAAATAGTCACATGTGAACCAAAAGCCACAACTTGCAAAAACTCATGATCATGCTTCCTACAACTTGCTGCATTGGTTACTGCACTTTGCTAGCCTCTCACCTCATCTTGCTGCACCAGAGCCATGCTTGTACTTGCCTAGATCATGAGCCATACTTCTCTTACACTAAATTTGACTTTTGAGCAAAAGCAAACTTACCAATCACCATAGGCCAGGTCACATCATCTGACCTATGGGATTAAAATATACTTTCCAAATGCTGGCCATTCCATACATCTAGCAAGGCTAAAACCATTCACACCAAGACATTCACAAAAACACCTCATCTTGCAAGTTGCTTCGAATCTGCCTCCACAGCATACAAACACAAAAACCATCTTCATCATTCATCTCACCACACTTCATAGACCTAAAACCACCAAAGCTCAAGCCTGAAACCAGCCTGAACTGAGCTTCACCATTCCTCCCTTCCAAAACCAGAACTCTTCGAATCTCACTATCCAGCCAACAAACACTCCATTTTTCTTCACCAACAAGTCAAGCATATCACAAGGAGTCAAAATCACCCCTCACATTGATCTGAAGCAACTTGTACACAAAGTTCATTTCCTGCTACACCAGAAATGGATTTCTCAAAGCAGCTTGTCTAAGCTCATTCCAGGCTTTCCATTGGCTTCAGGGGGTTCAGGGAAGTTTGTTCTGCATCAAAGCAAGGCCAAGAGATCTCATATTCACAGTTCTTCACCTCAGGTAGCTTCAAACTTCAAACTTTTCAGAGCTTGCTTCTTTTGTTACAAAATGAAAATACATATCATGGGGATCACTCTGATGTTTTTAGATTTAAAAATGGTGTAAAAATGAGCATTTTGTGCCTCTCTGAAATTTTGCCCGTGAATGTATTTGGTTTCGATTCTCTTTGTTCATGCTGGATAAATGTTTTTTGATCATGGATTAAGGTTTAGTTTGGGGAGGGGAATGTTTCTGGGCAGTTAATTTGATGAGTGGTGGCCTGTGGCGTTTTCTAGGGTTTTCAACCCGCCGGAGAAGACGACCGGAACCACTGTTCCGGCCGTCTGAGATTAATGTGCCCTAATTAGGGTTTAGTTCAGTCATTAGTGTATTTCAAATTTGGGCCATAGGATCACGTTTCCCGCGTGTGGGCCAAGGGCTCAGATTGCCTCATTAGTCTTTAATTGTCACTTAACTTAATTAATTGGAATTAATAGTTTAATTAGTCAGATTTAAATATTGACCGTTGGATCACGCGCCAAGTCAACTGTTTCTTTCCCAGATTGCATCTCAGCCTCTCATTTAACTTACTTTCCCTTTTATTTAATTTTAATTCATTTTCTTTTCAATTAACTTGCACAATTATTTAAAAATAGTAAAAAATTCCTAAAAATTATGAAACTTTTTCCTAAGGGTTTTAATAATTTTTATGACACAAAAATATTTTCATTTTATTTCTTATCATTAAAAAAGTATTTTTAAATATTTAAAAGATTATTTTTAATTGATTAATGGAAATTAATTTATTAAAAATACTTTTAAGTATTTAAAAATCACCAAAAAATTCATGAAATGTTCTAAGACATTTAGAAACATTGTCCAACCTTCAAACCAAATTTCTTTTTTGATCTTGATGCATTTTGAGAATTTTCCATTGAATTAAATCATTTTTGGTGCATTATTTTGATCATAAGTTCAAAAATTCACTTCTGCCTATCTAAGAAGAGTTGGACATTGGTTCTTTTTGCTTTGTTTTGTGTTTAGCATGTAGTTTCAAGGATTAAATGGCCATGATTTGTTTCCCCATTTTCCATTTGTTTGGTATTTCTTTTGTTTAGGAACCCTAAAAACCCTAATAACTTAGAAAATTCATATCTTGAGATGGGTTAAGAGTTGAGACCTCCCCTTTGGACCTTGGTTTAGTATAGGGTTAGGGTTTTCTTTGAGTGGCATTTTCCATTTTTTATCTTAGGGTTTGCTTCTGTTTTGGGTTTTTGTTTGATGTTTGTTTCATAAACCCTAATTTGGGCTTTCATTTGCATCCCTCTTGCATTCTCTTGCATAACATAACTTGTCTTAGCATTTCAAGCATTCTTGTGATTCATTTGACATCTTAAGACATATAGAAAGCATGTTTGATCATTGCATTACATATTTGCCATGTCATTTGCCTTGTATGCTTCATAACTTTTCATGTTCATCCATGCTTCTTAACTTGCATCATTTGCATCCATGATCTTGTATGAACATCTCCATGCCTTGCCTCATGTTTGCAGCACCTCATAACATCATAATCATCATCAACGTGCTCCTGGTTTTGCTTAGCATCATACCATTTCATCTCATTTTGCATTACATTGCATTTCTTTCTAACATTTCAGGTGGTAAGTAAACTTGGGAAGTGAATTTGCCTTCACTTCTCATAACCTTTTCTTTTCATCTCTCTTGCATCCATTGCTGCATTCCTATATGTGTTTGAGATTGAGCTTGCTCATTCTTGTTCTTCCCACTTTCTCTCTTCAAGTGACTTGACTTCTTGAATGAAGCAAGTCACTTTGTTTCTCTTGATCCTGTTCATCTGCTTCCTGGTGTTTCTCTTTGAAGATTGTTCTTGCAAACCTCATAAACCCTAGGAACAACCAAGCATGACAATGAATTAGGGTTTTGACTAGTCTCCCCTTTTAGTTTACCTTTGTGTCTCTTTTGAGTCTTCTCTTCTCATCTCATAATCAGGGACTAAACCCTAAAGGCTTTAAGGCTTTGTGATTAAGCTTATGCCTGCATCCTTCTCTTAGGATGGAGTGTATAACTTTAATCCTAAGTGTTAAACCCTTAATGTGTTTAAATCTCTTAATCAATCCACTTAATAATCATCAAGACATTACACTTGTAACTTGGGCCTTGCATTAGGGTTCTAATTCTTCCTTAATTGGTTAAGAAGGACTAACCCTAGTGTTAATGGACAAGTCCCCCTCAAGTTGTCTTACAAATCATAAAATTCACTTCATCATCTTACCATTAATATAAAATCCACTTAATCAAAGGCTTGTTTTGTCATGAGCTTAATCCCTAATCATGGATTAAGTTGAGGAGCTTTCCTCAGCTTAAACATTCTCATCTATTATCCTTCTATTAGGATGGTGTAATGAGTCTGTTTAATCCTTGATTATGGCTTAACCTCATTACTCAACACTAAACAAAAACACCAAAAACATCTAAATAATCACAAATAGGTTAATGATCTTAATCCTACACCAAAGGTGATTAAGTGTGAGAATCTGACTTCACACTTAAGGTAATCTCATTACCCCTAATCAGAGGGAAGATGTGATGAGTTTACTAAATCCATTGGTTTAGACTTAAGCTCATTAACTTATGACAAAATCCAAAAACAATAAAAGACTGAAAACTCAAAAACAAACAATAATCGTCTCCTTCGGGATTCTTTTCTCACCTCATTCACTCACAAACGAGAACTCGCTTCTTCCGTCTAATGCAAGACAGTTTGCATCTATGCCAGACAGATCATACACTTGAGCATTGACAAGCAAGCAGTTCACAAGTCATTTCATCTTTCAGTCTCTTTGGGTCGAACTACGGTGTTCTGACTTCCTCATTGCACGAGAGGATACGTAGGCATAACTTAACAGTTATCGAACAAAAGTCTCTGTACATTCCCCCTCCTTCTAGCCTCATTCTTTTAGCCTCATGATCATGAGCAGTTCTTTTTCATTCTCACACTGACACTTTCATACTTCATATCACTTATACACTTTACACTAACACCTGTACATTCTTTTCCAGCTATTTTATACACAGATTGCACTGACACTACCCCTTTAAAACACAAATCTTCTAAGCGTGGATCCCGTCGAGTACGACGGACAATCTGGGTGCTAATACCTTCCCAGGTTGTAACCAACCCCCTTTCTCAGTCTCTCTGGTTCGCAAACCGTCTTATCCATCTCTTTCTAGGTCTATGCAGCATTGCCTTTCCTCCGGGATAAAAATGCCTAGCTGGCGACTCTATTCATCTCCAGTGAGTTCACGGCTGTGTGTTCTCATTGTTCCTCTCGCCGACCGTTCGCGCTTGTACCGGGATGCAAATCTTCGGGAGCGACAACCACCAGGTTGCTGGGTCTCAACGCCAATCCGTCATACTCTAGCTTCACCAGGGCTTTTTTAGGTAAGACATTGAGGGATGACCCTGTGTCTACCAGCACATGGGAAAGGACTGCGCCTTTACATTCCATGGTTATGTGCAAAGCCTTGTTATGGTTGCGGCCTTCCGCAGTCAAATCAGTGTTGGTGAACCCTAGTCCATGACTAGCATTAACATTTCCCACCACAGCTTCCAGCTGATTGACGGTGATCTCTTCAGGCACATAAGCTGCGTGCAAGACTTTGAGTAGTGCATTCCGATGAGCTTCGGAGCACATAAGCAGTGATAGGATCGAGATCTTGGAAGGCGTCTGATGAAGCTGATCCACTATTTTGTAATCACTTTTCTTGATGATTCGCATGAACTCATCAACTTCTTGGTCAAAGGGTGTTTTCAAAGCTTCCTTAACAATCTGCTCTTCCTGTACCAAGATTTTCCCTTTTGCCTTGGCAGCAGCTTCTGCTTCGGCAGTGGGTCTTTGAGTTTGTGGAGCAAAGAGACGTCCGCTTCGAGTGAAGCCTCCGCCTCCTCCCACATTGTCTATTTGTGGTGCAGGGGTTGATGATTCAAAAGTGATTTTTTGTCCTTCGCGGTACAGGTCAGAGCCGTAATGCCACGGGATGGCGTTACTGCTTTCATAAGGTACTGGTCCAGGCACCGTGATAGTGACTGGACTGATTGCAGCTGCGGAAGGAATTGTGATAGTCTGTGGATCATAATATATCGTGACTGGTGCTCTGATGGGAGCAGCACTTTGTGAGTTGTAAGCAGAGTTATTTTCTGGATCGTAATAAATTGTAACTGTGGAGACATCTTCATGGTTTGTTGCTGATGCTGTAGGAGACATTGTCGGAAGGATGGGTGTTGTTGTTGTAGGAGTTTCAAAATGATGTGGTGCTGGAGTTGTAGAAGGAACGTTTGTTGATATCTGGTCAGTTGAAATGACAGATGAAGTACTTGTTGATGAAGCCGAAGAATTATCGGGAACAATGGTTGTTGCAGTTGTAGGAGATGCTGGAATTGTTGCTGATGAGATTGCTGGATTTGTTGGAAATGATGTGGTGATTTGAAGCTGGCCACTCTGAATGAGACCATCTATGCCATTCCTCAGGTTATCACACCCATTTACTGAAATATTGCAGTAAGCGCACCCTAACTCACACCCCGGGAACATTTGACATTCGAGGAGTTGAGCCTTGATCTCTACCAACGGTGTCCGGATCTGACCCACACTGGTTATTAAATAAGACGGCTTGTCTTCTTCAATAGCGTTAATTCTGGGACCACCGTGGTTTGGCATGGGGTTCTTATTGACATTGGGTGGTGGTGCGAAACTCAGGGCCTTAGAGTCCACCAGGTCTTGTACCTTCATGTGCAAGGCTCTGCACTTTTCTGTACTGTGGCCAGGTGCATTTGAGTGAAAAGCACATCTGGCGTTGGAGTTATAATTCCTGGGTAGACTGTTGGGATCTGGAGGTGCCAACGTCCTTAGCTCAACTAGGTTGAGTTTCAGGAGTTGTGGCAGCAATGTAGCATATGGCATAGGGATCGGATCGATCACCCTATTGGCTTGAGATGGCCTCTGTTGGAATGGCCTTTGCTGGTTGTTGCTGTTGGTGTTATTGTAGTTTCTCGGAGGATACTGAGTTTGTTGATGGTACTGAGGTTGTTGCTGATAGTTTTGCTGCGGAGGTTGATAAGCTGGTTGAGGATGAGCTGGAGCGGGAATGGTGACTGCTGCTACAGATCTATGAACATATTGGGGCCTGCCCCTGTTGGTGTGGATGGCATTGGTCTCGCCAGTTCTTCTTGGGCCTGCAAAAGGCTTCCTTGTATTGCTGGACGAGCTGGCACCATTGTCAGAAATCTTGCCCATTTTTAACAAGATCTCAATTCTCTCCCCAGCTATGACAACATCTGCAAAGCTAGTGGAAGAGAAAGCAGCCAGCCTGTCAATATATGTTCCCTGGAGGGTGTTCATAAACATATCTGCCATTTCCCTCTCAGACATAGGTGGTTGAACAGCAGCAGCCAATTGCCTCCATCTCTGGGCGTATTCTCGGAAACTTTCCCTTGACGACTGTGACATTCCCATTAGGAGGGTCCTGTTGGGTGCCATATCTAAGTTGTACTGATACTGCCTGATAAAGGCTTCTGCCAGGTCCTTCCAACACCTGATAGTTGCTCTTGTCAGATGAGAGTACCATTCTCTTGAAGCTCCCGTCAAGCTATCCTCGAAATAGAACATCCAGAGCTTCTCATCCATAGTATAGGCCTTCAGCCTCCCCAGAAATGATTGTAAATGGGTCCGGGGGCATGAAGTCCCGTTGTATTTTTCAAAACAAGGAGGCTTAAACTTATGGGGGATCCTGACCCCTTCTACCAAGCCCATGTCCATAACATCAAAGCCCAAAGAGTTTTGAGACTCCAAGGACCTTAATTTCTCAGCTATCTCATCCAGCCTTCTGTCATAAGCTTCCTCCCCAGCACCCATTACTGTGAACTGATCCTCTTGGGGGTCTTCTTGCAGTACCCGACCTGCAGTGGAAGTCCCTTGAATATTGGCAGGAATGTTGACCTCTGGATGAATGTGGGGGACAAACACAGAGGGATTGACATGAGGTTGGACCCTCTCATTGTTACTTGTGCCAGCAGTCCCTACATGTGGATCTTCTTGATTTTGCCTTTCCACCATGGCTCTCAATCTTTCTTGGCTCTGAGCCATGTTGTTCATCACTTCCATAAACTGAGTCATCTGCGTTCTCATTTCCAATCTTTCGTTTGCCATTTGATTTCTAACCTCTGCAAGGTCCTGCTGTACCTGATCCATTTGTATGCCCGGAAGGTTGTTACGGGTTGGATAACGGTGCGGACGGTTGAGGGGAAATACCCGGCGTCGAGCAATAGTTCCTGAACATCACAACGGAGTTAGCAATAATAAAACAAAAACCTACAAAACAAACAAAGGGTTAGCATGCAATGCAGTACGCTTATTGGTTTTCAAGGTATCCGGCTTGGCATTCAGTTTTGACCCTTCCAGACCCTTGAAGATGATGTTGATGTTGCTTTCGAAGTGGAACAAACTAATACATATATTACAAAAGGCAAATGGTACATAGTTTGTTTACAAATACACGCCCTCTGAGGGGTCAAAATACATTACAAGAAAATAAAAGTACATGGAATGAAAAGCAACAACAAGCAAATGGTCAAACACCAAGACCAAACTCATCCTCCCGAACTTCTTTGAGAAGTGCTTCGGTCACAGGATCAGCTGGACGCTCCGTGAGATTCCTGATAAGGAGGTTCCGGGTAGTAACAGTTGCAGATAGCTTCTTGTGCTGACTTTGGTCCTTTGACCTCTTCACTCCAGCTCTGATCTTCAGCTCTGATATCTCTCTCTGGGCTGCTGCCAGGGCTTCCTGCTGCTCTCTTGCACTAGCTTCCAGCTGCTCTATCTTGTCTTGGACCCTCTTATCCTCTAGAGTACGAGCCTCGGTGATCCTGACCCACCTAGCCTGACTCTCCTTCAGATACAAGTCTGTCCTTGCTCTTTGGAACTGGGCTTCCTTGCAAGCATTCTTCAGAATTTGTTCTCCAGCCTTAGACTTCTTGATATAATCCCCAGACTTCTCAATCTTAGCCAGATGCTCCACTTTCAACCTCTCTAACCTCTCAATATCCAACCTACCATCACTCCTCTCCCGGAGGGTCTTCTGCAAAGCCTGAGTCAACTTCTCATTTCTTTCTTTCAAGCTCTCAAACTCCTCCAAACTGACAGTGGCAGGGGGTGGTGCTGAGGATGGTCCAGGCATATCCTCCATGGTAAAGGGCATTCCAGAGAATTGAGCCCTGGCATGGGACCACTCATAATATTGTGCTGATGCCACATTGTTGCACTTCCCCAGAATGGTTACTCCCTTGGTTTGAACATTATCCGAGGCCCAGGCTGCCTGCCTAACAATAGCCAGATTAGGCTTGTTCTCACAATAAAGAGTCTCAACCAAGTCTTGTGCCTTAGGAGTGTGGACCAGTGCATAGCCCAGTTGTCTTTTGAACAGCAGAGGGTTGTAATGAATACTACCCTTAACTCCTATTAGGGGCACATTGGGAAAATGCCCACAGCCGGTGATGATATCCCTGCCCTTTGTGCTTTGAGTGCACCACCTAATATCAGCTGAAGTCAGAGCAGTGAGTCTTCTAGCCCAGTTTCTTTGCTGATGAGGATTCAAAAATGCATCTGTCTTGGGCAAATGCTTGAGAAGCCAAGTATGGAATAATGGAGCACAACACCTCACTAATCTTCCCCTCTGCTTTTCATTCCTCTGATGCACTGAATAGTAGAGATCCCCCAATAAAGTTGGCACTGGGTTCTTCAGGATGAAAAGGTGGATTGCATTCTTGCTAATGAATCGAGGCTCATCTGCAAATAATATTATCCCATATATGCTCAGGGCCAGCAAAGCACAGACTGCTTTCCACTCTCCCAGAGAAGCTTTCAGGGTAGCTTGAGAGATCAAGAAATCCAGATGCAAGCCAGGGATCCCAGCCTTAGAAGTCATATGCTGCTCAATCAGAACTGATTCCAGATGCAAAGCCTTTGCTACCTCTTCATTACCAGGAAAGACCATTTCAGGGTTGAAAGGGATTCCACCCCTGATAGGTATACCAATCAATGATGAGTATTCTTCCAATAAGGGGCCCAGCTGAAAGTCCTGAAAAGTGAAACATCTCAGTGGGGGATCATAAAACTGAAGGCAGGTGTGGATCAGGCTTCTTTGTGAAGGGTCCAAATCCATAACCACATCAAGTATATCTCCATAGTGTTCCCTGAACAGTGGTATGTGATCTGGAGTGATCAGGGTCTGAATCCTCCTGATGTCAGCTAGCTCTGACTGGAAGAAGTGGTAGGTGATGTTACTCTTTTTAGGTGCCATGATGTTGAGGATGAGTAGAGACAAGTGCTGATGATAACACTGAAGAATGGGCCACTGATTGGCTGGTGCAGGTGACTGAGACAGGTAGCAGATGCTGATGAAGATAGGTCAATACTGATGATGGGGTCAAAACCAAAACCAAATGAAGATGGATACCCTGAAACACAAATAAGCAAATGTCAATATGATGCAATGATTATGTATGCAAATGATATGCAAGGGTTTGTGACTGAGCTGGATCTGATCAAGTGCTCTGATATAGGTCCAGGTATGTTCAAGAAATCCAGATGGAGGTCTATAAATCCAGTAACCAAGGTGGGGGGCTCAAATAAAGAGCCACATGTCCAGGGTTTAGAATCACAAGAACTGTTCCAACATGGAGTATTCTTAATCAAATCAAAGTAACAGGGTATGTTGAGGCCAAGGGTACCTGCAAACCTGTAAACAGCCCAACCCCCTCACAGGTGGTGTTCTAGAACAAGGATCCTCAGACTTGGATCAGTTATGAGAAGTGTAAACACTTCTAACCCGGAGGTACAGTGTTTACAATAACCATAAAAATTCCTCCTCTAATTCACCTCAGTTTCTGAAGGTCAATACTAAAAGGTCATCCAGACTTAGCAGGCTTCCCAGATAGCCCTAGCATTGCAGGAAATCTGCAACACAGAGTTCTCAAGAAGAAACCCATATCTGAACCGTGTTTCATATTCCCGCACCAGACCGAGATGGAATGGGAAAGAATATGAACCACTCTAGCCTAGGTGTCACTCAGATCCCAGGTATAGGATCTTAACTCTCAGTAGAACACCCACCCACCAAAGCAAAACCAGATCCAGCCAGACAGCATGACAGTATGATATATGTAAAGCTATAAATAAAGCCAAAAAACAACTGTACATAAAGCAAAAGTAAATACAAGCACAAACAAGCACATAACACCCCAGTAAACACAAATCAATCAAGCGCTAGGAGGAACCCACAAAAAGAACCAGAAGCCCTGGTTGTAGTATAAGGGCCCCCAGCAGAGTCGCCAAGTTGTCGCTCCCACTAAATGAAGCTAAATCAGATAGGGTACAGACGCGAACGGTCGGCGAGAGGGAACAATGAGAACACACAGCCGTGAACTCACTGGAGATGAATAGAGTCTCCAGCTAGGCATTTTTATCCCGGAGGAAAGGCAATGCTGCATAGACCTAAAAAGAGATGGATAAGACGGTTGCGAACCAGAGAGACTGAGAAAGGGGGTTGGTTACAACCTGGGAAGGTATTAGCACCCAGATTGTCCGCCGTACTCGACGGGATCCACGCTTAAAAGATTTGTGTTTTAAAGGGGTAGTGTCAGTGCAATCTGTGTATACAATAGCTGGAAAAGATGTACAGGTGTCAGTGTAAAGGAAGTGTAAAGTGTAAAAATGTATAGTGTCAGTGTAAGGACAGGAATGAATTGCTCAAGATCATGAGGCTTAAAGGAGAAAGCTGGAAAGAAGGGGAATATATAGAGACTTTTGTTCGATAACTGTTAAGTTATGCCTACGTATCCTCTCGTGCAATGAGGAAGTCAGAACACCGTAGTTCGACCCAAAGAGGCTGAAAGGTGAATTGACTTGTGAACTGCTTGCTTGTCTATGCTCAAGTGTACGATCTGTCTGGCACAGATGCTAACTGTCTTGCATTAGACGGGAGAAGCAAGTTCTCGTTTATGAGTGAAGATGATGAGAGAAGAATCCCGAAGGAGACGATTATTGTTTGTTTTTGTGTTTTCAGTCTTTTATTGCTTTTGAAAGTTGGTCATAAGTTAATGAGCTTAAGCCTAAACCAATGGATTTAGTAAACTCATCACATCTTCCCTCTGATTAGGGGTAATGAGAATACCTTAAGTGTGAAGTCAGATTCTCACACTTAATCACCTTTGGTGTAGGATTAAGATCATTAACCTACTTGTGATTATTTAGATGTTTTTTTGGTATTTGTTTAGTGTTAAGTAATGAGGTTAAGCCATAATCAAGGATTAAACAGACTCATTACACCATCCTAATAGAAGGATAATAGATGAGAATGTTTAAGCTGAGGAAAGCCCCTCAGCTTAATCCATGATTAGGGATTAAACTCATGACAAAACAAGCCTTTGGTTAGGTGGATTTTATTTAATGGTATGATGATGAAATGAATTTTATGATTTGTAAGACAACTTGAGGGGGACTTGTCCATTAACACTAGGGTTAGTCCTTCTTAACCAATTAAGGAAGAATTAGAACCCTAATGCAAGGCCCAAGTTACAAGTGTGATGTCTTGATGATTATTAGATGGATTGATTAAAGGATTTAAACACATTAAGGGTTTAACACTTAGGATTAAAGTTATACACTCCATCCTAAGATAAGGATGCAGGCATAAGCTTAATCACAAAGCCTTAAAGCCTTTAGGGTTTAGTCCCTGGTTATGAGATAAGAAGAGAAGACTCAAAAGAGACACAAAGGTAAAACTAAGAGGGGAGACTAATCAAAACCCTAATCATTGTCATGCTTGGTTGTTCCTAAGGTTTGTGAGGTTTTCAAAAGAAGCCTTCAATGGAACCACCAGGAAGCAGATGAAAGGATCAAGAGAAGCAAAGCAACTTGCTTCATTCAAGAAGTCAAGTCACTTGAAGAAAGAAAGTGGGAAGAAGAAGAATGAGCAAGCTCAATCTCAAACACATATAAAAATGCAGCATGGATGCAAGAGAGAGATGAAGAGAAGTTATGAAAAGTGAAGGCAAATTCACTTCTCAAAATCACTTACCACCTGAAAGGTTAGAAAAGAAATGCAATGCAATGCAAAATGAGATGAAATGGTATGATGTAAATCAAAACCAGAAGCATACTTATGATGTTAATGATGCTATGAGATGCTACAAACATGAAACAAGGCATGGAGATGATCACTCAAGCTTATGGATGCAGATGAAGCATGTTAAGAACCAAGAACATACATGAAAAGTTATGAGATGCATATGGCATACAACATGACAAATGCAAAGTGCAATGATCAAACATGTTTTCAATATGTCTTATGATGTTCAATGAATCAAATGGAAGTATGGAATGTCATGGCAAGTCATGTTATGCAAGAAGATGCAAGATGGATGCATATGGAAGCCCAAATTAGGGTTTATGATCAATGCAACAAACAAAAACCAAAACCAGAAGCAAACAACATTATAAAAAAATTGAAAATACACTCAAAGGACCCCTAATCCTATACTAACTCACTGCCCAAAGGAGAGGTTTCAACTCCTAACCAAATTCAAGTTATGATTTTCACAAGTTTTCTAGGGTTTTAGGGTTCCTTAACAAGAAAATTATCAAACAAATGGAAAATGAAAGATCAAATCATGGCCACTTAATCTCATAAACTACATGCTAAACACAATGCAATGCAAAAGAATCAATGTCCAACTCTTTAGGGTTAGGCAGAAATGATTTTTTGAAGTTTGGATCAAAATAATGCATAAAAATGATTTTAATTCAATGGAAAATTCTCAAAATGCATCAAGATCAAAAAAGAAATTTGGTTTGAAGGTTGGACAATGTTTCTAAATGTCTTAGAACATTTCATGAAATTTTTGGTGATTTTTAAATACCTAAAAGTATTTTTAATAAATTAATTTTCATTAATCAATTAAAAATAAACTTTTAAATATTTAAAAATACTTTTTTAATGCTAAAAATGAAAATAAAAATATTTTTGGGTTTTAAAAATTAATGAAACTCTTGACAAAAAGTTTCATAATTTTTAAAACATTTTTACTATTTTTAATAAATATGAGAAATAAAATATAAAGAAAATGAAATAAAAATACAATAAAGGAGAAGTATGTACAATGGAGGGCTAGGATTGAGTCTGGCCAGGGAAGGGTTGGCTGCACGCGCAGATCAAAGGCCCATATTCAAACTTGGTTTAAACTGGATTAAATAATTAATTAATTATGGTTAGGGTTTAATGACGAATCTCAGCCACACACACGCGCGGCAAGTCAACAAAGTCCACTGATCCAACGCTCCAGATTCAAATGCTCATTAATGATCTGATTAAACCCTAATGATTTTCAGGTGGCCGGAGAAGACCTCCGGTCGTCTTCTCCGGTGGGAACCCCACCTGAAAATCCCTAAAATCTTCAAAACCCAACCAAAATGAAATCTAAACACATAGAAATGATCCCCATAACCCACTGAATCAAAACCCTAACACAAACATCATTTATCTTTCCTTAATCATATGAATCGAAACAAAACATTTTTTAGGTCAGGGAGTTTCAGAACACGATTAAACTCTTATTCCTTCACCATTTACAAAACTAAAGACATCAGAGCAATCAGTGAATCATGAAGAACAACTTAAGAACTTTAAAAATGATTTCTGGAAAAAATGTTCTTGAGCTACCTGAGTTTCGAAGCTTTCACTCTTGCAACTTTCTGACCCCTTCCTTTGATGCAAACCACTCCTTATGACCCCTTGATGATGTTTGGATGCTTAGAAGAAGTTTATGCTGGCTGGTTAAGGAGTTTGAACAGCTTCTGCTCAAGCTCAGGTGAAAATGGTGTTTGTGATTCAGGCAGTTTCAAGCAAAGGTGAAGGGTTCTTTGTGACCAGGAAGATGAGTGGAGAAGGTTTGTGAAGTTTGTTCAAGTGTTTGTGAGCTGTGGAATGAGATTCGAAAGTTCTGGCTTTGAGAGTGAAAAATGGGGAAGCTCAGTTCTTGCTTGGTTCAGGCTTGTGTCTTGCTGGTTTTGGCTCAGTGAAGCAAGGTGAGTTGATTAGTGGAGTTGTTTTTTTGTGTTTGTGAGTTGTGTAGAGAGATTCGAAGAGAAATGCAAGTTGGAGTGAGTTTGTGTATGTGATGCTCTTGTGTGTTTCAGCCTGGCTTGTTATGTGGTTTTGCTAGCATTTGATCCACATAAAAAACTCTCATTGGTCAGATGATGTGACCTGCCCTTTATTGATTGGGATGGCCCCTTTTGCAAAATGTCAACTTTGGTGTAAGGAGGGCATGGGTCAAGTTCTAGGCCAGTACAAGTGTGTGGGCTGGCGCAGCATGGTGTGAGAGAGAGGCTAGAATGGTTCAGCATTGTAGGCAACAAGTGGATGAGGTGTGATGATGGTTTTTGCAAGTTGATCACTTTTGGTTCATATGAAACTTTCTTGCTCCCAAGGCCATGAAACATGAGAAGTTCTTGGTCCATTCTGAATTTTTGATCACATGTGATGTTTGTGTGATGGTTAGACATGAATTAGAAGTTACAAATGCCTTGGTACAAAGTTCTTGCAAGTTTCTCATTTGAGGTATATCTTGAAAATTAGTGATTTTTGCCAACTTTGACACACCATAACTTTTGATCCAAAATGAATTAGGTCATGTTCTTGTACTTTTTGAAAAGGGAAAGATCTAATCTACAACTTTCATGACCAAAGTTTTTCCATTTGAAGCATTTTTGGATCAAAAAGTAAGGGTTGAAAAAGTTGCATAAAATTACATTTCATTAAAAGTCAACCATGCCCTAAAAAGTCAACTTTGCAAAAACTTGTAATTCTTGAATTTTGTGAACTTCAACCTTCTTCCATGATCAAATAAATATCAAATACACTCAAAATGATGAAGATCACCCCTTGGTTGGGCCATTGGGGGCCTCAGATGCCCTGATTTTGCACTGACTTGTCCAGAAAGTCAACTCTTGATCAGATGACTTCCCCATGGAATTTCTTCATGAAAATTGATATGCACACTCCCTATACCATATAGAGACCAATAGAAACAAGAATGACCAAAAAATTTGGAGTTATGGCCTCTGAAACCAAAACCCTAATTTTAGGTCAACTGTGCAGTCAAACCTGGCTCTACATCCATACCAATCCCAGTTCTTGTGATTCTTGGGCATTTTTGACTTTGAGAAGATATAATATGATGCTTGAACACACATAGACCCCTTTGAAGTGATTGATGACCTTTGGAGTGGCTCAAGAGGCTCTTGGATTGCTCAGATCACAAACCCTAGATGCAGATGACTTAGAAACAATGCAGTGACTCAAAATTGAGATATGAGATGATATGATTGTGTTTATGCATATGAAATGATCACAAGCCATGGTGTGAATGGGTGAGGGCAAATTTGGGGTGTTTACACCTGTAAACACAGACATAGTTAAAAAATACTACGCATGAAAAGAGACCCGCTAGGTTGACAGACCTAGGCAAAAATAAGGGCATCCCGGCAAACCAAAAGGGTTTGGGCAAAAATTAGGGATATATATAAAAAGATGTACACCCGGCAAGTCGAAAACCTGAAAAGGCGGCTTGGGCAAAAAAGGGTATCTCGGTGGATTGAAAACCCGAAAGGGCAATCCAGGCAAAAGTTAGGGATTAAAGCGTATGACTATGTCTCGTTTGGATTACCCATGAAACCAGCTGTGATACTTACTCAAGCTCAAACAAATAAAGCTCAATCCAATCGTTTCAGTCTCAACAGCAGAAGACGAGATACTTGAAGATAATGGCAATAGTAGAATTGAAACTCAATAGGATTATTTTTCACATAGTTGATCTTCTTTGTTTTGTAAAATTTTATGACAAAATCCTCTTACTAGGGTTTATGTCTCCTTGTACAAACTTACCCATGTATGGGTCACTCTCTGATATAAATAAAATTCCATCTTTGAATCCAGATTTACTTTTATCCTATTTACATAAGCGAAACGTCCATTGGTTGTGTTTGAATGTATGTATGCTTTTGAATATGATTTATGTTTACCAGAAATGCATGTATGCTTAATATGATTGATGTTTACCAGAAATGCATGAAAATGCAGTAATAGTATTTACTAAGGACGAACGAGGGAAGGATTCCAACAAAGCTTCACTAGGTTCACCCCTACAAGATAGTTACAAACCCTCAGTAGGAGAAATCCATCTTCATAAAGTCACATCTCCCCTGGAATTTATATCCATCTCTTTTATCCTCATACGGATATTCGGGAATTTACTTTCCAATAAAAGGGTACGACGAACGAAGACGGGAGGTTATATCTATTCTACTATCAAACGAAGACGAAGGTTATGTATACCTTACTATCCCCAGCAGATGGTAGGTTATATATACCTTGCTATCCCCAGCAGACGGAAGGTTATGTATAATATATTATCAAACAAGACGGGACTAAGTTCCTCCTATTCTTCAACAACAAATCGGGATTTATTTTCCCCGGCCAGCAGTTGTTATGTAAAGATATCTAGACGCTTCCGGCAGTATCATATCATACATACATCATATCATAACATACATATCCATAGATACATAACACATTACTTAAGTGAATCATATCATACATGCATACATAATGCATAAACTAATATTGTTATATAGAATGATACCTTGTTTTCAGGTTAATTATTCAACAAACAGACTTGTGATTATCAGGACTGCTTAATCCTCCTGAAAGTTATCATCCCTCAGGATTGCTTTATCCTCCTGAAAGCTTCTTATACCTCAGGACTACTTTATCCTCCTGAAAGCATATCATCCCTCAGGATTGCTTTATCCTCCTGAAAGCTTATTATTACCTCAGGACTGCTTTATCCTCCTGAAAGTTATCATCACTACATCAGGACTGCTTCATCCTCCTGAAAGCATATCACTACATCAGGATTGCTTTATCCTCCTGAAAGCTTATTATCTCATTAGGACTGCTTTATCCTCCTGAAAGCATATCATCCATCAGGATTGCTTTATCCTCCTGAAAGCTTATTATTACCTCAGGATTGATTTATCCTCCAGACAGCTTCTTCTACCTCAGGATTGCTTTATCCTCCTGACAGCTTCTTGTACCTCAGGATTGCTTTATCCTCCTGAAATCATATTATTACCTCAGGACTGCTTCATCCTCCTGATAGCTATCATCATTACCTCGGGATTGCTTCATCCTCCTGAAAGCATATCATCACTTCCTCAGGACGTTGTTATCCTCCTGAAAGCATATTATCTCCTCGGGACGTTGTTTATCTTCCTGAAAGCTATCACCCCTACTTCAGAACGTTGTTTATCTTTCTGAAAGCATATCATTACCTCATGACTGCTTTATCCTCCTGAAAGCATATTATTACCTCAGGACTGCTTTATCCTCCTGAAAGCCATCATTATACCTTCATATTTTGGATTGCTTTATCCTCCAAGAAATGTATCTGAAGAACTTTTCTCCAAGTGGCATCTTTAAGCCCACTCAAGCATATTCAACTAGCCATCTGTATCACTCTATGCATTGGTGAGTGCAAATTTTTGGGCTTTTGTGTTCAATCCCCTTCAACCTTCCAGGTCACGACTGGCAAATATACCAATCTAACCCCTCAGGTTTCAGAAAATTGAACAGGGGCAGCTGTTGCACCCCAAAATTTGCCCTCACAATACAAGACTTTGTGTGCTAAGAAGTTTCACAAGATTCACAATGCTTACAAGACCTTTCATGAGGTTCATGAAGTCTACAAGTCACTTTATGAGGATCACAAGGTTCACAAGATTCACAATGTTTACAAGACCTTTCATGAGGTTCATGAAGTCTATAAGTCACTTTATGAGGTCCACAAGGTTCACAAGTTTCACAATACCTCCCATGAGGTTCACAAGACATCTTATGATGGTTCATAAGGTTCACAAAGTTCACAATTGGTCAGAAAAGTTGACAATTCCCTCATACAATGCACCTCCTAAGCAGTGCATCCAAAACTAGGGTTTTGACTTTAATCAGGCTAAATGAACTTCCAAGACTTCAAGTGAGCTTCATAATATCTTATATGTGTGTAAGAACCCCCATTACAAGTTTCAAGACTTTTCTCTAAAGTTTGCTCAGTCAGATGATCAGATAAGTCAAAATCAGTCAAAGCAATTAAAAAGTCAAACTGAGGTCAACTGTGGTCAAACCAAAGTCAAACTTCATGATTTTTTGCCAACATCAAGTATATGAAGTAAAATTCATCATTTGATCAAGGGTTGATCATGATTCATCAAGGAGATTTCAGATCATCAAGAATCAGGAGTTTCTAAATTAGGGTTTCCTTAGTAAAAGTCAACTGAACTTTGACCAGCCATAACTTTCACATACTTCATCACCAAGTCTCCACTCAAAGCTCATTTTGAAGGAAATTGAATTCTCTACAACTTTGTGTCTCACAAGCCAAGCCCAAAAATGCTTCATTTGGAAGGTATGAGCTAAGACATTATAGGTCCTTTTGAAAGTCAACAAAAAGTCAACAACTTCAAAAGGGCATAACTTGAGATTGGTAAATGATATGGACATGAAACCAGTGGGGTTGGTTAGAGGACTCTTAAAGCTTTCCAAAATGTCCAAGAAAACCCTCATAGCATTAAAATTTAAGGATATGTGCCCTTGCAAAGTTGGGAAATTTTGGGTTGGTTTATGAAGAAAATGGAGGTCTAAAACCAATTTCTTCCAAGTGGGCTTGCCAAATAATGACCCAATCCACATCAAAACATCTTGCACGAAATTAAATTGATTTATTCATAATTTTATTCATTTTGTTTTTATTTATTATGATTTTTATATTAAAAAATCATTTTAAATTCAAATAAAATATAAAATAATGAAAATTTAATTTGATTTGGTTTCTAGAAGGTCTTAAAATATATTTAGACTTGATTGATACAAGAGTAATGAGAATCATCCAAAAATAGAAAGTGTTCATACAAGGATATTTGATTTTTAAGGCCTAATATTTTTGAATCTTTTTAGATCAAATCTTCCACACAAATGATCAATTTTTCTGACCTAATACATTGTTCTATAAGTACATAGTGCAACCCTAACACAAGCCACGATTTTTGCAGCCTCTCACCTTGTCTTAAAACTTCAAAAAACCATACAAAAACTTGATTTCGGTTTCTAAGGTAAAGGGACTTTCAGGACAATTTAAGGATTGCAATAGCTTCCTGGTGATTCATTGATCATATAACAACCATTATCATCATTCATAGTGTCTTAAAATGCACAAACCGAATCGGTTTTATGACATATATAACTTGTTTTCGATTCCATTAATTTGTGTGCTGTTTGTTGATTTTGACCTTCTAATGTGATTTGTTTTGATGTGGTGAAGCTTTCTGGACAATTGAATTTGAGTTTCGTGGCCAGAATCAAAAGAAGCCATTGTTAGGGTTTCGGTTGAGTTTTTAGGGCTTCATGCTAAACCAAAAATAAATAAATTTTAAGAACATAGGGAGATTGTGTGAACCATGAGGATCATAATACACTGATCAATTGAAAGAAATTGTACTGTTTCGTTGGTGTTTGATTTTCGCAGGTTCTGAGTATGGAAGAACACGCAGGAAAAGTCGTAGGTAAAATCGTATGAATTTTCGCAGGTAAAAGGTAGAAGAAGAAGAAGCTGCGCGCGTTTTCCAGAATTTAAATTTTTGTTTTAATATTTTATGAATTAATTTCTGTTTATTTCACAAGCCTGTTGCTTGTCCCAGTGGAAGGAGGTGCGCATGTTTTGTTTGAGGACCTGCGTTCGAGTCCCGGTTTCACCATCTTTTTCTTGGTTTTTTCACATAATTCACAATTTTAATATATTATGATTTAAAGTGACTACATCAACAGATGCGCTCACCTAGCTGGGATGGTAATGTGTTTGTGTGATACTATGAAGGTCCTGGGTTCGAATCCCCCAGGCCTTTTGTTTTCTTGCTATTTTTTTTTATTTTCCAAGATATAAAACAAAAACAATTTGATTCATTCTGCTTACACCAATGCATGCGTGGCCCAGTGGTTGTGGTTGCTGGCATAGGTTCATGAGGGCAGGAGGTACTGGGTTCAAACCCCAGCCAGGTAAGTTTTCTTTTATTTTTTTTTCTTTCTATTTGTTTTGATTTTCATTAATATTAATTTAGTTAAAATTATAATTCTAAAATCCTAATATTAAAATATTTTCTAAAAAAAACTAATTTCTTTTTTTTTTAATATGTGTATATTGTTATTATATATATAATCTATTTGAATTAATATTTATAATTTTTGTACATAAAATCTAATTTATTTTATAAACCCTAAAGATATATTTTTTCAAAACCCTAATATATTTGTATATAAATTAAATCCTAATTATTTTCACAACCCTAATTCTTTAATATTATTATTGTTTAATTAAAATTCTTGATTTAATTTTTATTAAATATATAAATTGTTTATAATTTAAAACTTTGTACATAAACATGTTAAAAAATTAAAATGCTTAATTTATTTTTATAATATGTAAATATTCTACAATTGTTTATACTTTAATTTTACATGAAAATAATTTCTATTATATGTTTAAAATTGTTAATTTAATCATATTCATAATTAATTTTATAATTTATACTTAACTTAAAATTTTATAATTAATATAATTGTTCAAATTTTTCTATTAACCATTAAAGTTTTGTTTATTATAATCTTTTTGTTTATTATTATTATTAAACATGTTTATTACTAACCCCATTCATTTATTTTTAATTGTGATTATTATTATTATTTTTCACTAACCCCTATTATAGTTATTTATTTATTCTTGCTTATTTATTATTTTGCTTATTATATTTAAATTGCTTTATTATTATTATTGTAACTGCTCCAGGATGTAATTTTTTGTAACATTTAAATTATTTATTTTTATGCTATGGTTAGTAAATAGGGAGTGAAAACTATTTGTATTTAAAATTGAATTTAGATCATTTAAATTATAATATAAATATTAAATTGAACACTCACACACGTAAGTCGATCTTTGATCGCCATCTCACTTTCTAGGGTTACCTCTCATTGTTGCCTAATCAAAAAGGTCAAGTAGGGTGTATAAAGCAAAGTCCCTCAAAAATAAATTCATCTAGTCCCTTAACAAATAAAAGATCAAGTCCCTTTCGAATGTTGCCTTCGTAATGATCTTGTCCCTTTCGAATAATGATGATAGTCCCTCTAAAATTGCTTAATACACCCCACAGTTGCCTACATAAACAGATGTCCCTTCGTATGTCCCTCACATCCAAGGTAATGACTACCTATTCCTTAATAATAGGGATAGTCTTACCATTTAGAGGATTCAAGAACATAAAGACTTAAACTTTAGGGTAGGTTCCTCATAGTTACTTGCTCAATATTTAAAAACTTTTCAAACACTTCACAAATTTCAAACAATTTTCAAACACAAGTTTTTTACGCATCCGTACATGGATCATTATCAAACTCTTATGAAAATTTCTATTCACACACTTCACATTTTCAAAAACATTTTAAAGTGAGCTAAGTAACTAAGAGCCCATGGATAACCATGGATGTAAAGGGTGCTAACACCTTCCCTTTACATAACCTACCCCCCGGACCCAAAAATCTTTTAAAAGGTCTTTCCTGTTCTTTTATGCCTTTCCTTTGGATAAAATAAAAGTCGGTGGCGACTCTTGCTATCCGCAACATAACTAAAGTCAGTTCTCCCACCGTGTTACAGTTAGATCCGAGGATCTTTTGGATTGTCATTCGAGGATGGCATTCTTTTTCTTCAAGTCCTTCTGCGGTTGGTCTTGTTTTTGTTTTGTGTGGCTATTATTCGAGGATAGTAGTTCACTTTTTGAGCTTATTGACTGAGGTCAGTTTGTCTCATTTGCAAAGTCTGTCCGAGGTCATTCTTTGTTGTTGATGGTTATCGCCTGCGGCCGATATACTATCGTGTTTCTATTCCAGGATGGTTTTAGTATTGGATCCGAGGATCCTTTGTGAGTTGTCGTTCGAGGATGGCATCCTTCCTAGCATATTTTCACCTGGTCTTATGTTCCGCTACCTATTCAGAGGTCAAAATCAAACAATACATAAATAAATAAATGGGCAAATGGTATTTCTATTATCCTGAGTTCAAATTTCCAGGTTATTCGAGTATTCAATCACTCCACACCTTGAACGTCTAAAAGCTGTTGCAATTATTTATTCAAGTCTGCAGATGATTGAATAAGGGCAGCTGTAATACCTCAAAATTTGCCCTCATTATTTATTCCCCTTACTGGCTTATCATTTCGCATTCATCTGCATTTCTCACTAAGTCATTGACATCATGTTAGTGCATTTCATGGATTCACGAGGCATGTGATCAGGCCATACGGGAATAGGGTTTCATACCTTATTTGTACCTATCAGGGTTTGAAATGAGGGAGGTTATTCACTGGTGCATATAACCCCTTATTGAGGTGTTCAATCAGATTTGCTTTGGGTAAGAGTGTTGGCTATTCTTAACGTTTCAAGTTCTATTCCTCATTATTGAATACCTCAAGGAGAATTTGGAGTTCATGTTCATGGTTCGATTTGAAGGGAACTTCATCAGTGGATGCCCATTGTATCAGGGATTGGTTCGAATTCATATGTTTGTGGAATAACGATTCGGGATCGTGAGGAGTTTATTATGGCATTAAATTGCTTAAGAGTGGAGCATGTCAAAGGATTTGCTTCAAGCTGAGGGAGAATACATAGTTATGATATATCTGGGAGACGTCACCATCGATTCAAATATCGTTACTGTTTTCGACACCTGAATTTGTCAAAATCCATTAAATCCATGTCATTGTCCAAAATTTGTTTTGTTATCCGTTCACATGAAAAAGGCTCACTTTCCTTTCAATTCCATATTTTATCAATTTCACGACCAATTTCTAAGCGCACTTTAAAGTTGGCCCATTTAAAGCCCATTGGCCGTATCTCATACAAGCCCATTTTCCATTTGATTCTATTGTCAATATTCTTAACCAAGTTATAAATCCACCTTCATTCATTTTTGGTGTATTAAGTTGATCAATTCTTAAACCATTCCAACATATATTTAATTAAGGGTTAACCGTGTTTTCTTTTCCAAATTCAAAAGCAATTTCATTGTAAAAATTCCATCCAAAATATTTGCATTCCTTATCCAAATAAACCTCCAACCAATTTTAATTTCTATTCCACATATTCTTTTAAACCACATTCAAACTAATGGACCACCTAATGCTACAAGTTATAATAGATGTTAACAGAATTGATTTTCTGTTTAGCACTCTCCAACAAACGTTCATATAACAGATTAAAACAACAAAAAAATCAAGAAAAAAAAGATGCAACACAATAGTTGGAAATCCACAATCTCATAGAAAACTCAAAATAGGGAACTCATTGCTGCTACGCCTCCGCCTCTATTTCCGAACCTCAAGCTCTCAACGGCAACCCTGGCGGCACAGTCTCCTCCCGGCAAGAGGTCCGTCTCGGTTTGCCGAGCAAAGGTCGAATGGCTTGTGACACACTAGAACTTCTCAAGGATAGTCAATTGTCAGTGAAACAGGTTAATCATCGCCCGTACGTTGCAGAAATTCCTCAGCTTTCCAACTTGGAAGTCTGGTTCCAGAGGCCAAAAGACGTTGTAAGAAAATTGTTATTCGGTGATCTTGACCTTGGTATTGTGGGACTCAGTGGACAGAAGAAAAGCCTTTGCAAGTTGCAACTGGATTCACTTATCTGGGTCCTAAGTTTATGAAACAAATCAGTGAAGGTAAGAACAGATTTTTGAAAAGCTTCAATACCTACATCTCCAAAAACTCAAAACTGACTCCAAAAGGGTCCATTCCTCATCAAATTTTTCGGAATCCTAAACCTTCAAAGCTTCATACACCAGAACCCTCTTTCTTAAATTCCTCAACTTTTAATCACCACCCTCCATCTGCAACAACAAAAGAGATTAGAGTTAATGAACACTAAATAAGGGTGAAAACAGAGGATTGCAACTCATAACAGCAACAGAAATCAGAATAACTAATTTCTAACCAACTTCTAACAGAAAATTCTAGAAAGTTCACCTGATGCATCCCTTATAAAACCAGAACTTTGCTTCAATCAGGTTCTTCCTTCTTCTTCCACAATTTCCCTAACCCTTCATTTCATTTCTCTCAATCTCTTCCAATCTTCATCTACTTCTCCTTCAACCTTCTCTTTCATTCTTCACCATTTTTTCTCCATTCTTCACCATTCTCCTTTTCCATTTTCTCCCAACTTCTCCTTGATTCTTCACTGATTTTCCAAACTCTCATCAACCTGCATAACTTGCCATCATCTTCATTAACCTATGAAGTCATAAAACCATAGATTTCAGAACCAGTTCATATGCAACAAGCCACAATGGATCAGCAAGAATTATGCAAAAAGATGAGGAAGATTAATATGTGTAGAATGTTCTGACCTGAGGCAAATCCTCCATCAATCTCAATCTGTGATTTCAGCTCCCAATCCTCCATCAAGCTCAGTCTGTGAGTGTTTGTTATCGCCGCCATAACCGTAAAATCCGCATCTCAGAAGCCGTTCGAAGATTTTCATTCAATTAGCGCCTTCATCCTCATCTTAGCCGAGTAATACCTGCATCAAACCACCAAACCAGCTTGTAACAACGAAAATCTTAGCGGCATTAAGCAGTCAGAGACGGATTGGAATCAACAATTCCGCGACAAAGAGAGGACTGTGAGTGGAATTTCTTACTTGGACAAGATTTTGCACCACGACGACGTCGAAGCAATCAGCGTTTACGTCATCTGCGAATTCACAAGGTACGCACCGTTGTCGCGTTTTTCTTGCGTAGTAGGCGTTATCCATTTTGTGAGTTCCGTAGTTTGAAGTTTGAATCCGCAAAGTTGAGAGAGTGAGAGTTTGTGTTCGGATGTTTCGGAGGGAGAAGTGAGGGTAGGGTTTTGCAACTTTGGTTTCGGGTGGAGATAGGAATTTAGATTAAGGATATGGTTAGAAGTTTTGTATCGGTGGATGAGGAAGAAAGAGGTTGAGGGTGGTGGTGAGAGGCTGAGAGTGGCAAGACGGAAATAGGTGAGGTGAAGAAGAAGTTGAAGCCGAGGGAGAGATTTGATGGTGGGGCGGATGCGATGATGAAGAAGAAGAAGGTGAAGCTAAGGTGGCGGCGGCGGGTGAAGGAGATGAAGGGGAAGAAGACGGAGGTTAGGGTTTGACGGCGGAAGGGGAAGAAGAAGAAGAGGTTTAGGTTTTTGTATTTTAGGGTTCATAGTTGAGATTTGTGTGATTTTGTTTATTTATTTGGAATAACATAAAAGAAAATAATCAATGTTTAGGATAATTAATCCATAGTAATACTCATTAATTAGGTTGTTTTTCGCATAATCCCCATGAATTATACTGTTGCAAGATATTAAGATGAAGGATGGGCCTTGCAAAATTGCTGTTCAAACCCCCATCTTAAGCCCATAACGAAAAACAACACATAAGGATTTCTACTACACCTCCCCCCATCTCCCTGCGAAAATGGGCCTTCCTTGTTTGCTATCAGCACCCCCATTTGGGGCCCATTGAGAAAACAATATAGGAAACGTTGCTTCCTGCACCCTCCCTTTAATCTGCGTTTTGGGCCTGTTGTGGTTTGCTGTTTACACCCTCTTTTAGGGCCCATATGTGAAATTAATTAAAAAATGTCACTAAAGAAACCCCCTCATTCTTATTTCTTTTTTTAGAATTTTATTCTTTAGTTTAGCATAATTAGAAAATAATTCAAATAAAATAGTAAAATCAAATAGAAAATTCTATAAAAATTCCAGTAGACTAATAGATCTAATTAGAAATTTTTGATATTTTTATTTTCTGAATTTTGGTTATTTTTCGATTAAATTCTGATTTGTCTTGTAATTAGCTTTTATTGAATTTCTTTTAATTGTGATTGAGTTTGTCCATTTTATTTTTGTGACTTCCAGTAGGATTTTTGAGCCATTCTTTTTTCTGTAATTAGAGGACTCATAATAGTTCTTAGGATATTTTTAGTGGATTTTTTAGGACCTTTTATCTTAGGTTTTAGTGGTGTAGTCCTTAGGAATTAGTGGTTAATTCTTAGCTGAAAACAAATAATTTTTAGGCATAGAAAAAATATGATTTTTTAGAATCCCTTTTAATACAATATTATAGATAGTATTAGGTCCCTATAGTTTAATTTTCATAATTTTTCCAGAAGTTTAGATATTTTTTAGAATATTAGTTCTTAGGATTAGTTATGTGTAATTCCCATTAGTTTAGGCCATTAAAAAATAAAGTACAAAAAATATAGTTTAGACTAGATTTAATCCTAGAATCTAATATAGGCTTAGGTTAGTTTAAATTGAGTTTTAGAATGAAAATATTAGGCTTGACTTAGTTTAGAACTTAGGCTTAAAGTTCCCTTTTCATTAGAAATAGAATAAATAAAAATAGACTATTTTTTAGTTCATGCCTTTAAAGGCATTTTTAGAATTTTATTTCTTATAATGCAATTTCATTGTTTTGCCTTATTTTGATTTTACAACTTGTATAGGCTGCCCCATGGTTCTTAGAATCAACTTAACTTCATTAAGAAGTAAGTTGAATTCTAGTAGTTTCTAGTTTCTCATTAGGAATAGAAAACTTCACAAACCATAGGACCACTTTTGTAAATAAATAAACAATAGGATTGAGTCTTAGTTCCCTTAGATTTTGTCCTTTTTCCAACTTGAGTCATTCTTTCTCATCTCAAAAAGAAAAGCAATAAAACACTTAATAAAAACCGAACAATCTTGTACGACACGAGACTTTGTTGCGGAGTGTTTATACGCGTCCTGTTTCGGGGCGAGGTGTAAATACTTCCCGCGATGGATAGGTCTTAGTACAAGACCGTTCACAAACAAATTCAAAACACTTCTCATAAAAGCCAAAAACAAACAATAAGCGACTATCCTGCGGGAACTTCTCTTCTCATTCACTCACAACGCGAACTCGCGACGACTTGTCACACATGCAAGACGGTAAACGCACTCGTACCAGACGAGCCTGCAACACCTGAGCATAGACATACGCAGTTCCAGCATAAAAAACACAAACAAATAGTTCCCGCCTAGGTTAGGCGAACTACGTCGACTCTGATCCTCATTATCCCGATGCGGTACGTAGGCAGCGGGGTAGGGCCCGTTCGAGCACATTCTTTATTTTCCCTACATTTCCCCTTTTGTCCATTCCATTTGTCAATTCCAGTTCATTTCTCATTTCATTCCAAGTTCCGGTTAGCGGTTTTATTCAGCAGCATTCGTATTTCTCACCCTTTGAAACAAGCAAGCAAGCGTGGATCCCGTCGGGTACGACGGACGGATTGGGGTGCTAATACCTTCTCAATTCGTAACCGACTCCCGAACTCAAATCTTTGGTTCGCAAGGCCTTGTCCTTTCCTTCTTCCTCAGGTTTGTGCAACATTACCTTTCCCATTCTTTCGGGATAAAAATGTCTGGCTGGCGACTCTACCTTTTCCGCGCCACTTTCGCGTTTGTACAAGGATGAAAATCCCGGGAGCGACACTTTTGTCCCTAGAAAGGATTGTGGAAGCTTTGCCTCATCCTCGACAGATTATTACCTTTCCTCAGCAGGGTGATATCCCTATGCAGAGTTTGGCGTTTGATGTTCCAGTAGATTATGCTTTGTTTGTATCACTGATAGATCTTTATCTTGTTTCCTCAAATAGAGTTGTAAAGATATTTGTCCCCATCAGTGTTTAACAGGGACATTTACCTCTTTCCCCAAAGAGTGGAATATTTTGTGTTGTTGGTGTTTCTCCAACATGTTATCCTCTCATAGTGGAATTTCTGATGTTATCCTTTTACGGATTCTTGAAGATTGCTTTGTGGATTGGATCCCTAGCATATGTTTCCTCATTATGAGTTAAGCCTTGTAGTAGGATTTTATTCCTTTGATGGATTTTGATGTTCCCCCGCAGGATGTCAAATTGAATCTCCAACATGATTCCCTACATTGTTGCCTTGGGATTAGCCGAGTATCCGGTTGTTGTGGTGTTTATGTCACCCGTTGCTTATCTTTATGTCTGTTTTGTCAGCATATCCATACACATATTCATACGCATAAGCATAGCATCATTTGCTTGCATTCTTGCATTTATCATTGTTCCCTGCTCTTTGGTGTGGATTTTCCCCACGGAGTGTGTGTGTTGTCTTCCTCTCAAGTTTAGAGTGTCAACCCTTAAGAAGAAAGTGTTTATCCTTTCTAATTCTCCACTGAGTTTGTTTCTCGTGGATGATTTTGATTCAGTTTCCTCCCCAGTTTATTATATGGATGGAATTTCCCCAGTTGAGATATTTCCTCATCGGGATGAGTCTTGTTTGACTGTTTCTCTCCAACTTGTTCTTGGATTGAACTTTGGTCCCCTTTTGTGAGTAATATTGCTTTAGAATTAAGCTATCGTTGTTTGATAGTGGGCAATAGTTTCTCCAGCTTGAGTATATTACTTTGGAATTAAGCTATCAGTTATTTGATAGTGGGTAATATTACCAAATTGATCAAGTTCGTTTGCTTGTACTCCTACCTAGTAAATTCGGTTGTCGAGAGTTTTTCTTCCTACCTAGTAAAAAGGTAATGAAAGTTGTTTCCCTTTGCTTGAGCTCCTACCCAGTAAATCAGGTAGTTGAGAATTTTTTCTACCGAGTAAAAAGGTAGTGGAGGTTATCCCTTTTTGTCTTGCTCCTATCCAGTAAATCGATAGTCGAGTCCTTTGTTTTCCTACCCAGTAAACCGGTAGTTAATAATTATTTTTCAAATCGGTATTCCTCCATTTTAGGACTCGAATACTTTGTTTGGTTGGTATTCCCTGGAAGAGTGTTTACTCTTCCTCGTTAAATCTTTTACCTTGATTATATCATATTTTTTCCCAAGTTGAGTAAGCTATCCAGTGATTTATTTTCCTGGTAGACTCTTTTGGTGTCTGTTGTTTCCCCATCGGGATTTTTTTCTTCTTCTGTGTCCCCAAGCTTTTTGCTTTCCTCTAGTGGTCGTTTTCTCCCCCACAGAGATCTTGGGTTTACATATCATGTCATATTCATATCATATCATGGTCTCTTAGAACAAAAATTGGGTTTTTATATTTAAGTATCTCCCATCTTGTAGAGACGAAGATGTCAATCTTCATATCTCCAGATTGAAGAAACTTAAATAGGGGCAGCTGTAGCACCCTAATTTTTGCCCTAAGATTTCTTCGCATTTCATCTACATCTTGCATACAAACAAGATTGCACTGGTTTCTCGGTTCTTCTCAGGTGTATGTTTGCGCTTCACAGGGGATCACCATTACCGTTTTTTTTTATTTTTTGCTTTATATTTTTTTACGTTTATTAATCACTAACCAAAATAAAAAATATGTCGCAGTTTGCCTCTTCTTCTCTCTGTGTTGCAGGATTTCAAAGACAGGGCAATGATTTCGATTCAGATGGACATTTGACCTAATCTTGGTCAAATTATCAAATGATTATTTCAATTGTAAGCTGTTTGCGCTAGTGGTTATTTCTCAGACAATGCATATTCAAAAGTTCAAGTTGTGTTGTGTGCGAAAGTCATCAGTTTATCGAGCAGTGTTGCGTGTGAAGTTCAGTTTGAATTTTCAGTTTATTAGTGGTTCATCTGTGGATTTATTTTCCTTAATATAGATTCAATTAATTAAGGCAATTTTCAGACGATTCAAGTGGTTGTGGCTTAAGTGGCAAGGTTCAGGTTATTCAGTAATTCCTGATTGGTTTTATCAAGTGGCTTGTGAAAGAAAAATCAAGATTTGATTTTGGGTTTAAAATCATCACTTCATCCATTACACATTTCCGACTAAACCATCATTTTTTTTATAAATATATACAATATCCATTTCTATTCATTTATTTTAAACCATTTCCCATTATTTTCCATTTTTTCGAGTATTCGATTATACAAATTACTTTCTTTTCTTAACCATTTCCAATTATCATTTTTTTATCTCATTATCCAAATAATTCCTTTCTCTTAATCCATTTTCTAGACCACATTCAATTTTAACATTCATCCATATTCAATTTTTTTAATCCATTCTACAAGATCCAAATGTCCATTTTTATCCTTAAAGCCAATTCATAAAAAAAAATCACATTTTATATCCTTTTATTAGCCCATTTACATTAGAAAAAAATTGATTAAAAAAAACACATGCTTGTGAATTATTTTCGGTCATTTTCATGAAGCCAAGCCAACTAAAGTCAGCACATATAAGCTATCTACAAACACCTAGAAAGAATCACTACCAACTTCATTTAATTATTTAAGTTGAGCAACACGTCATGTGATCTTTCCAGGTACACTTACAAGCCATTTACCAACCAGCAACGCATAGCCATCAGCCGAAGCCGTCGTACACACCAAACACACGCGTACTACACACTGAAACGACATCAACTTTTGTAGCATTCAAAACACGGTTCATCAACATACAACAACACACAAAACGCAAAAATCCACAACATGAAACGCTAACGGCATCAACATAAAACACACAAGCCCAGCCGGTACTTCATATTATACAAGCCATCAGTCTCAAAATGCAAGCAGCAGTAATTAAAACACAAAGAATTATTCACAAAAACACAACACAAGTCATACACGCACGTATACGGAAGCCAACTTCTTCAACACCGGCCAAAACGACTCGCACACATACACAAAAGGCAGCACCTGCTGAAAACATAAAACGCAATGCCAAAACGCAAGGGCCAGCACATCAAAATGCAACAACTTGAAACTGCAAACATGCACCCTTCGTGACCTCAAAACGCGGCAGAATCACTTCAAAACGGCAACAGGAATTGGATTGCAAATTGAATCACAAACTCTATAAATTGAGTAGCTTCCTCACTCAAAATTCAAGCTTAGAAAGCCTCCTTAATTGGTGCACAAATACAACGAAGCTTCAATTTCATCCACTCTTAACCTTCATAACCATCAAAATTCGTCAAACTTTCTTCCAATTTCCTTTGGCTTTCACCACTCTTCACCTTCAATACAAAATCGTGATCTGAAGAGGAAAAATCGTTGACCGGGATGAGTTGAGACAGAGAGATCCGATTGCGTTTTCAAATAATGTAGAAGGAAGGTGTCGCACGATTTGACCTGCGATTGAGAAAGGGTGGGTACCGTAGCAATATTTGTTTTGGCTGTGTGAAAGAAGAAGATGAATAGTGTACCAAGCCTTGTTTTCACGTGAATAATAGGAAACCTATTTCCTTTTTATTTGTTTTTTCATTTTTTTCTTATTTTTTTAATTACTGATTTTTGTTTTATGTAAAAAAAAAAAAAAAAAACTAATTGGTTTTGGGCCTGTTTCTTTGGATCACTCTATGCACACTTCAATCAGGCACAACCCCCTCCCCTTTTGTTAAAAAATATATTTGTTAATTTCTTTTTTTTTAGTTGTGGATCTTTTGATTTTTATTTCTTTTTGTTGATTTTTTTTTGTTTGAATGGATTTTTATATTAAGATCCACTTTCTTCATCTTTTTTTTTTAATTTTTGGTCGATGAGATCTTCGATTCGAGATTATTGTTTTTTCGAAGATGTTTAATCTTCATTATTTCAAATCTATGGATGAATTATCATTTAGATCATTCTCCATAATTTGGGATCATGATAGGTTGCATTCGATAATTCAATGTTAAATCTTGATTAAGATTAGACCGTTACCACTTTTTTTTCTTTTCGTGCGACATGTTTTCGGAGGATGATTCATTATATCATTTCTCTAACATGTATTAGCACAAATATTTTCCACCTTAATTGGTGGTGGCCGACCTCATTTGTAGGGTAATTACTTCGTAAATTACTCGGTGATTGCTTAACATAGACCTAAATTTGTCCCGACTTCGAAATAAAATCTAATTGGGTACTTGCACTTTCATGGACCGGATCTCTTGTTGATCGCGTAATCCCAAAGCAGTTAATCATATTGCATTAAGAATCGAGACTTATGAATGTTTGATGCATAGGTGCTTTGGGTCTCCCAATCGCCTTTCAAATTTCATTGAATTCTATTCGGTTTGCCTTGATTAATCGCTATAGTGTAAGATGCTAAGCGGATCCGGTTACTTTTTAATTTTGGTTACTTTTGGTCGTGATTGATTAAGTTCACCATATCCTTATTATTATGTAAATATTATTATGTTACTACTATACTAGTATTTTATATTTTTGCATTTTAATTGTCTTTGTTTTATTTCTTGCACTTTAATCGCTTTTATTTTTATATGATTTATTATGCTTTATTCATCCATTATCATGTTTAAATTTCTTGCTATTATTTTGATTGTGTGATTTTCTATTGGTCCATTTGGACATAAAACATTATTAAAGGATTAAACTTCTAAAAAACTTGTGATCTTAATTTTGGACTAATGGTTACTATCCTTGGCATTGGAATGGAAGTATTGGACTTAGATTTTAGGACACCTTTTCCTTGGCCTTAATCTTCATGAAGATCGAAGCTTTCCTTTATTTGGCCATTTGCTAGCTTATAAGGATGGAACTCTTATGCACATATTTGAAAGTATCATCAAGTTTGGTTAGATCTTTCTTCCTTCATCTCCTTATTTTCTTTTTTTAGGATAGTCCCTTCATCTCCTCTCATTCTTTAATTTTCAAAATCATCTCCCTTTTTCAAAGGATTCATTCTTTCTAAATCGTCACCTCTTTAATAGACAAAACCTTGACTTTTGTCAAGTGAATTTTACCTTTTTCTTTTCTCTTAAAAAATCAATGAATCTAATCATGTTGACCTTAATTCAAAAATAAAAAGAACCAAATTCATTCAAATTGTTTTGTGCCTTTGTGCACTTTTATTTGTTTTCTTTGAAAAGTGCCGATTATGAGTCATTATTCTTTAGTCGGGTGCAAGCTTCTCAATCTCCATGGTTATAGTTTGATGTAATTGAGTCTCTTGTCATTCGTGGGGGCTTAGTGGCATACTCGTCGATTTTATCCGAGTTGGCTCCCTCCCCATAATGATGTATGAGTCCATGCCTTCATTCTCATGGTAAATTTGTTAGGCTATCCACTTGAAGATGACAAATTCTCTTCACTTAATAAAATCAATCATAACCAACCCTTTTCACTATTTGTACCACGAACTACGGGGTTTTGATCTCGCATTGCACTTTGTGGGTACGTAGGCATGAGGCGTTAAACCTCTCCAAACACAAAAATATAAAAAATAATTATTTTCTCATCTCTCCACTCTCATTTTTGCAAACTATTTTCAAACCAAAAGCAGTAAATTTTCCAAAGGGCTCCCGTGGAGTACCACTGACATTTTGGGCGCGTAAAACCTACCCATTGTGTAACCTATCCCCTTACATATTTCTCTGTTGTGTTTCTTTAGCTTTTTGCTTTTAGATTCATTAGGATTTATTCGCTCTTTTTTTTCTTTTCCTCTTGGAACAAAATAAAAGTGCGGTGGCGACTCACTTTGAGTTAAGTTAACCAATAGCTTACATTCATGTTTTTACCGCTACAATTATGTATTCATCTCATACAATCACAAACAAACTATACACATTCGCATCAATTACGCCAAACAACAACGAATCTTTCACAATCAACATGCATTCATATTCACTTCACGAAATGCATTTATTTGCCAAACGACCACTATACCACAATCAATCCCACAATTCCTTAACTAAGATAATTATGTTTTATTGAAAAGGTCGGGTAAAAGTCGGTTAAAAATAATATTTTTCAACATCATGAGAAAATACATGTTTTTAGCTTCAAAACGATATGTGGAACGCTAAAAACGGATAACCGATTCAAAAGTTACGAAATAAACATCAAACTTATTTTTAAGAAAACCACCATTGTGCATAAGCTACAGGTCGCGGCGCAACCCCTTGTTTGCGAGGTGAACTACACAGGCACGCTCAGTTCGCAACGCTAACCATGTTCGCGAGGTGAACCTAGCAGAAGTCCCAAAACACAAGCTACGGGAAAACACTCCAAATCCCCCAAAATCCATCAAAACTTCACCAAATCAGTGGAAACAAAACACAAACATGATAGTTGTCACATACTAACTATCATACTTCACTTTAATCGAGTTTTAACCGTTTAAATCATCGATTCTAGGATTTCTCACAAATACCCTAAAACTCACAACTTCTAAACTCAACCACAACAAGCACACATTCAAAACAACGCATACATAATCACATACATTGGTAAGATAAAAATATTTCACACCCTTACCCGATTGTTTCGATTCCTAGGAGCAATCTTGAAGAATTTCCAAGTTTTTCCCTCTTTCTCCTCTTTTCTCTTCTTCTCCTTTTCTTTCTCTTCTTTTTCTTTCTATCTCTCTCTTTTCTTTTCTTTCCACTCTTATAACTTTTATTTCTATTTCTATTCTATTTTCTATTTCTACCAAATATCATTTTCTCTCAAAATTATTCATTTCTACTAATTTCTAATTTAACATTAATTAGTAAATGTATAAAATACCCTTCAATCTAATTTTACCCGAAAATTCTTAAAACGGTAAAATAATATAACACATCAACATATCATATTAACATACCAATTTCACAAATAAAAACAATTATCACTCAATTCAAATAAAATACTCAACAAAAAAATGGAATAATCGGAATCGGGGCATTACTCTCCCCCGCTTTAGAAAATTTCATCCTCGAAAATATTACCTAATTCAAACAACTCCGGATACGACTCTCGTATCCCACTCTCTAATTCCCAAGTCATATTGCCTTACGCAGCGCCTCCCCACGCTACTTTCACAAGCGCAATATCCTTGCCTCTTAGCTTCTTGACTTCACGGTCCAAAATCCTAATCGTTAAAGTTTCTACCGTAAGGTTATCTCTTACTTCAACCTCTTCCATAGGAATTGTGAGCAACTCTTTAGTTTTGTATGATAGTAAATTTTATGCTTTTGTGCTTTTAACATACTCTTTGTATTGAATTGGCATTGCAAGCTTAAAAAACTACCTTATCCATGTATGCATTGATACATGAGTTTTTGTATCAACACATGTCTTATTTTAAACAAAATATTTGACTTTTGATTTTGTATGTATCGATTCATTCGCAAGATGTATCGATACATAATTTCTTTGAAATTCTGAATTAAGTCAAATGCATCGATACATTCTCAATATGCATCGATACATGTTGTAGGTATGCGTCTGTGATATCTGCTATGTATCGATACATTCGCAACATGCATCGATACATGCTGTAGATATGATTCTGGAATATCTGCTATGTATCGATACATTCGCAACATGGATCGATACATTATGTCTTCATTTCTCTATTTCTTTTGCATTGGTTCAGTATGCATCGATTTATTCCATTATGTATTGATACATAACAGTGTAAAAACCATCATGTATCGATACATTCACACTTCGTAACGATGCATTAATCTGTTTCTATTCTAACAGACTTTGTCAAGTATATATATGTTTCTGTTAGTGCAGATAAATGGGGTAAAATTGTAAGTGAATTCAAAGTCAAGAAAATTGAAGAACACAATCAAGAAAAGAAGTTTTTGGGTGTGAATTCAATTGTGAGCAGGGTTGAAACCTAAGAGAAAATTCATCTTCATCATCTTCTCAATTACTTTGATTCAAGAACATCAACACATAATCATTGCTGTTCTATGAATTAGAGGATCAAGAGATAACGTTCAGTGGAACGATCGATGATCTAGCTGAGTTGAAAAGTGAAAGAAGGTTTCAAGGAAAAACTATCTGGTTTCTCCTTCAAGAACGGGTGTGTTCTTGAAGGTTTGTCAGTCACGTTTACAAAACAGATTCAGCCGCAGCGTAAGGTTTGGAAATTTGGAGATTTCGCAAATAGATCGTGGAACCGGTGAATTGTTTGTATTACTTGCAAGGGAATCTTGATTTAGCTCAGATCAAGTGAAGGTTCATACAATAGGAAGATCTAGGTGTATAGATTTCTGGTTTTTGTATAGAAAACTTGTAAACGACGATTTCAGCAATATCGATATAAAATTTCTCAATTTCGGTTTGAAATTGAGAGTGAGACGTACCCACACGCGAGGACGAACATGGGGAACTTCCTTACCCAATATCTGTGTATTGTATTCCATCTCCATCTCTATTTACGTTTTTAATCGGTTTTGATTCATTGGAAATAGTTTTTGTGATAGGTGCATTCAATACTTTTACAGCTTGTGTGTTTAAGTCTTTAACATCTCAATTGCAAATCCAGCACTTTATCACATGTCCGGTCTTCTAGTGGCTGGTCCAGAATAGACGAAAGTCGATTAGGGACCGTGTTTTTCCGCTAATCTTTAAAAACTCTGAAAAATATTTTAAAACCTTGTTAACAAGGAGGTGATCCATTCACCCCCCTCTAGATCACTAGCCACAACGTCTAACAAGTGGTATCAGAGCACCGGTTCGCTGGTGCTTTGTGGCTGCCTGTAACGATATGGATTCTGAACCAAAGGGGGCGTATAATAGAGCTCCTATTTTCAATGGTGAAAATTATGGCTACTGGAAAGACTGCATGTGAGTTCACATAAAGTCTGTGGATAGGCGCGTATGGACTGCCATTCAAAATGGTCCTTTTCAAATCACCATGATGAATGAGGCAGGCGCCATAGTACCTAAACCAGAAGATGATTGGGATGAGAAAGATGAGAAAAAGTGGTCAAGTGATTGGAGAGCTCGAAATATGCTAATTTCAGCGCTTAGTGCTGATGAGTATTATCGAGTATCCCATTGCTCGAAAGCTAAAGAAATGTGGGACGCTTTAGAAATTGCACATGAAGGTACAACTGAGGTAAAACAGTCCCGTATCAACACACTTAATCAAGAGTTCGAACTCTTTCGCATGAAACAAGGAGAATCTATCCCCGACATGCAAAAGAGATTTGTTCATCTCATCAATCGTTTGAATGCACTTGGAAAACCTGTTTCCAATGAAATTGCTACTAATAAAATTCTGAGATGTCTTAGCAGGGAATGGCAACCTAAAGTAACAGCTATCAAGGAAGCCAACGATCTAACGACACTCTCAATGACTACTTTTTTTGGAAAGCTGGAGGAACATCAGCAAGAACTAGAAAGTCTAGAAAAGTTTGAGAATAAGAGTAAAAAGGGAAAGGAGAAGAATAAAGACAAAGAGGGTGAGAAGAGGCCTATAGCTCTTGTGGCTTCTAACTCAAAGTCCTCACAAAAGGAGCTAAGCAACAATGAGTCAAGTAGTGACGAAGACTCCGGTGACGAAGAAATGGGACTTTTTGTTAGGAGATATAATAGATTCATTCGAAAGAATGGAATAAAGCATTCCGACAAAAATGTCATAAAGTTTGGAAGACAATCTATAGATTCAAAACAGGAAGAGATTAAGAAGAATAGAGAAAGAGGGTCTTGTTTTAATTGCGGTAAGTCTGGACATTATAAGACAGATTGTCCTTTGAAGAAAAAGGATAAAGGAAAAGCTCCACCAAAAAGGTACAATAAGCAAAGAAGAGCTTACATTGCTTGGGAAAGTGATAGTGATTCATCAAGTACACAAGGCTCAAGTGATAGCGATGAAACCACAAATTTGTGTCTTATGGCTCACACCAAAAATCAGTCCCACCACAAGAAGAACATTGATGATAAAAGGGTAAAACAAGCTTACTATAACAATTTATCTTCTATGTCCTTTTCTGAATTGAAAATAGCTTTTGAAAAACTGCATAATGAAGCTATAGAAGCGTTTAAAAGATTATCTTCCGATAAACAAATTTTTTCATACTTGGAAGGTAAAGTACTCCATGCTGAAAAAGATCTAGAGTACTTGAAAGCTAGCATTGCAGAAAATTCAAAAGCTATTGATATTGATGGTTGTAGTAAAATGAGGTATTATGAAGCTTGTCACATTTGGCAACAAGAGGTCATTTCTCTTAAGGTCAAATTGGAAAAAGCTTTACAACCTAAGATTACTTATGCCATTGACACTAGGTTGTTTAAAAAGTCATTAATTCCTCCATATGCAAGATACTCTTTTATTCCAAAGGATTTAAGGACCAAACATAAACAACAACATTGTCGTAGTGTATGTCATTATTGTTGTCATGCTGGCCATACCATTGAAAAATGCAAATTTAGAAGATTCCTAGTGCCTAAAGGTATTTATCAATGGAAGCCTAAAGACAACCATGTTACCACTTACCCACTTGGACCCAATAAAAATTGGGTACCTACCTCTCTCTTTTGATATTGTAGGATGAGTGTCTTGCATCAGTGGAAAGAAGATGGTTTCTGGACAGCGGGTGTTCAAGGCACATGACGGGTGGCATATCACTTTTTATTGACTTCAAAGCAAAGAAGAAGGGGTATGTCACTTATGGAGACAATAACAAAGGAGCTATAATTGGCAAAGGTAGTGTAGGTAATCCCTCTACCACTACTATTTTTGATGTCCATCTTGTAGAGGGACTTAAACACAATTTGTTGAGTATAAGTCAATTATGCGACAAAGGTTATAAAGTTTCTTTCACAAAAACTTGTTGCAAAATTGAACATACTGAACATAATGTTGTGTTTAAAGGTGTAAGAGTAAGCAACATATATATGCTTGATCTTTTGGATGTATCTTTAACAAGCACTAAATGTCTAGTTGCCCTAAATGATGATTCATGGCTATGGCATAGACGCTTAGCGGATGTTAATTTCGATTTGCTTAATAAGGTTGTATCTAAGGATCTAGTAGTAGGTCTTCCAAAAATAAAATTTTCAAAAGACCACCTATGTGATGCTTGCCAAATGGGAAAACAAACAAGGGTCTCCTTTAAATCTAAAAACATAATTTCAACTTCAAGACCCCTTGAGCTTCTCCATATGGACCTCTTTAGACCATCTAGGACAAAGAGCTTAGGTGGAAACTATTATGGTTTCGTAATAGTAGATGACTACTCTAGATTCACTTGGACTATATTCTTTCATATCAAAGATGAAACTTTTTCTACTTTTAAAAGTTTTGCAAAACTTTCCCAAAACAAAATGAATTCTAAAATAGTTACAATTCGAAGCGATCATGGAGGTGAATTTCAAACCCATCTCTTTGATAAGTATTGTGACAAGTATGGCATTGAGCACAACTTTTCAGCTCCTCAAACTCCACAACAAAACGGTGTTGTGGAACGCAAAAATCGAGTTTTAGAGGAATTGGCAAGAACAATGCTCAATGAGGGTGGATTACCAAAATATTTTTGGGCTGATGCAATTAGCACAGCTTGTTATGTTCTGAACAGGATTTTAATTCGTCCTATTTTGGTTAAAACCCCTTATGAAATTTTAAAAGGTAGAAAGCCAAACTTGTCTCATCTTCACGTGTTCGGTTGTAAGTGTTTTGTTTTAAATAATGGTAAGGAAAACCTTGGGAAGTTTGATGCCAAAGCTGATGAAGGTATTTTCCTTGGATACTCTCAATCAAGTAAAGCATATAGAGTGTATAATAGGCGTTTACTTTCTGTTGAAGAATCTGTCCATGTTTCTTTTGATGAGTCTTATCCAAAAAATGTCGGAAAAGGTATCTCTTTTGATGATGCAGGTGTATCTACAGAAGACATACTCAAAGAAGCTGTTACGGAAATTGATCAATCTGAAACTGCTGAAAATGAGAAGGAGGAAGATAATAGTCATGAAAAAGATAAAGAGGAAGGA
Source organism: Lathyrus aphaca (assembly GCA_963966055.1). Taxonomy (NCBI): domain Eukaryota; kingdom Viridiplantae; phylum Streptophyta; class Magnoliopsida; order Fabales; family Fabaceae; genus Lathyrus; species Lathyrus aphaca. Next base: position 39,950,169 of record OZ014519.1, on the reverse strand, counting down.
ACATCTGAAGTGAATGAACTTCCACCAACTTGGAAATCCTCTAAAGACCACCCTATAGACAATATATTGGGAGATATTTCAAAGGGAGTGTTGACTCGTTCTAAGATAAGTAACTTTTGTTCTCACTTCGCTTTTGTATCACAAGTAGAGCCTAAAAATGCTAAAGAGGCCTTGATTGATGAATTTTGGCTAATGGCCATGCAAAGAAGAGCTTAATCAATTTAAAAGAAATGACGTTTGGGAACTTGTCCCTCGTCCGCGAGATCATCATATCATAGGTACTAAATGGGTGTTTAGGAATAAACTTGATGAAAACAGAGTGATAACTAGGAACAAGGCACGCTTGGTAGCACAAGGGTATAACCAAGAGGAGGGCATAGATTATGAGGAGACTTATGCTCCAGTGGCTCGCCTTGAAGCTATACGTCTCTTGCTTGCTTATGCGTGTTCTATGAATTTCAAGCTTTACCAAATGGACGTAAAGAGTGCGTTTTTAAATGGTGTCATAAATGAAGAAGTATATGTTTCACAACCTCCCGGTTTTGAAAATTCTGAATATCTAGATCATGTTTACAAATTAAAGCGTGCTTTATATGGTCTTAAGCAAGCACCTCGTGTGTGGTACGAAAGACTTAACAAATTTCTAATTGATCATGGATATTCTAGAGGTAAAGTGGATAATACACTCTTCATTAGACATAAAGGAAAGCACATTCTTTTAGTTCAAGTTTATGTAGACGATATAATTTTTGGTTCAACTAACATACACTTGGTCGAAGAGTTTTCTAATGTTATGCAGGGTGAGTTTGAGATGAGTCTTATGGGGGAGTTGAACTACTTATTAGGCCTCCAAATAAAGCAACTCGATGAAGGTACAACAGTATGTCAAACAAAATACTGCAGAGAAATGCTCAAGCGCTTTGGAATGAATAATTCAAAATCAATCGACACTCCCATGCCTACCAACGGAAACTTGGACAAAGATGAACATGGTAAGTGTGTTGATGTCAAAAGGTATAGAGGTATGATTGGGTCTCTCTTGTATCTAACTGCTTCTAGACCGGACATCATGTTTAGTGTTTGTATGTGTGCACGATATCAATCAAATCCTAAGGAATCTCACTTAAAATCAGTCAAGCGTATATTTAGGTATCTTCATGGAACACCTAAATACGGGCTTTGGTATTCCAAAGGGAGCGATTGCAGCTTAGTAGGTTACTCTGATTCTGATTTTGCTGGCTGCAAATCAGATAGGAAAAGCACTAGTGGTACATGTCATCTATTTTCAAATTCTTTAATAAGTTGGCATAGCAAAAAGCAAGTATCTGTGGCGTTGTCTATTGCAGAGGCTGAGTATGTTGTAGCCGGTAGCTGTTGCGCTCAAATTTTGGGGCTAAGACAACAACTACAAGATTTTGATATTCAACTTAAACGTATTCCAATAAAGTGTCACAACACTAGTGCCATTAATCTCACTAAGAATCCTGTTTTACACTCACGCACCAAACATATAGAGATTAGACATCACTTCCTTCGCGATCATGTTGAAAAAGGAGATGTTGTTTTTGAGCATGTTGATACTAAAAATCAACTTGCTGACATTTTCACTAAACCATTGGCAACTGAACCATTCTTCAACATTCGTCGTGAATTAGGGATTCTTGATCTCTCCGCATTGGTGTCTTAAGTTTGTTTGATCTAGTTTATATTTATCTCATTGTGTTTACTGAGATTTGAATGTAGACTTCACTTGTACTTCATGAGATTACTACGACAGAGGTAATATTGTTCCTCTCTACATCTTGTTGATATTGTGTGATAAATGTATGTTTGAGCAATTATTTCTCGCTTATATGTACTTATTTACATATGATAGTTTGAGCATTAATAATTAGTTTGTAAAGTATTCTTAAGCATCATTAAAATGTTATGATTCACTCTGCATTCTGCATTAATTTTTTTTGTATTGATACATAAGGTCTATGTATTGATGCATATCCATTTTGTGTCGATACATGTTCAATTTCTTTTAAAATTGTCAAAATTATTACAGTATGTATCGATACATTCGTGGTTTGTATCGATACATATCAACTTGAAAATCCAAAATTTCGCAACATGAATCGATGCATACGATTATGTATCGATGCATACTGATATAAAATCCTTTTCTTTTTTTTTGTATCGACACATCAGCATCAGTTATGACATTTGCATCAGTCATAATCTCTATTTTATCTCCTTCTTCATTCCATTTGCATCATTAACGATTAAATAACCCTAACACCACAAAACCTTTTTTCTTCCAAAACCCTAACTTCATCATCATGCCTCCAAGAGTCATGCTTCCTAGAGCAAAAGGTAGAGGTAAAGGGAAAGAACCTGTTGAGGCTTCACACCAAGCTCCGCCTGCTCCAGAAATTCCTCCCACTGGGTCATCCATTCTCCATCCTGCCATTGCTGAAGAGTTTGAGGTTTCCTTCAAGACAAGGTTAGTCATGAAACCCCATGTCTTAAATACTCAAGATGCGCGTACTCTATGCTTAGATGAAGTTGCTGATTTGATTGACGCACAAAAACTTGGGTCCTTTTTAACTGTTAATGATGACTATCATGAGGACTTCATTCGTGCTTTTTATGCGGGTGTGAAATCTGGTAAAGGGTACATGTTCAAGTGCTCTATTGGAACAAGGACTTATTGTTTTGAGGCTGGTGATTGGAACAAGGTGTTCCAAATGCCATCCCCGACACCTGAGTTGCAGGTGTGGCATGATCAGAAATTTGAAACTAAGTTTAATCTGAAGGAATATTGTGCATCTATTTCAAAACTGGAAAGGCCTCTAGGTGATGATGAGCATTTAACTTCTGGAATGATTAAGAGTGTCCCCAGAATTCTGCATTGGATTCTCTCGCATATTTTACGTCTGAGGTCCGTTGGGCACTCTAGATTGGATAAGCCAGACATACATCTCTTGTATATTCTGCAGAAGAAGATTCCGTTGAATTGGCCCAATTATTTTGTGAAGCGTAATTTTCTTACAATAAATAGTTCGAAGAACATCACTCTTGCTTATGCCGCACAGATTATAAGGATCATTAAGTTCTAGAAGGTGGTCGTACCCCCTGTTCCTCTCTTATCTTCATCTACTGTTCAAGAATTCAATAGTGCTACTCTTTCTCATATGGGATATAGGTGGGACACAGAGCGTCGATGCTATTACTTCTTTGAACGCAACTCTAGAACCAGAATTTATAACTTTGATACACCTTCTGAACAGATTTTTGTTGCTGAAGAACAAAGAGATGAAGATATGGAGGATGTAAATGAAGAAAATACCCCTGAAGGAAATGTCAACACTGCTTGGGGTGAGTGGGTGCCACAAAGGTGGTCTCCTACTAACTATGAACCGGTTCCTCCATCTGTTCCACCAACATCATCTACTACACCTCCTGCATATCTAACTCAAATGTTTGAGCAAATGGAAATTGCCAATAATGCCCGACATGAAGAAGCTCGTGCGTGGCATGTACAACAAACGGAGTGGCACAACGAGCACCGGGAGTGGCATGATGAACACACTAGGATGTATCATAACCAACACTCATGGCACACAGACTTGGTCAAGTGGCATCACGTCTTCTACAATGAGATGTCCAGTTTCATGGATGATTGTCGTGCACATCCGGGTATTATGGACAGATTCAGAAGCACCGAGGTTCAGAATTGGTTCAGGCATTACAACTTCATGGGGCAAAATCCTGATGAGATGCCTCCTCCACCTCCTCCTCCAAGTTTCAGAGATCCCAATACAGATGATGTGGAGTCCTGTGGTGGCTACAATCCTCACTAAGGCAGCATTTCATAATTGCATTACATCATTTCTTTTTTCCTTGATGCTTAAGTTTCTTTTCATTTTATGTTTAAACATTGTATGCGTTTGGTTTGTGTAATACCTCAAAATTTGCCCTCACTCTTTTTTCCCTCTATTGGCTCATCGTTTCGCATTCATCTGCATTTCTCATCAGTTCATTAACAGCATACTAGTGCATTTCATTGTTTCATAAGGTATGTGATTAAGGCTATACAGGATTAGGGTTTCATACCTTATCCATGTCTATCAGGGATTTAAATGAGGGAGGATATTCGCTTGGTATATCTAATCCGCCATTGAAATGTTCAATCATATTTGCTTTGAATAAGGATTTCCACTATGGCTATCAGTGTGTATCTTAAAGATTTTCTCAGGGAATTGTCCTTGTATTGGGGTCATGGGTCATAAAGGCAAAATTTAGAGATCGAACTACAAAGTATTGGATCATGGTAATCAAGATATTATTGTCTTCCCGGTTGCTGAATGCTTGTTGCGCATGATACGAGTCAACGAGGAATTGAGATTGAAAATTGAGGATTCATCATGGACGCAAGTTTACCTTGGAATGAAAGTTTCTAATGGATCAATGGAAAGTGCAAAGAAGCTCTTGAGATTTTTGAAAGGATATGTAAGAGGATGGAGTTGAACCTGATAAAGCTGCATGTAATATTCTGGTTGAAAGGTGTTCTAAAATGGGTGGGACTGAGTTTATAGCCCATATACTTCGGTGTATGAAAGAGCACCATTTTGTTTTTCGTTACCATGTTTTGTGGAAGCAATGGATACTTTTAAAATTGTCGGTGAAAGTGATACCCTTCTAAAGCAAGTCAATCCACACTTTTATTTGGATTGTAGCTTTAGAAAGAAGGCAAATGAAAGTAGCATGGTCATCAATGATCCCTCGGCCAATATCAATAGGGAGATTTTATTCACCCTCTTGAAAGATGAAAAGGTTGTTGTTACTACTTATTTCAAGGGATGATGGATAAGAAAATGTTTGTAGAAAATAGGGTTGCCTCTACTGTTATAGAGGTAAATTGTAATTGTTCTCGGCCTAATGGTGTTTTGTTGGTTTTTAAGTACAGTGTAACATGTGGGATAAGTCTTGAGAGAACAATATATATTTCCATGGTGGGATTGTTGAATAGATCAAATGTGTTTCAAAAAAAAAAAGCTGGTGGAAATTGTTGAGGAAATGACTAGAGCTGGGCATTCTCTTGGAATTTATATGGCGTCACTTTTAATTTATGAGCTTGATTGTGCTAGGCAGCCATTTATTGCCTCGAAGATTTTCAATTTATGACCCGGTAATTACGAGGGCATTGCTTCGTACACTACATTAATTAGTGTTTAATTATCTGCTAAAAGAGTTACTAAGGCAATTGAAATTTACAAAAAAAAATTATTATGTGTCGAAAAAGAATTTGTCCTATGACAGGCATTTACAATATATTAGTAGCTGTTTGAAAAAATGGCAGATATTGAAGTAGAATTTCATCACTGTCTTGAGCCACCCTTTTTCTCCTTTAATCCACCATCTTCATCAATTCTTCAGCCAAAAAGAATCCTGCATGAAACAAGAACAAATTCAGCAGATTGCAGTACACAATTGCAAAACAGTTCAATGTGAGAATTCGCAATTTCAACAACATTCATGAATCGATGCAACATCGTAACAATACCACTTCATTGAATTCATAGACGAAGACACAGAAAAGAAGAATAAGAAATTCAAGAACGTTGTGACCGTAACGGTAATTAATGACAAGAATCTTACCGCAGAGTTTCGTCGTTTTCATTTTCATCGTGCAAGGGAAACTTCACCAAATCAAAATTCAAAGACATGTCTATTTCGACCATTTCTTTGAGGGTGTATGAAGTAGAAATGCATTGTTTCTTTCTAAACAACCCAACTCATGTTATTTCTCAAGGAATTGTGCATCTGCTAATGAGTTCTGAAAAGGAAAATAAAAGGACACACTGCAAACTCCAGTTAGCAAGTAAGTTAGCACATTCATTGGTGTTACAGTAAAAGAGAGAAATTTTAATGAAGACCTCCCAGTATTACTAATTAGTTAATAATCTTATTGGTAAGATTATTGTTGTTGCCTTGAACTGTATCTTGATGGATTGGATGAAGGCAATGTTGGGATAAGTGATTTCAAAGCTCTTAACCCAGCAGCAAAATCTTCAATCTACATTTTGAGCAATTCATCGACCTCAATCTCGTCAACCTTCAGCAAATATGAACCTTCAAATCCACTGCCACAACTCAGCTTGATTCAGAGTCATCCAAGGACAAATAGCCTGGCTTCGACGACATTGACGTCGAAATTACCTCAGCAACGATCCAATGACCCTGTAATTTCACATTTCACGATTCAGTAACACATCAATAAGAATAATTCAGATAAAGGAAAAAGCTAAAATTCACATGAGCAGGAAAAAAGGTCATCGGTTAATTCGATTGAAAAAAAAGAGAAAAGAGATCAGTTAGCAGAAGAAAATCAGTTCACAACAAAATCTAACCAAATTCATAACTGAAAATAACAAACTACCCGAAATCATAACAAACTTATACCTGAAAAACTTCCAGAATCTTCTGGGAATCCTTCTATAAATCAAAAGCCTCCTCTTCAATCCTCTTCTTCCACAATTCTCCTTCAATCCTCTTCTTCCACAATTCTCCAAAAAAATCCATCTTCTCCCCAACCTTTCTTGTCAGTTCTTCATCACAGTTCTCTTGCTCTCCATTCTCCAATCTTCTCAATTTCCCTCACATCTTCTTCTGCCTCCATAGCTTCCTCCATTACAAGCAGGCTTCAAGCAACCTACAACCTTGCAGCACCGTCCTCACCCTGCAACCATATCCTCGACCGTGAGAAAATACTTAGCAAAATCAGCAATGAGGAAGGATTGAATACATGTCAAAGCTGAGAATAAAGATCGTATAGAGAGTCAAGAAGGAACATTACCAAGCAAAAAGATCCATCCCCATCACTGTTGGTTTCACTGTGAACGCAGCCTCAGACATATCCTTGTGTCAGCCGTTGTTCGAAGCGTCATCTTCATCTTGTATCTTTGTTGCAGAGCACCATCACCAATTGTTATCAGCACCTACATTCGCGACGACCTGTAAAAGCTGCAAGGATTAGTGACCAGGGCATAAAAACGAATCGTGCGAAAGAGGGGAGTAAAGAACCGAGCACATAGCTTGGGATCGTCGTCTTCACTGGTTTCGGTTATCAACGAACCGTCAGCGAAGCTCGTCACTCCGATTCAAGGTACGATTTCAAACCATTTTGTGTACATAAGATTGTAGTGGTCATTTTAGGTTTTTGTTCTTCAATTATTGAGTAAGCCGTAGAGGTTGTAGGAGGAAGGTAATTAGGGATTAGATCTGTGGTGAGAATGCGTGAAGCAAAGAGGATGAAGGTGTTTGGTTTCAATCGGTGAAGAAGACGAAGGAGGCTAAGGTTGGGTTTTGGTTTAAATCAAGTGAGAATGAAGAAGAAGAGATAAAGGGGAAGAAGAGATTAGGCCCAGTGTTAGGTTTTAATGTTGTTCAAAAGGAAGAAGACGACGGTGGTGGTGTGAAGTCGAAGAGGGAGGTGGGAGAAGAAGAAGCCGAGTTAGCGGTGGCGAGAGCAGGGAAGAAGAAGGGTTTAGTTCTTTCTAGGGTTTGTGGTTTTAGTTTGTATGTTCTTTCTAATTTGATTTTAATTTGAAAGATATAAAAATAATTAAGGTTTATCAATTTAGTTTAATCCAAATTAATCCCATTAATCTGTTTGATTTTTACATAATCCTCATAATCCCAATTAATCCTTTCTTTTGCTAATCTCACCCCATGTAGAGCCTAATAAGAAAAATAACTGAAACAATTCAGCTTTTGGCACCTCCCTCAATCTCTACGAAATGGGCTTTATGATCTTTCTATCCGCACCTCCCTCTGTTAGGCCCAGTACGAAACAACATAAAAAACATTGCTCTCTGCACTCCCCCCGATCCTGTGCCCAATTGGGCTTGTCCTCTTGCTATTTACACTCCCTTTTAAAAGCCCATGATAAAAACAGAATAAAAGTATTGCTTCCAGCACCTCCCCCTGGCTTCCATACGAAAATGGGCCCTGTTGCATTGCTAACTGCACCCCTCATTTAAGCCCAGTATTAGAAAGCAACTAGAATAAATTCTAAATCCACCTCCCTTTATTAATTTCTTTAGGATTTTAATTTTTTTTAGTTGGCATAGTTGAGAAAATTTTCAAATAAAAATAGGAAAACGCTTAAGAAAATTCCCAAAAAATTAAGTAGTCTTTTAATTCAATTTAGAATTGTTTAGAATTTTATTTTCCTGAATTTGCTTTATTTTTTTTATTTTATTCTGAATTTTTCATGTAAGTAGTTTTAATAGGTTTTGTTCTAATGTACAGAATTTTGTTGATTTTATTTTTTAAACTTCCATTAACTTTTTTAGCCCACTCTTTTTACTGTAGTTAGATGACTCATAGTAGTACTTAGAATATTTTTTGTGGATTTTTTAGATCATTTTACCTTAGGTTTAGAGGCTTAATCCCTTAGAAATTAGTGGTTAACTCATAGCTGAAAATAATCAATTTTTAGGCATAGAAAAATAGGATTTTTTAGGATCCCTTTTAGTACAATGTTATAGGTAATCTTAGGTCCCTATAATTTAATTTTCATAATTTTTCCAGAAGTTTTAATATTTTTTAGAATATTAGTTCTTAGGCTTAGTTATGTATAATTTTCATTTAGTTTAGGCCATTGAAAATAAAATTGAAAAATATATAGTTTAGATTAGATTTAATCCTAGAATCTAATATAGACTTAGGTTAGTTTAAATTGAGTTTTAGAATGAAAATATTAGGCTTGATTTGGATTTAGTACTTAGGCTTAAAGTTCCATTTTAATTAGGATTAGAATAAATAAAATAGGACTATTTTTTAGTTCATGCCTTTAAAGGCATTTTTAGAATTTTATTTCTTATAATGCAATTTCATTGTTTTGCCTTATCATTTGATTTTATAACTTGTATAGGTTTCCCTATTATTCTTAGAATCAACTTAACTTCATTCGGAAGTAAGTTGAATTCTAGTAGTTTCTAGTTTTTCATTAGCATTAGAAAACTCCATTAACCATAGGATCTCTTGTAAATAAACAATAAAAATTAGGATTGAGTCTTAGTCCCTTAGATTTTTCCTTTATCAACTTGAGTCATTCTTTCTCTCTTCAAAAAGAAAAGCAATAAAACACTTAATAAAAACCGAACAATCTTGTACGACACGAGACTTTGTTGCGGAGTACTTATACGCATCCTGTTTCGGGGCGAGGTGTAAGTACTTACCGCGATGGATAGGTCTTAGTATGAGAATGTTCACAAACAAATTCAAAATACTTCTCTTAAAATACAAGAACAAATAATAAGCGACTATCCTGCGGGAACTTCTCTTCTCATCTCATTCACTCATAACGCGAACTTGCGGCGACTTGTCACACATGCAAGACGGTAAACGCACTCGTACCAGACGAGCCTGCAACACCTGAGCATAGGCATACGCAGTTCCAGCTGTAAAAAACACAAACAAATAGTTCCCGCCTAGGTTAGGCGAACTACGTCGACTCTGATCCTCATTATCCCGATGAGGTACGTAGGCAGCGGGGTAGGGCCCGTTCGAGCACATTCTTTATTTTACCTACATTTCCCCATTCCTTTCCATTCTCTTTTTCAGTTCCTTTCTCATTTCACTTCCATTCCAGTTAGCAGTTTTGTTCAGCAGCATTCTTATTTCTCACCCTTTGAAACAAACAAGCAAGCGTGGATCTCGTCGGGTACGACGGACGATCTGGGGTGCTAATACCTTCCCAGGTCGTAACCGACTCCCGAACTCAGATCTTTGGTTCGTAAGGCCTTGTCCTTTCCTTATTCCTCAGGTTTGTGCAACATTACCTTTCCTATTCCTTCGGGATAAAAATGTCTGGCTGGCGACTCTACCCTTTCCGCGCCACTTTCGCGTTTGTACTAGGATGAAAATCCTGGGAGCGACAGCTGGCGACTCTGCTGGGGACTAACCTGATTCTTCCGGTTTCCCTTGTAGAGTCAATCCTAGCGCCTGTTTGGTTTTGTTTCTTTGGGTGTTTATCTGTTTGATGCTGAGTGCTTTAGTTTAGCTTTACTGTTTTTATTTACAGTTCTTTACAGCTTTACTTTACCGCATTTATTTATCGCTTTCAGTATTTTATTTTCCATGCATCATATTATACTGGACTGTCTGGCTGTGCTGGTTTTCATTTTTTCTGTGGGTTGGGAGTTACTGTGAGATAAGCCAACTACTCGGCTTGAGTGCACCATAGGATTAGCGTGGACACGTTGTGCTCGCATGGTTACATGATGAGTGGTGATGTGTTCCACACCCAGGTTGAGACTGTCTTGGAACTATCTTGTGTGGGGGCTCTTCCCCACTTCAGGGTACAACCTTGAAGGTTATGTGCAGCTAGGGACCGATCATTGAGAACCTTAATGGAAACAACCCTCTCCAGTGATGACAGTGGCAGACCACATTTGTTGGCAAACCCACTCGCATCCGAGGGTCCATTGGGAACTCGCATAGGATGGCCTGGTTCTCTTATAGGAATTCAGTTAAAGCAAAACTGTTCGTATGACGATAGTATTGTACCCTTCGGGATGAATGTACTATTGTTTCTCGATTCAGTGCTTGAAGCTGGAGACTTGTGAGGGATGCTTGTTTTTCCGAACTCAACTGAGACCTCCCTGCGTAGTACATAATACCAAACCGATTCCCTGATTTGGTCATGAGCCATTTCTCGGAAATGGTGAACGTATTATTGCTATTCGGCTTTGAGAGTCCGTGATGTTGACCCGAGTAGCACACCCGTGAGATTGGGAGGGGTTTACAGGTTTGCAGGAACCCTGGTACCTTCAGCATACCCACTTTGCCTTTGGTTCAGTTTTGTGATCTGGATTTCTGTTCTTAAGATATGGATCCCGGATCAGAGGGATGATTATTATGATATCTGGATTTTGAGACCTGGCACCGACACCTGATTGGCACATCACATACACTTCACTGATCACATGCCTTGCCTTGCATAAACATCATATCATCATTAATCATTTGTGTTTCTTTTATTCTCAGGGTCTACATTTATTCCCGGTTCCTGGCCATATTATTGCTTCAGAATGGAAGACGTCAAAAAGAGAACTGTGCACTACAAATTCTTCGATACCAAGATGGACCTGATCAACCAATTGGTGTCTCTGATTACCCCGGGTCATTTGAGCTACTTCAAGGAAAAGTATGGTGATATTTTGGATCTGGTATTCAACTTGGATAGTTCTCAGAGAAGCGCCATTCACACTTTGTTGCAGTATTATGATCCACGGCTTAGGTGTTTCACATTTCATGACTTTCAGTTGGGTCCTTTGCTGGAAGAATATGCTGAGATTATGGGAGTTTCAATCAAGGATCAGCTTCCTTTTAACTCGGAGATGACAAGACCTACTCACGATGACATTGCTAAGGCTCTTTATTTGAGCCCATCAGAGGTGTCTTCTAATCTGGTTTCCACCAAAGCAGGAGTACTTGGTTTTCCTTTAGAGTTTCTGGTCAAGAGAGCTGAAGAATGTGCCGTGGAAAAGCAGTGGGATTCAATTTGTGCCATCTTGGCGTTATCTGTGTATGGGATGGTTTTATTTGCCGATATGGACAAATTTGTGGACATGAATGCCATTCATTTGTTTGTGTTGAAGAATCCGGTGCCCACCCTCTTAGGTGATTTGTATTATTCTGTGCATTATAAGAATGAGAAGAAGCGAGGAGGTCTTGTTAGATGTTGTGCTCCTTTATTCTACAAGTGGGTTATGAGACACTTCCCTACTACTGAGAGTTTTACAGATCCTAATTCTACTTGGGCTCAGAAGCTGAGTACTTTGTCTGCTGGAGATATCAGGTGGTTTACTTTGAGGTTGAAAGGAAGGAATTTCATTACCAGTTTTGGTAATTACCCTAATGTGCCTTTATTAGGAGTATCGGGATGTATTAACTACAATCCCATCCTCTTAAGAAGACAGTTAGGGTATGCGCTCAAGGAGGTTCCTGATGAGTCTGAATTATTCCAAACCTTCTATTTTCCGGTAAAAGACAATCTTCCTTTGGTCCAAAAAGCTGCAGGTTCCTGGAAAGTGATCAAGAGAAAAGGTATAGCATGTCTGGGCAAGAGCAACAATCGAATCTTCCCTGAGTTTGAAGCCTGGATAAAGAAGGAGGTTCAAGCGGCTCTAGTCCCTTTTTCTGTGCCAACTCCTTCACCTGCTACGGTGCCTTTGGAGGAATATCAGAAGTTAGAAGCTTTGGTTAAGCAACTTAGGGTTGAAAATCAAGAGGCTCTTAATTCTTGTCAAAAACTGATGATCCAGAACCGTCGATTGGAGGATAGAGCCGTACAAGCCGAGGAAATGGTCCGTCTCAAGCAGAAGGACTTTGAAGATAGAGAGCTCTACTTCTGAAAGAAAGGGTTAGCTGAGACTCACAAGACGGCCCAGCGCCGAAGAGAGAAGAAAGATCTTAGTGAAGCCAATGAAGCTGTTACTTTATGGCAGGAGAAATGGGACGACCATCTGGAGAAGCAAAAGGAGCTAGACGCCAAGCACAAGCAGGAAATCAAAAGCCTTCAGGATTCTTTAGATGGGCAGAAGGAACTCCTCAGGAAGGCTTATCACCAAGAGACGGACCGTCTCCAGCGCTTAGCAGAAAGCCAGCAGACACTGAAGGTAGCTCAAAAGGAAATTGAAGACTTGAAGTTGAAAGCTGATGTGAAAAGGTCGAAGGCCGAGTCGAGTCAAAGCAAGGAGAATGAGGCAGCATTCCTACAGCAGATCGAGGAGTTACACGCTTCTTCTGATACAAGGGACCTCCTCATCCAGAAGCTCATCCAGGAGCCCGGTCATCCAAATGTAGTTCAGCATTTCCAGAACGTCAAACGCCTTAGCTGGAGATTGAAAGATATAGAGTTCCCTAGGGTTTAATTTCATGTTATTGTACTTGGATTACCCACAGGCTTGTTGTGGGATTCCCTATATGTGATGTACTTTTGTTGTTATTGTGATTGGCACCCTTCGGGGACTTTGTATTTTCAAACTCCAGTTTATATAATTGTTTATTCTGGATTTCTTGTTCGTTATTTGCACCGACACGTGGTAATGAGCACCAATTCTTCACAGCCGTCATTATATTCGAATATTACTTGGGTCTTCTTCCCAATTCTTATTTCCTTAATGCCAGGACCAGATACGGGAAAAGACTCGGGAATAAAAAGAACACATTGCATTGCATACGCATCATTTGCATTTTGTCTTTGTCTTTACAGGTTTTTCTACGGGATGTTTAATTTATCTGTGTTCAACAGGCAAAGATTGCGAGAGCCGCCAAGACCCGGTACCTACGACAAGATATCCCTCATCGGTACGCGACCCGCAGCAATCAAAGAACAGCAATGGACGCCATGCAGACAGAACTCAATGAAGTCCGTACCAAGATGGCAGATTTTATGACCCTAATGCAAGGGATGGCCCAGGGGAAGCAGGAGCTGAGAAATGCAATTCAAGGGTTAACTCCTCCTAATACTAATGCTCAGGCAACCACTTCCGGCGGGCTAGGGGCTCCTCCCAACACTAACAACGGCCCAGGTGGACCTCATGTTCCAGATCCATCTATGGCTACGTATGTTCCTGTGCACGATAGGCAGGAGGACCAATTCCAGTACTTCAATAACGATATGGGTTTCGGCGGTGATGGAAATCTTAATGACTTCTTGGTGCTTGCGGAGAAGGTCAAGGCCCTTGAGTGCAAAGACACTTTGGGGATTGACGTGTCAGATATGGGTTTAGTACCTGGGGTGGTCATTCCACACAAGTTCAGACCACCAGCATTTGATAAATACAACGGCAGCTCCTGCCCGAAAACTCACCTACAGGCCTTCTACAGGAAGATTGCGGCCCACACGCGAGACGAGAAACTCTGGATGTACTATTTCCAGGATAGCCTCTCCGGAGGATCCTTGGAGTGGTACATGAAGCTGGAGAGAAGCTCTATTAGAAGCTGGAAGGATTTGGGAGAGGCCTTCCACAGACAATATCAATACAACATTGACATGGCACCTAGCCGTACTCAGCTTCAGAGCTTGACGCAGAGGAGCTCCGAGAGCTTCAAAGATTATGCACAGAGGTGGCGTGAGGTAGCCGCCCGAGTGCAACCACCTTTATTGGAAAGAGAGATGGTCGACCTTTTCCTGAATATCCTCCCAGGGCATTTCATGGAAAGGTTGGCTGGTTGTTCCTCAAGTGGTTTCTCGGACATTATCTTGACTGGAGAAAGAATTGAAAGCTGGCTCAAACAGGGGGAAATTCAGAATGGAAGCGCTTCGGTGTCTGGTATCAAGAAACCCTTTGTGAAAAGGAGGGAAGGAGAAACAGGTGCGGTATACGCACAGAGGGGAATGATTCACCAAGGATATTATCAGCAAGTGGCCCCTGTCACTATTTCAACTCCACCAGTTCAACAGCAGGTCCAGCCTCCACAGCCGCAGCGCTCACAAGGGTATCAGCCAAGAGCCCCTCGTCCGTACTACCCTCAGAAGCCGAAGGATAGACATTTTGAAGCTCCACCGATGTCTTACTCACAGCTCTTGAAGAATCTCCTACAGCTTCAGATGATTCAGCTCCGGACCTTGCAACCTCTGAAGCCAGGCCAAATTCCTGAGGGTTATGACTTAAATGCTAGATGCGAGTTTCATTCTGGAGCTCCTGGCCATAGTACTGAGAATTGTAAAGCATTGAAGCATGTTGTTCAGGACTTGTTGGATTCTAAAGCGATCAATTTTGCTCCTTCTCCTAATGTGCTGCAAAATCCCATGCCTCCTCACAGGGGCACGGTTGGTGCAATTGATGAAGGGAAGAACTTGAATTTGGTGGATGATGTTGATGACTTGCAGACTACATTGGTTGCTATCAAGGTTTGCTTGTTGAAGAAAGGCGTATTCCCTGGATGCAAGGAGGATTGTTCAGAATGTGCTGAAGCTACCAATGGTTGTAAACGATTGAAGGCCGGAATCCAAGGCATGATTGACGAAGGAGTTCTGCAGTTTGACAAGATTGTAAAAGAAAGTGAAGTATCCACAGTAACTATCTTTTATGATCCATCCCAAGTCCCTTCGCGGGCCAGAGTGGCACAAATAACCATTACCACTGCTGGACCCATAATGTACCAAAGTGACAGAGTTGTTCCTTGGAATTATGGTGGTGAAGTGTATTGCAACGGCCAGAGGCAAGAGTTGTCCATGACTAGTATAACCCCAGCTCAAGTAGAAAATGTTGGAGTAGGGGGTTTTACTCGAAGTGGAAGATTGTTTGCGCCGGAAACACTGAGAAACAATGTGATACCACCCAGAGATACTGCCAAAGCCCAAGCTAGAGCCAGAGGGAAGCAACCAGCAGTTGTCAATGATCCAACTCCATCAACTGATCCAGACCTCACCTTTGATAAAGAAGCCGAAGAATTCCTGAGGATCATCAAGAAGAGTGATTACAAGATTGTGGACCATTTGCAGCAGACGCCGTCGAAGATTTCCATCTTGTCCTTGCTCATGTGTTCCGACTCTCATAGAAAAGCTCTCCTAAATATTATGAACAAGGCATACATGCCTCAGGATATTTATGTAAATCAGTTAGAAACGGTGGTGTCCAGCGTCAATGCCAGTCATGGATTGGGTTTCACAGACTTGGATTTGACTTCTGATGGGCGTGCTCATAATCGAGCATTGCATATATCTCTGGAATGTAAAGGTGTCGTACTCTCTCACGTGTTGGTAGATACTGGATCCTCTTTGAACGTCTTGCCCAAGAAAGCACTAATGAAGTTGGACTATGATGGAGTGGTTCTGAAGCCCAGTGACCTAGTAGTTCGAGCATTTGATGGGTCGAGAAGATCGGTGTTTGGAGAGGTGGAGTTACCTATCAAGGTAGGTCCGCAAGTCTTCAATACCACGTTCTACATGATGGATATACAACCTGCATATAGCTGTTTACTCGGAAGACCTTGGATACATTCGGCAAGAGCGGTATCGTCTACACTCCATCAGAAGCTAAAGTTTGTATGGGAGGGTCAAATTGTGACTGTCAGTGGGGAAGAAGATATATTTGTTAGTCATCTAGCTTCATTCAAATATGTGGAGATGGATGGCGAGATAGTTGAGACCCCATGTCAGGCTTTTGAGCCCTTGAAGTCTGAGCAAGCATCTGCAGTAGCAACTTCTCCTGAAGTACCGAAGAAAGGGGTTTCCATAGCCTCTTATAAACAAGCGCTTGAATTGGTGGAATCTGGAATACGAGAAGGCTGGGGAAGTCCGGTAGAAGTGCCAGAAAAGAAAGACATGTTCGGGATTGGCTATCACCCTGGAAGATCTTCGTCTGAAACAAGTGCTAAAGGTTGTCAGAGCCCGGTTACTTTCACAAGTGCAGGAGTGGTAGACTACGAAAACATCAGTGCTGTGCAGGATGACATTGTCGATAGTGATTGTGACTTGGATGAATGGATCAGGCCTGCCGCTCCAGGAACTCAGCTTAGCAACTTGACATCGGAAAGGCTTATTTCGGTCACCTCTTTCGAAGAGTAATATTGTCTTGTTTCTATTTTTCCTATATTAAAGCGTTGTGTCTTGCTCGAGGCATAGTGGCTCTT
Organism: Lathyrus aphaca; assembly: GCA_963966055.1. Lineage (NCBI taxonomy): Eukaryota > Viridiplantae > Streptophyta > Magnoliopsida > Fabales > Fabaceae > Lathyrus > Lathyrus aphaca. The sequence goes on along the minus strand of OZ014519.1, from coordinate 39,933,525 downwards.
TGTAAGGGTTCATTTGTTCATTAACACAATCATAAATAAAATTGACGTTTCACATTCATTCATGTTGTTCTCTGTCTTTCATTTTTTACTTTTGTTTTTTAAAAAAAGGAAAGAAAAGTTTTAAGATGGCAATGTTTCTCATTTTCTCAAGTTGATGCTAAAGCCTTGCATGAATCATCATTCATGCAGGTGCTCGTCACCGGATCTTATCAATGACGACCCTGTTATGGCTAAGTATGACTTCGACAATCCAATTTATCAAGCCGATGAGGAAGGTGAAGAGGATTGCGATTTACCCGAAGAATTGGCCAGACTGCTTAAACAGGAGGAGAAGATGATTCAGCCGCACGAAGAAGATGTCGAAGTGATAAACCTAGGTACTGAAGAAGACAAGAAAGAAGTCAAGATCGGAGCTGCATTAGAAGAATCTGTCAAGACTCGTTTGATGGCTATGCTTCGAGAATACGTTGACGTCTTCGCATGGTCCTACCAAGATATGCCTGGTTTAGACACTGACATTGTGGTACACAAGCTACCTCTCAGAGCAGATTGTCCTCCGGTAAAGCAGAAGTTAAGGCGCACGCGTCCAGACATGGCAATTAAAATAAAAGAAGAAGTACAAAAACAGTTTGATGCTGGCTTCTTGGCCGTGACTAGTTATCCTCCGTGGGTTGCTAACATTGTGCCGGTTCCCAAGAAAGATGGCAAAGTCAGGATGTGTGTGGATTACAGGGATTTGAATAGGGCTAGCCCCAAAGATGACTTCCCTCTACCTCACATAGATGTACTTGTCGATAATACTGCTCAGTTTTCCGTGTTTTCCTTCATGGACGGATTTTCAGGCTATAATCAAATCAAGATGGCGCCAGAGGATATGGAAAAGACAACTTTCATCACTCCTTGGGGCACCTTTTGTTACAAGGTCATGCCATTTGGTTTAAAGAATGCAGGAGCTACCTATCAACGGGCAATGGTGACGTTGTTTCACGACATGATCCATCATGAAATTGAGGTTTATGTTGATGACATGATAGCAAAATCCCAGACAGAGGAAGAGCACTTGGTTAACCTAGCAAAATTGTTTGACAGGCTTCGGAGGTTCAGACTGAGGTTGAATCCAAATAAGTGTACCTTCGGGGTTCGTTCTGGCAAGTTACTCGGTTTCATTGTTAGTGAACGAGGAATTGAGGTTGATCCAGCCAAGGTGAAAGCTATCCAAGAAATGCCTGAGCCGAAGACTGAAAAGCAAGTGCGTGGTTTCTTAGGGAGACTAAACTACATTGCACGGTTTATTTCACACCTGACGGCCACGTGCGAGCCCATCTTTAAGCTTCTGAGGAAGAATCAGGCCATTAAATGGAACGAAGATTGTCAGCATACCTTTGACCGAATCAAAGAATACTTGTTAGAACCACCAATTCTTATGCCTCCAGTGCCAGGGAGACCTCTGATTATGTATCTTACTGTGCTTGAAGGATCGATGGGATGTGTGCTGGGTCAGCAGGACGAGTCTGGTCGAAAAGAGCACGCCATTTATTACCTTAGCAAAAAGTTTACCGATTGTGAGACACGATACTCACTACTCGAGAAAACTTGCTGCACTTTGGCATGGGCTGCTCGCCGAATAAGACAGTACATGCTGACTCACACTACTCTTTTAATCTCCAAGATGGATCCTGTGAAATATATATTTGAGAAGCCGGCTTTGACAGGAAGAGTGGCCCGTTGGCAAATGATACTCACGGAGTATGACATACAATACACTTCACAAAAAGCTATCAAGGGGAGTATGTTGTCAGAATACTTGGCCCAGCAGCCGATTGATGATTATCAACCCATGAGGTTTGAGTTTCCGGATGAGGACATCATGTTCCTCAAGTCGAAAGACTACGAAGAACCACTTCCGGAAGAGGGGCCTGACCCTGAATCCAGATGGAAGTTGATGTTTGACGGGGCTGTAAACATGAATGGGAATGGAGTAGGTGCTGTTATTATCTCGCCAGAAGGGGTTCACACACCTCTCGCCGCTCGATTGACCTTCGAATGCACTAAAAATGAGGCAGAGTATGAAGCTTGTATCATGGGGATCGAAGAGGCAATAGACTTGCGAGTCAAGAACCTTGAGATCTTCGGAGATTCTGCTTTGGTGGTAAATCAAGTCAATGGCAAATGGCTAGTTCATCAAGCTCATTTGATTCCTTACAGAGATTATGTCAGGAGGTTGTTAACTTTCTTTACCAAAGTCAAGCTAAGCTACGTTCCTAGGGACGAAAACCAGTTCTCCGATGCTCTCGCAACTTTGTCGTCCATGATTAAAGTTTGTCGAGAGAATTTCGTGCCTCGAATTTCGATTTCCCGGCTTGAAAGACCCGCTTATGTCTTTGCAGTTGGTGATGGTGAAGATAACAAGCCTTGGTACCACGACATCAAACAATTCCTGAAGGCTCAGGAATACCCGATTGGGGCATCTAGTAAGGATAAGAAGACCCTTAGAAGACTGGCAGGAGGTTTCTTCTTGAATCAAGATGGTGTGTTGTACAAACGGAACTTTGACATGGCGCTGCTCAGATGCGTGGATAGACACGAAGCAGACCTGTTAATGCAGGAGGTTCACGAAGGCTCCTTTGGTACCCATGCTGGAGGACATGCCATGGCCAAGAAACTATTGAGATCGGGATACTATTGGATTACTATGGAATCTGATTGTTGTAAATACTCTCGTAAATGCCATAAGTGTCAAATTTATGCCGACAAGGTCCATGTGCATCCGAATCCGTTGAGTGTCATGTCTTCACCATGGCCGTTCGCTATGTGGGGCATCGATATGATTGGAAAGATTGAGCCAACAACTTTTAATGGTCATCGCTTCATCTTAGTTGCTATTGATTATTTCACAAAGTGGGTTGAAGCGGCATCCTACACCAATGTCACTAAACAAGTGGTCGCCCGATTTATTAAGCGAGACATCATCTGTCGGTACGGAGTTCCTGAAAGAATCATTACTGATAATGGTTCTAACCTCAACAACAAGATGATGGCTGACTTGTGTCAAGACTTCAAAATAGAACACCACAACTCTTCTCCATATCGTCCGAAGATGAATGGTGCCGTCGAGGCGGCTAATAAAAACATCAAGAAGATTGTGCAGAAGATGGTCGTGACGTACAAAGACTAGCACGAGATGTTACCATTCGCCTTGCATGGGTACAAGACATCAGTACGCACCTCAACTGGGGCAAATCCATTCTTATTAGTATATGGTATGGAGGCAGTCTTACCAATCGAAGTGGAAATCCCCTCATTGAGGTTGATGATGGACATCAAGCTAGATGAAGCTGAATGGCTCCGATCCAGATATAATCAATTGAGCCTCATTGAAGAGAAGCGTCTAGCAGCTGTATGCCATGGACAATTGTATAAGCGACGAATGAAGCAAGCTTTTGACAAGAAGGTGCGATCACAGAGGTACACGCCAGGAGATTTAGTGCTGAAAAGGATTCTTCCTCCTCTCAACGATCACAGGGGCAAGTGGACACCCAACTATGAAGGACCTTTCGTGGTTAAAAAGGTTTTCTCAGGCGGAGCCTTAATGCTGACAACCATGGACGGATAAGACTTTCCATCCCCTGTCAACGCAGATGCAGTAAGAAAATACTTCGTGTAAAAAGGACCCGCTGGATAAAAACAGAATAATAATCCAGGAAAAAATGGGCATCCCGGCGAGCCAAAAACAGAATAAAAGGCTCGGGCAAAAGTTAGGGAAATCTTGAAAAAAATGTACACCCGCTGAGTTAAAAAGCCACATCGGACAACTCAGGCAAAAAAGGGTATCCCGGTGGATTGAAAACCTGAGAGGGCGATCCACGCAAAAGAGGGATTAACACGAACGACTGCGATCTGCGAGATCCATGACCTACCTACAGTTGAGGCTATCCTAAGGTTTGAAGATCAGTTCACTTACTTTTTCTCAAGAGGCAGAGCGAGCGGAGCGTCTTGAAGACATACGAGTCATAACTGGGTTGAGACTTGATGAGATTCAATTTTCACATTGCCAATAGGATAGTTTGTATTTCTTTTCAGTTGTTCCCTCATTCCAGGGAACTGCTTCCTTTGTATTGCCTATTCAGGGCCTCCTTTCCAAATCAATAAGAATTCAACTTCAGTCAATTGACTATTTTGCTTCTTTGTTTTTACTTTTTCATCTAGCATTGATTGATTATGAAAACGTCCAGCAAATGGCAACTTACATTGTGTTATGAACATTTGAATGCTTTCTAACTCGTGCAGGAGAATAGAAACATTTAATACAATTCTGAAAGGGTGTTGAGATACCTAGACAATGATTCATGCTATGAGCCTGGGGCAAGCAGGTCCCAAACTAACTTTCTATGTTGCAGGTACTATTGATTGTGTTCTTGGAAGTCACTGGAGGAGAGAAGACTCTTCCACTAGCATCAGTGGTGGAAGTAGCAGCAGGAGTAATTGTATTCTTGGAAGTCACTGGAGGAGAGAAGACTCTTCCACTACGTGTGATCTTACTAGATCCAGCAATATTATCAACATCAACAGGCACATCAGCTAAGGGTTCCTGCTTAACACCATGGATATAAACATCGGACCCATAATGCCAAGGCACAGCTTTATCAGACGTATACGGAATAGGACCAGGAGTGGTAATGACCATAGGAGCCACTCTGGCTTCAGCAACAACTTTCACAGGACCTTCAGCAGTAATCTTGATTGGACCCTGATGGGTGATTTTAATAGGTCCCTTTGAAGTGATCCTTACCGGTACTTTATCAACCATGTCAACCTCTTCAGTCTTCTTACCTTTAGTAATATGCTCCACCATACTCTCCACAGAAGGTGGTCTCCTTTCAAACACTATGGTGTAATTATTCATGAGACGTTGAATTCCATCCTTCAACCTCCAACAACTATCTGGATTATACTCACAATAAACACAATCTTCACGACAACCCGGAAAGAACCCAACTTGTACTTACTTCTTCCTGATGACAGACAATGGTGTGGTCAACTCTGCAACTGAATAGATATGTAAATCTTCATCAATGGCATTGACAGTCTTCTCGTGATTTGGCATTGGAGCAGTAATCACATTTGGAGTACCCGGAGGATCAAACTCAATCTCTCCAGCCTCAATCATATCTTGAATTTTATTCTTCAAGACCCAGCAGTTATTAGTATCATGTCCCTGACAGTTTGAATGATATGCACATCGTGCATTGGGATTGTACCTGGGAGAGGTAACATTAGGATTTTGAGGAGTCTCTTTCAGAGTAATAAGTTCAGCCTTCAACAAGTGTTGCAATGCCTGAGCCATTGACATGTTGATCTTTGTGAACTGCCTTCTAGCCCTCTGTTGGTTGACTTGTGGCTGTTCTGTGGTTACAGGAGTTGGATTTGAAATATGAACTGCACTCACAGACTGATGCCTCTTATTACGATCAGGTTGACCATAAACAACATTGGATTCTTTCTTCCCAGTGGGAGGCTTCTTTGCAGTACCTGATGAAGAAGTACCCACCTGAATCTTGCCACTCTTTATACCATTTTCCACGCGCTCTCCTGTCATTATCAACTCAGTGAAGCCAGATGATGAGCTTCCAATGAGATGACTGTAAAAAGGACCATTCAGCGTACACATGAACATATCAACCAACTCCCTGTCAGTTAAAGGGGGTTGTACTCTTCCAGCTAAATCTCTCCACTTCTGAGCATACTCCTTGAAACTTTCTTTGGCACCCATGGACATGCTTTGCAGCTGCATGCGAGTGGGAGCTAAATCAGCATTGTATTGATACTGCTTATAGAAAGCTTAAGCAAGATCATTCCAATCCCTGATGTTGACACTCTCCAACTGATAATACCACTCCAATTGAGCTCCAGATAAGCTCTCTTGGAAGAAATGGGTCCATAACTTTTTATCAGCAGTGTGAGGTTGGATTCTTCTGACATAAGACCTCAGATGCATCTTGGGACAAGAGACCCCATCATAAACAACAAAGGTAGGAACCTTGAAACCAATGGGTATGACTACCCCAGATATCAGACTCAAATCTTCAAAATCCAGCCTAGAAGACTTCTGCAACTCCATAACATCCATTCTATCCACCAGCATCTTGAATTTGTCTTCATTAGGCTCATGGTAGTAATTAGCCTCAGAATCAGAGTCCCCCATAGTGTTGTGGAGACTGCCTCCCTCTTTTTCAGATTCTTCAGATTCATAGTCTTCAACTGGTTCTTTGGTCTTGGCAAGACCTTTGAACCTTCTTCCCATGTTGATCAGGCCACCTGACCTTCTAGTCTTCTTAGTCTTCTTGGCCAGCAGCGTCTTCAATTCATCCTGCCCCTTGGTCAGGTTCAAGATCAGCTCTTGGAACTGTGCATTTTGTGCCTGGAGATCCTTAACTGTTTGTTCAAGAGCCATTGCTGAAATAAACAGCGAGAAGATGAGAAACCTGTGCACAATTATAAACCTGTGATGCAATGAAATGATATGTGAATGTATATGCAATGTTTTCAAGGACCGCAGGATTTAAATTTGCTTAAACAAACACGAAGGTAAACTTTTATTAGTAATAAATTTGTTTTGCCTCTTGGGCTTACAAAAAATGAAATGAAATAAATACAAGAGATGGGATTTTAAGTCTCCCATGGATGTTTCCTCTTTGTGTTGAGGTATGAGTTGAGATTCCGTTCCTCGTGAAGTTGCTTTGTTAGTTCCAGGATTCTTGCTTGGCTTGTTTTGTAATGAGCCTCGAAAGTATCCCTTTGCTCCTTTAGTTGGATCCAGGATCTCTGCAAGTCTTCCATATCAGTAGGCATGTCTGGGTGAAGGATGGTATAAGCAGTGTCTCCTTCAGCAACAGGTTCCATGGTAACTGGCAGGATGGTAGGATATGGCATCATGAGAGTCTGAGCACGAGATCACACCCATCAGAGATAAGCTTCCATAGGAATAGTGTACTTAGGCTCCAAAGTCTTGCTGTCAACCCTGTTTACTTTTCCCCATGCTCGTATGAATCTCTGACGGTAACCTCGAAGATCGTTGTCGTAGTCAAATACAATGCCCTGGATTAACATGTCATGTGGACCATCACTCCGAGCGTAACCAAAATGTCGTAAAGCTAGAGAGGGGTTGTAGGTGATGCCTCCTCTGATGCCTAGAAGTGGCACATTAGGAAACTCCCCACAACGGTCAATGATAGTGACATTCTCCATAGATCTGGAGCACCAATGGATATTTGAATGCGAGAGTGACATGATCCTTTTGGACCACCTGAAACCTTGCTCATTCTTCATTACTGAGCGAGGAAGGTGAGAAATAAACCACCTAGAAAGCAAAGGTATGCAGCACATCAAAGTTCCTCTTGCCCTTGTAGTACGGGTGTGAAGAGAATGTAGGATGTCTCCAAGCAATGTAGGCACTGGATTGTGACTTAGAAATATGTTGATGGCGTGAACATCTATGAACTGATCTGGATTGGGGAACAAGACTAAGCCATAAATCAGTAAGGCTAAGATCTCCTCAAAAGCATCATAGCTCATAGCCTTCAAGAACATTTGAGCTTTATCCATTAACACCTTAGCAAGAATACCCTTAACTCCGCTTCTTGTTTCGAGACAATGTCAGACTTCTTCAGATGTAGAGCTGCAGCAATAACCTCTGGTTTAAGCTCCTTCTCCAAGCCTATGAAGGGTCTTTGATCAAGAACAGGTATACCCAGAAGTTTAGAGAACTCTTCCATTGTAGGAACTAGCTGATAGTCGGGGAATGTAAAGCAATGGTGCTTAGGGTCAAAGAACTGAAACAGAACACTCATCATGTCTTCATTGAACCCTGAAGTGACTAGATCCAATAGGTGACCATGTCTCTTGATGAACTGGGAGTGATCAGATGCTTGAGAAACCAACTCTTTAAGCTTAGCAGGTATGCACACAAAGTTGATCCTGATGGTGTTTCTAAGAGCAGAAGCCATGACCTGCAACAAAGAACAAAGATAAATCCTTTGGTCCTTGAAATGGTTAGTGAAAATGATATGCTTATGATGCATGATGATGTTATGTTCAATCACAAACATGTGGCACACACAAACAAGTCACACAATAGCCCTAGGTTTAAAGGCTTTCATGAGGTTCAAGGGTAAGTACCCTCCCCTGAAGTTAGATGGTTCATCCTGTCCTACAAAAGTAACCAGGTTCTAAGGGATCTCAATATCATTGATCCTTCACAAGGGTGGTTGTTCAGAAGGCAACTTACTTGCCAACCAAAACCCTCCAAGTTTAAGATCTCAATGAGCGTAGTATCGAGTGTCAACCAACTTCAGTCTGCACCAAAGCCGGTTACCTCACTACTTTTCTAAAGGCCAAGATGGGATGATTAGGGTTCTAAAAGTTAGTTAGTGTATTGACAACGTATAGAAGCCTCATATTATCCTCAACTTGACTTAAGGAACATAAGCACCAACCAAGAAGTCACACTAACTATGGCCACCAGATCAACCATGTCGATATAAGTCGTACAGTTTCCTTGGTCTATTTCCATTTACCTAAGGTAAACTAGATCCGGGTTAGGATCTTTCACACATAAGAGCCCAACAAGTAATATAAAGCAAACAAGGCAAACAGTTTAAAGTGATCTAATTCCTAAGGGTACCCCTCTTAAATTACTATCCCCAGCAGAGTCGCCAGTTCTGTAACACGGTGGGAGAACTGACTTTAGTTATGTTGCGGATAGCAAGAGTCGCCACCGACTTTTATTTTATCCAAAGGAAAGGCATAAAAGAACAGGAAAGACCTTTTAAAAGATTTTTGGGTTCGGGGGTAGGTTATGTAAAGGGAAGGTGTTAGCACCCTTTACATCCATGGTTATCCATGGGCTCTTAGTTACTTAGCTCACTTTGAATTGTTTTTGAGAATGTGAAGTGTGTGGATCAAAATTTTCATAAAAGTTTAATAATGATCCATGTACGGATGCGTAAAAAACTTGTGTTTGAAAATTGTTTGAAATTTGTGAAATATTTGAAATTTGTTTTGAAATAGTGAGCAAGTAACTATGAGGAACCTACCCTAAAGTTTAAGTCTTTCTGTTCTTTATCCTTTAAATGGTAATACTATCCCTATTATTAAGGAATAGGTAGTCATTACCTTGGATGTGAGGGACATATGAAGGGGCATCTGTTTAATGAAGGCAACTGTAGGGTGTATTAAGCATTTTTGGAGGGACTGTCATCATTATTCGAAAGGGACAAGATCATTACGAAGGCAACCGTTAAGGGACTTGATCTTTGATTGTGAAGGGACTAGATGACTTTACTTTGAGGGACTTTTTGCTTTATACACCCTACTTGACCTTTTGATTAGGCAACAATGAGAGGTAACCCTGGAAAGTGAGATGGCGATCAAAGATCGACTTACGTGTGTGAGTGTTCAATTTTAAATATTTATAATTTAAGTGATCTAAATTCAATTTTAAATACAAATAGTTTTCACTCCCTATTTACTAACCATGGCATAAAAATAAATAATTTAAATATTACAAAAAATTACATCCAGGGGCAGTTACAATAATAATAATAAAGCAATTTAAATATAATAAGCAAATAATAAATAAGCAAGAATAAATAAATAATTATAATAGGGGTTAGTGAAAAATAATAATAATAATCACAATTTTAAAAATAAATGGGGTTAGTAATAAACATGGTTAATAATAATAAGCAAAAAAAAATATTATAATAAACAAAAAAAAATTTTAATGGTTAAGAAGAAATTATAAACAATCATATCAATTATTATGAAATTTAAAATTATAAACAAATTAAATAAATTATGAACATATTATGAAAAAAAGTAAATTATAATCAAAAGTTAAATTAGCAATTTTTAAACATATAATAAAAATTATTTACATACAAAATTACATTATAAATAATTTATAGAATATTTACCTATTATGAAAATTGGATTAATTTTAATTATAGTTACAAAATTTTAATTATTTTAAATAAGATCTAAACAAATTATAAAATATGATTAAATTTTAAAATAAAAGAAATTTTGGTTTTTGTGAAAATTATTAAGATTAGAGATTTTTTTTTTAAGAAAATAAATTAGGGTTTATAACTTAATATACAATATCAATAATATTAATTTAATAAATATATACATATTATAATCTAAATACATAATAATGAAAAAACTACATTTTGAATTAAGAAAATAATTTTTTAGAATTTTGAAAATATAAGATATACATATGTTTTATTTTTGAATTATTTAGATATATATATATATATATATATATATATATATATATATATATATATATATATATATATATATATATATATATATATATATATATATATATATATATATATATATATATATATATATATATACACAAAATTACCTCTAATGAATAATAAAATAATCCAAACAAATAAAAAAAAAGTTGGAACTTACCTGGCTGGGGTTTGAACCCAGCACCTTAGGCTTGCCAATAACAACACACACCACCAGGCTACCCATGCGCAGGTGCTAATGAGATGAGAATAATTTGTTTTATGCTTCAAACCTGGAAATTAAGAAAAAAAGAAAGAAAACAAAAGGCCTGGGGGATTCGAACCCAGGACCTTCATAGTATCTCACAAACACATTACCATCCCAGCTAGGTGAGCGCATCTGTTCATATAATCAATATAATTCATAATATATTATACTCAATGAATAAAAGGAAAAAAAACATGAAAAACTTGTCACGGCCAGGGTTCGAACCCCTGCCATTCAACCAAACACGCGCTTGCTTCACCACTGGGACAAGTTGTATGCTTGTGATATTAAACAGACAACAAAACAAAAAATATTAAAATGAAATTCAAATTCCAGAAACGCGCGCAGGGGTCATCTTCTTCCTTGGATGCTGCGAATTTACCTGCGAAGGTTACTGAGAATTTTCCTGCGAATTAAGGTTTCCAGGAAAACCTACGTTTCCTCAAACACCATGAAACCTGTGAAATTTCACTAAATTGATCATGTCATTATGATCCTTATGTCTTACACAGTCCATTAGTGTTATTAGAAATCATTTATATTGGTTTAGTTAGAAAACCCTAAACGGCCAACAAAACCCTAACAATGGCAGTTTCACGATTAGGCTATGATTCTTCACACAAACTATCCAGAAACCATCTGTAGGAACATACAAACATCAATACATAACCAAAATGCATTATAAACATGTAAATCCATTGAATCGAAAAAAAAATAAATCAAGAACAAAAGTGCTTCGGGTAAGGCATATGAGTATGATGCGAATGCTTTTGAGGGTTGGGATAGATTCAGGGATGTCCAAGGATCATCTATATGTCTTCAAAATACCTTTTTCTGCCCTTAAAAGAGGAACCCGAATTTGAATTTTTTGATGAAGTTTTGAATGTGTTGTTTGAGGCTGCAAAATCGTGGCTTGCATTAGGTTTGTGTCAAGTACTTATAGAATGATCCATTTAGGTTAAAAAATTGGATACTTGTGTGGAAGATTTGATCTAAAAAGATCCAAAAATATTAGGCCTTAAAAATCAAATATCCTTGTATGAACACTTGCTATTTTAGGCCAATCCTTATGATTTTCTTTCCACTTCAATTCCAATCAAATTTATGATTTTCTAGAAGCTCAATCATATTTAAATCTTTGACTTTTATATTTAATTTTAATTTAAAATGATTTTTAATGAATTAAATCAAAATAAATAAAAATAAAATGATAAAAAATCTGATTTTTGATGACTTGGGTCGTGCATGAAGTTATAGTATGGACTGGGTCATTATTTGGCAAACCCATTTGGAAGAAATTGGTTTTAGACCTCCATTTTCTTCATAAACCAACCAAAAATTTCCCAACTTTGCAAGGGCACACATCCTTCAATTTTAATGCTATGAGGGTGTTCTTGGACATTTTGGAAAGCTTCAAGAGTCCTCTAACCAACCCCACTGGTTTCATGTCCATATCATTTATCAATCTCAAGTTATGCCCTTTTGAAGTTGTTGACTTTTTGTTGACTTTCAAAAGGACCTATAATGTCTTAGCTCATACCTTCCAAATGAAGCATTTTTGGGCTTGGCTTGTGAGACACAAAGTTGTAGAGAATTCAATTTCCTTCAAAATGAGATTTGAGTGGAGACTTGGTGATGAAGTATGTGAAAGTTATGGCTGGTCAAAGTTCAGTTGACTTTTACTAAGGAAACCCTAATTTAGAAACTCCTGATTCTTGATGATCTGAAATCTCCTTGATGAATCATGATCAACCCTTGATCAAATGATGAATTTTACTTCATATACTTGATGTTGGCAAAAAATCATGAAGTTTGACTTTGGTTTGACCACAATTGACCTCAGTTTGACTTTTTAACTGCTTTGACTGATTTTGACTTATCTGATCATCTGACTGAGCAAACTTTTGAGAAAAGTCTTGAAACTTGTCATGGGGGTTCTTACACACATATAAGATGTTATGAAGCTCACTTGAAGTCTTGGAAGTCCATTTAGCCTGATTAAAGTCAAAACCCTAGTTTTAGATGTACTGCTTAGGAGGTGCATTGTCTGAGGGAATTGTCAACTTTTCTGACCAATTGTGAACCTTGTGAACCATCATAAGATCTCTTGTGAACATTGTGAACCTCATGGGAGGTCTTATGAACCTTGTGAACCTCATAAAGTGACTTGTAGACTTCATGAATCTCAATGAAAGGTTTTGTAAGCATTGTGAATCTTGTGAACCTTGTGAACCTCATAAAGTGACTTGTAGACTTCATGAACCTCATGAAAGGTCTTGAAAGCATTGTGAATCTTGTGAACCTTGTGAACCTTCTTAGCACACAAAGTCTTGTATTGTGAGGGCAAATTTTGGGGTGCAACAGCTGCCCCTGTTCAATTTTCTGAAACCTGAGGGGTTAGCTTGGTATATTTGCCAGTCGTGACCTGGAAGGTTGAAGGGGATTGAACACAAAAGCCCAAAAATTTGCACTCACCAGTGCATAGAGTGATACAGATGGCTAGTTGAATATGCTTGAGTGGGCTTAAAGATGCCACTTGGAGAAAAGTTCTTCAGGTACATTTCTTGGAGGATAAAGCAGTCCAAAATATGAAGGTAAAATGATAGCTTTCAGGAGGATAAAGCAGTCCTGAGGTAGTAGTAAGCTTTCAGGAGGATGAAGCAGTCCTGAGGTAATAATATGATTTCAGGAGGATAAAGCAATCCTGATGGATGATATGCTTTCAGGAGGATGAAGCAGTCCTGAGGTATAAGAAGCTGTCAGGAGGATAAAGCAGTCCTGATGGATGATATGCTTTTAGGAGGATAAAGCAGTCCTGATGTAGTGATGCTTTCAGGAGGATAAAGCAGTCCTGAATATGAAGATATAATGATAGCTTTCAGGAGGATAAAGCTGTCCTGAGGTAATAATGTAATTTCAGGAGGATAAAGCAATCCTGAGGTAATAATGTGATTTCAGGAGGATAAAGCAATCCTGAGGGATGATATGCTTTCAGGAGGATAAAGCAGTCCTGATGTAGTGATGCTTTCAGGAGGATAAAGTAGTCCTGAATATGAAGATATAATGATAGCTTTCAGGAGGATAAAGCAGTCCTGGGGTAATAATGTAATTTCAGGAGGATAAAGCAATCCTGAGGTACAAGAAGCTTTCAGGAGGATAAAGCAATCCTGAGGGATGATAACTTTTAGGAGGATAAAGCAGTCCTGATAATCACAAGTCTGTTTGCTGAAGAATTAACCTGAAAACAAGGTAGCATTCTGTATAGTAGAATTAGTTTATGCATTATGTATGCATGTATAGTATGATGAAAAATAATGTATTATGCATTCATGGATATGTATATTATGGTATGATGTAAATGATGTATGTATGATATGATACTGCCGGAAGCGTCTGAATATCTTCGTATAACAACTGCTGGCCAGGGAAAATAAATCCCGATTCGTTGTTGAAGAGTATGAGAAACTTAGTCCCATCTTGTTTGATAATATATTATACATAACCTTCCGTCTACTGGGGATAGCAAGGTATATATAGCCTCCCGTCTGCTAGGGATAGTAAGGTATATATAACCTCCTGTCTGCTGAGGATAGTAAGGTATATATAACCTCCCGTCTGCTGAGGATAGTAAGGTATACATAACCTCCCGTCTGTTGAGGATAGTAAGGTATACATAACCTTCGTCTTCGTTTGGTAGTACTCTTATTGGAAGTAAATTCCCGAATATCTGTATGAGGATAAAAGAGATGGATATAAATTCCAGGGAAGATGTGACTTTATGAAGATGGATTCGTCCTACTGAGGGTTTGCAGCTGTTTTGTTGAAATGAACCGGCGAAGCTTCGTTGAAATCCTTCCCTCGTTCGTCTTTAGTAAATACTATTATTGCATTTTCATGCATTTCTGGTAAACATCAATCATATTAAGCATACATGCATTTCTGGTAAACATCAATCATATTCAAAAGCATACATACATTCAAACACAACCAATGGACGTTTCGCTTATGTAAATAGGGTAAAAGTAAATCTGGATTCAAAGATGGAATTTTATTTATATCAAAGAATGACCCATACATGGGTAAGTTTGTACAAGGAGACATAAACCCTAGTAAGAGGATTTTGTCCAAAAAAAAAAAATTTACAAAACAAAGAAAATCAGCTTTGTGGGAAACAACCCTATTGAGTTTCAATTCTACTATTGCCATTATCTTCAAGTATCTCATCTTCTGCTGTTGAGACGGAAACGATTGGATTGAGCTTTATCTGTTTGAGCTTGGGTAAGTAGCACAATTGGTTGTAGTTTCATGGGTGATCCAAACGAGACATAGTTATACGCTTTAATCCCTAACTTTTGCCTGGATTGCCCTTTCAGGTTTTCAATCCACCGGGATACCCTTTTTTGCCCAAGCCGCCTTTTCAGGTTTTCGACTTGCCGGGTGTACATCTTTTTATATATATATCCCTAATTTTTGCCCAAACCTTTTTGGTTTGCCGGGATGCCCTTATTTTTGCCTAGGCCAGTCAACCTAGCGGGTCTCTTTTTATGCGTAGTATTTTTTAACTATGTCTGCGTTTACAGGCTGCGGGAAGTCTTCACCATCCATTGTAGTGAGTATCATAGCACCTCCTGAGAACACTGTCTTGACTACAAATGGTCCTTCATATGTTGGAGTCCACTTGCCCCTAGGATCACCCTGTGGTAATATGATACGCTTGATTACCAAGTCACCAGCCTGATATACCTTTGGCTTAACCTTCTTGTTAAAAGCTTTGATCATTCGTTTCTGGTACATCTGGCCATGACAAACTGCTGCTAACCTCTTCTCATCAATCAAATTTATCTGGTCAAGTCGGGTCTGAATCCACTCATCTTCATCCAAGCCTGCATCCTTCATAATTCTTAAGGAGGGAATCTGAACTTCAATGGGCAGAACTGCTTCCATACCATAGACTAAGGAGAATGGAGTTGCCCCTGTTGAAGTACGTATTGTAGTACGATAACCATGAAGAGAAAATGGTAACATCTCATGCCAATCCTTATAAGTAACAGTCATCTTCTGTACAATCTTCTTAATGTTCTTATTAGCAGCTTCAACTGTGTCGCTCCCACCAAATGAGGCCGGGTCAAATGGGGTACAGACGCGAACGGTCGGCGAAGGAGGTGCGAGAACACACAGGAGTGAACTCACAGGAAAAGAAAGAGTCGCCAGCTAGGCATTTTTATCCCGGAGGAAAGGTAATGCTGCATAAACCTAGAAAGATATGGATAAGACGGTTGCGAACCAGAGAGACTGAGAAAGGGGGTTGGTTACAACCTGGGAAGGTATTAGCACCCAGATTGTCCGCCGTACTCGACGGGATCCACGCTTAAAAGATTTGGGTTTTAAAGGGGTAGTGTCAGTGCAACATGTGTGCAAAAGAGCTGGAAAAGGATGTACATGTGTCAGTGTAAAAGAAATGTGAAGTGTATAATATATACAGTGTCAGTGTAAGGACAAGAGTGAAATGCTCAAGACTATGAGGCTTTAAAGAATGAGGCTAGAAAGAGGGGGAATATGCAGAGACTTTTGTTCGATAACTGTTAAGTTATGCCTACGTATCCTCTCGTGCAATGAGGAAGTCAGAACACCGTAGTTCGACCCAAAGAGACTGAAAGATGAATTGACTTGTGAACTGCTTGCTTGCCTATGCTCAAGTGTATGACCTGTCTGGCTCAGGTGCTAACTGTCTTGCATTAGACGGAAGAAGCAAGTTCTCGTTTATGAGTGAATGAGATGAGAAAAGAATCCCGAAGGAGACGATTATTGTTTGTTTTTTTGAGTTTTCAGTCTTTTATTGCTTTTTGAAGTTTGTCATAAGTTAATGAGCTTAAGCCTAAACCAATGGATTTAGTAAACTCATCACATCTTCCCTCTGATTAGGGGTAATGAGAATACCTTAAGTGTGAAGTCAGCTTCTCACACTTAATCACCATGATGTAGGATTAAGATCATTAACCTACTTGTGATTATTTAGATGTTTTTGTTGTTTTTGTTGTTTTTGTTTAGTGTTGAGTAATGAGATTAAGCCATAATCAGGGATTAAACAGACTCATTACACCATCCTAATAGAAGGATAATAGATGAGAATGTTTAAGCTGAGAAAAGCTCCTCAACTTAATCCATGATTAGGGATTAAACTCATGACAGAACAAAGCCTTTATTAAGTGGATTTTAGTTAATGATATGATGAAGAAGTGAATTTTATGATTTGTAAGACAACTTGAGGGGGACTTGTCCATTAACACTAGGGTTAGTCCTTCTTAACCAACTAAGGAAGAATTAGAACCCTAATGCAAGGCCCAAGTTACAAGCTTGATGTCTTGATGATTATTAGGTGAATTGATTAGAGGATTTAAACACATTAAGGGTTTAACACTTAGGATTAAAGTTATACACTCCATCCTAATAGAAGGATGCAGGCATAAGCTTAATCACAAAGCCTTAAAGCCTTTAGGGTTTAGTCCCTGATTATGAGGTGAGAAGAGAAGACTCAAAGAGACACAAAGGTAAAACTAAGTGAGGAGACTAATCCAAACCCTAATCATTGTCATTCTTGGTTGTTCCTAAGGTTTGTGAGGTTAACAAGAGAAATCTTCAATGGAACCACCAGGAAGCAGATGAAAGGATCAGGAGAAGCAAAGTAACTTGCTTCATTTATGAAGACAAGTCACTTGAAGAAAGAAAATAAGATGAAGAATAAAGAGCAAGCTCAATCTCAAACACAAAACCAAATGCATCAAAGATGCATAAGAGAGATGAAAAGAAGTTATGAGAAGTGAAGGCAAATTCACTTCTCCAAGTAACTTACCACCTGAAAAGTTAGTGAAAGAAATGAAATGCAATGCAAAATGGGATGTAATGGCATGATGCAAACCAAAACCAGAAGCATATATGAGATGATAGTGATGCTATGATATGGTGAAAACATGAATCAAGGCATGAGGATGATCATATGAACATATGGATGCAAGAGAAACATGCTTAGAACCATGATCATACATGAAAAGTTATGAAGTGCAAATGACATACAACAAGGCAAATGAAAGATGCAATGATCAAACATGATTCTCATATGTCTTAAGATGTCTAATGAATCAAATGGATGCATAAAATGTCATGGCAAATCATGGTATGCAAGCAAATGCAAGATGGATGCATAAGGAGACCCAAATTAGGGTTTATGATCAATGCATCAAACAAAAACCAAAATCAGAAGCAAACATCAAGATAAAAAAATTGAAAATGCACTCAAAGGAACCCTAAACCTATACTAACTCACTGCCCAAAGGAGAGGTTCTAACTCTTAACCTAATTAGGGTTATGAATTTCCTAAGTTTTCTAGGGTTTTATGGTACCTTATCAAGAAAAATGTCAAACAAAATGAAAATGAAAGATCAAATCATGCCAATTTAATCTCACAAACTACATGCTAAACAAAATGCAATGCAAAAAGAATCAAAGTCCAACTCTCAATGGTTAGGCAGAAATGATTTTTTGAAGTTTGGATCAAAATAATGCCTTGAAATGATTTTAATTCCATGAAAAATTCTCAAAAGACATCAAGATCAAAAAAGAAATTTGGTTTGAGGGTTGGACAATGTTTCTAAATGATTATGAAGGTTTCATGAATTTTTTGGTGATTTTTAAATACCTAAAAGTATTTTTAATTAATTAATTCTCATTAATTAATTAAAAATAAACTTTTAAATAATTTAAAAATATTTTAAAATGCAAAAAATAAAAATAAAAAGGTTTTTGGTTTCTGAAAATTAATAAAAGTGTGTATAAAAATTTTCAGAATTTTTGAATAATTTTTGCTATTTTAAATTAAATGGAGAAATAAAATATAAAGAAAATGAAATAAAAATGAAAAGTATGCAGTATGAGTGGCTCAGATGGAAAGTTGAGAGATCCAGAGGCTGTGCGTGCAAGTCAACAAGACTGGGAGTAATCAAAATCCAAGGCCCAGGTTCAAAGTTCCTAAACGCGCGCAATCTGATGGCTGAGGTTTAAAGTTGATTTAATTAATTATGATTTACTTAATTAATCAGGATTAGGGCATAATGACTCATCTGGGCCGTTCACAAGCGCGCGGGAAGCAACATCCAAGGGACAGGATTTAAAGTTGCGTAATTAATCAGGCTTAACCCTAATCAACTTCAGGCGACCGGAGATGAGCTCCGGTCGTCTTCTCCGGCAGGGCCAAAACCCTAGCTTCCTCTACAGGCTACCCCAAGTTAAATTAAATGCCCAGAAACCTTCCCCTCCCCAAACTAAACCTAAATCCATCCTTAAAAACCATTCATCAACCATGAACAAAGAGAAACAAACTCAAACTCATTCACGGGCAAAATTTCAGAGAAGCATAAAATGATCATTTCTTCACTATTTCCAATTCCAAGGACATCATTATGATCAACACAACACACACTTTCATTTTATAACAAGAAAAACAAGCTCTGTGAGAAAGTGTTCTTGGCCATACCTGAGCTGGAAAGCTTCAATGGTGAGCTTCCAGAACCTCCCACTTGTGCAAATGAACTCTCTTGGCCTTTCTGAACTCAATGGAATGCCTCAAAGCTCTTGTGGATGGCTGATTTGAGAGTTTGAGTTCTGATATGGCAGATTTCACAGTCAGGATTTGTAGGGTTTCAAGCTGCTTCAATGGTGGATTCTGGTTCTCTTGAGTGTGTATGATTTGTTGGTGAAGAGAAAATGAGTGTTTGCTGGCTGTAGAGAGAGATTCGAAGAAGAGGAGTTTTTTGACAGATTTTTGTGAGGGCTGTGTTGTGTCTTGCTTCAATGGCCAATGAGTTTCTATAACACTCCCATGATGTGTGAGTAGCCTGTGGAGCAGGTCAGTAGAGGTGGCTGATCACTGTTCCAAGAGTATGGGGGTTTTGGCCAAAAAGTCAAGTTGATTTGTACTTGCAGCATGGGCTATGGCAGCAGCAGTCTAAGGGCTTGTCTTGCTTCAGCTTGAGTCAAGGATGACCCTTGGATTGCTTGTGAAAGTCAGCTGCATTTGGATCATGAGTTGAGGGAGATTTTGCAACTTGCCCACTTGTGTTATTTCATGATTTTTGGTTGTGTACATGAGATAATCCTTGCTGAATTTTGGTGTATGATACTTCATTTGGTCATGGCAATGCATAGAAACCAATTAGTGATCACATAACTCCTTTGAGGATGATTTTGCCAAAAATTCCTCTTTGCATCTTTATGAAAATGACTTATGGATTTCTTGAAAATCAAGTCACACAAATGAGAAATTCCTTGGGCCAATTCTGATTTTATGTGATGTATAGCATTGGTGTGATGATTAGAGGTCATGTTGAAGTCACATAAAGGCTTGCCATGAGAAATTGCAAGTTTTCTATTTGGTGCAAAAGTGAATTTTTAATGATTTTGCTCAACTTTGCAAGGCCATAACTTTTGATCCAAAATGAATTAGGTCATGTTCTTGTACTTTTTGAAAAGGGAATGATCCATTCTACAACTTTCATGACCAAAGTTTTTCCATTTGAAGCTTTTTTGAATCAAAAAGTGAAGGTTGAAAAAGTTGCCTAAAATGACAATTTCATTAAAAGTCAAACTTGCCCAAAAAGTTAACTTTGCAAAAGACTTGAAATTCTTCAATTTTGTGAACTTCCAACTTCTTCTATGATCAAATAAAGATCATATACAATCAAAATGATGAAGAATCCCCTTTGGTTGGGTCATTGGGGGCCTCAGATGCCCTGATTTTGCACTGACTTGCTTGAAAAGTCAACTCTTGATCAGATGACTTCCCCATGGAATTTCTTCATGAAAATTGATATGCATACTCCCTATGCCATATAGAGACCAATAGAAACAAGAATGACCAGAAAAATTGGAGTTATGGCCTCTGAAACCAAAACCTTAATTCTAGGTCATCTGTGCAGTCAAGCCTGGCTCTGCTTCCATACCATTCTCAGTTCTTGTGATTCTTTGACATCCTTGACTTTGAGAGGATATAATATGATACATGCACACACATGGACCCCTTTGAAGTGATTGATGACCTTTGGAGTGGCTCAAGAAGCTCTTAGATTGCTCAGATCACAAACCCTAGATGCAGATGACTTAGGACCTATGAAGTGAATCAAAAATGTGGTATGAGATGTTATGATTGTGTTTATGCATATGAAGTGATCACAAGCCATGGTGTGAATGGGTGAGGGCAAATTTGGGGTGTTTACATCTGCCCCTATTCAAACATGAGTTAGCTGTGCAGGATGTAAGCAACGGCTTAACAGGCAAACAAGATAACTTGTGGTTGAATACCAAAGACAGTCCAGAATTTGCACTCACAGAATGAAGAAGAAAAGGGATATAGATTGTAAAATAAAATAAAGTATATTGTAAAGTGTGGGCGACGGAGGACGACCGTTGAGTAGAGGACGACTGCTGGGTAAAGAGCAATGACGGGGACGGCCGACACGCTGGGGAAAAGTGCGGGAAATGAAGCAATGACGGGGACGGCCGACATGCTGGGGATAAAAAAGAATTATGATGGGGACGGCCATCAAGATAAAGCTGTAAGATTCTCTGGGGATTAATGAAACATGACGGGGACGGCTATCAAGTTCATAAAGCAAAGTAACCAACGATGGGGACGGCCATCGGGCTAGACTGATGAAGGACGATCATCATAAAAAGGAAAAGGGACCACGACGGGGACGACCATCGGGTTAAAGAATAAATGAAATAAACAAATGATGAGGTACGGTCATCAAAGGTGAAGGACGATCACCTAGCAGGGGACGGCTGCTCTGTAGGGTTTAAGATGAGGGACAGTCATCTAAGGTGGAGGACGACCACCTGGCAGGGTACGGCTGCCGAAAATATCGCGACATTGGACGAATGCCGGACAAAAGGTCAACGATGGGGATGGCCATCGGACGAGCATGATGAAGGACGAT
This sequence comes from Lathyrus aphaca, assembly GCA_963966055.1. Taxonomy (NCBI): domain Eukaryota; kingdom Viridiplantae; phylum Streptophyta; class Magnoliopsida; order Fabales; family Fabaceae; genus Lathyrus; species Lathyrus aphaca. Next base: position 39,911,959 of record OZ014519.1, on the reverse strand, counting down.
CATCAAGAGGTGGAGGACGACCACCTAGCAGGGGACGGCTGCTCTCAAGGTTGATCATGACATAGGAAGAACGTCAGATAACCAAAGTCAACAATGGGGACGGCCATTAGATAAAATGATGAAGGACGATCATCAAAAGGTGGAGGACGACCACCTAGCAGGGGATGGCTGCTAAATATCACGACATAGGACGAATGTCGGATAGAAGATCAACGATGGGGACGACCATCGGGCGAGCATGATGAAGGACGATCATCAAAAGGTGGAGGACGACCACCTAGCAGGGTACGGCTGCTCTCAGGGTTTATCATGACATAGGACGAACGTCAGATAACCAAAGTCAACAATGGGGAAGGCCATTAGATAAAATGATGAAGGACGATCATCAAAAGGTGGAGGACGACCACCTAGCAGGGGACGACTGCTAAATATCACGACATAGGACGAATGTCGGATAGAAGATCAACGATGGGGACGGCCATCGGGCGAGCATGATGAAGGACGATCATCAAAAGGTGGAGGACGACCACCTAGCAGGGTACGCCTGCTCTCAGGGTTTATCATGACACAGGACGAATGTCAGATAAAAAGAAATCTTGCTTTGCAGGCGATCTACTGGGGAATAGTAAACATGGACGAGTGTTTACATCCAAGAAACAAAAGTTATAAGTGTTTAGATGTTTGTGTATAAATTAAAGATGCGGACGAGCATCCTTAAGACTACGATACGGACGAGTATCGGGTAGAAACAAAAACTGACACGTGTTCAGAGATGATAATACGGACGAGTATCAACCGGTTAACAATGAACACGGACGAGTGTTGAATCTGAGAGGATTCTTCTGGGGAATAGTAGACACAGACGAGCATCTATATTCAAGAAGACAAGAGTGTTTAACACAGTGTATGGATTAAAGATGCGGACGAGCATCCTTAAGACTATGATACGAACGAGTATCAAGTAGAAACAAACGCTTGACACATGTTCTGAGATGATGGTACGGACGAGTACCAACTGGTTAACAAAGAACATGGACTAGTGCTGAATCTGCGGGGATATAAGTGGTGTATACAAGATACGGACGAGTATCTGTATAAGTATGAGTGGTGTATAGTTGAGCACTTAACTGTTGGGGAGCGTGACACGGACGAGCGTCGAAAGGATAAAAGTATAGTATGAACAGATATCTGATGTACAAAGTGTTTATGTTACTGTACTGGGGAAAATGACACGGACGGATGTCAAGGAATTGTATATAAAAGCATCTGAGAGTGCAAAGGGGATGTCTTTGGCTTTCTGCTGGGGATATGACACGGACGGGTGCCACAAGGAGTATGTGTTGATGTTTGTGTATGTAAGGCAACTGCTTTTGCTGGGGAATCTGGGGGGTATTCTGTATATTGTTGACGGATTGTCAATATTCACAAGTGTTTGATTCAGAACATGGCTTATGATTATGCAATATGTTGGATTTTTGCCGTAATGCTCCGTATTAGACGGAATGCTACGCCTTGTGGGGTGAATATGATATGAATGCTATGATCATGCAAAGACAACCGTCCGGTATTCGGATCCCGTTGCCACGAAGATCTTCGGTTGATCTGGTTTGAAATGGACATCCCATCTGGGAATGAGATCATTGGTAGATCTGATGAGATGTATCTGCTTGGGGAAATGGGTCAATGATAGACCTATTCCAATAAATGAGAGACCCAACCGAGGTTTGTAGAAGCTTTCGTCACTCTGTTGTGATTCCTTCATGCGTTGCTCTTCTGGATAGAGGCTGAAACTCCGTGGGGAGATAGTTCCCTGACTTTTGTACTTAGCTGAGGAGGAAGAATGGTTGGCACCTCAGCTGGGGAGAAATAGCAAATGGAAACTCAGCTGGGGAGAAAACACTTTGGGTGCTAAGACTGAGTGTTGATTTGTCAGCTTGCTGGGGTGAAGCTTTCATGCCCCAAGTTGCATTTTGGATACCTGCAATCCTGTAAAGATAGGGAAATGCACAAGTAATCCCGAGGTATCCTTTCCTGAATTCCGTCATAGGAGTTCAGACACTTCTGAGAGTAAGTATATTTCCTGCAAGCATGTGACTTTTATTATTATTATATATTTTTGAAGATAAGCATATGTATTCATGCAATCAGTTTTTCTTAAGACATCAGACATTCTTTGCAAATAAAATGTACAAGACGAAACATGACTGAAAATCTGCTTTTATTAATTCATGTGCCCTGAATTGGCGAGATACAGTCAAAGAAACAAATCCCCTGAAATGAGGAGATTGTTACAAAATGAGAAACAAAAGGCTGGCAATGTTGCCGACGCTCCAAGAAGCTTCCCTTTTGCTATGACTCGTATGACATTTGACGTTCTTCTCGTCCTGCTTTCTGAAGAAGGCTGATTCTGAGAGAAGCTTTTACCGAGTTGTAGGTGAAACAGACGAATTCAAAATGCAGTTGTTCGCTTATTCCCTTATTTTTCATGGATCGCCCTTTCGGGTTTTCAATCCATCGGGGTACCCATTTTTGCCTGAGTTGTCCGATGCGGCTTTTCAACTCAGCGGGTGTACGTTTTTTTGTGTGCTTATTTTCCCTTACTTTTGCCCGAGTCTTTTATTCTGTTTTTTGACTCGCCGGGATGCCCTTTTTTTGCCTGGACTTACATTCTGTTTTTGTGTCCAGCGGGTCATTTTTATGCGAAGTATTTTTTAACTGCATCTGAATTCACAGGGGACGGGAAGTCTTCACCATCCATAGTGCTGAGCATCAGTGCTCCACCAGAGAAAACTTTCTTTACTACGAATGGTCCTTCATAGTTCGGGGTCCACTTGCCCCTGTGATCTGTATGAGGAGGGAGGATTCTTTTCAGCACAAGATCTCCTACTTGGTACTCTCGATGCCTAACTTTCTGATCGAAGGCTTTCTTCATTCTTTTCTGATACAACTGCCCATGACAGATTGCAGCCAATCTCTTCTCTTCAATCAGACTTAGTTGTTCGTACCGGGATCGGACCCACTCTGCTTCGTTCAGCTTAACATCCATCAGTACCCGTAGGGAGGGTAATTCAACTTCAACAGGTAGGACTGCTTCCATACCATACACAAGCTGATACGGTGTTGCCCCAGTGGATGTTCTGATTGACGTGCGGTACCCATGCAAGGCGAATGGTAGCATTTCATGCCAGTCTTTGTAGGTGACTACCATCTTCTGCACAATCTTCTTGATATTCTTATTAGCTGCCTCAACAGCGCCATTCATCTTTGGCCTGTAAGGAGAAGAGTTGTGGTGTTGAATCTTGAAGTCCCGGCATAATTCAGCCATCATTTTGTTGTTCAAGTTTGAACCATTATCAGTAATGATTCGCTCGGGAACTCCGTACCGACAGATGATATCTCTCTTCAGAAATCGGGCTACCACTTGTCTTGTAACGTTTGCATAGGAAGCTGCTTCGACCCACTTGGTGAAATAGTCAATGGCAACCAGGATGAATCTGTGGCCATTCGAAGCAGTTGGCTCAATTTTTCCAATCATGTCAATGCCCCACATAGCAAAGGGCCAAGGTAAAGACATCACATTCAAAGGATTGGGAGTCACATGCACCTTATCCGCATAAATCTGGCATTTATGGCATTTTCTGGCATAGGCACAACAGTCGGCATCCATTGTGATCCAATAATAACCTGATCTTAGCAATTTCTTAGCCATCGCATGTCCTCCAGCATGGGTACCAAAGGATCCTTCGTGCACTTCATGCATTAACAAATCTGCTTCTGTCCTGTCGACACATCTGAGGAGTACCATATCAAAGTTTCTCTTGTACAGGGAACCATCAGTATTCAGGAAGAAATTGCCAACAAGCCTTCTCAAAGTCTTCTTATCATTGGAAGATGCCCCAGGTGGGTATGTTTGATCCTCCAAGAAGCACTTAATATCATGGAACCAAGGCTTGTCATCTTTGACAACATCTGCTGCGAACACATATGCTGGTATGTCAAGTCTGGATACTGAAATTTGAGGTACAAAGTTGGCAGCTTGAACTTTAATCATAGATGAAATGGTAGCCAGAGCATCTGCGAACTGATTCTCGTCCCGAGGGATATACTCAAGCTTGACTGTTGTAAAGAAAGTCAATAACCTCCTTGTATAATCCATGTAAGGTATCAGATGATCCTGGTGGGTGTACCATTTGCCGTTGGTTTGATTAACTACCAGAGCCGAATCTCCGAACACGGTCAATGTCTTGATCCTGAGGTCAATGGCTTCCTCAAGACCCATAATGCATGCTTCGTATTCAGCTTCGTTGTTAGTGCAGTTGAAGGTGAGTTTTGCCGAGAAAGGCATGTGAACTCCCTTAGGTGTAATGAGTACTGCACCAACACCACGACCATTCATATTAACAGCCCCATCAAACATCATAGTCCATTCTTCTTCCGGGTCAGGCCCTTCAGTGTGAACAGGCTCTTCATGATCTTTTGCTTTTATGAACGTGATGTCTTCATCAGGGAAGTCAAATCTCATAGGCTGGTAATCATCAATAGGTTGCTCAGCAAGATAATCAGACAATACACTGCCCTTGATGGCTTTCTGAGAGGTGTACTGGATGTCATATTCTGTGAGGATCATTTGCCATCTTGCAACCCGTCCGGTAAGTGCTGGCTTCTCGAAAATGTACTTAACTGGATCCATCTTGGAGATCAATAAGGTAGTGTGGGTCAACATATATTGTCTTAGTCGGCGAGCAACCCACGCTAAAGCACAGCAAGTTTTCTCGAGCAGTGAATAACGTTGTTCACAGTCGGTAAACTTTTTGCTTAGGTAGTATATTGCATACTCTTTTCGACCAGACTCGTCATGCTGGCCCAGCACACACCCCATTGACTCTTCTAAAACTGTCAAATACATGATCAGAGGTCTTCCTTCAACTGGAGGCATAAGGATTGGAGGTTCTTGCAAGTACTCCTTGATCTTGTCAAAAGCCTTCTGGCAGTCTTCGTTCCACCTGACCGTTTGTTCTTTCCTTAACAATTTGAACAAAGGTTCACAGGTTGCAGTAAGGTGAGATATGAACCGTGAAATGTAGTTCAACCGACCTAAGAACCCTCGAACTTCTTTTTTTGACTTTGGTGCAGGAATTTCTTGAATAGCTTTGACTTTATCAGGGTCAACTTCAATCCCTTTCTCGCTCACAATAAAACCCAGCAGCTTACCAGATCGCACCCCGAATGTGCATTTATTGGGGTTCAACTTCAGTTGGTACTTTCTCAGACGCGCGAACAGCTTCAGCAGATTTACCAGGTGGTCTTCTTCAGTGAGGGACTTGGCAATCATGTCATCCACATAACATTCGATTTCTTTATGGATCATATCGTGGAATAATGTCACCATAGCCCGTTGATATGTTGCACCAGCATTCTTCAGTCCGAATGGCATCACCATGTAACAGAACGTGCCCCAGGGTGTGATGAAGGTTGTCTTCTCCATGTCTTCAGGTGACATCTTGATCTGATTGTATCCTGAAAATCCATCCATGAAGGAGAATACCGAGAACTGAGCCGTATTATCCACCAATACATCGATGTGAGGTAAAGGGAAGTCATCCTTCGGGCTAGCTCTGTTCAGATCCCGGTAGTCAACACACATCCTTACCTTGTCGTCTTTCTTAGGCACAGGTACTATATTAGCAACCCACGGCGGATAACTAGTTACAGCAAGGAACCCGGCGTTCCACTGCTTTTGTACCTCTTCTTTGATTTTCATTGCCATGTCTGGGCGAGTACGGCGCAGTTTCTGTTTAACCGGCGGGCAATCTTCTTTCAAAGGCAGCTTGTGCACAACAATGTCGGTGTCCAACCCTGGCATATCTTGATAAGACCAAGCAAACACGTCCACATACTCTTGAAGCAGGTCAACCAGTTGTCTCTTCACTGAGTCTTGTAGGCAGGCCCCGATTTTAACTTCTTTCACATCTTCATCTGTACCAAGATTGATCGTCTCTACCTCCTCCTGATGAGGAGTGATAACCCTCTCCTCTTGTCTCAACAACCTGGCTAGCTCTTCAGGAAGCTCATACTCTTCTTCAACCCCTTCATCAGCTTGATTGATTGGATTGTCAAAGTCATACGAAGTCATAGCCGTGCTGTTGTCGGTGCGGTCTGGAAGGCTTTCTCTGCAAGGGTTCAATTTGTTCATTTTAGTGATTGATTTTAATCTTGTTTTAGAAAAGTGAAATAAAGTCGTCATTTTGAAAACATTGCCATTTATTTTTTTTGTACAAAAAGAAAAATGGAAAAACAGTGAGCGGAAAAGAAAAAGACTCATTTGCAAAAGATGTCTGAAATTTCATTGATTAATCTTGTTGCACAAAAATTACAGATGGCCCGATTACAAAATGAGTCTTGTCATCTTGGGCAAGATGCAAGACTTGATGCATGCTTAAAATTACAGGAAATAATAATTACTCTGCAGGAGTAACTCTTATAATTTCCTGGGAAGACCAGTTTGAGATACTGCTCCCCGGGATCTTTGGACGGATCCAACTTTCTAGGTTGTGGTCGCTTTCATCCTCGTCTTCCAAATTGTTGACAGCATCAGGGGTGAGCATCCCCCCACTAACAAAACTGGGCTTCTCGGCAGCCTCTGCTTGATCTTGTTGGGTTGGTTTGTAACCCAACCCAAATCTATCCTCCTTCTTCTCTACGGGCAACAACTTGCCCCAGCCTTGAGCAGTCCCTTCTTCAACAACCTTCCAGGCTTGTTGTTAAGATGTCATTGAGGTTCCAGGTACAGCAGATGTTTCATTTATGTTCAAGGCCTCAAACCCTTGACTCATCGTTTCGTGGATCTCCCCATCCATCTCAATATATTTGTATGTAGCCAGATGGCTAACAAAAATATCTTCCTCTCCACAAATAGTAACGACTTGGCCCTCCCACTCGAATTTTAACTTCTGGTGAAGGGTAGACGTAACTGCGCCAGCGGCATGAATCCATGGTCTACCCAACAAACAGCTGTAGGCAGGTTGAATGTCCATCACGTAGAAGGTCGTTTTGAAAGTTTGTGGGCCAATCGTTATAGGCAACTCAATTTCTCCCAGAACTGATCTCTTAGAACCGTCAAAGGCTCTTACTACCAAGTTGCTGGGACGTAATGCCAATCCTTCATACTCCAGCTTCACAAGGTCTTTTTTAGGTAAGACATTGAGGGATGATCCTGTGTCTACCAGCACATGAGAAAGAACTGCACCCTTACACTCCATGGTAATGTGCAAAGCCTTGTTATGATTGCGGCCTTCCGTAGTCAAATCAGTGTTGGTAAACCCTAGTCCATTACTAGCATTAACATTTCCAACCACAGCTTCCAACTGATTGACGGTGATCTCTTCTGGCACATAAGCTGCGTGCAAGACTTTTAGTAGTGCGTTTCGATGAGCCTCGGAGCACATTAACAATGATAGAATGGAGATCTTAGAAGGCGTCTGGTGAAGCTGGTCCACTATCTTGTAATCACTTTTCTTGATGATCCTCATGAATTCATCAACTTCTTGATCAAAAGGTGTTTTCAAAGCCTCCTTGACAATTTGCTCTTCTTGCACCATGCTCTTCCCTTTTGCCTTGGCAGCAGCTTCTGCCTCAGCAGTGGGTCTTTGAATTTGTGGGGCAAAGAGACGTCCGCTTCGAGTGAAGCCTCCGCCTCCCCCCACATTGTCTATTTGTGGTGAAGAAGTTGATGATTCAAGAGTGATTTTCTGTCCTTCATAGTATAGATCAGAGCCGTAATGCCAAGGGATGACATTACTGCTTTCATAAGGTACTGGCCCAGGCACTATGATAGTGACTGGACTGACGGCAGCTGCAGAAGGGACCATGATAGTATGTGGATCATAGTATATTGTAATCGGTGCTCTGGCAGGAGTGGCACTTTGTGAGTTGTAGGCAGAATCATTTTCAGGATCATAATAAATTGTAACTGTTGAGACGCTTTCATTGTTTGCTGTTGATGTTGTAGGAGACACTGTTGAATGGATGGGTGTTGCTGTTGTAGGAGATTCTGAACGAAGTGGTGCTGAAGTTGTAGAAGGGATGTTTGTTGATATCTGGTCCGTTGAAGTAATAGATGAGGCATCTGTTGATGAAACTGAAGAGTTATTTGGAACAATGGTTGTTGCAGTTGTAGAAGACTCGGGAATTGTTGTTAAGGAGATTGCTGGATTGGTAGGTATTGATGTTGTGATTTGAAGCAGGCCACTTTGGATGAGACCATTTATGCCATCTCTCAAGCTATCACAACCATTCACTGAAATGTTGCAATAAGCACACCTTAGCTCACATCCCGGGAATATTTGACATTCAAGGAGTTGAGCTTTAATCTCTACCAAGGGTGTCCGAATCTGACCCACACTGGTTATCAAGTAAGACGGCTTGTCTTCTTCAATAGCATTGATTCTGGGGCCACCATGGTTTGGCATAGGGTTCTTGTTAACATTTGGTGGTGGTGCAAAGTTTAGAGCCTTAGAATCTACCAAGTCCTGTACCTTCATGTGCAAAGCTCTGCACTTCTCTGTACTATGGCCAGGTGCATTCGAATGGAAAGCACATCTGGCGCTGGCGTCATAATTTCTGGGTAGACTGGCAGGATCTGGAGGCGCCAATGTCCTTAGCTCAACCAGGTTGAGTTTTAGGAGTTGTGGCAATAATGTGGCATAAGGCATGGGGATCGGATCGATCACCCTATTGGCCTGAGATGGTCTCTGTTGAAATGGTCTTTGCTGATTGTTGTTGTTGGTGTTGTTGTAGTTTCTCTGAGGAGGATACTGAGTTTGTTGTTGATAATTTTGTTGTTGTGGTTGATAAGCTAGTTGTGGATGAATTGGAGCGGGAATGGTGACTACTTCCACAGACCTATGTACATACTGGGGTCTGCCTCTGCTGGCATGGATAGCATTGGTTTCACCGGTTCTTCTTGGGCCCACAAAAGGCTTCCTTGCGTTGCTGGATGAGCTGGCACCGTTGTCAGAAATTTTGCCCATCTTTAATAGGCTCTCAATTATCTCCCCAGCTATAACGACATCTGCAAAGCTGGTAGAGGAAAAGGCAGCTAGCCTATCAATGTATGTCCCTTGGAGGGTGTTCATAAACATATCAGCCATCTCCCTCTCTGACATGGGCGGCTGGACAGCAGCAGAAAGCTGTCTCCACCTCTGGGCGTACTCCCGGAAGCTTTCCCTGGATGATTGTGACATTCCCATCAGGAGGGTCCTGTTGGGTGCCATATCCAAATTGTACTGGTATTGTCTGATAAAGGCCTCAGCCAGGTCCTTCCAGCACCTGATGGTTGCTCTAGTCAAATGGGAGTACCATTCCCTTGAAGCTCCAGTTAAACTGTCTTCGAAATAAAACATCCACAGCTTTTCGTCCATGGTGTATGCCTTCAGCCTCCCCAGAAAGGATTGTAAGTGGGTCCGTGGACAGGAAGTCCCGTTGTACTTCTCAAAGCAAGGTGGTTTAAACTTATGGGGAATCCTGACCCCGTCCACTAAGCCCATGTCCATAACATCAAAACCCAAGGAGTTTTGAGACTCCAAGGACCTTAATTTTTCAGCAATTTCATCTAGTCTTCTGTCATAGGCCTCATCCCCAGCACCCATCACTGTGAACTGATCTTCCTGGGGGTCTTCTTGCATCACTCTGCCTATAGTAGCATTCCCTTGTATATTAGCAGGGATGTTGATCTCTGGATGAAGGTGGGGTCCAAATACAGGTGGGTTGATATGAGGCTGCACCCTCTCATTGTTGCTTGTCCCACCAGTCCCTAGATGGGGGTCTTCCTGAGTCTGCCTCTCTACCAAGGCTCTTAATCTCTCTTGGCTCTGTGCCAATCCATTCATCACCTCCATAAATTGTGTCATCTGATTCCTCATTTCCAACCTCTCGTTGGCCATTTGGTTCCTGACCTCTGTAAGGTCCTGTTGTACCTGGTCCATCTGTATACCCGAAAGGTTGTTGCGGGTAGGATATCTGTGTGGACGGTTGAGTGGGAATACCCGACGTCGAGCAATAGTTCCTGAATCACAACAGAGTTAGTAACAAAAACAAAACAAACCTACAAAACAAACAAAGGTTAGCATGCAATGCAGTATGCTTATTTGTTTCCAAGGTATCCGGCTCGGCACTTGGTTTTGACCTTTCCAGACCCTTGAGGAAGATGCTTGTGATGTTGCTTGAAAGAAACTCAGATAGAATAAACTGATACATATATTACAAAAAGTAAATGATACATAGTCTGTTTCTTACAAATCATGCCCTCTGAGGGGTCAAAATACAACATCAGAAAGGAAAAGTACAATGAAATGAAAACAACAACAAGCAAAAGTCAGACACCAAGACCAAACTCATCCTCCTGAACTTCCTTGAGAAGTGCTTCAGTCACAGGATCAGCTGGACGCTCTGTGAGATTCCTGATGAGAAGATTCCTGGTAGCAACAGCTGCAGTTAGCTTCTTGTGTCTGCCCTGGTCCTTTGACCTCTTCACACCAGCCCTGATCTTCAACTCTGAGATCTCTCTCTGGGCTTCTAGCAGGGCTTCCCGTTGCTCCTTTGCATTAGCCTCCAACTGCTCAATCTTGTCCTGAGTCCTTTTATCTTCCTGAGTGTGAGCCTCGGTGATCCTGACCCACCTGGCTTGACTCTCTTTCAGATACAAATCAGTCCTGGCCTTCTGGAACTGAGCCTCTTTGCAGGCATTCTTCAAGATCTGCTCTCCAGCCCTGGACTTCTTAATGTAGTCCTCTGACTTTTCAATCCTAGCCAGATGCTCCACCTTTAGCTTTTCTAACCTCTCGATGTCCAGCCGACCATCACTCCTCTCCCAGAGGGTCTTTTGAAGAGCCTGAGTCAGCTTCTCATTTCTTTCTTTCAAATTCTCAAACTCCTCTAAGCTGACAGTGGCAGGAGGTGCTGTGGATGGCCCAGGTGCATCCTCAATGGTAAAGGGCATCCCAGAAATTTGTGCCCTGGCATGAGACCACTCATAGTACTGTGCTGAGGCCACATTGTTGCATCTTCCCAGAATGGTTACCCCTTTAGTCTGGACATTGTCCCAAGCCCAGGATGCTTGCCTGACAATAGCCAGATTAGGCTTAATCTCAAAATAAAGGGTCTCAGCCAAATCTTGTGCCTTAGGAGTGTGGACCAATGCATAGCCCAGTTGTCTTTTGAATAGCAGAGGGTTATAGTTGATGCAGCCCTTAACTCCTACCAGAGGTACATTGGGGAATTTCCCACAACTAGTAATGATGTCCCTGCCCTTGGTGCTCTGAGTGCACCACCTGATGTCAGTTGAGGTCAAAGCAATGAGTCTTCTAGCCCAATTCTTTGGCTGGTGAGGATTCAAGAATGCATCAGTCTTAGGCAAGTGCTTGAGCAGCCAGGTATGGAACAGGGGAGCAAAGCATCTCACCAATCTTCCTCTTTGCTTTTCATTCCTTTGGTGAACAGAGTAGTAGAAATCTCCCAGTAAGGTGGGTACTGGGTTCCTCAGAATGAAAAGGTGAATTGCATTCTTGCTAACAAACTTAGGCTCATCTGCAAATAATATGATCCCATATATGCTAAGGGCCAATAAAGCACAGTCTGCCTTCCACTCTCCCAAGGAGGCCTTCAGGATGGCTTGAGAAGTCAAGAAATCCAAATGTAAGCCAGAGATTCCAGCCTTGGTAGTCAGGTTCTGTCCAATCAGGCAAGGTTCCAGATACAATGCCTTTGCTACTTCTTCATTACTTGGAAAAGCCATCTCAGGGTTGAAGGGGACTCCACCCCTGATAGGTACACCAACCAATGATGAATACTCCTCTAATAAAGGTCCCAACTGAAAATCCTGAAAAGTGAAACACCTCAGAGGGGGATCATAGAACTGTAGGCAAGTATGAATCAGGCTCCTCTGTGAAGGGTCCAAATCCATAACCACATCAAGTATGCCTCCATAGTGTTCTTTGAATAGTGGTATATGGTCTGGAGTAATCAGGGTCTGAACCTTCCTGATGTCAGCTAGCTCAGGCTGAAAGAAATGGTAGGAGATATTGCTCTTCTTGGGTGCCATGTTGCTGAAGGAGAGCTGAGGCAGATGCTGATGATAACACTGAAGATGGGCCACTGACAGGCTGAGACTGGTGACTGAAGCAGGTAGCTGATAGCTGAAGTAGATACTGATGAGGATAGGTCTATGCTGATGATGGGGTCAAAACCAAGCCAAAAAATATGATGGATACCCTAAAAAACAAATAAGCAAATGTTAAAGTGATGCAATGATGATGTATGCAAATGATATGCAAGGGTTTGTGACTGAGCTGGATCTGGTCAAGTGCTCTGATATAGGTCCATGTATGTTCAAGAAATCCAGATGGAGGTTCATCAGTCCAGTAACCAAGGTGGGGGACTCAAATAAAGAGTCACATGTCCCGGGTTAAAATCACAAGAACTATTCCAACATGGAGTACTCTTAATCAAAACAAAGTAATAGGGTATGCTGAGGCCAAGGGTACCTGCAAACCTGTAAACAACCCAACCCCCTCACAGGTAGTGTTCTAAAACAAGGATCCTCAGACTTGGATCAGTTATGAGAAGTGTAAACACTTCCAACTCGGAGGTACAGTGTTTACAATAACCATAAAAGATCCTCCTCTAATTCACCTCAGTTTCTGAAGGTCAATACTAAAGGTCATCCAGACTTAGCAGGCTTCCCAGATAGCCCTAGCACTACAGGAAATCTGTAGCACAGAGTTCTCAAGAAGAAACCCATATCTGAACCGTGTTTCATATTCCCGCACCAGACCGAAATGGAATGGGAAAGAACATGAACCACTCTAGCCTAGGTGTCACTCAGGTCCCAGGTATAGGACCTTAACTCTCAATAGAACACCCACCCACCAAAACAACAAAGCAGATCCAGCCAGCACAGTATGACAGTATGATATATGTAAAGCTATAAAGAAAGCAATAAAACAACTGTACATAAAGCAAAAATAACAACAAATATACAAACACAATTAGCACATAACACCCCAGTAAACACAAATCAAACAAGCGCTAGGAGGAACCTACAAAAAGAACCAGAAGCCCTGGTTACAGTATAAGATTCCCCAGCAGAGTCGCCAAGCTGTCGCTCCCACCAAATGAGGCCGGGTCAAATGGGGTACAGACGCGAACGGTCGGCGAAGGAGGTGCGAGAACACACAGGAGTGAACTCACAGGAAAAGAAAAGAGTCGCCAGCTAGGCATTTTTATCCCGGAGGAAAGGTAATGCTGCATAGACCTAGAAAGATATGGATAAGACGGTTGCGAACCAGAGAGACTGAGAAAGGGGGTTGGTTACAACCTGGGAAGGTATTAGCACCCAGATTGTCCGCCGTACTCGACGGGATCCACGCTTAAAAGATTTGGGTTTTAAAGGGGTAGTGTCAGTGCAACATGTGTGCAAAAGAGCTGGAAAAGGATGTACATGTGTCAGTGTAAAAGAAATGTGAAGTGTATAATATATACAGTGTCAGTGTAAGGACAAGAGTGAAATGCTCAAGACTATGAGGCTTTAAAGAATGAGGCTAGAAAGAGGGGGAATATGCAGAGACTTTTGTTCGATAACTGTTAAGTTATGCCTACGTATCCTCTCGTGCAATGAGGAAGTCAGAACACCGTAGTTCGACCCAAAGAGACTGAAAGATGAATTGACTTGTGAACTGCTTGCTTGCCTATGCTCAAGTGTATGACCTATCTGGCTCAGGTGCTAACTGTCTTGCATTAGACGGAAGAAGAAAGTTCTCGTTTATGAGTGAATGAGATGAGAAAAGAATCCCGAAGGAGACGATTATTGTTTATTTTTTTGAGTTTTCAGTCTTTTATTGCTTTTTGAAGTTTGTCATAAGTTAATGAGCTTAAGCCTAAACCAATGGATTTAGTAAACTCATCACATCTTCCCTCTGATTAGGGGTAATGAGAATACCTTAAGTGTGAAGTCAGCTTCTCACACTTAATCACCATGATGTAGGATTAAGATCATTAACCTACTTGTGATTATTTAGATGTTTTTGTTGTTTTTGTTTAGTGTTGAGTAATGAGATTAAGCCATAATCAGGGATTAAACAGACTCATTACACCATCCTAATAGAAGGATAATATATGAGAATGTTTAAGCTGAGAAAATCTCCTCAACTTAATCCATGATTAGGGATTAAACTCATGACAAAACAAAGCCTTTATTAAGTGGATTTTAGTTAATGATATGATGAAGAAGTGAATTTTATGATTTGTAAGACAACTTGAGGGGGACTTGTCCATTAACACTAGGGTTAGTCCTTCTTAACCAACTAAGGAAGAATTAGAACCCTAATGCAAGGCCCAAGTTACAAGCTTGATGTCTTGATGATTATTAGGTGAATTGATTAGAGGATTTAAACACATTAAGGGTTTAACACTTAGGATTAAAGTTATACACTCCATCCTAATAGAAGGATGCGGGCATAAGCTTAATCACAAAGCCTTAAAGCCTTTAGGGTTTAGTCCCTGATTATGAGGTGAGAAGAGAAGACTCAAAGAGACACAAAGGTAAAACTAAGTGAGGAGACTAATCCAAACCCTAATCATTGTCATGCTTGGTTGTTCCTAAGGTTTGTGAGGTTAACAAGAGAAATCTTCAATGGAACCACCAGGAAGCAGATGAAAGGATCAGGAGAAGCAAATTAACTTGCTTCATTTAAGAAGACAAGTCACTTGAAGAAAGAAAATAAGATGAAGAAGAAAGAGCAAGCTCAATCTCAAACACAAAACCAAATGCAGCAAAGATGCATAAGAGAGATGAAAAGAAGTTATGAGAAGTGAAGGCAAATTCACTTCTCCAAGTAACTTACCACCTGAAAAGTTAGTGAAAGAAATGAAATGCAATGCAAAATGGGATGTAATGGCATGATGCAAACCAAAACCAGAAGCATATATGAGATGATAGTGATGCTATGATATGGTGCAAACATGAATCAAGGCATGAGGATGGTCATATGAACATATGGATGCAAGAGAAGCATGCTTAGAACCATGATCATACATGAAAAGTTATGAAGTGCAAATGACATACAACATGGAAACTGAAAGATGCAATGATCAAACATGATTCTCATATGTCTTAAGATGTCTAATGAATCAAATGGATGCATAAAATGTCATGGCAAGTCATGGTATGCAAGCAAATGCAAGATGGATGCATAAGGAGACCCAAATTAGAGTTTATGATCAATGCATCAAACAAAAACCAAAATCAGAAGCAAACATCAAGATAAAAAAATTGAAAATGCACTCAAAGGAACCCTAAACCTATACTAACTCACTGCCCAAAGGAGAGGTTCTAACTCTTAACCTAATTAGGGTTATGAATTTCCTAAGTTTTCTAGGGTTTTAGGGTACCTTATCAAGAAAAATGTCAAACAAAATGAAAATGAAAGATCAAATCATGCCAATTTAATCTCACAAACTACATGCTAAACAAAATGCAATGCAAAAAGAATCAAAGTCCAACTCTCAATGGTTAGGCAGAAATGATTTTTTGAAGTTTGGATCAAAATAATGCCTTGAAATGATTTTAATTCCATGAAAAATTCTCAAAAGACATCAAGATCAAAAAAGAAATTTGGTTTGAGGGTTGGACAATGTTTCTAAATGATTATGAAGGTTTCATGAATTTTTTGGTGATTTTTAAATACCTAAAAGTATTTTTAATTAATTAATTCTCATTAATTAATTAAAAATAAACTTTTAAATAATTTAAAAATATTTTAAAATGCAAAAAATAAAAATAAAAAGGTTTTTGGTTTCTGAAAATTAATAAAAGTGTGTATAAAAATTTTCAGAATTTTTGAATAATTTTTGCTATTTTAAATTAAATGGAGAAATAAAATATAAAGAAAATGAAATAAAAATGAAAAGTATGCAGTATGAGTGGCTCAGATGGAAAGTTGAGAGATCCAGAAGCTGTGCGTGCAAGTCAACAAGACTGGGAGTAATCAAAATCCAAGGCCCAGGTTCAAAGTTCCTAAACGCGCGCAATCTGATGGCTGAGGTTTAAAGTTGATTTAATTAATTATGATTTACTTAATTAATCAGGATTAGGGCATAATGACTCATCTGGGCCGTTCACAAGCGCGCGGGAAGCAACATCCAAGGGACAGGATTTAAAGTTGCGTAATTAATCAGGCTTAACCCTAATCAACTTCAGGCGACCGGAGATGAGCTCCGGTCGTCTTCTCCGGCAGGGCCAAAACCCTAGCTTCCTCTACAGGCTACCCCAAGTTAAATTAAATTCCCAGAAACCTTCCCCTCCCCAAACTAAACCTAAATCCATCCTTAAAAACCATTCATCAACCATGAACAAAGAGAAACAAACTCAAACTCATTCACGGGCAAAATTTCAGAGAAGCATAAAATGATCATTTCTTCACTATTTTCAATTCCAAGGACATCATTATGATCAGCACAACACACACTTTCATTTTATAACAAGAAAAACAAGCTCTGTGAGAAAGTGTTCTTGGCCATACCTGAGCTGGAAAGCTTCAATGGTGAGCTTCCAGAACCTCCCACTTGTGCAAATGAACTCCCTTGGCCTTTCTGAACTCAATGGAATGCCTCAAAGCTCTTGTGGATGGCTGATTTGAGAGTTTGAGTTCTGATATGGCAGATTTCACAGTCAGGATTTGTAGGGTTTCAAGCTGCTTCAATGGTGGATTCTGGTTCTCTTGAGTGTGTATGATTTGTTGGTGAAGAGAAAATGAGTGTTTGCTGGCTGTAGAGAGAGATTCGAAGAAGAGGAGTTTTTTGACAGATTTTTGTGAGGGCTGTGTTGTGTCTTGCTTCAATGGCCAATGAGTTGCTATAACACTCCCATGATGTGTGAGTAGCCTGTGGAGCAGGTCAGTAGAGGTGGCTGATCACTGTTCCAAGAGTATGGGGGTTTTGGCCAAAAAGTCAAGTTGATTTGTACTTGCAGCATGGGCTATGGCAGCAGCAGTCTAAGGGCTTGTCTTGCTTCAGCTTGAGTCAAGGATGACCCTTGGATTGCTTGTGAAAGTCAGCTGCATTTGGATCATGAGTTGAGGGAGATTTTGCAACTTGCCCACTTGTGTTATTTCATGATTTTTGGTTGTGTACATGAGATAATCCTTGCTGAATTTTGGTGTATGATACTTCATTTGGTCATGGCAATGCATAGAAACCAATTAGTGATCACATAACTCCTTTGAGGATGATTTTGCCAAAAATTCCTCTTTGCATCTTTATGAAAATGACTTATGGATTTCTTGAAAATCAAGTCATACAAATGAGAAATTCCTTGGGCCAATTCTGATTTTATGTCATGTATAACATTGGTGTGATGATTAGAGGTCATGTTGAAGTCACATAAAGGCTTGCCATGAGAAATTGCAAGTTTTCTATTTGGTGCAAAAGTGAATTTTTAATGATTTTGCTCAACTTTGCAAGGCCATAACTTTTGATCCAAAATGAATTAGGTCATGTTCTTGTACTTTTTGAAAAGGGAATGATCCATTCTACAAATTTTATGACCAAAGTTTTTCCATTTGAAGCTTTTTTGAATCAAAAAGTGAAGGTTGAAAAAGTTGCCTAAAATGACAATTTCATTAAAAGTCAAACTTGCCCAAAAAGTCAACTTTGCAAAAGACTTGAAATTCTTCAATTTTGTGAACTTCCAACTTCTTCTATGATCAAATAAAGATCATATACAATCAAAATGATGAAGAATCCCCTTCGGTTGGGTCATTGGGAGCCTCAGATGCCCTGATTTTGCACTGACTTGCTTGAAAAGTCAACTCTTGATCAGATGACTTCCCCATGGAATTTATTCATGAAAATTGATATGAATACTCCCTATGCCATATAGAGACCAATAGGAACAAGATTGACCAGAAAAATTGGAGTTATGGCCTCTGAAACCAATACCCTAATTCTAGGTCATCTGTGCAGTCAAGTCTGGCTCTGCTTCCATACCATTCTCAGTTCTTGTGATTCTTTGACATCCTTGACTTTGAGAGGATATAATATGATACTTGCACACACATGGACCCCTTTGAAGTGATTGATGACCTTTGGAGTGGCTCAAGAAGCTCTTAGATTGCTTAGATCATAAACCCTAAAAGCAGATGACTTAGGACCTATGCAGTGAATCAAAAATGTGGTATGAGATGTTATGATTGTGTTTATGCATATGAAGTGATCACAAGCCATGGTGTGAATGGGTGAGGGCAAATTTGGGGTGTTTACAAACTGCCCCATTCATCTTTGGACGATACGGAGAAGAGTTATGATGCTTAATCTTGAACTGCGTGCAGAGATCAGTAATCATAGTGTTGTTCAGATTAGAGCCATTGTCAGTGATAATCCTTTCAGGGATGCGATACCTACATATGAGATTATTCTTAATGAATCGAGCCACAACATTCTTAGTAACAGATGCAAATGAAGCTGCCTCCACCCACTTAGTAAAGTAATCAATAGCAACCAGGATGAAACGATGTCCATTAGAAGCAGTAGGCTTGATCTCATCATATCAATGCCCCACATGGCAAAAGGCCAAGGAGCAGTCAACACATTCAAGGGTGATGGAGGTATATGTACTTTATCAGCATAGATTTGAGACTTGTGACATGTTCTGGAGTGTTGGTAGCAGTCAGCTTCCATGGTAGACCAATAGTAACCTGCTCTCAATATCTTATTTGCCATAGTATGACCACTAGAATGAGTGCCAAAGATCCCATCATGCATGTCTTCCATAATCTCAGTTGCTTCCTTCTTATCCACACAACGAAGCAAAGTTGAATCATGATTGCGCTTGTACAAAATGCCATTACTCAAAAAGAACTTAGCAGAGAACCTTATCAGAAATTTCCTATCTTTGACAGATGCCCCTTCAGGGAACTCCTGAGTTTTAAGATATCTTTTCACTTCATAGAACCAAGGCTTCTCCTCTGCCCCTTCTGTGTCAATTTCATTGCAGTATGCAGGCTTTTCAAATCTATCAATAGTAATCTTGGGAGCTTCATCATCCCAACTGATCTCAAACATGGATGCCATGGTGGCCAAAGCATCTGCCAACTGATTCTCTTTTCGTGGAATATGTTCAAAGGTAATCTCTTTGAAATGTGGGATCAAAGACAACACATGCTCTCTGTAAGGAATGAGATTATCATGCTTGGTATCCCAATCCCCTTTGATCTGACTGACTACCAGGGCTGAATCTCCATACACATCAAGGAACTGAATCTTCATATTAATAGCAGCTTTAATACCCAGGATACATGCCTCATACTCAGCCATGTTATTAGTACAATAGAAACAAAGTCTGGCAGTAATCGGGGTATGACAACCTTCAGGGGAACTAATCACAACACCAATACCATTACCAAGTGCATTAGAGGCACCATCAAAAACCATAGTCCATCGGGATCCTTGTTCAGGTCCGTCATATTGTCCCGGTTCTTTGGTGATAATCATAATGTCTTCATCAGGGAACTCAAAACTCTTTGAATGGTAGTCGTCCACTGCTTGATGAGCCAAATGATCAGCCACAACACTTCCTTTAATGGCCTTTTGAGTAGTATACTGTATATCATATTCTGTAAAGATCATTTGCCATCTTGCAATTCTTCCGAAGAGAGCAGGTTTCTCAAATATGTACTTGATTGGATCCATATTTGAAATCAATAAGGTAGTATGGGTCAACATATACTGTCTTAGTCGGCGAGCAGCCCATGCCAAAGCGCAGCAAGTTTTCTCGAGCAGTGAGTATCTTGTTTCACAGTCGGTAAACTTTTTGCTAAGGTAGTATATTGCCTGCTCTTTTCGACCAGACTCGTCATGTTTCCCCAACACACACCCCATTGAGTTGTCTAACACTGTTAAGTACATAATCAAGGGTCTTCCATCAACTGGTGGCATCAAAATTGGTGGTTCCA
This sequence comes from Lathyrus aphaca, assembly GCA_963966055.1. Lineage (NCBI taxonomy): Eukaryota > Viridiplantae > Streptophyta > Magnoliopsida > Fabales > Fabaceae > Lathyrus > Lathyrus aphaca. The sequence continues at coordinate 39,891,956 of OZ014519.1, read as the reverse complement.
GCAGATATCTCTTGATTTCATCAAAGGCAGTTTGGCACTCATCATTCCATTCCATCACCTGGTCTTTCTTTAACAACTTGAAGATTGGCTCACAGATGGCAGTTAATTGGGAAATAAATCTTGCAATGTAATTCAATCGTCCCAAGAAACCTCTGACCTCCTTCTCAGTACGGGGAGCTGGCATCTCTCGTATAGCTTTCACTTTTGCAGGATCCACCTCAATACCTTTTCCACTGACTATGAAACCCAGGAGCTTACCAGACCTAACTCCAAAAGTACACTTGTTTGGGTTCAATCTCAACTTGTATTTCTTCAACCTCTCAAACAATTTATGCAAATGATCAAGATGTTGTTCTTCATTCTGGGACCTGGATATCATATCATCCACATATACCAATATCTCATGATGAATCATATCATGAAACAAATCCACCATAGCACGCTGATATGTTGCCCCTGCATTCTTCAAACCAAATGGCATCACCTTATAACAAAAAGTGCCCCACTGTGTAACAAATGTTGTCTTCTCCATATCCTCAGGAGCCATCTTGATTTGATTGTAACCAGAGAAACCATCCATAAAAGAGAACACCTTATGCTGAGCAGTGTTATCTACCAGAACATCAATATGAGGAAGTGGAAAATCATCTTTAGGGCTGACCTTGTTCAAATCTCTGTAGTCCACACACATACGTACCTTACCATCTTTCTTAGGAACCGGCACCACATTTGCAACCCACTGAGGATAAGAAGTCACTGCTAAGAACCCTGCATTGAACTGTTTCATTACCTCTGCTTTGATCTTCTCTGACATCTCAGGACGCATACGACGAACCTTCTGCTTCTTTGGACGACAATCTTCTTTTACTGGTAAACGGTGAACCACAATGTCTGTATCCAACCCCGGCATATCTTCATAAGACCAAGCAAAGATCTCCACATAGTTGTAACACAGTGGGAGAACTGACTTTAGTTATGTTGCGGATAGCAAGAGTCGCCACCGACTTTTATTTTATCCAAAGGAAAGGCATAAAAGAACAGGAAAGACCTTTTTAAAAGTTTTTTGGGTCCGGGGGGTAGGTTATGTAAAGGGAAGGTGTTAGCACCCTTTACATCCATGGTTATCCATGGGCTCTTAGTTACTTAGCTCACTTTAGAATGTTTTTGAAATGTGAAGTGTGTGAATAAAAATTTTCATAAGAGTTTGATAATGATCCATGTACGGATGCGTAAAAAACTTGTGTTTGAAAATTGTTTGAAATTTGTGAAGTGTTTGAAAAAAGTTTTTGAATAGTGAGCAAGTAACTATGAGAAACCTACCCTAAAGTTTAAGTCTTTTTGTTCTTTATCCTTTAAATGGTAAGACTATCCCTATTATTAAGGAATAGGTAGTCATTACCTTGGATGTGAGGGACATGTGAAGGGACATCTGTTTAATGAAGGCAATTGTGGGGTGTATTAAGCATTTGAAGGGACTGTCATCATTATTCGAACGGGACAAGATCTTTTGTGAAGGCAACCATTTAAGGGACTTGATGACTTTTCTTTTAAAGGACTTGCTTTATACACCCCACTTGACCTTATGATTAGGCAACAGTGAGAGGTAACCCTAGAAAGTGAGATGGCGATTAAAAATCGACTTACGTGTGTGAGTGTTTAATTTAATTTATCTTTTAATTAAAATGATCTAAGTTCAATTTTTAAATAGAATACATGTTTACACTCCCTATTTTACTAACCATAGCAAGCAAATTAAATAATTTAAATATTTACAAAAATTTACACCAAGGAGCAATTACAATAATAATTAATAAGCAATTAAAAATAAATAGCAAAAATAAATATAGAAGCAAAATATAAATAATAAGCAAAAATAAATAAATAGGCAATAATATAATATAATAAGGGTTTGTAATAATAATAATAAAAAATAAATAAGGTTAGTGAAATAATAATAATAAGCATAATTAAAAAATAAATGGATTAGTAATAATATGGTTAGTAATAATAACAATAATTAAAATAAATGGAATTAGCAAAAATATTAATAAACAAAAGATTAGATTTTTAATATAGACAATTAAGAGGAAATATGAACAATTAAATAATTATTATAACATTTTAATTTATGTACAAATTATTAAATTATTTTTAAACATATTATAATTATAAAATAAAATTATCATAGGTTCAATTATTTCTAAAACACATATTAAAAATTATTTATATATAATTTAGATTACAAACAAATTATGAAAATATTTACATATTATATAAAGAAAATAGGTTATAATTATATTTACAAAAATTAATTATGTTAAATAAATATGTACATAATAATTATATTTATAAAATTTAATTATACTAAATATTATATTTACAAAAAATAAAATTAGGTTTTTAATAATTGTTTAGAGAAAAATAAATTAGGGTTTTATAAAGTTAGGGTTTGCTTAGAAAAATATTTAAGGGTTTAATTTATAATAACAATTCAATTAGTTAAATAATACATATATACATTTTATAATTTAAATAAATATATAATAATAAAAAATTAACTTTTGGAATTTTAGAAAACATATATATTTTATAATTTAGAAAATATAATATTTGCATTTTATAATTTAGAAACATATTTTAATATAGAAAATAGGAAATATAATAAAAGAAAATAAGAAAATCAAAAAAACTGGACCTGGGATTTGAACCCAGGTCCCTAACCTGAATATTGGAGAGGCTTGCCAACTGGGCTGCGTGCTGCTGATGCAAAGAGAATGAACACCTTTTGGTTTTGTTCTTTAAGTCTGGAAAATTAGAAAAATAATGAAGAAGCAAAAAGGCCTGGGGGAGGATTGAACCCAAGACCTCTTGAACAAGCACATACACGCATAACCATCGCAGCTAGGTGAGCCAATCTGTTAGAATATCAACTACAATACATAATATATAATAAAGGCTTAATATTTGGAAAAAACAAACAAAAAGAGCTGGAGCCAGGGTTCGAACCCTTGCCCTTTACCCCATACGCGTGTGTGTCCACCAACTGAGCTGCGCAACCATTGTGAAATAAAACCATAACCAATTCAAAAAATATTATACATAATATTCAAATTCTGAAAACGCGCCAAAACGTCTTCATCTTCAACCTCTAATTCGCAGGATTTCCTGCGAATTTTCCTGGGAAAATTCCTACAAATTTTCTTGCGTTTTCCACCTGCGAATCATGTACCTCATCATACGAGTAAAATTTCATCAAATTGAACCTGCAAACATGATCTATACAACAATTACAGTCCAAATATGAGGTCATTATCCATTTATATTAGGTATTCCATGAATCCCCAATTTTGAAGCTCTAACCCTAACAATGGCCGATTCTGATTCAAGCCATGGAACTTTGGTTTAATTGTCCAGAAACGATCTATACAACATCACAAACATTATTAACCAAACAAAATTCATGGAAAAGCAACAAATTAGTGAAATCGAAAAAATTATTTTCAAGAACAAAGTGGATTCGGGTTTAGCAATATAGCATGATTTTGATGCATATGAGTGATGATAATGCTTCAATAAGGCCCAAGGAACATTGCTGTGTTCTTATTTTACCTTCAAAGGTCTTGAATCAAAGAATCTGAATGTGAGTTTTGTCTTGAATTTTTGAAGTATGAAACTTACCTTTGAGGCTGTGGAATCCGTGAATTCATGTTAGGGTTGTGTTTAGTACTTATAGGAGATTGAATTAGGTCAATAAAATTGAATGGTTGTGTGAAGAATTTGATATGAAAAGATCCACAATGATCATGCCTTAAAAATCAAATATTCATGTGTGAATGCTTGCTATTTTTGGCCAAACCTCATGATTTCTTTCCTCTTCAATTCAAATCAATATATAAGACTTTCTAGAAGCTTGATCCAAATCAAATCTTTTATTTTCATATTTTATTTTTATTTAAAATGATTTTTAATGAATTAAATCAAAATAAATAAAAATAAAAATAATAAAAATCTGATTTTCAATGGTTTGGGTCGTGCATGAAGTTGTTGTATGGATTGGGTCATCATTTGGCAAGCCCATTTGGAAGAAATTGGTTTTAGACCTCCATTTTCATCATAAACCAACCCAAAATTTCCCAACTTTGCAAGGGCACATATCCTTCAATTTTAATGGTATGAGGGTGTTCTTGGACATTTTGGAAAGCTTGAAGAGTCCTCTAAACAACCCCACTGGTTTCATGTCCATATCATTTACCAATCTCAAGTTATGCCCTTTTGAAGTTGTTGACTTTTTGTTGACTTTCAAAAGGACCTATAATGTCTTAGCTCATACCTTCCAAATGAAGCATTTTTGGGCTTGGCTTGTGAGACAAAAAGTTGTATAGAATTCAATTTCCTTCAAAATGAGATTTGAGTGGAGACTTGGTGATGAAGTATGTGAAAGTTATGGCTGGTCAAAGTTCAGTTGACTTTTACTAAGGAAACCCTAATTTAGAAACTCCTGATTCTTGATGATCTGGAATCTCCTTGATGAATCATGATCAACCCTTGATCAAATGATGAATTTTACTTCATATACTTGATGTTGGCAAAAAATCATGAAGTTTGACTTTGGTTTGACCACAGTTGACCTCAGTTTGACTTTTTAACTGCATTGACTGATTTTGACCTATCTGATCATCTGACTGAGCAAACTTTTGAGAAAAGTCTTGAAACTTGACATGGGGGTTCTTACACACATATAAGAGGTTATGAAGATCACTTGAAGTCTTGGAAGTTCATTTAGCCTGATTAAAGTCAAAACCCTAGTTTTGGATGCACTGCTTAGGAGGTGCATTGTCTGAGGGAATTGTCAACTCTTCTGACCAATTGTGAACTTTGTGAACCTTGTGAACCATCATAAAATGTCTTGTGAACCTCATGGGAAGCATTGTGAACCTTGTGAACCTTGTGAACCTCATAAAGTGACTTGTAGACCTCATGAACCTCAGGAAGGTTTTGTAAGCATTGTGAAACTTGTGAACCTTGTGAACCTTCATGAAGTGACTTGTAGACTTCATGAACCTCATGAAAGGTCTTGTAAGTGTTGTGAAACTTGTGAACCTTGTGAACCTTCATGAAGTGACTTGTAGACTTCATGAACCTCATGAAAGGTATTGAAAGCATTGGGAAGCTTGTGAACCTTGTGAACCTTCATGAAGTGACTTGTAGACTTCATGAACCTCGTGAAAGGTATTGAAAGCATTGTGAATCTTGTGAACCTTGTGAACCTTATTAGCACACAAAGTCTTGTATTGTGAGGGCAAATTTTGGGGTGCAACAGATTCCCCTGTTCAATTTTTTGAAACCTGAGGGGTTAGACTGGTATATTTGCCAGTCGTGACCTGGAAGGTTGAAGGGGATTGAACACAAAAGCCCAAAAATTTGCACTCACCAGTGCATAAAATGATACAGATGGATAGTTGAATATGATTGAGTGGGCTTAAAGATGCCACTTGGAGAAACTGGAGATGGGCTTAGAGATTCCATCTAAAGAACTGGATGTGATGATAGCTTTGTGTTGATACTGGATCTCAGTACTAGGTCTTCGTATAGGCCGTCTCTGAATCGTTTATAATTTGAATTTGTTGAATAGACCAGTAGAAATAAATCTTCGTGACGATTATCTCTTCTGGAAATATCTTGGATTAGGGAATAGATCTTTTTACAGACCGTTTGCCTACTCTCCAAGGTCAAAAGAACGTCAGGATTTGTTCTTCTGAAAAATATCTTGAACCAGGGAATGGATCTTTTTACAGACCGTTTGCCTGCTGTAAACACCCCAAATTTGCCCTCACCCATTCACACCATGGCTTGTGATCATTTCATATGCATAAACACAACCATATCCTCTCATATCACATTTTTGATTCACTGCATTGTTTCAAAGTCATCTGCACCTAGGGTTTGTGATCTGAGCAATCCAAGAGCTTCTTGAGCCACTCCAAAGGCCATCAATAACTCCAAAGGGATCCATGGGTGTTCTTATATCATATCACATCCTCTCAAAGTCAAAATGCCAAAGAATCACAAGAACTGGGATTGGTATGGATGCAGAGCCAGGTTTGACTGCACAGTTGACCTGAAATTAGGGTTTTGGTTTCAGAGGCCATAACTCCAAATTTTTTGGTCATTCTTGTTTCCATTGGTCTCTATATGGTATAAGGAGTATGCATATCAATTTTCATGAAGAAATTCCATGGGGAAGTCATCTGATCAAGAGTTGACTTTTCAGACAAGTCAGTGCAAAATCAGGGCATCTGAGGCCCCCAATGACCCAACCAAGGGGTGATCTTCATCATTTTGAATGTATATGATCTTTATTTGATCATGGAAGAAGGATGAAGCTCACAAAATTCAAGAATTACAAGTTTTTGCAAAGTTGACTTTTTAGGGCATGGTTGACTTTTCAAGAATATGTCATTTTATGCCATTTTTCAAGCCTTGCTTTTTGATCCAAAAATGCTTCAAATGAAAAAACTTTGGTCATGAAAGTTGTAGAATACATCTTTCCCTTTTCAAAAAGTACAAGAACATGATCTAATTCTTCTTGGATCAAAAGTTATGGTGTGACAAAGTTGGCAAAAATCACTAATTTTCAAGTTATGCACTAAAAAGAAAACTTGCAATTTCATGAACCAAGCATTCTAGTAACTTCAAAGTGACTTCAAAGCTGCATTACATGATCACACATGACCTCAAAAACAGATTTGGCCCAAGGAATTTTGGATGGCTTGCCTTGATTTTCAAAGTTCCATAAAGCATTTTTCATAAGTATGCAAAAAGAGGTTTCTTGGCAAAATCATGCTTCAAGGAATTATGTGATCACTAGCAGATCTCTAAACATTGCCATGACCAATTGAGACATCATGTGACAAAATTCAGCAAGCATTGTTTCATGTACTTAGCATAAACTCATGAGAAAACACAAGTTGTCAAGTTGCAAAAGCTAGCATAGCTTGTCATCCATATGTTGCAGTCAGCTACAAACAATCCAAGGGCTCTCCTCAACTCAAGCTGGAGCAAGACATGACCTCACACAGTTGCTGCCATGACCCATGCTCTCAAGGACACAAACTTGACTTTTTTGCAAAAGGCTCCCATACTCTTGGCACAGTATCCAGCCACCCTACTGACCTGCCTCACAGTCTATCCACACAAGTTGGAGATGATATAGCAAGCCTTTGAGCATTGAAGCTGGCCAGAACATAGCATATCACAAAACTGTCCAAAACTCTTCTCTCTTCGAATCTCATTTTCCAGCCATCAAACACCCCATTTCTCTTCACCAACAAATCAAACACATAAAAAAGAACCAGAATCCACCATGAATGCAGCCTGAAACCCTACTAATCACAACTGCCAAACCTGCCATATCAGAACTCAAGCTTCCAAAATAGCCACCAGCAAGAGGTTGTGAACATTCCATTGGCTTCAAGGGGTCCAGAGAAGGCATTTTGCACCAAAGCAGGGTCAGAAGAGCTCAGATTCACAGTTCACCACTTCAGGTAGCTTCGAGTTTTCAACTTTTCAGAGCTTGATTTTTATGTTAAAAATTGATTGTGCATGCTTTACTGGTCATGGGGGTGGTTTTAGAATTTGAAATGGGTGAGAAATGAGGATTTACCAGGGCTCTGAAATTTTGCCCGTGAATCTTCATGGCTTCGATTCTCTTAGTTTAAGCATGAGAAATTCATTTTGAGAGTTGATTTGAGTGAGGTTTGAGTAGAGGAGTGTTTCCCTGGCTTTAATTTGAAGAATGGTTGCCTGAATCGTATTCTAGGGTTTGGTGGTCACCGGAGAAGATGACCGGAGCTTCTCTCCGGTCACCTGAATGTTGTTAGCCCTAATCTCAGGTCATTAAACTCATTTGAATCTTGAGCGTAGGATTGCTTGACTTGTTTGACTTGCCGCGCGAACGAATGGCCCAGATGCACTCAGTTAGCCCTAATCCCTTTAGTTAGTTTTAATTAATCATAATTAATTTAATTTAATCAGGACCAACCACAGCCCTTGGATAGCGCGCGTGGTCAGCAGTTTCAAACCCAGGATCAATCTCAGCCTTCCATTCTGTTGACTTTTCCATTTTCTTTATTTTAATTCATTTATTTCATATTTGTTTTGTACAATTTATTTAAAATAGCAAAATTGTTTTAAAAATTATGAAACTTTTTCTCAAGAGTTTCATTAATTTTTAAAACACAAAAATATTTTTATTTTCATTTTTAGCATTTAAAATGTATTTTTAAATATTTAAAAGTTTATTTTTAATTGATTAATGGAAATTAATTTATTAAAAATACTTTTAGGTATTTAAAAATCACAAAAAAATTCATGAAATGTTCTAAGACATTTAGAAACATTGTCCAACCTTCAAACCAGATTTATTTTTTGATCTTGATGCATTTTAAGAATTTCTCATTGAATTAAAATCATTTTTGTGCATTATTTTGATCCAAAGTTCAAAAAATCATTTCTGCCTATCCATGAAGAGTTGGACATTGATTCTTTTTGCATTGCATTGTGTTTAGCATGTAGTTTGTGAGATTAAATGGCCATGATTTGATCTTTCATTTTCAATTTGTTTGACATTTCTTTTGTTTGGAAACCCTAAAACCCTAGAAATCTTAGGAAAATCATATCTTGTATTAGGTTAAGAGTTGAGACCTCTCCTTTGGGCAGTGAGTTAGTATAGGATTAGGGGTCCTTTGCGTGCATTTTCAATTTTTTATAATGTTGTTTGCTTCTGATTTTGGTTTGTGTTTGTTGTATTGTTCATAAACCCTAATTTGGGCCTTCATATGCATCCATCTTGTATTTGCATTCATGCCTTGACATGCCATGGTAGTTTATGCATCCATGTGATTCATTTAACATCATAAGACATATTGAAAGCATGTTTGATCATTGCATCATGTATTTGCCATGTTGTATGTCATGTGCACTTCATAACTTTTCATGCATGTTCATGTGTCTTAACTTGCTTCATTTGCATTCATAAGCTTGTATGATCATCCACATGAGTTGTTTCTAGTTTGTAGCATCTCATAGCATAATTAGCATCATGTATATGCTTCTGGTTTTGTTTCTCATCATGTCATCTCATCCCATTTTGGCATTGCATTGCATTTCTTTCCTAACTTTTCAGGTGGTAAGTGATTTTGGGAAGTGAATTTGCCTTCACTTCTCATAACTCTTCTTTTCATCTCTTTCATGCATCCTTGCTGAATTTTACTTTGTGTTTGAGATTGAGCTTGCTCATTCTTCTTCCTCTCACTTTCTTTCTTCAAGTGACTTGACTTCTTGAATGAAGCAAGTCACTTTGCTTCTCTTGATCCTTTCATCTGCTTCCTGGTGGTTCCATTGAGATCTTCTCTTGAAAACTTCACAAACCTTAGGAACAACCAAGCATGACAATGGTTAGGGTTTTGATTAGTCTCCCCTCATAGTTTTACCTTTGTGTCTCTTTTGAGTCTTCTCTTCTCATCTCATAATCAGGGACTAAACCCTAAAGGTTTTAAGGCTTTGTGATTAAGCTTATGCCTGCATCCTTCTCTTAGGATGGAGTGTATAACTTTAATCCTAAGTGTTAAACCCTTAATGTGTTTAAATCTCTTAATCAATTCACTTAATAATCATCAAGACACCACACTTGTAACTTGGGCCTTGCATTAGGTTTCTAATTCTTCCTTAATTGGTTAAGAAGGACTAACCCTAGTGTTAATGGACAAGTCCCCCTCAAGTTGTCTTACAAATCATAAAACTCACTTCATCATCATATCATTAAATAAAATCCACTTAATCAAAGGCTTGTTTTGTCATGAGTTTAATCCCTAATCATGGATTAAGCTGAGGAGCTTTCCTCAGTTTAAACATTCTCATCTATTATCCTTCTATTAGGATGGTGTAATGAGTCTGTTTAATCCTTGATTATGGCTTAATCTCATTACTCAACACTAAACAAAACAACAAAAACATCTAAATAATCACAAGTAGGTTAATGATCTTAATCCTACTCCATGGTGATTAAATGTGAGAAGCTGACTTCACACTTAAGGTATTCTCATTACCCCTAATCAGAGGGAAGATGTGATGAGTTTACTAAATCCATTGGTTTAGACTTAAGCTCATTAACTTATGACAAAATCCAAAAAAAAACAGTAAAAGACTGAAAACACAAAAACAAACAATAATCGTCTCCTCCGGGATTCTTTTCTCATCTCATTCACTCACAAACGAGAACTCGCTTCTTCCGTCTAATGCAAGACAGTTAGCACCTGAGCCAGATAGGTCATACACTTGAGCATAGACAAGTAAGCAGTTCACAAGTCAATTCATCTTTCAGTCTCTTTGGGTCGAACTACGGTGTTCTGACTTCCTCATTGCACGAGAGGATACGTAGGCATAACTTAACAGTTATCGAACAAAAGTCTCTGTATATTCCCCCTCCTTCTAGCTTCATTCTCTTAGCCTCATGATCTTGAGCATTTCACTCTTATCCTTACACTGACACTGTATATATTACACTTTACATTTCTTTTACACTGACACCTGTACATCCTTTCCCAGCTCTTTTATACACAGATTGCACTGACACTACCCCTTTAAAACACAAATCTTTTAAGCGTGGATCCCGTCGAGTACGACGGACAATCTGGGTGCTAATACCTTCCCAGGTTGTAATCAACCCCCTTTCTCAGTCTTTCTGGTTCGCAACCGTCTTATCCGTATCTTTCTAGGTCTATGCAGCATTACCTTTCCTCCGGGATAAAAATGCCTAGATGGCGACTCTATTCATCTCCAGTGAGTTCACGGCTGTGTGTTCTCATTGTTCTTTTCGCCGACCGTTCGCGCTTGTACCGGGATGCAAATCTTTGGGAGCGACACCTGCTATTCAAGGGCCAAAAGAACGTCAGGATTAGTTCTTCTGAAAAATATCTTGAACCAGGGAATGGATCTTTGTACAGACCGTTTGCCTGCTATTCAAGGGCCAATAGATTAAATCTTCTGAAAATATCTTGAACCAGGGAATGGATCTTTGTACAGACCGTTTGCCTGCTATTCAAGACCAGATAGATGAAATCTTCTGGAAATATCCTGGATTAGGGAATGGATCTTCTTACAGACCGTTTGCCTACTCTCCGAGGACAAAAAAGTGTCAGGATCAAGTCTCCTGAAAATATCCTGGATTAGGGAATGGATCTTTGTACAGACCGTTTGCCTACTCTCTGAGGAAATAGATTAAATCTTCTGAAAATATCTTGAACCAGGGAATGGATCTTTGTATAGACCGTTTGCCTGCTATTCAAGGGCCAATAGATTGAATCTTCTGGAAACATCCTGGATTAGGGAATGGATCTTCTTACAGACCGTTTGCCTACTCTCCGAGAACATCTTGAGTAATGTATGGATCATCTCTGACCTGTTGTGAATTGTTGATATTGTTTTATCTGCATATAACTATCCGGCAGAGAGAATGTTAGTTTATGTAATATGTATGCATGCATAGTATGATGCACCTAAGTAAATGTATTATGTATTTATGGATATGTATGTTATGATATGATGTAAATGATGTATGTATGATATGATACTGTCGGAAGCGCCTGGATATCTTCGTATAACAACTGCTGGCCTGGGAAAATAAATCCTGATTCGTTGTTGAAGAATATATTATAAATAACCTTCCTCATGCTGGGGATAGCAAGGTATATATAACCTCCCGTCTGCTGGGGATAATAAGGTATATATAACCTCCCGTCTGCTGGGGATAGTAAGGTATAGATAACCTTCGTCTTCGTTTGATAGTAGGGCAGATATAACCTACCGTCTTCGTCCGTCGTACCCTTATTGGAAAGTAAATTCCCGTATGTTCGTATGAGGATAAAGAGATGGATATAAATTCCAGGGGAGATGAGACTTTATGAAGATGGATTTGTCCTACTGAGGGTTTATAACTGTCTGGTAAAGATGAACCGGCGAAGCTTCGTTGAAATCCTTCCCTCGTTCGTCTTTAGTAAATACTATTACTGCATTTTCATGCATTTCTGGTAAACATCAATCATATTAAGCATACATGCATTTCTTGTAAACATCAATCATATTCAAAAGCATACATACATTCAAACACAACCAATGGACGTTTCGCTTATGTAAATAGGGTAAAAGTAAATCTGGATTCAAAAGATGGAATTTATTTATATCAAAAAGTGAACCATACACGGGTAAGTTTGTACAAGGAGACATAAACCCTAGTAAGAGGATTTTGTCATAAAGCTTTTACAAAACAAAGGGTATCAGCTATGTGAGAAATAATCCTATTGAGTTTCAATTCTACTATTGCCATTATCTTCAAGTATCTCATCTTCTGCTGTTCAAACGGAAACGATTGGATTGAGCTTTATCTGTTTGAGCTTGAATAAGTAGTACAACTGGTTGCAGTTTCATGGGTGATCCAAACGAGACATAGTCATACGCTTTAATCCCTAACTTTTGCCTGGATTTCCCTTTCAGGTTTTCAATCCACCGGGATACCCTTTTTTGCCCAAGCCGCCTTTTCAGGTTTTCGACTTGCCGGGTGTATATCTTTTTATATATATCCCTAATTTTTGCCCAAACCCTTTTGGTTTGTCGGGATGCCCTTATTTTTGCCTAGGACAGTCAACCTAGCGGGTCTCTTTTTATGCGTAGTATTTTTTAACTATGTTTGCGTTTACAGGCTGTGGGAAGTCTTCACCATCCATAGTAGTGAGTATCATGGCACCTCCTGAGAACACTGTCTTGACTACAAAAGGTCCTTCATATGTTGGAGTCCACTTGCCCCTAGGATCACCCTGTGGTAATATGATACGCTTGATTACCAAGTCACCAGCCTGATATACCTTTGGCTTAACCTTCTTGTTAAAAGCTTTGATCATTCGTTTCTGGTACATTTGGTCGTGACAAACTGCTGCTAACCTCTTCTCATCAATCAAATTTATCTGGTCAAGTCGAGTCTGAATCCAATCATCTTCATCCAAGCCTGCATCCTTCAATGGGCAGAACTGCTTCCATACCATAGACTAAGGAGAATGGGGTTGCCCCTGTTGAAGTACGTATTGTGGTACGGTAACCATGAAGAGCAAATGGTAACATCTCATGCCAATCCTTATAAGTAACAGTCATCTTCTGTATAATCTTCTTAATGTTCTTATTAGCAGCTTCAACTGCCCCATTCATCTTCGGACGATACGGAGAAGAGTTGTGATGCTTAATCTTGAACTGCGTGCAGAGATCAGTAATCATAGTGTTGTTCAGATTAGAGCCATTGTTAGTGATAATCCTTTCAGGGATGCCATACCTACATATGAGATTATTCTTAATGAACCGAGCCACAACATTCTTAGTAACAGATGCAAATGAAGCTGCCTCCACCCACTTCGTGAAATAATCAATAGCAACCAGTATGAAACGATGCCCATTAGAAGCAGTAGGCTTGATCTCACCAATCATATCAATGCCCCACATGGCAAAAGGCCAAGGAGCAGTCAACACATTCAATGGTGATGGAGGTACATGGACTTTATCAGCATAAATTTGACACTTGTGACTGTAACACGGTGGGAGAACTGACTTTAGTTATGTTGCGGATAGCAAGAGTCGCCACCGACTTTTATTTTATCCAAAAGGAAAGGGTATAAAAGAACAGGAAAGACCTTAAGAGATATTTTTTTTTGGGTCCGGGGGGTAGGTTATGTAAAGGGAAGGTGTTAGCACCCTTTACATCCATGGTTATCCATGGGCTCTTAGTTACTTAGCTCATTTTTGAATTGTTTTTGAGAGTGTAGTGTGTGAACAGAAAAATTTTCATAATAGTTGATAATGATCCATGTACGGATGCGTAAAAACTTGTTTTTGAAAATTTGTTTGAAATTGTGAAGAGTTTGAAAAGTTTCTGAAGTGAGCAAGTACATAAGAGGAACCTACCCTAAAGTTTTAAGTCTTTCTTGTTCTTTATCCTTTAATTGGTAAGACTATCCCTACTATTAAGGAGTAGGTAGTCATTACCTTGGATATAAGGGACATGTGAGGGACATCTGGTTATGAAGGCAACTGTGGGGTGTATTAAGCACACTGGAGGGACTATCATCATTATTCGAAAAGGGACTTGATCTTTAAAGGCAACCATGTGGGACTTGATGATTTTTATTTTAAGGGACTTGCTTTATACACCCCACTTGACCTTATTATTAGGCAACATTGAGGGATAACCTTAGGAATGTGAGATGGCGATTAGAAATCGACTTACGTGTGTGAGTGTTCAATATTATTTATCTTATAATTAAAGTGATCTAATTTTATTTTTAAATTGAATACATGTTTACACTCCCTAAATTACTAACCATGGTATAAAAATTAAATATTTAAATATTTACAAAATTACACCAAGAAGCAATTACATAATAATTATAATAAGCAAATTAAAATAAATAGCAAAAATAAATAATAAGCAAAATATAAATAAATAAACAAAGATAATAAATAAACAATAAATAAATAAATAGGGGTTAATGATAAATATAATTAAAAAATAAGGTTAGTAAAAATATTAAAAATAAATAAAGTTAGTGAAATAATAATAGTAATAAAATATATAAGATTAGTGGAGCAAAAATAAATAATAACATGATTAGTAACAATAATTAAATAAATAAAATTAACCAAAATAAAAATAAAAGATTAACAATTTTTTAATGTAGGCAATTATATTTACAAATTATTTTAAACATATACAAAATATAATTATTGTAAGTTAAATTGTTTCTAAACATATATTAAAAGAAAAATAATTTGGATTATAAATATATTTACAAATAAGTTATAATTATTTTTAAATAAACATGTACAATAATAATTACATCACAAATTAGAAAATAAACAATTAGGTTTTAATAGGTATTTAGAAAATAAATTAGGGTTTTGTTAGAAAAATATTTTTAGGGTTTAATTTATAATATACATATATTTATAATTTAATCACAAGATAAAGAAAATAATTTAAGAACATTTATATATTTTAGAATTTGGAAAAAAATTTAAACATGCTTCATTGTTTTTTAATTATTTAGAAAAAAAACATATATACAAAACTATATTTAATTTAATTAATAGAATAATCAAAATAAAAGAAAAAAAAATATGGAAAAAACTTACCTGACTGGGATTTGAACCCAGGTCAGTGTGTTTGCCAGCAAGAAGAACCACCATCAAGCCACTATGCACGCAGGCAACAAGTGAGAGTGTGAAATTTGTTTTGTGCTTCATCTAGAAAATCCAGAAAAAATAAAGAAAGCAAAAAGGCCTGGGGTGGTGTTGAACCCAGGACCTTTGAACACAAGCAAACACGCATAACCGCCTGGCTGGAAGAGCCCATCTGCTAATGGAGTGGTAACAATACATAATATATTAAGTCTTCTTATTATCCTGAAAAAAATAACAAAATAATGATACAAGGCAGGATTCGAACCCCAGCCCTATAGTCAAACATGCGCATGGCTTTCCACTGGACCACACAGTCTGTGGTGATAAACAAACAGCAAACAATCCATCAAATATAATGCTAAATATTTGAATTTAAACACGCGCGGGAATTGATCTTCTTCTTCCTTGAGACTGGCCAAATTACCTGCGAAATTTGCTATGAGCATACCTGCGAATTTTCATACGCACACAACCTGCGTTTTTCAAACTACTATCAAACAGCATCATTTTGCCAAATCAAAGACATCTTTGAGCCTCTTACAACCTGTACAATTCAATTATGTCCAGAGAATGCATTTAAATTGGGTGAATCGAATAACCCCATTTTTGAACTCTAAACCCTAACTATGGTCGTTTGTCCATTAAGTCACGAAACTTCAAGTTTCTTGTCCAGAATCGATCCTTGGAACCTCACAAACACAAAAACTCAAACAAAATCCATTAACAATGCACAAATAAACAGAATCGAAAAATTGAAATATCATGAATAATTTAAATCGGATTATGCCAATGGGAGAGTTCTTGATGCAAATGAGTATTGGTTTAGCTTCAACAATGTCCAAAGAACACCTCTATGTTCTTACTTTACCTTCAAAGGCCCTGGATTGAAGAATCCGAATGTGAGTTTTGGATGGTTTTTTGAGCAATGTGAACTTACACTTAGAGGCAGCAACATCGTGTATGGATGTTTTCATTATGTTTAGTACTTATAGGAGACTCAATTAGGTCAAAAAAATTGATTGATTATGTGCAAGATTTGATTTAAAAAGATTGAGATTGATCATGCTTTGAAAGTTCAATATTCTTGCATCAATGCTTTCTATTTCAAGCCATGCCATATAATTCTTATATCAACTTATTCCATGCTGACTTTATGATCTTCTAGAACCAATAATAACATCAAATCTTCATATTTAATATTTTATTTAAATTTAAAATGATTTTAAGTATAAAAAATCATAATAAATAAATTAAATAAAATAAAAATTATGAAAATAATATGGAAATTTCGTGCATGATGTTGTGATATGGGTTGGGTCATAATTTGGCCAGCCCATTTGGAAAGAATTGCTTTTGGACCTCCATTTTCATTATAAACCATCACAAAAATTCCCAACTTTGCAAGGGCATATCTCCCTCAATTTTAAGGGTATGAGGGTGTTCTTGGACATTTTGGAAAGCTTGAAGAGTCCTCTAAACAACCCCATTGGTTTCAGGTCCATATCATTTACCAATCTCAAGTTATGCCCTTTTGAAGTTGTTGACTTTTTGTTGACTTTTGAAATGACCTATAATGTCTTAGCTCATATCTTCCAAATGAAGCATTTTTGGGCTTAACTTGCAAGATCAAAGTTGTACAGAATTCAATTTCCTTAAAAATGAGCTTTTAGTGGAGCCTTGGTGATGAAGTATGTGAAAGTTATGGCTGGTCAAAATTCAGTTGACTTTTACTGAGGAAACCCTAATTTAGAAACTCCTGATTCTTGATGATCTGGAATCTCCTTGATGAATCATGATCAACCCTTGATCAAATGATGAATTTTACTTCATATACTTGATATTGGCAAAAAATCATGAAGTTTGACTTTGGTTTGACCACAGTTGACCTCAGTTTGACTTTTTAACTGCATTGACTGGTTTTGACTTATCTGATCATCTGACTGAGCAAACTTTTGAGAAAAGTCTTGAAACTTGTCATGGGGATTCTTATATACATATAAGATGTTATGAAGCTCACTTGAGGTATTGGAAGTCCATTTAGCCTGATTAAAGTCAAAACCCTAGTTTTGGATGCACTGCTTAGGAGGTGCATTGTCTGAGGGGGTTGTCAACTCTTTTGACCAATTGTGAACTTTGTGAACCTTGTGAACCATTATAAAATGTTTTGTAAACCTCATGGGAGGTATTGTGAAGCTTGTGAACCTTGTGAACCTCATAAAGTGACTTTGTAGACCTCATGAACCTTAGGAAAGCTTTGTAATCATTGTGAATCTTGTGAACCTTGTGAACCTTCATAAAGTAACTTGTAGACTTCATGAACCTCATGAAAGGTCTTGAAAGAATTGGGAAACTTGTGAACCTTGTGAACCTTCATAAAGTGACTTGTAGACTTCATGAACCTCATGAAAGGTCTTGTAAACATTGGGAAACTTGTGAACCTTGTGAACCTTCATAAAGTGACTTGTAGACTTCATGAACCTCATGAAAGGTTTTGTAAGCATTGTGAATCTTGTGAACCATCATAAAATGTCTTGTGAACCTCATGGGAGGTATTGAAAGCATTGTGGAACTTGTGAACCTTGTGAACCTTCATAAAGTAACTTGTAGACTTCATGAACCTCATGAAAGGTTATATAAGCATTGAGAAGCTTGTGAACCTTGTGAACCTTCTTAGTACACAAAGTCTTGTATTGTGAGGGCAAATTTTGGGGTGCAACAGCTGCCCCTGTTCAATTTTTTGAAACCTGAGGGGTTAAATTGGTATATTTGCCAGTCGTGACCTGGAAGGTTGAAGGGGATTGAACACAAAAGCCCAAAAATTTGCACTCACCAGTGCATGGCTAGTTGAATATGATTGAGTGGGCTTAAAGATGCCACTTGGAAGAACTGGAGATGGGCTTAGAGATGCCATCTAAAGAACTGGATGTGATGATAGCTTTGTGTTGATACTGGATCTCAGTACTAGGTCTTTGTATAGGCCGTCTCTGAATCATTTATGCAACATGATTTGAATTGTTGGATGGACCAGTAGAAATAAATCTTGTGATGATTATCTCTTCTGGAAATATTTTGGACTAAGGAATGGATCTTTGTACAGACCATTTGCCTATTCTCCAAGGGCCAAAAGAACGTCGGGATTTGTTCTTAAGGATCAAAAGAACGTCAGGATTTGTTCTTCTGAGTAAAATGTCTTGAACAAGTAGCCAAAAGAGCGTCAGGATTTGCTCTTAAGGGTCAAAAGAACGTCAGGATTTGTTCTTCTGAAAAAGTCTTGGACAAGGGGCCAAAAGAGCGTCAGGATTTGCTCTTAATGATCAAAAGAACGTCAGGATTAGTTCCTCTGAAAATGTCTTGAACAAGTAGCCAAAAGAGCGTCAGGATTTACTCTTGAGGATCAAAAGAACGTCAGGATTAGTTCTTCTGAAAAATGTCTTGGACAATGGGTTAAAAGAGCGTCAGGATTTGCTCTTAATGATCAAAAGAACGTCAGGATTTGTTCTTCTGAAACACGTCTTGGAGGATGAAGCAGTCCAGAAGTAATGATATGCTTTCAGGAGGATGAAGCAATCCTGATGTAATAAGAGCTGTCAGGAGACTGGAGTAATCCTGAGGTAATAATATGATATGCTTTCAGGAGACTGGAGTAATCCTGATGTAATAATATGATATGCTTTCAGGAGACTGGAGTAATCCTGATGTAATAATATGATATGCTTTCAGGAGACTGGAGTAATCCTGATGTAATAATATGATATGCTTTCAGGAGACTGGAGTAATCCTGATGTAACAGCATGCTTTCAGGAGGATTGAGCAGTCCTGATGAGATTATAAGCTTTCAGGAGGATAGAGCAATCCTGATGATCATAAGTTTGTTTGTTGGATAATTACCCTGAAAACAAGGTGACATTCTGTATAATAATATTAGTTTATGCATTATGTATGCATGTATAACATGATGCACTTAAGTAATGTATTATGCACTCATGTGTATGTATGTTATGGTATGATGTAAATGGTGTATGTATGATATGATACTGCCGGAAGCGTCTGGGTGTCTTCATATAACAACTGCTGGTCAGGGAAAATAAATCCCGATTCGTTACTGGAGAATATATTATATATAATCTTCCGTCTGCTGGGGATAATAAGGTATAGATAACCTCCCGTATGCTGGAGCTAGTAGGGTATATATCACCTCCCGTATGCTGGGGATAGTAGGGTATATATCACCTCCCGTATGCTGGGGATGATAAGGTATATATCACTTCCCGGATGCTGGGGATATTAAGGTATACATAACCTTCGTCTTCGTTTGATAGTAGGGTAGATATAACTTCCCGTCTTCGTTCGTCGTACCCTTATTGGAAAGTAAATTCCCGTATATCCGTATGAGGATAAAAGAGATGGATATACATTCCAGGGGAGATGAGACCTTATGAAGATGGATTCGTCCTACTGAGGGTTTGTAACTGTCTTGTAAAGGTGAACCGGCGAAGCTTCGTTGAAATCCTTTCCTCATTCGTCCTTAGTAAATACTATTACTGCATTTTCATGCATTTCTGGTAAACATCAATCATATTAAGCATTCATGCATTTTTGGTAAACATTAATCATATTCAAAAGCATATATACATTCAAACACAATCAATGGACGTTTCGCTTATGTAAATAGGGTAAAAGTAAATCTGGATTCAAAAGATGGAATTTATTTATAAAAAGTGACCCATACACGGGTAAGTTTGTACAAGGAGACATAAACCCTAGTAAGAGGATTTTGTCATAAAGTTTTTACAAAACAAAGAGAGTCAGCTATGTGGGAAACAATCCTATTGAGTTTCAATTCTACTATTGCCATTATCTTCAAGTATCTCATCTTCTGCTGTTGAGACGAAAACGATTGGATTGAGCTTTATCTGTTCGAGCTTGAATAAGTAGTACAACTGGTTGCAGTTTCATGGGTGATCTAAACGAGACATAGTCATACGCTTTAATCCCTAACTTTTGCCTGGATTGCCCTTTCAGGTTTTCAATCCACCGGGATACCCTTTTTTGCCCAAGCCGCCTTTTCAGGTTTTCGACTTGCCGGGTGTACATCTTTTTATATATATCCCTAATTTTTGTCCAAACCCTTTTGGTTTGCCGGGATGCCCTTATTTTTGCCTAGGCCTGTCAACCTAGCGGGTCTCTTTTTATGCGTAGTATTTTTTAACTATGTCTGCGTTTACAGGCTGTGGGAAGTCTTCACCATCCATTGTAGTCAGTATCATGGCACCTCCTGAGAACACCGTCTTGACTACAAATGGTCCTTCATATGTTGGAGTCCACTTGCCCCTAGGATCACCCTGTGGTAATATGATACGCTTGATTACCAAGTCACCGGCCTGATATACCTTTGGCTTAACCTTCTTGTTAAAAGCTTTGATCATTCGTTTTTGGTACATCTGGCCATGACAAACTGCTGCTAACCTCTTCTCATCAATCAAATTTAACTGGTCCAGTCGAGTCTGAATCCACTCATCTTCATCTAAGCCTGCATCCTTCATAATTCTTAAGGAGGGAATCTAAACTTCAATGGGTAGAACTGCTTCCATACCATAGACTAAGGAGAATGGGGTTGCCCCTGTTGAGGTACGTATTGTAGTACGATAACCATGAAGAGCAAATGGTAACATCTCATGCCAATCCTTGTAAGTAACAGTCATCTTCTGTACAATCTTCTTAATGTTCTTATTAGCAGCTTCAACTGCCCCATTCATCTTCGGACGATACGGAGAAGAGTTATGATGCTTAATCCTAAACTGCGTGCAGAGATCAGTAATCATAGTGTTGTTCAGATTAGAGCCATTGTCAATGATAATCCTTTCGGGGATGCCGTATCTACATATGAGATTATTCTTAATGAACCGAGCCACAACATTCTTGGTAACAGATGCAAATGAAGCTGCCTCCACCCACTTCGTGAAGTAATCAATAGCAACCAGGATGAAACGATGCCCATTAGAAGCAGTAGGCTTGATCTCACCAATCATATCAATGCCCCACATGGCAAAGGGCCAAGGAGCAGTCAACACATTCAAGGGAGATGGAGGCACATGAACTTTATCAGCATAGATTTGACATTTGTGACAAGTTCTGGAGTGTTGATAGCAATCAGCTTCCATGGTAGACCAATAGTAACCTGCTCTCAGTATCTTCTTTGCCATGGTATGACCACTAGAATGAGTGCCAAAAATTCCATCATGCATATCTTCCATAATCTCCGTTGCTTCCTTCTTATCCACACAACGAAGCATAGTTGAATCATGATTGCGCTTGTACAGAATCCCATTACTCAGAAAGAACTTAGCAGAAAACCTTCTCAGAAACTTCCTATCTTTGACAGATGCCCCATCAGGGAACTCCTGAGCTTCAAGATATCTTTTCACTTCATAGAACCAAGGCTTCTCTTCTGCCCCTTCAGTGTCAATCTCATTGCAGTATGCAGGTTTTTCAAATCTATCAATAGTAATCTTGGGAGCTTCATCATCCCAGCTGATCTCAAACATAGATGCCATAGTGGCCAATGCATCTGCCAACTGATTCTCTCTTCGTGGAATGTGCTCAAAGGTAATCTCTTTGAAATGTGGGATCAAAGACAACACGTGCTCTCTGTAAGGAATGAGGTTATCATGTTTGGTATCCCAATCTCCTTTAATCTGACTTACCACCAGGGCTGAATCTCCATACACATCAAGGAACTGAATCTTCATATCAATAGCAGCTTTAATACCCAGGATACATGCCTCATACTCAGCCATGTTATTGGTACAATGGAAACAAAGTCTGGCAGTAATCGGGGTATGACAACCTTCAGGGGAACTAATCACAACACCAACACCATTACCAAGTGCATTAGAGGCACCATCAAAAACCATAGTCCATCGGGATCCTTGTTCAGGTCCGTCATATTGTCCAGGTTCTTTGGTAATAATCATGATATCTTCATCAGGGAACTCAAAATTCATTGACTGGTAATCATCCACTGCTTGATGAGCCAAATGATCAGCAACAATACTTCCTTTAATGGCCTTCTGAGTAGTATACTGTATGTCATACTCTGTCAAGATCATTTGCCATCTTGCAATTCTTCCGGAGAGAGCAGGTTTCTCAAATATGTACTTGATTGGATCCATCTTTGAAATCAATAAGGTAGTATGGGTCAACATATACTGTCTTAGTCGGCGAGCAGCCCATGCCAAAGCGCAGCAAGTTTTCTCGAGCAGTGAGTATTTTGTTTCACAGTCGGTAAACTTTTTGCTAAGGTAGTATATTGCCTGCTCTTTTCGACCAGACTCGTCATGTTGCCCCAACACACACCCCATTGAGTTGTCTAACACTGTTAAGTACATAATCAAGGGTCTTCCATCAACTGGTGGCATCAAAATTGGTGGTTCTAGCAGGTATTTCTTGATTTCATCAAAGGCAGTCTGGCACTCATCATTCCATTCCATCACCTGATCTTTCTTCAACAACTTGAAAATTGGCTCACAGATGGTAGTTAATTGGGAAATAAACCTTGCGATGTAATTCAATCGTCCCAAGAAACCTCTAACCTCCTTCTCAGTACGGGGAGATGGCATTTCTCGTATAGCTTTTACTTTTGCAGGATCCACTTCAATACCTTTTCCACTGACAATGAAACCCAGGAGCTTTCCAGATCTAACTCCAAAAGTACACTTGTTTGGATTCAATCTCAACTTGTATTTCTTCAACCTCTCAAACAATTTATGTAAATGATCAAGATGTTGCTCTTCATTCTGAGATCTGGCTATCATATCATCCACATATACCTCTATCTCATGATGAATCATATCATGAAACAAAGCCACCATAGCACGCTGATATGTTGCCCCTGCATTCTTCAAACCAAATGGCATTACCTTATAGCAAAAGGTGCCCCATTGTGTCACAAATGTTGTCTTCTCCATATCTTCAGGTGCCATCTTGATTTGATTGTAACCAGAGAAACCATCCATAAAAGAGAATACCTTATGCTGAGCAGTGTTGTCTACCAAAATATCAATATGAGGAAGTGGAAAGTCATCTTTAGGGCTAGCCTTGTTTAAATCTCTGTAGTCCACACACATACGTACCTTACCATCTTTCTTAGGAACTGGTACCACATTTGCAACCCACTGAGGATAAGAAGTCACTGCTAAGAACCCTGCATTGAACTGTTTCATTACCTCTGCCTTGATCTTTTCTGACATTTCAGGACGCATACGACGAACCTTCTGCTTCTTTGGACGACAATCTTCTTTCACTGGCAAACGGTGAACCACAATGTCTGTATCCAACCCTGGCATATCTTCATAAGACCAAGCAAAGATCTCCACATAGTCACGTAACATCTGAATCAACCTGCTCTTGACACTGTCCTCTAAATCAGCCCCTATCTTGACCTCTTTTCTGTTTTCTTCAGTTCCCAGATTCACAACTTCGACTGGCTCTTCATGTGGCTATATAGCTTTCTCTTCTTGTTGTAACAACCTAGCAAGCTCTACAGGTATTTCACAATCGTCCTCATTTCCGTCTTCAGTTTGATAGATCGGATTCTCGAAATTATAATTGGCAATAGTAGAACTGTTATCAACAGGATCCAGAGTGGATGAGGATCTGCATTTTAGTGATGTGGGTGTGTGTAAGAACACATAGCTGATAAAACAAAAAGAAAAGAAAAGAAAGACAAGGAACACAATATTTACGAAAACGAAACGTCCACTGATTTTATTGAATGAAGTATGCAAATGAAATGACAGCCCGTAACAAGCACACCATTGTGCCCCGGGTAAGGCACATGGCTTGAAAGTTTTATTGTTTAAGAAATTACAAATTTAAAATATAACAACACAATAATAGTATTTACTCCTGACTAAAGGAGATAGGGATAACATCTTCAGCTTTCCAATTATTGAGTCCAGCACCCACAGTAGGAAAAATCCATGCATCCAAGTTGTAGTCTTCATCTTGATCTCCCACAGCATTAATCTGGTCCTTCACAACCCCTTGATTAGTGATACGGGCAGCACGAGCACGACGAACAGCCTTCTGGGACTCTGCAGTGAAACCCAAACCAAACTTGTCAGACTTGTAGGGAATATCAGGAAGCTGACCCCAAATAGTACAACCACCTTCATCCACCACAGCTCTAGCATCATTGAGGGAAGCCATTGCCATTGTTGGAGGCTTTCTGGTGACCACAGGAACTTTCTTCGCAACAGGAGGAGCTACATAATCATTAACAACCCAAGGAACCACTTCAAATGTCTGACACGGAGTCTCAATGTATTCACCTTCCATTTCCAGATACTTGAAAGTGTTTACATGGCTGACAAAGTATTCTTCTTCTCCATAGACAGTAACAACCTTCCCATCTACCGGATATCTCAACTTTTGGTGCAATGTAGAGGTTACAGCACCTGCCCCATGGATCCAAGGACGACCAAGCAGACAAGAGTACGAAGGACGAATATCCATCACAAAAAATGTAGCAGTAAACAACTGGGAGCCAACTTTGATTGGAAGATCAATTTCTCCATGCACTACTCTTCTAGAACCATCAAAAGCCTTTACCACAATGTTACTGGGCTTCAACACAGCATCTTCAGGACTCAGCTTGTTTAGGACTTCCTTGGGTAACACATTCAGAGAGGAACCATTATCTATCAGCACATGTGACAGGGTAGTGCCCCTGCATTCAATTGAAACATGCAAGGCCCTGTTATGATCCCTCTTGGCAGGGGTCAAATCAGCATCAGAGAATCCTAACCCATTGTCATAGGTCAGGTGGGCAACACAGTTCTCAAATTGGTCAACAGAAATTGCACTGGGTACATGAGCAGTCTTCAGAAACTTGATCAAGGACTTTGCATGAGCCTCAGAACATAATAACAAAGACAGCATAGAAATCTTCGAGGGAGTATGCCCCAACTGATCAACAATGTCATAATCACTCTTGCGAATGATTTTCAATACTTCCTTCACCTGCTTAGAGAGATCATCAGCAGCTGGCACATCAGTAGATACAGGCTCAATAACAGGACCCTTGCCCCGAGCATCAGTGGTGGAGGTAGCAGCAGGAGTAACTGCATTCTTGGAAGTATCTGGAGGAGAGAAGACTCTTCCACTACGAGTGATCTTTCTAGATCCAGCAATATTGTCAACATCAACAGGCACATCAGCTACAGGCTCTTGCTTAACGCCATGGATGTAAACATCAGACCCATAGTGCCAAGGCACAGCTTTATCAGATGTATATGGGATAGGACCAGGAGTAGTAATGACCACAGGAGCTACTCTGGCTTCAGCAACAACTTTCACAGGACCTTCAGCAGTAATCTTGATTGGACCCTGATGAGTGATTTTAATGGGACCCTTTGAAGTGATTCTTATTGGTACTTTGTCAACCATGTCAACCTCTTCAATCTTTCTACCCTGAGTCAGATGATCCACCATACTTTCTACAGACGACGGAGTCCTCTCAAACACTATAGTATATTTATCCATGAGACGTTGAATTCCATCTCTCAATATGAAGCAACTATCCGGCTTATAGGTGCAATACAAACAATCTTCATGACAACCTGGAAAGATCCCAGCTTGTACTAACCTCTTTTTGATAACAGACAGTGGTGTGGTCAACTCCATAACTGAATAGACATGTAGATCTTCCTCAATGGCATTGACAGTCTTCTCGTGATTTGGCATTGGAGCAGTAATCACATTTGGGGTACCCGGAGGGTCCAACTCAATTTCTCCAGCATCAATCATATCTTGAATTTTATTCTTCAAGATCCAGCAATTATTAGTATCATGTCCCTGACAATTTGAATGGTATGCACATCGTGCATTGGGATTGTACCTGGGAGAGGTAACATTAGGATTCTGAGGAGCCTCTTTCAAAGTAATAAGTTCAGCCTTCAACAAGTGTTGCAATGCCTGAGCCATTGACATGTTGATCTTCGTGAACTGTCTTCTAGCCCTCTGTTGGTTGCCCTGTGGCTGCTCTGTTGTTGCAGGAGTTGGATTTGAAATATGAACTGCACTAACAGACTGATGCCTTCTGTTACGATCAGGTTGACCATAAACAGCATTGGATTCTTTCTTCCCAGTGGGAGGCTTCATTGCAGCACCTGATGAGGAAGTACCCACTTGGATCTTACCATTCTTTATACCATTCTCTACTCGCTCTCCTGTCATGATCAACTCAGTGAAGCCAGATGATGAGCTTCCAATGAGATGACTGTAAAATGGACCATTCAGCGTACACATGAACATATCAACCAGCTCCCTATCAGTCAAAGGGGGTTGAACCCTTCCAGCTAAATCTCTCCACTTCTGAGCATACTCCTTAAAACTTTCTTTGGCACCCATAGACATGCTCTGAAGTTGCATGCGAGTGGGGGCTAAGTCAGCATTGTATTGATACTGCTTATAGAAAGCTTCAGCAAGATCATTCCAATCTCTGATGTTGACACTTTCCAACTGATAATACCACTCCAGCTGAGCTCCAGATAAGCTCTCTTGAAAGAAATGGATCCACAACTTTTTATCAGCAGTGTGGGGTTGAATTCTTCTGACATAGGACCTTAGATGCAACTTGGGACAAGAGACCCCATCATAAACAACAAATGTAGGAACCTTGAAACCAATGGGTATGACCACCCCAGATATCAAACTCAAATCCTCAAAATCCAGCCCAGATGACTTTTGCAACTCCATGGCATCCATCCTATCCACCAGCATCTTGAATTTGTCTTCATTAGGCTCATGGTAGTAATTAGCCTCAGAATCAGAGTCCCCCATTGTGTTGTGGAGACTACCTCCCTCTTGCTCAGATTCTTCAGATTCATAGTCTTCAGCTGGTTCTTTGGTCTTGGCAAGACCTTTGAACCTTCTTCCCATGTTGATCAAACAAGCAGACCTTCTAGCCTTCTTAGTCTTCTTGGCCAGCAGTGCCTTCAATTCATCTTGCCCCTTGGACAAGTTCAGGATCAGCTCTTGGAACTGTGCATTTTGTGCCTGGAGATCCTTAACTGATTTTTCAAGAGCCATTGCTGAAATAAACAGCTAGAAGATGAGAAACCTGTGCACAATTATAAACCTGTGATGCGATGAAATGATATGGGAATGCATATGCAATGTTTTCAAGGACCGCAGGATTTAAGTTTGCTTAGACAAACACGAAAGTAAACTTTTATTAGTAATAACTTTGTTTTGCCTTTTAGGCTTACAAAAAATGAAATGAAATAAGTACAAAAGATGGGGTTTTAAGTCTCCCATGGACGTTTCCTCTTTGTGTTGAGGTATGAGTTGAGATTCCGCTCTTCGTGAAGTTGCTTTGTTAGTTCTAGGATTCTTTCTTGGCTTGCTTTGTAATGAGCCTCGAAAGTATCCCTTTGCTCCTTCAGTTGGATCCATGATCTCTGCAAGTCTTCCTTATCAGTAGGCATGTCTGGGTGAAGAATGGTATAAGCTGTGTCTCCTTCAGCAACAGGTTCCATGGTAACTGGTAGGACGGCAGGATATGGCATCATGAGTGTCTGAGCACGAGATCGTACCCATCTGAGATAAGCCTCCATAGGAATAGTGTACTTAGGCTTCAGCGTCTTGCTGTCAATCCTGTTTACCTTTCCCCAAGCTCGTATGAATCTCTGACGGTAACCCTGAAGATCGTTGTCATAATCAAACACAATGCCTTGAATCAACATGTCATGTGGACCATCGCTCCGGGCGTAACCAAACTGTCGTAAAGCTAGAGAGGGGTTGTAAGTGATGCCTCCTCTTATGCCTAGAAGGGGCACATTAGGAAACTCCCCACAACGGTCAATGATGGTGACATTCTCCATAGATCTGGAGCACCAATGGATATCTGAGTGAGAAAGTGACATGATCCTCTTGGACCATCTGAACCCTTGCTCATTCTTCATTACTGAGCGAGGAAGGTGAGAAATAAACCACCTAGAAAGTAAAGGTATGCAACACATCAAAGTTCCTCTTGCCCTTGTAGTACGGGTGTGAAGAGAATGCAGGATGTCTCCAAGCAATGTAGGCACTGGATTGTGACTCAGGAAAATGTTGATGGCATGAACATCTATGAACTGATCTGGATTGGGGAACAATACTAAGCCATATATCAGCAAGGCTAAGATCTCCTCAAAAGCATCATAGCTCATGGCCTTCAAGAACATTTGAGCCTTATCCATTAGCACCTTGGCAAGAATACCCTTGACTCCACTTCTCGTTTCTAGAACAATGTCAGATTTCTTCAGATGTAGAGCTGCAGCAATAACCTCTGGTTTAAGCTCCTTCTCTAAGCCTGTGAATGGTCTTTGATCAAGAACAGGTATACCCAGAAGTTTGGAGAACTCCTCCATGGTAGGAACCAGCTGATAGTCAGGGAATGTAAAGCAGTGGTGTTTAGGGTCAAAGAACTGAAACAGGACACTCATCATGTCTTCATTGAACCCTGAAGTGACTAGATCCAATAGGTGACCATGTCTCTTGATGAACTGGGAGTGATCAGACACTTGAGAAACCAACTCTTTAAGCTTGGGAGGTATCCCCACAAAGTAGATCCTGATGGTGTTCCTACGAGTAGAAGCCATGACCTGCAACAAAGAACAAAGATAAATCCTTTGGTCCTTGAAATGGTTAGTGAAAATGTTATGCTTATGATGCATGATGATGTCATGATGTTATGTTCAATCACAAACATGTGGCACACACAAACAAGTCACACCATAGCCCTAGGTTTAAAGGCTTGCATGAGGTCCAAAGGTAAGTACCCTCCCCTGAAGTTGGTTGGTTCATCCTGTCCTACAAAAGTAACCGGGTGCTAAGGGATCTCAATATCATTGATCCTTCACAAGGGTGGTTGATCAGAAGGCAACTTACTTGCCAACCAAAACCCTCCAAGCTTAGGATCTCAATGAGCGTAGTATCGAGTGTCAACCAACTTCAGTCTGCACCAAAGCCAGTTACCTCACTACTTTCTAAAGGCCAAGATGGGATAACTAGGGTTCTAAAAGTTAGTTAGTGCATTGACAACATATGGCAGCCTCATATTATCCTCAACTTGACTTAAGGAACATAAGCACCAACCAAGAAGTCGCACTAACTATGGCCACCAGATCAACCGTATCGATATACGTCGTACAGTTTCCTTGGTCTATTGCCATTTACCTAAGGTACACTAGATCCGGGTTAGGACCTTTCACACATAAGAGCACCCCAACAAGATAATATAAAGCAAACAAGGCAAACAATCTAAAGTGATCTTAATTCCTAAGGGTACCCCTCTTAAATTAAATCCCCAGCAGAGTCGCCAGTTCTGTAACACGGTGGGAGAACTGACTTTAGTTATGTTGCGGATAGCAAGAGTCGCCACCGACTTTTATTTTATCCAAAAGGAAAGGGTATAAAAGAACAGGAAAGACCTTAAGAGATATTTTTTTTTGGGTCCGGGGGGTAGGTTATGTAAAGGGAAGGTGTTAGCACCCTTTACATCCATGGTTATCCATGGGCTCTTAGTTACTTAGCTCACTTTTGAATTGTTTTTGAGAGTGTAGTGTGTGAACAGAAAAATTTTCATAATAGTTGATAATGATCCATGTACGGATGCGTAAAAACTTGTTTTTGAAAATTTGTTTGAAATTGTGAAGAGTTTGAAAAGTTTCTGAAGTGAGCAAGTACATAAGAGGAACCTACCCTAAAGTTTTAAGTCTTTCTTGTTCTTTATCCTTTAATTGGTAAGACTATCCCTACTATTAAGGAGTAGGTAGTCATTACCTTGGATGTAAGGGACATGTGAGGGACATCTGGTTATGAAGGCAACTGTGGGGTGTATTAAGCATACTGGAGGGACTATCATCATTATTCGAAAAGGGACTTGATCTTTAAAGGCAACCATGTGGGACTTGATGATTTTTCTTTTAAGGGACTTGCTTTATACACCCTACTTGACCTTATTATTAAGCAACATTGAGGGATAACCTTAGGAATGTGAGATGGCGATTAGAAATCGACTTACGTGTGTGAGTGTTCAATATTATTTATCTTATAATTAAAGTGATCTAATTTTATTTTTAAATTGAATACATGTTTACACTCCCTAAATTACTAACCATGGTATAAAAATTAAATATTTAAATATTTACAAAATTACACCAAGAAGCAATTACATAATAATTATAATAAGCAAATTAAAATAAATAGCAAAAATAAATAATAAGCAAAATATAAATAAATAAACAAAGATAATAAATAAACAATAAATAAATAAATAGGGGTTAATGATAAATATAATTAAAAAAATAAGGTTAGTAAAAATATTAAAAATAAATAAAGTTAGTGAAATAATAATAGTAATAAAATATATAAGATTAGTGGAGCAAAAATAAATAATAACATGATTAGTAACAATAATTAAATAAATAAAATTAACCAAAATAAAAATAAAAGATTAACAATTTTTTAATGTAGGCAATTATATTTACAAATTATTTTAAACATATACAAAATATAATTATTGTAAGTTAAATTGTTTCTAAACATATATTAAAAGAAAAATAATTTGGATTATAAATATATTTACAAATAAGTTATAATTATTTTTAAATAAACATGTACAATAATAATTACATCACAAATTAGAAAATAAACAATTAGGTTTTAATAGGTATTTAGAAAATAAATTAGGGTTTTGTTAGAAAAATATTTTTAGGGTTTAATTTATAATATACATATATTTATAATTTAATCACAAGATAAAGAAAATAATTTAAGAACATTTATATATTTTAGAATTTGGAAAAAAATTTAAACATGCTTCATTGTTTTTTAATTATTTAGAAAAAAAACATATATACAAAACTATATTTAATTTAATTAATAGAATAATCAAAATAAAAGAAAAAAAAATATGGAAAAAACTTACCTGACTGGGATTTGAACCCAGGTCAGTGTGTTTGCCAGCAAGAAGAACCACCATCAAGCCACTATGCATGCAGGCAACAAGTGAGAGTGTGAAATTTGTTTTGTGCTTCATCTAGAAAATCCAGAAAAAATAAAGAAAGCAAAAAGGCCTGGGGTGGTGTTGAACCCAGGACCTTTGAACACAAGCAAACACGCATAACCGCCTGGCTGGAAGAGCCCATCTGCTAATGGAGTGGTAACAATACATAATATATTAAGTCTTCTTATTATCCTGAAAAAAATAACAAAATAATGATACAAGGCAGGATTCGAACCCCGGCCCTATAGTCAAACATGCGCATGGCTTTCCACTGGACCACACAGTCTGTGGTGATAAACAAACAGCAAACAATCCATCAAATATAATGCTAAATATTTGAATTTAAACACGCGCGGGAATTGATCTTCTTCTTCCTTGAGACTGGCCAAATTACCTGCGAAATTTGCTATGAGCATACCTGCGAATTTTCATACGCACACAACCTGCGTTTTTCAAACTACTATCAAACAGCATCTTTTTGCCAAATCAAAGACATCTTTGATCCTCTTACAACCTATACAATTCAATTATGTCCAGAGAATGCATTTAAATTGGGTGAATCGAATAACCCCATTTTTGAACTCTAAACCCTAACTATGGCCGTTTGTCCATTAAGTCACGAAACTTCAAGTTTCTTGTCCAGAATCGATCCTTGGAACCTCACAAACACAAAAACTCAAACAAAATCCATTAACAATGCACAAATAAACAGAATCGAAAAATTGAAATATCATGAATAATTTAAATCGGATTATGCCAATGGGAGAGTTCTTGATGCAAATGAGTATTGGTTTAGCTTCAACAATGTCCAAAGAACACCTCTATGTTCTTACTTTACCTTCAAAGGCCCTGGATTGAAGAATCCGAATGTGAGTTTTGGATGGTTTTTTGAGCAATGTGAACTTACACTTAGAGGCAGCAACATCGTGTATGGATGTTTTCATTATGTTTAGTACTTATAGGAGACTCAATTAGGTCAAAAAAATTGATTGATTATGTGCAAGATTTGATTTAAAAAGATTGAGATTGATCATGCTTTGAAAGTTCAATATTCTTGCATCAATGCTTTCTATTTCAAGCCATGCCATATAATTCTTATATCAACTTATTCCATACTGACTTTATGATCTTCTAGAACCAATAATAACATCAAATCTTCATATTTAATATTTTATTTAAATTTAAAATGATTTTAAGTATAAAAAATCATAATAAATAAATTAAATAAAATAAAAATTATGAAAATAATATGGAAATTTCGTGCATGATGTTGTGATATGGGTTGGGTCATAATTTGGCCAGCCCATTTGGAAAGAATTGCTTTTGGACCTCCATTTTCATTATAAACCATCACAAAAATTCCCAACTTTGCAAGGGCATATCTCCCTCAATTTTAAGGGTATGAGGGTATTCTTGGACATTTTGGAAAGCTTGAAGAGTCCTCTAAACAACCCCATTGGTTTCAGGTCCATATCATTTACCAATCTCAAGTTATGCCCTTTTGAAGTTGTTGACTTTTTGTTGACTTTTGAAATGACCTATAATGTCTTAGCTCATATCTTCCAAATGAAGCATTTTTGGGCTTAACTTGCAAGATCAAAGTTGTAGAGAATTCAATTTCCTTCAAAATGAGCTTTTAGTGGAGCCTTGGTGATGAAGTATGTGAAAGTTATGGCTGGTCAAAATTCAGTTGACTTTTACTGAGGAAACCCTAATTTAGAAACTCCTGATTCTTGATGATCTGGAATCTCCTTGATGAATCATGATCAACCCTTGATCAAATGATGAATTTTACTTCATATACTTGATATTGGCAAAAAATCATGAAGTTTGACTTTGGTTTGACCACAGTTGACCTCAGTTTGACTTTTTAACTGCATTGACTGGTTTTGACTTATCTGATCATCTGACTGAGCAAACTTTTGAGAAAAGTCTTGAAACTTGTCATGGGGATTCTTATATACATATAAGATGTTATGAAGCTCACTTTAGGTATTGGAAGTCCATTTAGCCTGATTAAAGTCAAAACCCTAGTTTTGGATGCACTGCTTAGGAGGTGCATTGTCTGAGGGGGTTGTCAACTCTTTTGACCAATTGTGAACTTTGTGAACCTTGTGAACCATCATAAAATGTTTTGTAAACCTCATGGGAGGTATTGTGAAGCTTGTGAACCTTGTGAACCTCATAAAGTGACTTTGTAGACCTCATGAACCTTAGGAAAGCTTTGTAATCATTGTGAATCTTGTGAACCTTGTGAACCTTCATAAAGTAACTTGTAGACTTCATGAACCTCATGAAAGGTCTTGAAAGCATTGGGAAACTTGTGAACCTTGTGAACCTTCATAAAGTGACTTGTAGACTTCATGAACCTCATGAAAGGTCTTGTAAACATTGGGAAACTTGTGAACCTTGTGAACCTTCATAAAGTGACTTGTAGACTTCATGAACCTCATGAAAGGTTTTGTAAGCATTGTGAATCTTTTGAACCATCATAAAATGTCTTGTGAACCTCATGGGAGGTATTGAAAGCATTGTGGAACTTGTGAACCTTGTGAACCTTCATAAAGTAACTTGTAGACTTCATGAACCTCATTAAAGGTTATATAAGCATTGAGAAGCTTGTGAACCTTGTGAAACTTCTTAGTACACAAAGTCTTGTATTGTGAGGGCAAATTTTGGGGTGCAACAGTGACAAATTCTGGAGTGTTGATAGCAATCAGCTTCCATGGTAGACCAATAGTAACCTGCTCTCAATATCTTCTTTGCCATAGTATGACCACTATAATGAGTGCCAAAGATTCCATCATGCATATCTTCCATAATCTCAGTTGCTTCTTTCTTATCCACACAACGAAGCAAAGTTGAATCATGATTGCGCTTATACAAAATGCCATTACTCAAAAAGAACTTAGCAGAAAACCTTCTCAGAAACTTCCTATCTTTGACAGATGCCCCTTCAGGGAACTCCTGAGCTTCAAGATATCTTTTTACTTCATAGAACCAAGGTTTCTCCTCTGCTTCTTCAGTGTCAATCTCATTGCAGTATGCAGGCTTCTCAAATCTATCAATGGTAATCTTAGGAGCTTCATCATCCCAGTTGATCTCAAACATGGATGCCATGGTGGCTAAAGCATCTGCCAACTGATTCTCTCTTCGTGGAATATGTCCAAAGGTAATCTCTTTGAAATGTGGGATCAAAGACAACACATGCTCTCTGTAAGGAATGAGGTTATCATGCTTAGTATCCCAATCTCCTTTAATTTGACTTACTACCAGGGTTGAATCTCCATATACGTCAAGGAACTGAATCTTCATATCAATAGAAGCTTTAATACCCAAGATACATGCCTCATACTCATCCATGTTGTTAGTACAATAGAAACAAAGTCTGGCAGTAATCGGGGTATGACAACCTTCAGGGGAACTAATCACAACACCAACACCATTACCAAGTGCATTGGAGGCACCATCAAAAACCATAGTCCATCGGGATCCTTGTTCAGGTCCGTCATATTGTCCAGGTTCTTTGGTAATAATCATATTATCTTCATCAGGGAACTCAAAACTCATTGACTGATAATCATCCACTGCTTGATGAGCTAAATGATCAGCCACAACACTTCCTTTAATGGCCTTCTGAGTAGTGTACTGTATATCATATTCTGTCAAGATCATTTGCCATCTTGCAATTCTTCCGGAGAGAGCAGGTTTCTCAAATATGTACTTGATTGGATCCATCTTTGAGATCAACAAGGTAGTATGAGTCAACATATACTGTCTTAGTCGGCGAGCAGCCCATGCCAAAGCGCAGCAAGTTTTCTCGAGCAGTGAGTATCTTGTTTCACAGTCGGTAAACTTTTTGCTAAGGTAGTATATTGCCTGCTCTTTTCGACCAAACTCGTCATGTTGCCACAACACACACCCCATTGAGTTGTCTAACACTGTTAAGTACATAATCAAGGGTCTTCCATCAACTGGTGGCATCAAAATTGGTGGTTCTAGCAGATATCTCTTGATTTCATCAAAGGCAGTCTGGCACTCATCATTCCACTCCATCACCTGATCTTTCTTCAACAATTTGAAGATTGGCTCACAGATGGCAGTTAATTGGGAAATAAATCTTGCAATGTAATTCAATCGTCCGAAAAAACCTCTAACCTCCTTCTCAGTACGGGGAGCTGGCATCTCTCGTATAGCTTTCACTTTTGCAGGATCCACTTCAATACCTTTTCCACTGACAATGAAACCCAGGAGCTTTCCAGATCTAACTCCAAAAGTACATTTGTTTGGGTTCAATCTCAACTTGTATTTCTTCAACCTCTCAAACAACTTATGCAGATGATCAAGATGTTGTTCTTCATTCTGGGACCTGGCTATCATATCATCCACATATACCTCTATCTCATGATGAATCATATCATGAAACAAAGCCACCATAGCACGCTGATATGTTGCCCCTGCATTCTTCAAACCAAATGGCATCACCTTATAGCAAAAGGTGCCCCACTGTGTCACAAAGGTTGTCTTCTCCATATCTTCAGGTACCATCTTGATCTGATTGTAACCAGAGAAACCATCCATAAAAGAGAATACCTTATGCTGAGCAGTGTTGTCTACCAGAACATCAATATGAGGAAGTGGGAAGTCATCTTTGGGGCTAGCCTTGTTCAAATCTCTGTAGTCTACACACATACGTACCTTACTATCTTTCTTAGGAACCGGTACCACATTTGCGA
Source organism: Lathyrus aphaca (assembly GCA_963966055.1). Classification (NCBI taxonomy): domain Eukaryota; kingdom Viridiplantae; phylum Streptophyta; class Magnoliopsida; order Fabales; family Fabaceae; genus Lathyrus; species Lathyrus aphaca. The sequence goes on along the minus strand of OZ014519.1, from coordinate 39,855,890 downwards.
CCCACTGAGGATAAGAAGTTACTGCTAAGAACACTGCATCAAACTGTTTCATTACCTCTGCTTTGATCTTTTCTGACATCTCGGGACGCATACGACGAACCTTCTGTTTCTTTGGACGACAATCTTCTTTTACAGGTAGACGGTGAACCACAATGTTTGTATCTAACCCTGGCATATCTTCATAAGACCAAGCAAAGATCTCCACATAGTCACGTAACATCTGAATCAACCTGCTCTTGACACTGTCCTCTAAATCAGCCCCTATCTTGACTTCTTTCCTGTTTTCTTCAGTTCCCAGATTCACAACTTTGACTGGCTCTTCATGTGGCTGTATAGCTTTCTCTTCTTGTTGTAACAACCTAGCAAGCTCTACAGGTACTTCACAATCGTCCTCATTTTCGTCTTTAGTCTGATAGATCGGATTCTCGAAATTATAATTGGCAATAGTAGAACTGTTATCAACAGGATCCAGAGTGGATGAGGATCTGCATTTTAGTGATGTGGGTGTGTGTAAGAACACATAGCTGATAAAACAAAAAGAAAAGAAAAGAAAGACAAGGAACACAATATTTACGAAAACGAAACGTCCACTGATTTTATTGAATGAAGTATGCAAATGAAATGACAGCCCGTAACAAGCACACCATTGTGCCCCGGGTAATGCACAAGGCTTGAGAGTTTTAATTGTTCAGAAATTACAAACTTAAAAGCAACAATACAGTAATAGTATTTACTCCTGACTAAAGGAGATGGGGATAACATCTTCAGCTTTCCAATTATTGAGTCCAGCACCCACAGTAGGAAAAATCCAAGCATCCAAGTTGTAGTATTCATCATAATCTCCCACAGCATTGATTTGGTCTTTCATAACCCCTTGATTGGTGATACGAACAGCACGAGCACGACGAACAGCCTTCTGGGACTCTGCAGTAAAACCCAAACCAAACTTGTCAGACTTGTATGGAATATCAGGAAGCTGACCCCAAATAGTACAACCACCTTCATCCACCACAGCTCTAGCATCATTGAGGGAGGCCATTGCCATTGTTGGAGGTTTTCTGGTTACCACGGGAACTTTCTTTGCAATAGGAGGAGCTACATAATCATTAACAACCCAAGGAACCACTTCAAACGTTTGACACGGAGTCTCTATGTATTCACCTTCCATTTCCAGATACTTGAAGGTATTCACATGGCTGACAAAGTATTCTTCTTCCCCATAGACAGTAACAACCCTTCCTTCTACCGGATATCTCAACTTCTGATGTAATGTGGAGGTTACAGCACCTGCCCCATGGATCCAGGGACGACCAAGGAGACAAGAGTATGAAGGACGAATATCCATCACAAAAAATGTAGCAGTAAACACCTGGGAGCCAACTTTGATTGGAAGATCAATTTCCCCATGTACTACTCTTCTAGAACCGTCAAAAGCCTTCACCACAATATTGTTGGGCTTCAGCACAGCATCTTCAGGACTCAGCTTATTCAGGACTTCCTTGGGCAACACATTCAAAGAGGAACCATTGTCTATCAGTACATGTGACAGGGTAGTGCCCCTGCATTCAATTGAAATATGCAAGGCCCTGTTATGATCCCTCTTGGCAGGGGTCAAATCAGCATCAGAAAATCCTAACCTGTTGTCATAGGTCAGGTGGGCAACACAATTCTCAAATTGATCCACAGAAATTGCACTGGGTACATGAGCAGTCTTTAGAAACTTGATCAAAGCTTTTGCATGAGCTTCAGAACATAACAACAAGGACAGTATAGAAATCTTAGAGGGAGTATGCCCCAATTGATCAACAATGTCATAATCACTCTTGCGAATGATTTTCAATACTTCTTCCATCTGCTTCGAGAGATCATCAGCAGCTGGCACATCAGTAGATACAGGTTCAATAACAGGGCCTTTGCCCCTAGCATCAGGGGTGGAAGTAGCAGCAGGAGTGACTGCATTCTTGGAAGTAACTGGAGGAGAGAAGACTCTTCCACTACGTGTGATCTTACTAGATCCAGCAATATTGTCAACATCAACGGGCACATCAGCTAAGGGCTCTTGCTTAACACCATGAATGTAAACATCAGATCCATAATGCCAAGGCACAGCTTTATCAGACGTATACAGGATAGGACCAGGAGTAGTAATGACCACAGGAGCAAATCTGGCTTCAGCAACAACTTTTACAGGACCTTCAGCAGTAATTTTGATTGGACCCTGATGAGTGATTTTAATAGGACCCTTTGAAGTGATTCTCACCGGTACTTTGTCAACCATGTCAACCTCTTCAGTCTTCTTACCTTGCGTAATATGATCTACCATACTTTCCACGGAAAATGGTCTTCTTTCGAACACTATGGTGTAATTATTCATGAGACGTTGAATTCCGTCCTTCAACCTCCAACACTTATCCGGATTATACTCACAATAAACACAATCTTCACGACAACCTGGAAAGAACCCAGCTTGCACTAACTTCTTTCTGATGACAGACAATGGTGTGGTCAATTCATCAACTGAATGGATATGTACATCCCCATCAATGGCATTGACAGTCTTCTCGTGATTTGGCATTGGAGCAGTAATCACATTTGGAGTACCCGGAGGATCAAACTCAATTTCTCCAGCATCAATCATATCTTGAATTTTGTTCTTCAAGACCCAGCAGTTATTAGTATCATGTCCCTGACAGTTTGAATGGTATGCACACCGTGCATTGGGATTGTACCTGGGAGAGGTAACATTAGGATTCTGAGGAGCCTCTTTCAGCGTAATAAGTTCAGCCTTCAACAAGTGTTGCAATGCCTGAGCCATTGACATGTTGATCTTTGTGAACTGCCTTCTAGCCCTCTGTTGGTTGCCCTGTGGCTGCTCTGTTGTTGCAGGAGTTGGATTTGAAATATGAACTGCACTAACAGACTGATGCCTTCTGTTACGATCAGGCTGACCATAAACAGCATTGGATTCTTTCTTCCCAGTGGGAGGCTTCTTTGCGGCACCTGATGAGGAAGTACCCACTTGGATCTTACCATTCTTTATACCATTTTCTACTCGCTCTCCTGTCATTATCAACTCAGTGAAACCAGATGATGAGCTTCTAATGAGATGACTGTAAAAAGGACCATTCAGCGTACACATGAACATATCAACCAATTCCCTGTCAGTTAAAGGGGGTTGAACTCTTCCAGCTAAATCTCTCCACTTCTGAGCATACTCTTTAAAACTTTCTTTGGCACCCATAGACATGCTCTGAAGCTGCATGCGAGTGGGGGCTAAGTCAGCATTGTATTGATACTGCTTATAGAAAGCTTCAGCAAGATCATTCCCCTCCCTGATGTTGACACTCTCCAACTGATAATACCACTCCAGCTGAGCTCCAGACAAGCTCTCTTGAAAAAAATGGATCCACAATTTCTTATCAGCAGTGTGAGGTTGAATTCTTCTGACATAAGACCTCAGATGCAGCTTGGGACAAGAGACCCCATCATAAACAACAAAGGTAGGAACCTTGAAACCAATAGGTATGACTACCCCAGATATCAGACTCAAATCTTCAAAATCCAGCCCAGATGACTTCTGCAACTCCATTGCATCCATCCTATCCACCAGCATCTTGAATTTGTCTTCATTAGGATCATGGTAGTAATTAGCCTCAGAAACAGAGTCCCCCAAAGTGTGGTGGAGACTGCCTCCCTCTTTTTCAGATTCCTCAGATTCATAGTCTTCAGCTGGTTCTTGGTCTTGGCAAGACCTTTGAACCTCCTTCCCATGTTGATCAAACCAGCTGACCTTCTAGTCTTCTTAGTCTTCTTGGCCAGCAGTGCCTTCAATTCATCCTGCCACTTGGACAGGTTCAAGATCAGCTCTTGGAACTGTGCATTTTGTGCCTGGAGATCCTTAACTGATTGTTCAAGAGCCATTGCTGAAATAAACAGCGAGAAGATGAGAAACCTGTGCACAAATTATAAACCTGTGATGCAATGAAATGATATGTGAATGCGTATGCAATGTTTTCAAGGACCGCAGGATTTAAATTTGCTTAAACAAACAAGAAGGTAAACTTTTATTAGTAATAAATTTGTTTTGCCTTTTTGGGCTTACAAACAATGAAATGAAATAAGTACAAAAGATGGGGTTTTAAGTCTCCCATGGACGTTTCCTCTCTGTGTTGAGGTATGAGTTGAGGTTCCGTTCCTCGTGAAGTTGCTTTGTTAGTTCCAGGATTCTTTCTTGGCTTGCTTTGTAATGAGCCTCGAAAGTATCCCTTTGCTCCTTCAGTTGGATCCATGATCTCTGCAAATCTTCCATATCAGTAGGCATGTCTGGGTGAAGGATGGTATAAGTTGTGTCTCCTTCAGCAACAGGTTCCATGGTAACTGGTAGGACGGCAGGATATGGCATCATGAGAGTCTGAGCACGAGATCGTACCCATCTGAGATAAGCCTCCATAGGAATAGTGTACTTAGGCTCCAGTGTCTTGCTGTCAACCCTGTTTACTTTTCCCCAAGCTCGTATGAATCTCTGACGGTAACCTTGAAGATCGTTGTCGTAATCAAACACAATGCCCTGAATCAACATGTCATGTGGACCATCACTCCGGGCGTAACCAAACTGTCGTAAAGCTAGAGAGGGGTTGTAGGTGATGCCTCCTCTTATGCCTAGAAGTGGCACATTAGGAAACTCCCCACAACGGTCAATGATGGTGACATTCTCCATAGATCTGGAGCACCAATGGATATCTGAGTGAGAAAGTGACATGATCCTTTTGGACCACCTGAACCCTTGCTCATTCTTCATTACTGAGCGAGGAAGGTGAGAAATAAACCACCTAGAAAGTAAAGGTATGCAGCACATCAAAGTTCCTCTTGCCCTTGTAGTACGAGTATGGAGAGAATGTAGGATGTCTCCAAGCAATGTAGGCACTGGATTGTGACTCAGGAATATATTGATGGCATGAACGTCTATGAACTGATCTGGATTGGGGAACAATACTAAGCCATATATCAGCAAGGCTAAGATCTCCTCAAAAGCATCATAGCTCATAGCTTTCAAGAACACCTGAGCTTTCTCTACCAACACCTTAGCAAGAATACCCTTGACTCCACTTCTCGTTTCTAGAACAATGTCAGACTTCTTCAGATGTAGAGCTGCAGCAATAACCTCTGGTTTAAGCTCCTTCTCCAAGCCTGTGAAGGGTCTTTGATCAAGAACAGGTATTCCCAGAAGTTTAGAGAACTCCTCCATGGTTGGAACCAGCTGATAGTCGGGGAATGTAAAGCAATGGTGCTTAGGGTCAAAGAACTGAAATAGCACACTCATCATGTCTTCATTGAACCCTGAAGTAACTAGATCCAGTAGCTGACCATGTCTCTTGATGAACTGGGAGTGATCAGACACTTGAGAAACCAACTCCTTAAGCTTAGGAGGTATGTCTACAAAGTTGATCCTGATGGTGTTTCTACGAGCAGAAGCCATGACCTGCAACAAAGAACAAAGATAAATCCTTTGGTCCTTGAAATGGTTAGTGAAAATGCTATGCTTATGATGCATGATGATTTCATGATGTTATGTTCAATCACAAACATGTGGCACACACAAACAAGTCACACCATAGCCCTAGGTTTGAAGGCTTGCATGAGGTTTTAAAGGTAAATACCCTCCCCTGAAGTTGGTTGGTTCATCCTGTCCTACAAAAGTAACCATGTTCTAAGGGATCTCAATATCATTGATCCTTCACAAGGGTGGTTGTTCAGTAGGCAACTTACTTGCCAACCAAAACCCCCCAAGTTTAAGATCTCAATGAGTGTAGTATCGAGTGTCAACCAACTTCAGTCTGCACCAAAGTCGGTTACCTCACTACTTTCTAAAGGCCAAGATGGGATAACTAGGGTTCTAAAAGTTAGTTAGTGCATTGACAACATATGGCAGCCTCATATTATCCTCAACTTGACTTAAGGAACATAAGCACCAACCAAGAAGTCACACTAACTATGGCCACCAGATCGACCGTATCGATATACGTCGTACAGTTTCCTTGGTCTATTGCCATTTACCTAAGGTACACTAGATCCGGGTTAGGACCTTTCACACATAAGATCCCAACAAGTAAAGTAAAGCAAACAAGGCAAACAATTTAAGTGATCTAATTCCTAAGGGTACCCCTCTTTAATATTAAGTCCCCAGCAGAGTCGTCAGTTCTGTAACACGGTGGGAGAACTGACTTTAGTTATGTTGCGGATAGCAAGAGTCGCCACCGACTTTTATTTTATCCAAAGGAAAGGCATAAAAGAACAGGAAAGACCTTTTTAAAAGTTTTTTGGGTCCGGGGGGTAGGTTATGTAAAGGGAAGGTGTTAGCACCCTTTACATCCATGGTTATCCATGGGCTCTTAGTTACTTAGCTCACTTTAGAATGTTTTTGAAATGTGAAGTGTGTGAATAAAAATTTTCATAAGAGTTTGATAATGATCCATGTACGGATGCGTAAAAAACTTGTGTTTGAAAATTGTTTGAAATTTGTGAAGTGTTTGAAAAAAGTTTTTGAATAGTGAGCAAGTAACTATGAGAAACCTACCCTAAAGTTTAAGTCTTTCTGTTCTTTATCCTTTAAATGGTAAGACTATCCCTATTATTAAGGAATAGGTAGTCATTACCTTGGATGTGAGGGACATGTGAAGGGACATCTGTTTAATGAAGGCAATTGTGGGGTGTATTAAGCATTTGGAGGGACTGTCATCATTATTCGAACGGGACAAGATCTTTTGTGAAGGCAACCATTTAAGGGACTTGATGACTTTTCTTTTAAGGGACTTGCTTTATACACCCCACTTGACCTTATGATTAGGCAACAGTGAGAGGTAACCCTAGAAAGTGAGATGGCGATTAAAAATCGACTTACGTGTGTGAGTGTTTAATTTAATTTATCTTTTAATTAAAATGATCTAAGTTCAATTTTTAAATAGAATACATGTTTACACTCCCTATTTTACTAACCATAGCAAGCAAATTAAATAATTTAAATATTTACAAAAATTTACACCAAGGAGCAATTACAATAATAATTAATAAGCAATTAAAAATAAATAGCAAAAATAAATATAGATGCAAAATATAAATAATAAGCAAAAATAAATAAATAGGCAATAATATAATATAATAAGGGTTAGTAATAATAATAATAAAAAATAAATAAGGTTAGTGAAATAATAATAATAAGCATAATTAAAAAATAAATGGATTAGTAATAATATGGTTAGTAATAATAACAATAATTAAAATAAATGGAATTAGCAAAAATATTAATAAACAAAAGATTAGATTTTTAATATAGACAATTAAGAGGAAATATGAACAATTAAATAATTATTATAACATTTTAATTTATGTACAAATTATTAAATTATTTTTAAACATATTATAATTATAAAATAAAATTATCATAGGTTCAATTATTTCTAAAACACATATTAAAAATTATTTATATATAATTTAGATTACAAACAAATTATGAAAATATTTACATATTATATAAAGAAAATAGGTTATAATTATATTTACAAAAATTAATTATGTTAAATAAATATGTACATAATAATTATATTTATAAAATTTAATTATACTAAATATTATATTTACAAAAAATAAAATTAGGTTTTTAATAATTGTTTAGAGAAAAATAAATTAGGGTTTTATAAAGTTAGGGTTTGCTTAGAAAAATATTTAAGGGTTTAATTTATAATAACAATTCAATTAGTTAAATAATACATATATACATTTTATAATTTAAATAAATATATAATAATAAAAAATTAACTTTTGGAATTTTAGAAAACATATATATTTTATAATTTAGAAAATATAATATTTGCATTTTATAATTTAGAAACATATTTTAATATAGAAAATAGGAAATATAATAAAAGAAAATAAGAAAATCAAAAAAACTGGACCTGGGATTTGAACCCAGGTCCCTAACCTGAATATTGGAGAGGCTTGCCAACTGGGCTGCGTGCTGCTGATGCAAAGAGAATGAACACCTTTTGGTTTTGTTCTTTAAGTCTGGAAAATTAGAAAAATAATGAAGAAGCAAAAAGGCCTGGGGGAGGATTGAACCCAGGACCTCTTGAACAAGCACATACACGCATAACCATCCCAGTTAGGTGAGCCAATCTGTTAGAATATCAACTACAATACATAATATATAATAAAGGCTTAATATTTGGAAAAAACAAACAAAAAGAGCTGGAGCCAGGGTTCGAACCCTTGCCCTTTACCCCATACGCGTGTGTGTCCACCAACTGAGCTGCGCAACCATTGTGAAATAAAACCATAACCAATTCAAAAAATATTATACATAATATTCAAATTCTGAAAACGCGCCAAAACGTCTTCATCTTCAACCTCTAATTCGCAGGATTTCCTGCGAATTTTCCTGGGAAAATTCCTACAAATTTTCTTGCGTTTTCCACCTGCGAATCATGTACCTCATCATACGAGTAAAATTTCATCAAATTGAACCTGCAAACATGATCTATACAACAATTACAGTCCAAATATGAGGTCATTATCCATTTATATTAGGTATTCCATGAATCCCCAATTTTGAAGCTCTAACCCTAACAATGGCCGATTCTGATTCAAGCCATGGAACTTTGGTTTAATTGTCCAGAAACGATCTATACAACATCACAAACATTATTAACCAAACAAAATTCATGGAAAAGCAACAAATTAGTGAAATCGAAAAAATTATTTTCAAGAACAAAGTGGATTCGGGTTGAGCAATATAGCATGATTTTGATGCATATGAGTGATGATAATGCTTCAATAAGGCCCAAGGAACATTGCTGTGTTCTTATTTTACCTTCAAAGGTCTTGAATCAAAGAATCCGAATGTGAGTTTTGGCTTGAATTTTTGAAGTATGAAACTTACCTTTGAGGCTGTGGAATCCGTGAATTCATGTTAGGGTTGTGTTTAGTACTTATAGGAGATTGAATTAGGTCAATAAAATTGAATGGTTGTGTGAAGAATTTGATATGAAAAGATCCACAATGATCATGCCTTAAAAATAAAATATTCATGTGTGAATGCTTGCTATTTTTGGCCAAACCTCATGATTTCTTTCCTCTTCAATTCAAATCAATATTTAAGACTTTCTAGAAGCTTGATCCAAATCAAATCTTTTATTTTCATATTTTATTTTTATTTAAAATGATTTTTAATGAATTAAATCAAAATAAATAAAAATAAAAATAATAAAAATCTGATTTTCAATGGTTTGGGTCGTGCATGAAGTTGTTGTATGGATTGGGTCATCATTTGGCAAGCCCATTTGGAAGAAATTGGTTTTAGACCTCCATTTTCATCATAAACCAACCCAAAATTTCCCAACATTGCAAGGGCATATATCCTTCAATTTTAATGGTATGAGGGTGTTCTTGGACATTTTGGAAAGCTTGAAGAGTCCTCTAAACAACCCCACTGGTTTCATGTCCATATCATTTACCAATCTCAAGTTATGCCCTTTTGAAGTTGTTGACTTTTTGTTGACTTTCAAAAGGACCTATAATGTCTTAGCTCATACCTTCCAAATGAAGCATTTTTGGGCTTGGCTTGTGAGACAAAAAGTTGTAGAGAATTCAATTTCCTTCAAAATGAGCTTTGAGTGGAGACTTGGTGATGAAGTATGTGAAAGTTATGGCTGGTCAAAGTTCATTTAGCCTGATTAAAGTCAAAACCCTAGTTTTGGATGCACTGCTTAGGAGGTGCATTGTCTGAGGGAATTGTCAACTCTTCTGACCAATTGTGAACTTTGTGAACCTTGTGAACCATCATAAAATGTCTTGTGAACCTCATGGGAAGCATTGTGAACCTTGTGAACCTTGTGAACCTCATAAAGTGACTTGTAGACCTCATGAACCTCAGGAAGGTGTTGTAAGCATTGTGAAACTTGTGAACCTTGTGAACCTTCATGAAGTGACTTGTAGACTTCATGAACCTCATGAAAGGTCTTGTAAGTGTTGTGAAACTTGTGAACCTTGTGAACCTTCATGAAGTGACTTGTAGACTTCATGAACCTCATGAAAGGTATTGAAAGCATTGGGAAGCTTGTGAACCTTCATGAAGTGACTTGTAGACTTCATGAACCTCATGAAAGGTATTGAAAGCATTGTGAATCTTGTGAACCTTCTTAGCACACAAAGTCTTGTATTGTGAGGGCAAATTTTGGGGTGCAACAATAGTCACGTAACATCTGAATCAATCTGCTCTTGACACTATCCTCTAAATCAGCACCTATCTTGACTTCTTTCCTGTTTTCTTCAGTTCCCAAATTCACAACTTCGACTGGCTCTTCATGTGGTTGTATAGATTTCTCTTCTTGTTGTAACAACCTAGCAAGCTCTACAGGTACTTCACAATCGTCCTCATTTCCGTCTTCAGTTTGATAGATCGGATTCTCGAAATTATAATTGGCAATAGTAGAATTGTTATCAACAGGATCCAGATTGGATGAGGATCTGCATTTTAGTGATGTGGGTGTGTGTAAGAACACATAGCTAATAAAACAAAAATAAAAGAAAAGAAAGACAAGGAACACAATATTTACGAAAATGAAACGTCCACTGATTTTTATTGAATGAAGTATGCAAATGAAATGACAGCCCGTAACAAGCACACCATTGTGCCCCAGGTAAGGCACAAGGCTTAAGAGTTCAATTGTTCAAGAAATTACAAACTTAAAAGCAACAACACAGTAATAGTATTTACTCCTGACTAAAGGAGATAGGGATAACATCTTCAGCTTTCCAATTATTGAGTCCAGCACCCACAGTAGGAAAAATCCAAGCATCCAGGTTGTAGTCTTCATCATAGTCTCCTACAGCATTGATCTGATCTTTCATAACCCCTTGATTGGTGATACGAACAGCATGAGTACGACGAACAGCCTTCTAGGACTCTGCAGTGAAACCCAAACCAAACTTGTCAGACTTGTATGGGATATCAGGAAGCTGATCCCAAATATTACAACCACCTTCATCCACCACAGCTCTAGCATCGTTGAGGGAGGCCATTGCCATTGTTGGAGGTACTCTGGTGACCACAGGAACTTTCTTGGCAACCGGAGGAGCTACATAATCATTAACAATCCAAGGAACCACTTCAAATGTCTGGCACGGAGTTTCAACATATTCACCTTCCATTTCCAGATACTTGAAGGTATTCACATGACTGACAAAATATTCTTCTTCTCCATAGACAGTAACAACCTTTCCTTCCACCGAATATCTTAGCTTCTGATGTAATGTAGAGGTTACAGCACCTGCCCCATGGATCCAGGGACGACCAAGCAGACAAGAGTACGAAGGACGAATATCCATCACATAAAATGTAGCAGTAAAAATCTGAGACCCAACTTTGATGGGCAAGTCAATATCTCCATGCACCACTCTTCTCGAACCATCAAAAGCCTTCACCACAATACTACTGGGCTTCAGCACAGCATCTTCGGGACTCAGCTTATTCAGGACTTCCTTGGGCAACACATTCAGAGAGGAACCATTGTCTATCAGTACATGTGACAGGGTAGTGCCCCTGCATTCAATTGAGATATGCAGAGCCCTGTTATGATCCCTCCTGGCAGGGGTCAAATCAGCATCAGAAAATCCTAACCCATTATCATAGGTCAGGTGGGCAACACATTTCTCAAACTGGTCAACAGAAATTGCATTGGGTACATGAGCAGTTTTCAGAAACTTAATCAAAGCCTTGGCATGAGCCTCAGAACATAATAATAAGGACAACATAGAAATCTTTGAGGGAGTATGCCCCAACTGATCAACAATGTCATAATCACTCTTGCGAATGATTTTCAATACTTCTTCCATCTGCTTAGAGAGATCATCAGCAGCTGGCACATCAGTAGATACTGGTTCAATGACAGGACCTTTGCCCCGAGCATCAGTGGTGGAAGTAGCAGCAGGAGTAATTGTATTCTTGGAAGTCACTGGAGGAGAGAAGACTCTTCCACTACGTGTGATCTTACTAGATCCAGCAATATTATCAACATCAATAGGCACATCAGCTAAGGGTTCCTGCTTAACACCATGGATATAAACATCGGACCCATAATGCCAAAGCACAGCTTTATCATACGTATACGGAATAGGACCAGGAGTGGTAATGACCATAGGAGCCACTCTGGCTTCAGCAACAACTTTCACAGGACCTTCAGCAGTAATCTTGATTGGACCCTGATGGGTGATTTTAATAGGTCCCTTTGAAGTGATCCTTACCGGTACTTTATCAACCATGTCAACCTCTTCAGTCTTCTTACCTTTAGTAATATGCTCCACCATACTCTCCATAGAAGGTGGTCTCCTTTCATACACTATGGTGTAATTATTCATGAGACGTTGAATTCCGTCCTTCAACCTCCAACAACTATCTGGATTATACTCACAATAAACACAATCTTCACGACAACCCGGAAAGAACCCAGCTTGTACTTACTTCTTCCTGATGACAGACAATGGTATGGTCAACTCTGCAACTGAATAGATATGTAAATCTTCATCAATGGCATTGACAGTCTTCTCGTGATTTGGCATTGGAGCAGTAATCACATTTGGAGTACCCGGAGGATCAAACTCAATCTCTCCAGCCTCAATCATATCTTGAATTTTATTCTTCAAGACCCAGCAGTTATTAGTATCATGTCCCTGACAGTTTGAATGATATGCACATCGTGCATTGGGATTGTACCTGGGAGAGGTAACATTAGGATTTTGAGGAGTCTCTTTCAGAGTAATAAGTTCAGCCTTCAACAAGTGTTGCAATGCCTGAGCCATTGACATGTTGATCTTTGTGAACTGCCTTCTAGCCCTCTGTTGGTTTCCCTGTGGCTGTTCTGTGGTTGCAGGAGTTGGATTTGAAATATGAACTGCACTCACAGACTGATGCCTCTTATTACGATCAGGTTGACCATAAACAGCATTGGATTCTTTCTTCCCAGTGGGAGGCTTCTTTGCAGTACCTGATGAAGAAGTACCCACCTGAATCTTGCCACTCTTTATACCATTTTCCACGCGCTCTCCTGTCATTATCAACTCAGTGAAGCCAGATGATGAGCTTCCAATGAGATGACTGTAAAAAGGACCATTCAGCGTACACATGAACATATCAACCAACTCCCTGTCAGTTAAAGGGGGTTGTACTCTTCCAGCTAAATCTCTCCACTTCTGAGCATACTCCTTGAAACTTTCTTTGGCACCCATGGACATGCTTTGCAGCTGCATGCGAGTGGGAGCTAAATCAGCATTGTATTGATACTGCTTATAGAAAGCTTCAGCAAGATGATTTCAATCCCTGATGTTGACACTCTCCAACTGATAATACCACTCCAATTGAGCTCCAGATAAGCTCTCTTGGAAGAAATGGGTCCATAACTTTTTATCAGCAGTGTGAGGTTGGATTCTTCTGACATAAGACCTCAGATGCAGCTTGGGACAAGAGACCCCATCATAAACAACAAAGGTAGGAACCTTGAAACCAATGGGTATGACTACCCCAGATATCAGACTCAAATCTTCAAAATCCAGCCTAGAAGACTTCTGCAACTCCATAACATCCATTCTATCCACCAGCATCTTGAATTTGTCTTCATTAGGCTCATGGTAGTAATTAGCCTCAAAATCAGAGTCCCCCATAGTGTTGTGGAGACTGCCTCCCTCTTTTTCAGATTCTTCAGATTCATAGTCTTCAACTGGTTCTTTGGTCTTGGCAAGACCTTTGAACCTTCTTCTCATGTTGATCAGGCCACCTGACCTTCTAGTCTTCTTAGTATTCTTGGCCAGCAGCGTCTTCAATTCATCCTGCCCCTTGGTCAGGTTCAGGATCAGCTCTTGGAACTGTGCATTTTGTGCCTGGAGATCCTTAACTGTTTGTTCAAGAGCCATTGCTGAAATAAACAACGAGAAGATGAGAAACCTGTGCCCAATTATAAACCTGTGATGCAATGAAATGATATGTGAATGTATATGCAATGTTTTCAAGGACCGCAGGATTTAAATTTGCTTAAACAAACACGAAGGTAAACTTTTATTAGTAATAAATTTGTTTTGCCTCTTGGGCTTACAAAAAATGAAATGAAATAAATACAAGAGATGGGATTTTAAGTCTCTCATGGACGTTTCCTCTTTGTGTTGAGGTATGAGTTGAGATTCCGTTCCTCGTGAAGTTGCTTTGTTAGTTCCAGGATTCTTGCTTGGCTTGTTTTGTAATGAGCCTCGAAAGTATCCCTTTGCTCCTTTAGTTGGATCCAGGATCTCTGCAAGTCTTCCATATCAGTAGGCATGTCTGGGTGAAGGATGGTATAAGCAGTGTCTCCTTCAGCAACAGGTTCCATGGTAACTGGCAGGATGGCAGGATATGGCATCATGAGGGTCTGAGCACGAGATCACACCCATCTGAGATAAGCTTCCATAGGAATAGTGTACTTAGGCTCCAAAGTCTTGCTGTCAACCCTGTTTACTTTTCCCCATGCTCGTATGAATCTCTGACGGTAACCTTGAAGATCGTTGTCGTAGTCAAATACAATGCCCTGGATTAACATGTCATGTGGACCATCACTCCGAGCGTAACCAAACTGTCGTAAAGCTAGAGAGGGGTTGTAGGTGATGCCTCCTCTGATGCCTAGAAGTGGCACATTAGGAAACTCCCCACAACGGTCAATGATAGTGACATTCTCCATAGATCTGGAGCACCAATGGATATTTGAATGCGAGAGTAACATGATCCTTTTGGACCACCTGAACCCTAGCTCATTCTTCATTACTGAGCGAGGAAGGTGAGAAATAAACCACCTAGAAAGCAAAGGTATGCAGCACATCAAAGTTCCTCTTTCCCTTGTAGTACGGGTGTGAAGAGAATGTAGGATGTCTCCAAGCAATGTAGGCACTGGATTGTGACTCAGAAATATGTTGATGGCGTGAACATCTATGAACTGATCTGGATTGGGGAACAAGACTAAGCCATAAATCAGTAAGGCTAAGATCTCCTCAAAAGCATCATAGCTCATAGCCTTCAAGAATATTTGAGCTTTATCCATTAACACCTTAGCAAGAATACCCTTAACTCCGCTTCTTGTTTCGAGAACAATGTCAGACTTCTTCAGATGTAGAGCTGCAGCAATAACCTCTGGTTTAAGCTCCTTCTCCAAGCCTGTGAAGGGTCTTTGATCAAGAACAGGTATACCCAGAAGTTTAGAGAACTCTTCCATTGTAGGAACCAGCTGATAGTCGGGGAATGTAAAGCAATGGTGCTTAGGGTCAAAGAACTGAAACAGAACACTCATCATGTCTTCATTGAACCCTGAAGTGACTAGATCCAATAGGTGACCATGTCTCTTGATGAACTGGGAGTGATCAGATGCTTGAGAAACCAACTCTTTAAGCTTAGCAGGTATGCACACAAAGTTGATCCTGATTGTGTTTCTAAGAGCAGAAGCCATGACCTGCAACAAAGAACAAAGATAAATCCTTTGGTCCTTGAAATGGTTAGTGAAAATGATATGCTTATGATGCATGATGATGTTATGTTCAATCACAAACATGTGGCACACACAAACAAGTCACACAATAGCCCTAGGTTTAAAGGCTTTCATGAGGTTCAAGGGTAAGTACCCTCCCCTGAAGTTAGATGGTTCATCCTGTCCTACAAAAGTAACCAGGTTCTAAGGGATCTCAATATCATTGATCCTTCACAAGGGTGGTTGTTTAGAAGGCAACTTACTTGCCAACCAAAACCCTCCAAGTTTAAGATCTCAATGAGCGTAGTATCGAGTGTCAACCAACTTCAGTCTGCACCAAAGCCGGTTACCTCACTACTTTTCTAAAGGCCAAGATGGGATGATTTGGGTTCTAAAAGTTAGTTAGTGTATTGACAACGTATGGAAGCCTCATATTATCCTCAACTTGACTTAAGGAACATAAGCACCAACCAAGAAGTCACACTAACTATGGCCACCAGATCAACCATATCGATATAAGTCGTACAGTTTCCTTGGTCTATTGCCATTTACCTAAGGTACACTAGATCCGGGTTAGGATCTTTCACACATAAGAGCCCAACAAGTAATATAAAGCAAACAAGGCAAACAGTTTAAAGTGATCTAATTCCTAAGGGTACCCCTCTTAAATTACTATCCCCAGCAGAGTCGCCAGTTCTGTAACACGGTGGGAGAACTGACTTTAGTTATGTTGCGGATAGCAAGAGTCGCCACCGACTTTTATTTTATCCAAAGGAAAGGCATAAAAGAACAGGAAAGACCTTTTAAAATATTTTTGGGTTCGGGGGGTAGGTTATGTAAAGGGAAGGTGTTAGCACCTTTTACATCCATGGTTATCCATGGGCTCTTAGTTACTTAGCTCACTTTGAATTGTTTTTGAGAATGTGAAGTGTGTGGATAAAAATTTTCATAAGAGTTTAATAATGATCCATGTACGGATGCGTAAAAAACTTGTGTTTGAAAATTGTTTGAAATTTGTGAAATATTTGAAATTTGTTTTGAAATAGTGAGCAAGTAACTATGAGGAACCTACCCTAAAGTTTAAGTCTTTCTGTTCTTTATCCTTTAAATGGTAAGACTATCCCTATTATTAAGGAATAGGTAGTCATTACCTTGGATGTGAGGGACATATGAAGGGACATCTGTTTAATGAAGGCAACTGTGGGGTGTATTAAGCATTTTTGGAGGGACTGTCATCATTATTCGAAAGGGACAAGATCATTACGAAGGCAACCGTTAAGGGACTTGATCTTTGATTGTGAAGGGACTAGATGACTTTACTTTGAGGGACTTTTTGCTTTATACACCCTACTTGACCTTTTGATTAGGCAACAATGAGAGGTAACCCTAGAAAGTGAGATGGCGATCAAAGATCGACTTACGTGTGTGAGTGTTCAATTTTAAATTTATAATTTAAGTGATCTAAATTCAATTTTAAATACAAATAGTTTTCACTCCCTATTTACTAACCATGGCATAAAAATAAATAATTTAAATATTACAAAAAATTACATCCAGGGGCAGTTACAATAATAATAATAATAAAGCAATTTAAATATAATAAGCAAATAATAAATAAGCAAGAATAAATAAATAATTATAATAGGGGTTAGTGAAAAATAATAATAATAATCACAATTTTAAAAATAAATGGGGTTAGTAATAAACATGGTTAATAATAATAAGCAAAAAAAAATATTATAATAAACAAAAAAAATTTTTAATGGTTAAGAAGAAATTATAAACAATCATATCAATTATTATGAAATTTAAAATTATAAACAAATTAAATAAATTATGAACATATTATGGAAAAAAGTAAATTATAATCAAAAGTTAAATTAGCAATTTTTAAACATATAATAGAAATTATTTACATACAAAATTACATTATAAATAATTTATAGAATATTTACCTATTATGAAAATTGGATTAATTATAATTATAGTTACAAAATTTTAATTATTTTAAATAAGATTTAAACAAATTATAAAATATGATTAAATTTTAAAATAAAAGAAATTTAGGTTTTTGTGAAAATTATTAAGATTAGAGATTTTTTTTAAGAAAATAAATTAGGGTTTATAACTTAATATACAATATCAATAATATTAATTTAATAAATATATACATATTATAATCTAAATACATAATAATGAAAAAACTACTTTTTGAATTAAGAAAATAATTTTTTAGAATTTTGAAAATATAAGATATACATATGTTTTATTTTTGAATTATTTAGATATATATATATATATATATATATATATATATACAAAATTACCTCTAATGAATAATAAAATAATCCAAACAAATAAAATAAAATAAAAAGTTGGAACTTACCTGGCTGGGGTTTGAACCCAGCACCTTAGGCTTGCCAATAACAACACACACCACCAGGCTACCCATGCGCAGGTGCTAATGAGATGAGAATAATTTGTTTTATGCTTCAAACCTGGAAATTAAGAAAAAAAGAAAGAAAACAAAAGGCCTGGGGGATTCGAACCCAGGACCTTCATAGTATCTCACAAACACATTACCATCCCAGCTAGGTGAGCGCATCTGTTCATATAATCAATATAATTCATAATATATTATACTCAATGAATAAAAGGAAAAAACATGAAAAACTTGTCACGGCCAGGGTTCGAACCCCTGCCATTCAACCAAACACGCGCTTGCTTCACCACTGGGACAAGCTGTATGCTTGTGATATTAAACAGACAACAAAACAAAAAATATTAAAATGAAATTCAAATTCCAGAAACGCGCGCAGGGGTCATCTTCTTCCTTGGATGCTGCGAATTTACCTGCGAAGGTTACTGGGAATTTTCCTGCGAATTAAGGTTTCCAGGAAAACCTACGTTTCCTCATACACCATGAAACCTGTGAAATTTCACTAAATTGATCATGTCATTGTGATCCTTATGTCTTACACAGTCCATTAGTGTTATTAGAAATCATTTATATTGGTTTAGTTAGAAAACCCTAAACGGCCAACAAAACCCTAACAATGGCAGTTTCACGATTAGGCTATGATTCTTCACACAAACTATCCAGAAACCATCTGTAGGAACATACAAACATCAATACAGAACCAAAATGAATTATAAACATGTAAATCCATTGAATCGAAAAGAAAAAAAAAATCAAGAACAAAAGTGCTTCGGGTAAGGCATATGAGTATGATGCGAATGCTTTTGAGGGTTGGGATAGATTCAGGGATGTCCAAGGATCATCTATATGTCTTCAAAATACCTTTTTCTGACCTTAAAAGAGGAACCCGAATTTGAATTTTTTGATGAACTTTTGAAGTTTTGAATGTGTTGATTGAGGCTGCAAAATCGTGGCTTGCATTAGGTTTGTGTCAAGTACTTATAGAATGATCCATTTAGGTTAAAAAATTGGATACTTGTGTGGAAGATTTGATCTAAAAAGATCCAAAAATATTAGGCCTTAAAAATCAAATATCCTTGTATGAACACTTGCTATTTTAGGCCAATCCTTATGATTTTCTTTCCACTTCAATTCCAATCAAATTTATGATTTTCTAGAAGCTCAATCATATTTAAATCTTTGACTTTTATATTTAATTTTAATTTAAAATGATTTTTAATGAATTAAATCAAAATAAATAAAAATAAAATGATAAAAAATCTGATTTTTGATGACTTGGGTCGTGCATGAAGTTATAGTATGGATTGGGTCATTATTTGGCAAGCCCATTTGGAAGAAATTGGTTTTAGACCTCCATTTTCTTCATAAACCAACCAAATATTTCCCAACTTTGCAAGGGCACACATCCTTCAATTTTAATGCTATGAGGGTGTTCTTGGAAATTTTGGAAAGCTTGAAGAGTCCTCTAACCAACTCCACTGGTTTCATGTCCATATCATTTATCAATCTCAAGTTATGCCCTTTTGAAGTTGTTGACTTTTTGTTGACTTTCAAAAGGACCTATAATGTCTTAGCTCATACCTTCCAAATGAAGCATTTTTGGGCTTGGCTTGTGAGACACAAAGTTGTAGAGAATTCAATTTCCTTCAAAATGAGCTTTGAGTGGAGACTTGGTGATGAAGTATGTGAAAGTTATGGCTGGTCAAAGTTCAGTTGACTTTTACTGAGGAAACCCTAATTTAGAAACTCCTGATTCTTGATGATCTGAAATCTCCTTGATGAATCATGATCAACCCTTGATCAAATGATGAATTTTACTTCATATACTTGATGTTGGCAAAAAATCATGAAGTTTGACTTTGGTTTGACCACAATTGACCTCAGTTTGACTTTTTAACTACTTTGACTGATTTTGACTTATCTGATCATCTGACTGAGCAAACTTTTGAGAAAAGTCTTGAAACTTGTAATGGGGGTTCTTACACACATATAAGATGTTATGAAGCTCACTTGAAGTCTTGGAAGTCCATTTAGCCTGATTAAAGTCAAAACCCTAGTTTTAGATGTACTGCTTAGGAGGTGCATTGTCTGAGGGAATTGTCAACTTTTCTGACCAATTGTGAACTTTGTGAACCTTGTGAACCATCATAAGATGTCTTGTGAACCTTGTGAAACTAATGGGAGGTCTTATGAACCTTGTGAACCTCATAAAGTGACTTGTAGACTTCATGAATCTCAATGAAAGGTTTTGTAAGCATTGTGAACCTTGTGAACCTCATAAAGTGACTTGTAGACTTCATGAACCTCATGAAAGGTCTTGAAAGCATTGTGAATCTTGTGAACCTTGTGAACCTTCTTAGCACACAAAGTCTTGTATTGTGAGGGCAAATTTTGGGGTGCAACAAGGGGCAATTCTCAGCAGTATAAGGAGTGATTTGCCTCCCCAGCAGTTGTTTCCTCAGCAGTGTCATGCCTTTGGTTCCCAGCCGAGCCAGGGGGTCCTCATTTCCCCACCAGAGTTCAAGAAGGGTCCATTTCCAGCAGGGTCTTGGCGCTCCAATCTCAAAGTCCAATTTATTTTTGGCAGTGGCGGCTGTTCAGAGCTAGTGAATTATTGACAACTTTCCCCGCAGAGTTTGTTTCCTCCTCACAAGGATTAACTAGATCAATGCAGTGATCATCAGTTCCTCCCAGTCAAGCCATCTGGGATACCTGCAGTCTTCTTGTCAGAAGATCTCTTTGCATTTGCATACGCATAATCATCACTACGTCTGCATCCTCCAAAGCGTAGCATTTCCATCATCATGGAGCATTACGCCATAAATTCAAACATATGCATGCCAGCATGGGCCAGTTTTGAGGTATATTACGTACGACTTATAACATCTTCCCAACCTGAAGTACTCCGCACAGAGGATACCAACATCACTTCTCGGACATCCTTGTCTTTTCAAGTCAATGTTTGTCATTTATTTCGTGTCTTGTTTGGTACAACAATCGCGTCGCAGGTTTCCGTTTTGTACAACGGTCCTGTTTGCTTGGGCTCTCGTTTATGTACAACGACCCCGTTCCATCTTGTCCTATTTTCTTTGTTTCTGGTTACCGCCTGCGGCCGGTATACCTTTGCGTCTCCATTCGAGGATGGTTTCGTGTTAGATCCGAGGATCTTTTTGATTTGTCATTCGAGGATGGCATTTCTTTTCTTCAAGTCCTTCCGAGGTTGGTCTTGTTGTGTGGCTATTATTCGAGAATAGTAGTTCACTTTTTGAGCTTATTGATCGAGGTCAGTTTGTCTCTTTTGCAAAGTCTGTCTGAGGTCAGCTTTGTGTTTGGTTATCAGTCGAGGCTGGTATACCTTTGCGTCTCCATTCGAGGATGGTTTCGTGTTAGATCCGAGGATCTTTTGATTTGTCATTCGAGGATGGCATTTTTCTTCAAGTCCTTCCGAGGTTGGTCTTGTTGTTTGTGGCTATTATTCGAGGATAGTAGTTCACTTTTTGAGCTTATTGACTGAGGTCAGTTTGTCTCTTTTGCAAAGTCTGTCTGAGGTCAGCTTTGCGTTTGGTTATCAGTCGAGGCTGGTATACCTTTGCGTCTCCATTCGAGGATGGTTTCGTATTAGATCCGAGGATCTTTTGATTTGTCATTCGAGGATGGCATTTCTTTTCTTCAAGTCCTTCCGAGGTTGGTCTTGTTGTTGTGGCTATTATTCGAGGATAATAGTTCACTTTTTGAGCTTATTGATCGAGGTCAGTTTGTCTCTTTTGCAAAGTCTGTCTGAGGTCAGCTTTGTGTTTGGTTACCGCCTGCGGCCGGTATACCTTTGCGTCTCCATTCGAGGATGGTTTCGTGTTAGATCCGAGGATCTTTTGAATTGTCATTCGAGGATGGCATTTCTTTTCTTCAAGTCCTTCTGCGTTTGGTCTTGTTGTGTGGCTATTATTCGAGGATAGTAGTGCACTTTTTGAGCTTATTGATCGAGGTTAGTTTGTCTCTTTTGCAAAGTCTGTCCGAGGTCAGTCTTTGTTGTTGATGGTTATCGCCTGCGGCCGGTATACCATTGTGTTTCTATTCGAGGAGGGTTTTAGTACTGGATCCGAGGATCCCGTGTGAGTGGTCATTCGAGGATGGCATTCTTCCCATCATATTTTCACCTGGTTCTTTCCCCGTTACCTATTCAGAGGTCAAAACAAAAATTATAAATAAATAAATGGGTAGATGGCATTTCTGTTGCCCTCAGTGTGCAAATTTTCAGGTTTTATTCGAGTATTCAATCACTCCATACCTTGAACGTCTAAAAGTTGTTGCAATTATCCATTCAAGTTTGCAGTTGATTGAATAGGGGCAGCTGTAATACCTCAAAATTTGCCCTCACTCTTTTTTCCCTCTATTGGCTCATCGTTTCGCATTCATCTGCATTTCTCATCAGTTCATTAACAGCATACTAGTGCATTTCATTGTTTCATAAGGTATGTGATTAAGGCTATACAGGATTAGGGTTTCATACCTTATCCATGTCTATCAGGGATTTAAATGAGGGAGGATATTCTCTTGGTATATCTAATCCGCCATTGAAATGTTCAATCATATTTGCTTTGAATAAGGATCTCCACTATGGCTATCAGTGTGTATCTTAAAGGTTTTCTCAGGGAATTGTCCTTGTATTGGGGTCATGGGTCATAAAGGCAAAATTTAGAGATCGAACTACAAAGTATTGGATCATGGTAATCAAGATATTATTGTCTTCCCGGTTGCTGAATGCTTGTTGCGCATGATACGAGTCAACGAGGAATTGAGATTGAAAATTGAGGATTCATCATGGACGCAAGTTTACCTTGGAATGAAAGTTTCTAATGGATCAATGGAAAGTGCAAAGAAGCTCTTGAGATTTTTGAAAGGATATGTAAGAGGATGGAGTTGAACCTGATAAAGCTGCGTGTAATATTCTGGTTGAAAGGTGTTCTAAAATGGGTGGGACTGAGTTTATAGCCCATATACTTCGGTGTATGAAAGAGCACCATTTTGTTTTTCGTTACCATGTTTTGTGGAAGCAATGGATACTTTTAAAATTGTCGGTGAAAGTGATACCCTTCTAAAGCAAGTCAATCCACACTTTTATTTGGATTGTAGCTTTAGAAAGAAGGCAAATGAAAGTAGCATGGTCATAAATGATCCCTCGGCCAATATCAATAGGGAGATTTTATTCACCCTCTTGAAAGATGAAAAGGTTGTTGTTACTACTTATTTCAAGGGATGATGGATAAGAAAATGTTTGTAGAAAATAGGGTTGCCTCTACTGTTATAGAGGTAAATTGTAATTGTTCTCGGCCTAATGGTGTTTTGTTGGTTTTTAAGTACAGTGTAACATGGGGGATAAGTCTTGAGAGAACAATATATATTTCCATGGTGGGATTGTTGAATAGATCAAATGTGTTTCACAAAAAAAAGCTGGTGGAAATTGTTGAGGAAATGACTAGAGCTGGGCATTCTTTTGGAATTTATATGGCGTCACTTTTAATTTATGAGCTTGATTGTGCTAGGCAGACATTTATTGCCTCGAAGATTTTCAATTTATGACCCGGTAATTACGAGGGCATTGCTTCGTACACTACATTAATTAGTGTTTAATTATCTGCTAAAAGAGTTACTAAGGAAATTGAAATTTACAAAAAAAATTATTATGTGTCGAAAAAGAATTTGTCCTATTTCAGGCATTTACAATATATTAGTAGCTGTTTGAAAAAATGGCAGATATTGAAGTAGAATTTCATCACTGTCTTGATCCACCCTTTTTCTCCTTTAATCCACCATCTTCATCAATTCTTCAGCCAAAAAGAATCCTGCATGAAACAAGAACAAATTCAGCAGATTGCAGTACACAATTGCAAAACAATTCAACGTGAGAATTCGCAATTTCAACAACATTCATGAATCGATGCAACATCGTAACAATACCACTTCATTGAATTCATAGACGAAGACACAGAAAAGAAGAATAAGATATTCAAGAACGTTGTGACCGTAACGGTAATTAATGACAAGAATCTTACCGCAGAGTTTCGTCGCTTTCATCTTCATCGTGCAAGGGAAACTTCGACAAATCAAAATTCAAAGACATGTCTATTTCGACCATTTCTTTGAGGGTGTATGAAGTAGAAATGCATTATTTATTTCTAAACAACCCAACTCATGTTATTTCTCAAGGAATTGTGCATCTGCTAATGAGTTCTGAAAAGGAAAATAAAAGGACACACTGCAAACTCCAGTTAGCAAGTAAGTTAGCACATTCATTGGTGTTACAGTAAAAGAGAGAAATTTTAATGAAGACCTCCCAGTATTACTAATTAGTTAAGAATCTTATTGGTAAGATTATTGTTGTTGCCTTGAACTGTATCTTGATGGATTGGATGAAGGCAATGTTGGGATAAGTGATTTCAAAGCTCTTAACCCAGCAGCAAAATCTTCAATCTACATTTTGAGCAATTCATCGACCTCAATCTCGTCAACCTTCAGCAAATATGAACCTTCAAATCCACTACCACAACTCAGCTTGATTCAGAGTCATCCAAGGACAAATAGCCTGGCTTCGACGACATTGACGTCGAAATTACCTCAGCAACGATCCAATGACCCTGTAATTTCACATTTCACGATTCAGTAACACATCAATAAGAATAATTCAGATAATGGAAAAAGCTAAAATTCACATGAGCAGGAAAAAAGGTCATCGGTTAATTCGATTGAAAAAAAAAAGAGAAAAGAGATCAGTTAGCAGAAGAAAATCAGTTCACAACAAAATCTAACCAAATTCATAACTGAAAATAACAAACTAACCGAAATCATAACAAACTTATACCTGAAAAACTTCCAGAATCTTCTGGGAATCCTTCTATAAATCAAAAGCCTCCTCTTCAATCCTCTTCTTCCACAATTCTCCTTCAATCCTCTTCTTCCACAATTCTCCTTCAATCCTCTTCTTCCACAATTCTCCAAAAAAATCCATCTTCTCCCCAACCTTTCTTATCAGTTCTTCATCACAGTTCTCTTGCTCTCCATTCTCCAATCTTCTCAATTTCCCTCACATCTTCTTCTGCCTCCATAGCTTCCTCCATTACAAGCAGGCTTCAAGCAACCTACAACCTTGCAGCACCGTCCTCACCCTGCAACCATATCCTCGACCGTGAGAAAATACTTAGCAAAATCAGCAATGAGGAAGGATTGAATACATGTCAAAGCTGAGAATAAAGATCGTATAGAGAGTCAAGAAGGAACATTACCAAGCAAAAAGATCCATCCCCATCACTGTTGGCTTCACTGTGAACGCAGCCTCAGACATATCCTTGTGTCAGCCGTTGTTCGAAGCGTCATCTTCATCTTGTATCTTTGTTGCAGAGCACCATCACCAATTGTTATCAGCACCTACATTCGCGACGACCTGTAAAAGCTGCAAGGATTAGTGACCAGGGCATAAAAACGAATCGCGCGAAAGAGGGGAGTAAAGAACCGAGCACATAGCTTGGGATCATCGTCTTCACTGGTTTCGGTTATCAACGAACCGTCAGCGAAGCTCGTCACTCCGATTCAAGGTACGATTTCAAACCATTTTGTGTACATAAGATTGTAGTGGTCATTTTAGGTTTTTGTTCTTCAATTATTGAGTAAGCCGTAGAGGTTGTAGGAGGAAGGTAATTAGGGATTAGATCTGTGGTGAGAATGCGTGAAGCAAAGAGGATGAAGGTGTTTGGTTTCAATCGGTGAAGAAGACGAAGGAGGCTAAGGTTGGGTTTTGGTTTAAATCAAGTGAGAATGAAGAAGAAGAGATAAAGGGGAAGAAGAGATTAGGCCCAGTGTTAGGTTTTAATGTTGTTCAAAAGGAAGAAGACGACGGTGGTGGTGTGAAGTCGAAGAGGGAGGTGGGAGAAGAAGAAGCCGAGTTAGCGGCGGCGAGAGCAGGGAAGAAGAAGGGTTTAGTTCTTTCTAGGGTTTGTGGTTTTAGTTTGTATGTTCTTTCTAATTTGATTTTAATTTGAAAGATATAAAAATAATTAAGGTTTATCAATTTAGTTTAATCCAAATTAATCCCATTAATCTGTTTGATTTTTACATAATCCTCATAATCCCAATTAATCCTTTCTTTTGCTAATCTCACCCCATGTAAAGCCTAATAAGAAAAATAACTGAAACAATTCAGCTTTTGGCACCTCCCTCAATCTCTACGAAATGGGCTTTATGATCTTTCTATCCGCACCTCCCTCTGTTAGGCCCAGTACGAAACAACATAAAAAACATTGCTCTCTGCACTCCCCCCGATCCTGTGCGCAATTGGGCTTGTCCTCTTGCTATTTACACTCCCTTTTAAAAGCCCATGATAAAAACAGAATAAAAGTATTGCTTCCAGCACCTCCCCCTGGCTTCCATACGAAAATGGGCCCTGTTGCATTGCTAACTGCACCCCTCATTTAAGCCCAGTATTAGAAAGCAACTAGAATAAATTCTAAATCCACCTCCCTTTATTAATTTCTTTAGGATTTTAATTTTTTTTAGTTGGCATAGTTGAGAAAATTTTCAAATAAAAATAGGAAAACGCTTAAGAAAATTCCCAAAAAATTAAGTAGTCTTTTAATTCAATTTAGAATTGTTTAGAATTTTATTTTCCTGAATTTGCTTTATTTTTTTGATTTTATTCTGAATTTTTCATGTAAGTAGTTTTAATAGGTTTTGTTCTAATGTACAGAATTTTGTTGATTTTATTTTTTAAACTTCCAGTAACTTTTTTAGCCCACTCTTTTTACTTTAGTTAGATGACTCATAGTAGTACTTAGAATATTTTTTGTGGATTTTTTAGATCAGTTTACCTTAGGTTTAGAGGCTTAATCCCTTAGAAATTAGTGGTTAACTCATAGCTGAAAATAATCAATTTTTAGGCATAGAAAAATAGGATTTTTTAGGATCCCTTTTAGTACAATGTTATAGGTAATCTTAGGTCCCTATAGTTTAATTTTCATAATTTTTCCAGAAGTTTTAATATTTTTTAGAATATTAGTTCTTAGGCTTAGTTATGTATAATTTTCATTTAGTTTAGGCCATTGAAAATAAAATTGAAAAAAATATAGTTTAGATTAGATTTAATCCTAGAATCTAATATAGACTTAGGTTAGTTTAAATTGAGTTTTAGAATGAAAATATTAGGCTTGATTTGGATTTAATACTTAGGCTTAAAGTTCCATTTTAATTAGGATTAGAATAAATAAAATAGGACTATTTTTTAGTTCATGCCTTTAAAGGCATTTTTAGAATTTTATTTCTTATAATGCAATTTTATTGTTTTGCCTTATCATTTGATTTTATAACTTGTATAGGTTTCCCTATTATTCTTAGAATCAACTTAACTTCATTCGGAAGTAAGTTGAATTCTAGTAGTTTCTAGTTTCTCATTAGGATTAGAAAACTCCATTAACCATAGGATCTCTTGTAAATAAACAATAAAAATTAGGATTGAGTCTTAGTCCCTTAGATTTTGCCTTTATCAACTTGAGTCATTCTTTCTCTCTTCAAAAAGAAAAGCAATAAAACACTTAATAAAAACCGAACAATCTTGTACGACACGAGACTTTGTTGCGGAGTACTTATACGCGTCCTGTTTCGGGGCGAGGTGTAAGTACTTACCGCGATGGATAGGTCTTAGTATGAGAATGTTCACAAACAAATTCAAAATACTTCTCTTGAAAGACAAGAACAAATAATAAGCGACTATCCTGCGGGAACTTCTCTTCTCATCTCATTCACTCATAACGCGAACTCGCGGCGACTTGTCACACATGCAAGACGGTAAACGCACTCGTACCAGACGAGCCTGCAACACCTGAGCATAGGCATACGCAGTTCCAGCTGTAAAAAACACAAACAAATAGTTCCCGCCTAGGTTAGGCGAACTACGTCGACTCTGATCCTCATTATCCCGATGAGGTACGTAGGCAGCGGGGTAGGGCCCGTTCGAGCACATTCTTTATTTTCCCTACATTTCCCCATTCCTTTCCATTCTCTTTTTCAGTTCCTTTCTCATTTCACTTCCATTCCAGTTAGCAGTTTTGTTCAGCAGCATTCTTATTTCTCACCCTTTGAAACAAACAAGCAAGCGTGGATCCCGTCAGGTACGACGGACGATCTGGTGTGCTAATACCTTCCCAGGTCGTAACCGACTCCCGAACTCAGATCTTTGGTTCGCAAGGCCTTGTCCTTTCCTTATTCATCAGGTTTGTGCAACATTACCTTTCCCATTCCTTCGGGATAAAAATGTCTGGCTGGCGACTCTACCCTTTCCGCGCCACTTTCGCGTTTGTACTAGGATGAAAATCCCGGGAGCGACAGTTTGCTTTTGTAATTCTTAACTCTACTAGTCCAATTAAATGCCTATGCTTGTTTGTTGTTTACGATTAATTGGTTTTCCCTTTATGTTTCACTCTTTGTGAGTGATTTCTTCATGATTAGCTTATATATATCTTCTTATTGCTGAATATTGCTTCACCTATAAAATTTTTTTTTGATGTTGACAAAGGGGGAGAAAGGCTTGAGTGTGAAAAATGACAGCATGCACAAACTCAGGGGGAGTGGTTCTCACACTTCTGCAAAAATTTGCCATCATCAAAAAGGGGGAGTTTGTGAGTAACTCTTTAGTTTTGTATGATAGTAAATTTTATGCTTTTGTGCTTTTAACATACTCTTTGTATTGAATTGGCATTGCAAGTTTAAAAAACTACCTTATCCATGTATGCATTGATACATGAGTTTTTGTATCAACACATGTCTTGTTTTAAACAAAATATTTGACTTTTGCTTCTGTATGTATCGATTCATTCGCAAGATGTATCGATACATAATTTCCTTGAAATTCTGAATTAAGTCAAATGCATCGATACATTCTCAATATGCATCGATACATGCTGTAGGTATGCGTCTGTGATATCTACTATGTATCGATACATTCGCAACATGCATCGATACATGTTGTAGATATGATTCTGGAATATCTGCTATGTATCGATACATTCGCAACATGCATCGATACATTATGTCTTCATTTCTCTGTTTCTTTTGCATTGGTTCAGTATGCATCGATTCATTCCATTATGTATTGATACATAACAGTGTAAAAACCATCATGTATCGATACATTCAGACTTAGTATCGATGTATTAATATGTTTCTATTCTAACAAACTTTGTCAAGTATATATATGTTTCTGTTAGTGCAAATAAATGGGGTAAAATTGTAAGTGAATTCAAGGTCAAGAAAATTGAAGAACACAATCAAGAAAAGAAGTTTTTGGGTGTGCATTCAATTGTGAGTAGGGTTGAAACCTAAGAGAAAATTCATCTTCATCATCTTCTCAATTACTTTGATTCAAGAACATCAACACATAATCATTGTTGTTCTGTGAATTAGAGGATCAAGAGATAACGTTCAGCGGAACGATTGATGATCTAGATGAGTTGAAGAGTGAAAGAAGGTTTCAAGGAAAAACCATCTGGTTTGTCCTTCAAGAACGGGTGTGTTCTTGAAGGTTTGTCAGTCACGTTTACAAAACAGATTCAGCTGCAGCGTAAGGTTTGGAAATTGGGAGATTTCGCAAATAGATCGTGGAACCTGTGAATTATTTGTATTACTTGCAAGGGAATCTAGATTTGGCTCAGATCAAGTGAAGGTTCATACAATAGGAAGATCTAGGTGTATAGATTTCTGGTTTTTGTATAGCCACCTTGTAAACGAAGATTTCAGCAATATCGATATAAAAGTTCTCAATTTCGGTTTGAAATTGAGAGGGAGACGTACCCACACGCGAGGACGAACGTGGGGAACTTCCTTACCAAATCTCTGTGTATTGTATTCCTTCTCCATCTCTATTTACGTTTTTAATCGGTTTTGATTCATTGGAAATAGTTTTTGTGATAGGTGCATTCAATACTTTTACAGCTTGTGTGTTTAAGTCTTTAACAACTCAATTGCAAATCCAGCACTTTATCACATGTCCGGTCTTCTAGTGGCTGGTCCAGAATAGACGAAAGTCGATTAGGGACCGTGTTTTTACGCTAATCTTTAAAAACTCTGAAAAATCTTTTAAAACCTTGTTAACAAGGAGGTGATCCATTCACCACCCCCCCCCCTCTAGATCACTAGCCACAACGTCTAAAAGGAATAACATGTGACGGATCCGGAACATACTTCCGAAGTTGCGAAATATGGAACACATCATGCAAATTCGAAATATTCGGAGGCAACGTCACACGGTAAACCACAGCGCCAACTCGTGCAGTAATCTGATACGGACCAATAAAACGAGAAGTCAACTTCTTCGACTTTAAAGCACGACCCACACCTGTAACCGGTCTAACTCTCAAAAACACATGGTCGCCTTCCTGAAACTCAAGATCTTTCCTTCTCTTGTCATGATAGCTCTTTTGTCTACTTTGAGAAGCTCTCATCTTCTCCAGAATAAACTTCACCTTCTCTGTTGTCTGTTGTACCATTTTTGGACCAACTACCGTTCTCTCATCGGTTTCATGCCAACACAAAGGTATTCGACATCTCCAATCATACAAAGCCTCAAATGGTTCCATACCTATACTCGAATGAAAACTGTTATTGTAGGTGAACTCAATCAACGCTAAATAACTAACCCAAGCACCACATTGCTCTAGCACACAAGCACGCAAAAAATCCTCCAACGATTGAATTGTCCTCTCGGTTTTACCGTCCGTTTGTGGATGGTAAGCCGAACTCAATCTTAGCTTAGAACCCAAAGCCTTTTGCAAACTCTCCCAAAACCTTGATGTAAATCTAGGATCTCTATCCGATACAATACTCTTAGAAACTCCATGCAACTTTACAACCACAGAAACATAAATCTCGGCTAACTTCTCCAAAGGATAACTAATATCAACTGGAATAAAGTGAACATATTTAGTAAGCCTATCAATAATCACCCAAATAGCATTATGACCTCTTTGCGTATTCAGCAATACCGTAACAAAATCCATCGATATACTATCACATTTCCATTCCGGAATATCCAACGGCTGCATCAAACCACTAGGCTTCTCATGTTCTACCTTAGACTTCTGACAAGTCAAACACGTATACACAAAATGAGCTACATCCCTCTTCAATCCGGACCACCAAAAGATCTTCCTCAAATCTTGATACATTTTATTCGCTCCCGGATGAATACTTAAGTTACTTCGGTGTCCCTCTTCTAATATCATCTTTTTCAACTCCACATCATCGGGAATACAAATACAACCACAGAATCTCAAAACTCCAAAATTATCAACCTTGAAATCCTCATTCTCATTCATCATCAAATCAACAAACTTCAAATCCAACTTTTTCTTTTCACATACGGTTGCAAGAAAATCATTCGTAACATGTAGCATACCAAGTCTCACACTTCTCGGCGTCATTTCACAAACCAAACTCAAGTCTCTAAAATCCTCTAAAAGTTCCCATTATGTCATCATTAATGCGGACATATGTAACAACTTGCGACTTAAGGCATCAACCACCACATTTTCCTTACCCGGATGGTAATTCAAACTAAAATCATAATCCTTCAAAAGCTCTAACCATCTTCTTTGTCTCATGTTCAATTCTTTTTTATCAAATAAACACTTCAAACTCTTATGATCACTAAAAACTTTGAATCTTGCACCATAAAGATAATGCCTCCAAATTTTCAAAACAAACACCACGGCCGCTAACTCCAAATCATGTGTAAGATAAATCTTTTCATGCACTCTCAATTGTCTTGAAGCATAAGCCACAACTCTTCCATCTTGCATCAAAACACCACCTAAACCAAACAATGAAGCATCACAAAACACCACAAATGGTTCCGTCGGATTTGGCAAAATCAAGATCGGAGCCGTTGTCAACCTTCTCTTAAGTTCAATGAAACTCTCTTCACAATGAATATCCCAAATGAAATCCTTTCCCTTACAAGTCAATTGCGTTAATGGAAGTGCCAACTTTGAAAATCCCTCAATAAACCTCCGATAATAACCCGCCAAGCCTAAAAAGCTTCGAATCTCCGTAACCGGTCTAGGAACTTCCCATTGCATCACCGCATCAATCTTGGATGGATCACACTAATACCACCATCGGAAATAACATGTCCAAGAAAACTCACTTTTGACAACCAAAATTCGCATTTCGACAACTTAGCATACAATTGTTTCTCATTCAAAATCCGTAATACAATCCTTAAATGCTCTGCATGCTCCTCTTGAGACTTAAAATAAATCAAAATATTGTCGATGAACACAACCACAAAACGATACAATTGTTCATGGAAAATACGATTCATATATTCCATAAACACACCTGGCGCATTAGAAACTCCGAATGGCATCACTGAATACTCGTAATGACCATACCGTGTCCTAAAAGTTGTCTTTTGAATATCCTCTTCTTTCACACGAATCTGGTGATATCCTGATCTCAAATCAATCTTACTAAAAACACGCGCACCAACCAATTGGCCCATTAAATCATCGATCCTTAGAAGCGGATACTTGTTCTTAATTGTCACCTTGTTCAACTGTCGATAATCAATGCATAACCGCATATTTCCATCCTTCTTCTTTACCAACAATACCGAAGCATCCCAAGGAGAAACAATCGGCCTAACAAATCTCTTGTCCAACAAGTCATTCAATTGCTTCTTCAATTCTACCAATTCCGATGCTGACATACAATACGGTGCCATCGAAATCGGTCTGGTACCTGAAACTAGATCAATAGAAAACTCCACTACTCTTTCTGGCGGTACATCCTTAATATCCTCCGGAAACACTTCTGGAAAATCACACACCACTGGAAACACACTGAGCTCCACTTTACTCTCCACCAAAAATAATGCAAACAAACCAAACAATTGAGCTTTGTCCGCTAAAAGTTTCTTCAACTCTTTAGTGGATAGGAAGCTCTCATCTTCATCATCATCCAAAGAAGGAAACCTTACTAACTTATGATAGCAATCTATATGAACTCGATTAAATTGCAACCAGTTCATACCCAAGATTACATCTGAACCCTCCAACGGAAAACAAACTAAATCCATAACAAATTTTTTACCGTACATGGTCAAAGAACAACTTACACACACCAAAGAAGTAGTTACCGACCCTGAAGCAGGAGTCTCAATAACCATCTCACCACTCCAAGAAGACATAAACAAATTCAAATGCTTAGCGCACTCAAGAGAAATGAACGAATGAGTCGCTCCCGTATCAATAATAGTAACTAAAGGCTTACTATTAATAAAGCATGTACCTTTAATCAAACGGTCTACACTAGTAGTGTCCTTCCATGCTAATGCAAACACCTTTCCGCCCGCTTAAGATTGCTTCGGCTTAGTACACTTAATAATAATGTGACCCACTTCTCCACAATTGAAACACTTCACAACATTCCTTTTACACTCGGTAGTAGCATGTCCAAGGCCTCCACAGTTTGAACATTTCACTATGTTCTTCCCACACTCAAAAGACTTATGACCCAATTCGCCACACTTGTAACACTTAACGGGACCATAACCTCCTCCACCAGATCTCTTATCAAAGTTCCCCTTGTGCTTGCCCTTATCAGCGGGTGTCACATAAGGTCCACTTCTATCTTGTTGATTTCCTTTCTTCTCATTCAAACTCTTGTAATATGTAGAACGAGCTTTGCTATCCTCCTCGAAAATTCTACAACATTCTGTCAAATCCGAAAATCTTCTTATCCTTTGATATCCCACATCTTGCTTAATCTCGGGACGTAATCCATTATCATACTTAATACACTTAGAGAACTTAACAGTAGTAGCAGCATAATGAGGATGAAATTGAACCAACTCCACAAACTTAGCAGTATAGTCCACCATGGACATACTACCTTGTTTCAGTTCAAGGAATTCCATCTCCTTCTTCCCTTTCACACTCTCAGGGTAATACTTCCCCAAGAACTCAGCACGAAAAACATCCCAAGTTATCTCTTCATCCTCTTCCTCAAGAGCTTGACTTCTACCGACCCACCAATCATCATCTTCTTCCTTCAGCATGTGAGATTCAAGCCTCACCTTACTCTCTTCAGCATAGTCCATGACTCTGAAGATTCTTTCAATCTCTTTCAACCAATTCTGAGCACCATCGGGATCAAATCTTCCTTTGAAGACCGGTGGTTGATTCTTTCTGAACTCATCATTAACATTCACATTCAGAGCACCCTGCACCGCCCTAGCCATTGCTTCCAAAGCAACAACCATCACATTGTCATTTCTACCAGCCATGTTCTGATCATTCCCAAAAACAGCAGCAAGATTAAACAAAAGCTCAACCATTACAACAACAAGACAGACACAACTGACTCGACACTGGCTCTGATACCACTTAATGTAACACCCCCTTTCTATACCCCCAAATAATCAATTAATCATTTAGGCACAGTTAAAAATTCCATCAGAGTATAATTAAAACATAGTATAAAAGAGGAATGTCACATTATATATGAAATTAAAACATCCAACACCTGCTCATTTAACGATATGCAACAAATGGGGTAACTTGCAACAGAGGAATTAAATCCTTACACCCATATCTCAACATTAAAATAACAGCGAAAACTAAACATTGAACAACATCAAATATATATATATATATATATATATATATATATATATATATATATATATATATATATATATATATCATCAAGTTCGATTCACCACATAATTCATGTTTACATAAACAGTCATCACCAAGATGCATATACAAAATACATCACAAAAAGACATCAAGCCGACCCTAGCTACCCGGTGCTACATATCAGAGTCGGCCGACCAAAAGAATGTAGACACGCTTCACAAAAAGACCTCCAACAAACCTACTCTGCAATGCCTCATAGAGCACCATAAAACAGCAAAAGGGTGAGAAATATTATCATAATAACAATGCATATAATTATATATCTTAACATAAAAATACACATATACATATTCTCACCACAATTCATTTCTCATCACACATATACATCACAATGTATATATATATACAAACCAAGCATATTTATCATGCACAATTTCACCATTTCACATCATTCTACATAAACATATATTATTCATGTTTATTCATCAATTTCTATCACTCCGCATAAACTTACATTATTCATGTTTATTCACCAATTCTCAAATATAGATGATAAATGAAAATCATAGAGACCGACTCACGACTCTATGCAATGCAATACGGTACCGACTCAATCATCTCAAGTTCACTCAGGAACGTATTGCAGCCATCGCTCGTTACCTAAAGTAACTCCCGTAGGGCATACGAAGTTCACCCATTGCTCACACCCCACATGGGCACACAATATTTATGGATTCCTCACACCCCACACGGGCACACAATCCGATTGCTCACACCCCACACGGGCACACAATCATTTATGATTAAATCACTCATTTCTCACACCCTGCATGGGCACACAATGTTTATGGATTACTCACACCCCACACAGGCACACAATCATGTTGTAATCATCACTCACACCCCACATGGACACACGATGTTACAACGGATTCACATAGAATCCCACAATACAAGAATGCATACATTATGCTTCACATGCAAAATGACCCACAACATTCTTGAAAATGCATACATATTCACAATATAATTATGTACTCATATCATACAATCACAAACAAACTATACACATTCACATCAATTACGCCAAACGGCAACGAATCTTTCACAATCAACATACATTCATATTCACTTCACGAAATGCATTTATTTGCCAAACGGCCATTATACCACAATCAATCCCACAATTCCTTAACTAACATAATTACGTTTTATTGAAAAGGTCGGGTAAAAGTCGGTTAAAAATAATATTTTTCGACATCATGAGAAAATACATGTTTTTAGCTTCAAAACGATATGTGGAATGCTAAAAATGGATAACCGATTCAAAAGTTACGAAATAAACATCAAACTTATTTTTAAGAAAACCACCATTCTGCATAAGCTACAGGTCGCAGCGTGACCCCTTGTTCGCGAGGCGAACTACACAGGCACGTTCAATTCGCGGCGCGAACCATGTTCGCGACGCGAGCCTAGCAGAAATCCCAAAACACAAGCTACGGGAAAACACTCCAAATCCCCCAAAATCCATCAAAACTTCACCAAATCAGTGGAAACAAAACACAAACATGATAGTTGTCACATACTAACTATCATACTTCACTTTAATCAAGTTTTAACCGTTTAAATCATCGATTCTAGGATTTCTCACAAATACCCTAAAACTCCCAACTTTTAAACTCAACCAGAACAAGCACACATTCAAAACAACACATACATAATCACATACATTGGTAAGATAACAATATTTCACACCCTTACCCGATTGTTTTGATTCCTAGGAGCAATCTTGAAGAATTTCCAAGCTTTTCCCTCTTTCTCCTCTTTTCTCTTCTTCTCCTTTTCTTTCTCTTCTTTTTCTTTCTATCTCTCTCTTTTCTTTTCTTTCCACTCTTATAACTTTTGTTTCTATTTCTATTCTATTTTCTATTTCTACCAAATATCATTTTCTCTCAAAATTATTCATTTCTACTCATTTATAATTTAACATTAATTAGGAAATGTCTAAAATACCCTCCAATCTAATTTTATCCGAAAATTCTCAAAACGGTAAAATAATATAACACATCAACATATCATATTAACATATCAATTTCACAAATAAAAACAATTATCACTCAATTCAAATAAAAGACTCAACAAAAAATGGAATAATCGGAATCGGGGCATTATAACTCTCCCCCACTTTAGAAATTTTCTTCCTCGAAAATATTACCTGATTCAAACAACTCCGGATACGACTCTCGCATCCCACTCTCTAATTCCCAAGTCATATTGCCTTCCACAGCGCCTCCTCGCGCTACTTTCACAAGCGCAATATCCTTGCCTCTTAGCTTCTTGACTTCACTGTCCAAAATCCTAATCGGTAAAGCTTCCACCGTAAGGTTATCTCTTGCATCAAAAGACAATAAAATAAGACATCAATTCTTTCTTAATTCAAAAGCTTCAAGAAGTTACAACAAATAGTTAGGGTTTAACACCTAACATAGCTCATGGACCTCTTGAAAGATTAAACTAAATAACAAGACTTAATTAAAAAAGTGCTAAAGACACCCTCTAATTTAACACAAAATCTTTTAATAGGACTGGATCTCTCTTTTTTCTAATGGACCTAATTGACTTCTTAACACCTGTAGCATATGGGTGATGGTTTGTTGGTGTATATGGTGGGCTAGAAACTAAATTATTTTTAATAACGACGTATGCGACCCTAAGTTGATAGAGGTGAGAATTTTATATTTTTCTTGGTGGTGGATATTAACACTTTCCAAGGATATAATTTCTTGTACTTTTTTATGATTGGTATAAATAACCATTAGATTTCATATGATTATAAGTGTCTTCAGATATCTGATAGATATTTGTATTGTGAGTTCGGATATCCCTAATATCTAGATATATTGAATATACTTTGATTTATAAAAAAGAAAAAACTGCTTAACCACAACTATTGATGTCAATTCTGTTATTTGGTTAGACTCCAACCAACAATAATGTCAAACTTATAGGATTTGATAAGACGTCCTTATCAATATCTACGTAGTAACTTAGGTCAAAGAAACTTTTATCCAATAATGAATGAAAAATATTTAATAGCAGAATTAAGAAAGCAAGTAACAAAATGCAGATTGTCTACCAAGAAGGCATGAATCATCAATGTTTATTACTTTATGATTCTCGGAAAATAACTACTCAAACTAATAACTAAACAAAGTTCATATTCCTGTCACAAATATTAAAATATAGATAAAGTATATAGTGTATTATTCAAATTAGATGCTTGTAATAAATTAATATTTTAAATTTTTTGGTAATAAATAAGTTCTTTTAATTATCTAAAATATACAAATTGATTGGCTTACATGTAGAAAAATGTGTAAGCAGAGACTAATAAAAGAGTGTTAAAATATATAAATTAATTGTAAGATTTAATATTTTTACATATATGATGGGTTAAACACACTACCATGCTACATAATATAAATAATGAGTACATTATTTTTTTTAGTAACAATATTTAGGAAAAAAAATATTATTGGTGTAAATAATTATATATTAAAATGATTAATTTGTTGGAGAAAAGTTTATAGAACTAACATTTTATAAACATATAATTTAAAAAATGAAAAGATGTTTTTGACCTAAAATAAACTACACTCTTAAGAATATTAAAAGAAATACTTTCCTTGTAATGAGTGGTGGTAAGCTCAACGACAGGGACATGAAAGTGAATAAAGTGCATTTTATTTATTATATGCTCAAAATCTTAGGTCAGGGGGTAATTTAGTTTCTTTTTATAAAGTATCTTTCTATAATCGAAAAGGTTTGTTTATTAACACAAGTGAAATGTTTAATGAGATATTCAAAGTACACATATTTTACATTTTACATTTTTATAAATATATTTTTATGTACTAAAATTATTATTTGATTAAAATGTTGTTGAACCAAAAAAAATGGATTGTATTAAAGTAAGTGTAAGGGGTATTCAATCCAAATAGAAAAGAGTAAATAAACAAAACTATTTTAGAACTCCCATAAGATTTAACATCCATACAACTTTAGAGCAATTTAGCTGACCTATCAATCTAACACTAAGGCAATTCTAAACTAAGGATTTTGTCACAAGAACAATTCCTTTCATCTCACCGTTAAATAAAATATTATTTCTAATTGATAATATAGCTCTGAGAACATCTAATCAAATGAGAATCTTACAATTTCTCTTTGTCCTTCCCCGCATTACAGAATCAAATAATAAGTGATCGAAAATATCAAGAGATAAATTACAATTATTCACCCATATCAAACTAAAATAAAGGACCAAACTTCAACAACTACAATGCCTTCAATAAAGAGATGATAAAGAGACTCTGCAGAACCAACGTGTAATGGGCACACTTGAATTGACTCCCCGCTTTCTGAGTTCATACCTGGTTTGAAGCTTGTGAAAGAGCAATTTACCTCCACAAAAACACTTGAACATTAGAGGGGACTTTGATTTCCAAACACATTTTAGGGACAACTTCAATTCATTACTCGGATGGAAGTCATGACTAGCACTAGAGTTCAGTGTAAAGTAAGCCGATTTGGCTAAGAAACCAGATAAATTACTCCACTACACAAATTGTTTAAGCAATGCTAGAGAAGGAGAAATATGTTGTAGAATCATGGTAAGGTTGTCACGTTTAGAGGCATCTGAGTCCGACATACGAATTCTCCGAGTTCACACACACCGACCAAAACAATTATTCTGAAGCATTGAACCATCATCACAAGTCCTAAATCTTGGCTCTTGCAGGCACCCAAACAGCTCATAAAATTGCCTACACATTGTTACACTGATTTTTTGACTTAAATATAAATGACAAGTATTCATGAGGCTAACCACAAATATGTCACGTGGAAGATAAAAATAGATCGGGTCAACATGGTCAATATGACTCAAGGTCGTCGAAGGTGGTATGGTTGAAGAATATAAAAAGCACGAGGACTTAGTGAAATTGAGTATTATGATATACTAGCCAAATAGTAAAACTGAATACTATGCCAAGTTGGCAACAATTGGCGTTCATCAATACAATGGATGATACTTCGAAACATGTTATCTTAACATGGTCGATGTTGAAGGTTTCGACGAGGATCTTTAGTTTGTGGCACCAGTAAAGCAGTTGAAATATTTAAAAGAAGGAAGGTGAGAACTACTACATCAGCGATGTCGGTTACTTAGAACGTGGGGCACGTCAAGGGGAAAAACCGCTACATGATCTGAAGACGTGTCATCATAGGGATAATTTAGTAGTCTTGAACAATTATTTTAGACTTGTATATATAGCAACTTAGGTTTATTTGTAAAGGCTCCGCAAATTATACATATTTCTGCTACACTCAATGTACCTACGCTATGAGAAACGAGTGAGGAAAATGTAAGTAT
Organism: Lathyrus aphaca; assembly: GCA_963966055.1. Taxonomy (NCBI): domain Eukaryota; kingdom Viridiplantae; phylum Streptophyta; class Magnoliopsida; order Fabales; family Fabaceae; genus Lathyrus; species Lathyrus aphaca. Next base: position 39,815,810 of record OZ014519.1, on the reverse strand, counting down.
GTGTTCCACCAATTTAATGCATTCCATCATTTTATCTTTAAAAAGTCTTTCTTTTTTATGCATTTAAACCTTTTTTATTTCGACTTCCTTTATATTTTCTGCACTTTATTTTCGATTTCCTTTATCTTTTCAGCAAACTTTACTTTTTCTGCATTTTAACTTCAAGTCTTTTAACTTCAAGTCGTTTATTTCCTTACACTTTATCTTTCGACGCAAACTTTTTACTTTACTTTACCTTTCATTTTATATATATTTGTCTTGTCTTTCAGTCACATTTCTTTAGTCTTAATAAATCATAACGTCGTCCCAAAAGTTTGTGTTAGCTTCGACGACCACCCTTATTTTCAACGAAAAACAACACACAAATATGTTTGGGAGATTTTCGAGTATGATCTCTTAAATATTAATATAAACTTGTATTTGTTTACCGAATTTCACTGTAAACACACGCAGACTTTTTAATTACCAGCAATCGCTCCAAAAAATTAATGTCGTTATCTCTCCCAATTTTACACGAGAAACTCATGCCAAACCAGTTATTTTCAACGCACCAAGATCCCCAACAATATCCTTAAATCCCTCCACCATAAAGAAGGTTTTGAATTAATGACATACGTATAGTTATCTTGAATCGCATTTTGATATCATTATATTTGAATGAAAGAACTTTGTGCCATAGCAAATCCTTCTCTAACAAGATCCTCTAGCCTCATTTATTCATTAACACCCTATTGAACAACTTACAATGTTTAGCGCCAAGCCCACATTCAGCTCTTGACATACAAATAGTAGACTTCGTCACCCAATTGATCCTTCTATGGTTTTCTTGACCTTTCCATAGAGGGATTGAATTCAACACTAAATTGAGCAAAGTCACTCTTCCACCATGAGATAGTGTTTTCCTTTTCAAGAGGATAACATTTTCCTTACCTTCACGAGAACCAAAGATCAAAAGGAGTGTTGTCTAGGGTTGTAGCCAATTTGAATACCAAAAATTATAAGGAAATGGGTTAAACACAACACACGAAAGATTATTATAGGCATCTTTCAAGCAATCTAACTCTACGTTGAAACCAATAATCCTATTTTTATTAAAGTTTACAGATGAACCTAAACAAATTCAAATCCATGATGCGAAGGTTTTAGAATTCCTATATTCTTCCATGAGAATACCCTACGATTATTATTGTATCATCCGCAAATTGAAATAGATCAATATATAAATTATCAGTCAAAGTAAGATGATCCACAATAATCCTGTTTTCCCTTCTGCTCAAATTCATCTAACACTTAGAGAGAGAAAAATTAGAATAATTGTTTTGTATATATGTGCTAAAATATTTGTTTCGCGACTCACATATTCATCTCATGATTCTTAGCATATTCGAATATACCAACACTAATTGCATAATTTCACACGCTTACACTTATAACTGATTTTATTTAATCATCACCATTCATTTAATTTAACAACAGATTCCTTTACCACTTTTTTTCTTTTTTACTTATTTATTCCTTTTCCACTTTTACAGCGAAGTACACAATTACTTATATATATAAATGTCAAATTATTATATTATTTTCCTCCTCTTAAAAAGATAATACGATTCTCCAGTAAGTTTTATTTTAAAATTCTCCATACGTTTAATCTAGAACATTGACAATAGTTATAGGATCTCTATATTAGGCCATTTGGATTAGTGACAATTTCTTAGTTCAGCATAATCAAATAAAGATCTTCCACATAGAAAAGAAGAAAGACACTACAACGTAAGATTAGGTATATGTCTCGTATCAACAATGGGTCATTCTCCATGTTTTTTAAGTACCACCATTAATTATTTTTGTTATTGTTAACTATTTTTAGTGGGACTTAATCGAATTGATGTTTACTTATATTTTTCCCGGCTAAAAATAAATTATATTTGGATGATAAATACCAAAATTTTATTCTTTAAAAAAGTTGAAAATTTATTTGTAAAAACTTCATAGAAGTGGGGAAAAAAATAGAAGATTGACGGTAGGAGAATGCATTAATTTATTCAATCAAGAATGAAAATTAACACCGGAGTCATGTCAGAAAAATACTATATTACTCGATGAAATATTGACAAAGAGGATGTGACACTAAGATGATACTTAGTTAAAATAAGGATATATGATGACATGTGTGATAAGGTCAATATTCGACTATAAATGTAGAGTTCGACACATTTGGCGATGAGTTTTAACTTAGCATTTTTCTAAGTATTGAGAGTCATTCTCCCCAGAACTCAACAAGTTATGTCATCAGTTGTAATGGTGGAAGCAAAGTAAGAAGACCAGATTGAGTAATTGATTTTTAATCATATCCAAACATCGACGACACGTGGGAACATGGTAGAAGATTAGAAACTTTAGAGAAATATGTGTCAGACATAGGAGAAATAGTCGTTGTAGACAATTATTTTTACACTAGTATATATAACGGTTCTAGCGAGAAATGAGTTTGTGAGAAAAAAGTATGATTTTTTTACATTAATGTTTCTTTACTTAATTTAAGTAACTTTGATCTTTCTTTTACTTTATATTAAATTTATCACTTTTCCAATTTATTTTGGACTTCGACTCAGTCGAAACCAACAATTTATATATTTATCCTTTTTTATTGATTAAACATAGTTTTCACATATAACAACATTTGAACGACTGTCTTTTGGAAAATATGCACACAAAAAAAAGTGCCTTAGGATTTCCTAGTTTGATCCTATAAGAAATTATTTAAAACTAAGTGATTGTTCATAAAAAAATATGAGTAAACAAATTGGCATGCTCAGTGGGACTCTTTTGTGTAAAATTTTCAAAAAAAATTAATTAATTTTTGTGTTTGTTACATTTTAAATTGTTCTTCATGCATGAAATGTTCCTAAGGGTTATGTATGTATGCGTTTAAGAAATGGTAAAGTCCCCCTCGAAATAGTGTGTCCACCTTGAGTATCCCCTCTTCTCCTAACCCTCAAAACACTTCCCAAAATGCATGAGAACAATCGATTGGATCAATAGCTGGAGATATGGTTGTTTCGACTCTTGTTGGAACAACCACTCCTAGAGTATCATTGATTCTAATGTCACCAATATTATCTAATGTAGTAGTTTCCCCACCATAATTAGTGAGCCTCTCAGTTAATCCCACGGTCATAAGACCAACTCTAGAAGACCTTAGGCTACCTTCTATTCCAAGTTTTTCATTTCCTATGGGTAGAAGGGAGTATCCATATGGTATGCCACCAGAGATAATGGCAGACCTACAAACTAGTACGTCAACATATGCAAAGAATGTAATGGCTACCACCTCACCCTACAATCTGCATCCTGCCTCAGTTTCAACCATCAACATTCATAGTCAAACGACACCAGCAAGGGGTTATCTTATATACCCCAAATGATGCATACGATAAATACGACATCACTTATGTCTTTGAGAAAACAAATGGATGAGAGTAACCATGAGATAGTTAATATGTTGACTCAACAAATTGGTACGTTGTCCAACCCCTTAATTCAGAACACCAACTAGAGTTATGAATTATTAGATAACCAAAATGGTCGGATAGTTGATTTCTCCGGCTCCCCCTTAACCCTACAGTAATTAACCCCTCAAAAATAAAATTCCATTCAAATGGAGATGCCTGAATTGGAGCGGTCCCTGTCAAACAAGGGAAACCACAATTGGGTTTTCGACTAATTGTCCCTACCACACATAGAGAGAGGATGAAGAGTATATATGTCAAAATAACCCAAGAGTGATGTTGCTAAATATAAACAAGGATGTTGAGGAAGTGGTTAGATGTTTAACATAAAAACTTAAGGAGGTAAAATAATTTGGCACATATGACCGAAAACATCATAGCCATAAATGACCTTAATATAGGCCTACATAGATCAAATAGTGTGTCTACCCTATCAAAATATGTATTGAAAAACAAACTCCCAGCTAGATGGAAAGTTCCCAAATTCACCAAGTTTGAAGGTGATACAAATGAATCGTCTATGAACATATCACTTGATACTTAATTGAGGCAGACCGTAACGCCCTGAAATTCATAATTTAATTATTGGTTAATTATTTATGAATTTATGACAATTGTGTTGTTTTATTGTTATGTTGTTTAATTGTTGGAATGAAATTATTTTAATTGATAATGATATTTGAATAATGTGAAGTATGCTAGTTAAATATTATTTTTATTAAATTAAAATAAGGAAGTTAGAGGTCTTGGGGGTAAGTTGGTCTTTAAGGAGGTTAAGTGAGGGTAAAGTTGGAAGAGCCTATTTAGGAGTATTTGGGAATTAAGAGAAGGAATAGAAAAAAGGTTCCCATTATACGTGTTTTGGTGACTTAAGGAAGAGAGCTCTGAAGAACAAGAGGCTAGGGTTGGAGAGTTGCAAAAGGAGGAAGAGAAAATCAGATTATATCCTAAGGTATGGGGAGAATCATTATTTATTATTCTAGCATAATAGATTGATTATGATAGGTTTGGGTTTGGGATTTTTATGGAGTTTTATTGTGAAAGGGGTAGATTCTGATGAGATAGGATTGATGATATTATTCTTGATTTTACCTATAATATGTTGTATGTATGTTATTGGTACTAAATGTTGTTGGGATTTTATGTGATTTTCGTGCACTATGAGACTGGGCTATAGGGAATTTTTTGGGCTGGTGTAGCAAATTTTCACATTGTTGGAAATCTATCTCGTGCTCGTGCGGCTAAGAGGTGGGATTGTGCGGGCGGGCCATGTGTAGCCAGGTCGTGAAAGGGGCTCAGCAAGGAACATTGCTGTATTTTGGGACCTTTGAGGGGGAGTTGGCGCCCCGTGTGTGTTCGGGCGGTGGGAGGAGGTTGCAGACTGTTTTGTTATTTTTTATGTTGTTTCTTGTTGTTTATAGTTGATTTTTTTATGTTGATTAGTAGATATTTGTTCATTATGCTATGATTTTGTATAAGTATATGATGATGAAGCATGACTTAGGTTAATTTATTTTGAAGACATGAAATGATGATGCACAATGTTGCTTATGTTGAATTTTGATGAGAATAATGCATCATTGCATTTCATAGCATCATATGTTGAGACTTTAGTCTATTGATGGCTTCAATCCTATTGTGTGGATTGGAGTGACTATGTTATTATGTTGTGCTCCTTAAAGAAGGGTTGATTGCCCAGTGTCCATATTATGTTGATGATGTCGGTACCGTATGCATTGAAGTATGACGCATACTAGTTGACATTGCATGAATGTGTGTGATTGTTTGGATGATTTTAGTGGTTGCTTATGAAGATATAAATGATGTTACTAATGTTATCCTAATTATTTTATTTTTATTATGTTATTATAATGAATATTGATTACTCACTCTTCTTGTTTGAATGTTGCCTCTACGTGGGTAACGTGCAGATACTCAAGAAAGATGGCTTTTGGTGCGTGGAGTCTAGTTGAAGTCCTTCTTATTTATTTGCATTCGTTAGATGTAAGAATAGTGACATGCTTTATGTCATGTAACATCGGGTTGGGAACGATTGTGAACCTTGGTGTTCTTTTGTTTTGTTTTGTTTTATGAGTTAAGTTCTAATATGGACTCGATTATGATGAATTGACTTTATTTTGAAGTAATGTTGAATTATTGAGATTTCATGTTGATTAAATGAAAGTTCATGTTTTCCCATTGCATAGTGAATGATTAATTAAAAAGACATGGTGTAACCCGTGTTACGGACAAGACACATATATTTTGATGTTTTGAATAAAATGTGATGCCCTTTTGTGGTTTACTCTGATTTTTAAATGAAGTATCTGTATATTTTGTGTTGGGGTAAAAAGGGTGTTACATAGACAATATGGTGAACAATGAGAATTTGAAGATGAAATACTTTTTGAATTCTCTCACTAAAAATTCTTTCACATGGTTCACTACACTCCCTCCAATGTATATTTTACAAAACCTTCAGTGTCTTTTTCTTCATTTTGGCATTTGCACTTCAATTTGTAAAACTATGAGTTTTTAAAAGAAAATATTTTTTAAAATCATTTTACGAGAACTGTCTATTCAACCCTCCCTCCCTTCTAGACTATTTGATTCTCATATTCTCCACCAACACCTTACGCCAAGTTTTTTTATATGTTTAGCTTACAACATTCAAGTCAGTTAGAAATGACCAAGAGAAATTTATAGTCAATAAACAAATTCAACACACCAACAAAAATACACAATTGTCAACATAAGTTTTTCACTCTCTTAACACTAAGGAAATTTATAGTGAATAAAAGTGATTTTTGAAGGAGAATGAGTGAAATATAAAAGTAGATATTTCATAAAATTTGTAATTTTGAAATGAGAACACCACTATTTTATATAGGAAAAAAACATTGTTCTAAGAGGAAATAATACATGGGCCTTATCACTGTCTAATAGATTATAAACGGTCTGCTAATTTTGGTTTTCCCCTCAATCAATTTTTCACATCTTTAGTTTCTTTGATGTATAATCTTTGAAATTGATTTGAATTATTTTTCTCTAAACATTGGAATTTGAACAACTTTGCTTTTTGATAGTGTTTTGTTTGATGATGCTTATGAATAACTTTTCCTTGTTTAGTTATCATCATCAAAACCTCAAAAATCTTGAACCTACACAACACATTGAACCATAACTTAAATAATATAAAGTAAAATTAATATAATCATAACTTCAACATAATACAATCTCCTTCCTAATCCTACCGTTAGCCAACTGATAGTTAGGAGCAATTATAGATTACACTTCTCTAGAACTAGAAGTGAGAGCCTCAAAAACTGAATCATCTCTAGTATCACTAGTAAGAACCATCACCTTAAGTTGAGTATTATCCACCTTAGTATTAACCTTCACCTTAAGTATACTTTATTACCTTCTTTTGTGGTGTTCCAACAATGGTTCTATGTTTATTTATACCTTGTTTCTTATAAAACTCACTAAGTTGCTCACAAAAAAAGTCTAGGATATTGTCATTTTTATACCATTACTCTAGTTCCCATCTGATTTCCTACAATATTATGTCATTTCTTACACTTTTCAAAGATATCACTTTTATGTTTTAAAATATGTACCCATATTATTCTAGAAAAATAATAAATCACGATGAGAAAATATAAATCAAATGTGAGTTTCTACCCTTTGCAAACACTAGATATTAAAGCGAACATACTCAAACAGTCTATAAGAAATGTGCATAATACTCTGAAACTTCACTCTATGTTGTTTGCATAGTATGAAATGATCATAAAATTTGAGTTTGTTCAATTTTAAACGACCTAGAAAATCTTACTTAACTAATTCAACCAATCTTATTTCACTAACATGCCTTAATGTCAAATGTCATATATAGTTTGATTTTATCATAAAAGTTTTGGCTAGCTAGTGATACATTATCAGTGGAACCATACACAACTTACAAATTTCACATTTTCTATCCTTTAAGAGTCATCAATATACCATACAATAGTTTCAATATACCATATGAAATTATAGTTCAATAGACTAAATCATCAAACATGGTTATAGACACAGTAATTTCCTCTTATGTTTAGTAGCATACCCCGCACTATATAAACCCTAAATCTTAAATCCTAAAGTCACAATTTTGGTTTTTCCTACTATCATTCATCAACCCTTGGAATTACTATCTGTAAACACCCCAAATTTGCCCTCACCCATTTCACCATGGCTTGTGATCATTCTCATATGCATAAGTTCAATCATATCATCTCACATCTCATTTTTTGATTCACTGCATAGTTTCTAAGTCATCTGCACCTAGGGTTTGTGATCTGAGCAATCTCAGGGCATCTTGAGCCACTCCAGAGGTCACCAATCAATTAAAAGAGGTCTACATGTGTTCTTATATCATATTCCATCTCCTCAAAGTCAAAAATGCAAAGGAATCACAAGAACTAGGGTTTGAGTGGATGCAGAGCCAGGTTAAACTGCACAGTTGACTGAAAATTAGGGTTTTGGTTTCAGAGGCCATAACTCCAAATTTTTTGGTCATTCTTGTTTCTATTGGTCTCTATATGATATAGGGAGTATGCATATCAATTTTCATGAAAAAATTCCATGGGGAAGTCATCTGATCAAGGGTTGACTTTTCAGACAAGTCAGTGTAAAATCAGGGCATCTGAGGCCCCAATGACCCAACCAATGGGTGATCTTCATCATTTTGAGTGTATATGATCTTTATTTGATCATGGAAGAAGTTTGAAGTTCATAGAAATCAAGAATGTGGAAGTTTTGCAAATGTTGACTTTTTGGGCATAGTTGACTTTTCAAGAATGCTTCATTTTAGGTCATTTTTCAAGCCTTGATTCTTGATCCAAAAATGCTTCAAATGGAAAAACTTTGGTCATGAAAGTTGTAGATCTCATCTTTCCCTTTTCAAAAAGTACAAGAACATGATCAAACTCTTCTTGTATCAAAAGTTATGGCAAGACAAAGTTGGCTAAAATCATTGATTTTCAAGGCATGTTTCAAATGGAAATTTTGCAAAGTCATGAACCAATGCATTATGTGACCTCTAATTCATTTCAAACCATTACACAAACATTCTATGAGCCTTAAAAATCAGAATTGGATCAAGTTTCCCCATGGTTTGGTTTGTGTAACAAGACTTTCTCACATGTGAACCAAAGTTACAACAACTTGCAAAACCACTCATCATGCTTCCTACAACTTGCAACCTTGGATGCTGACCTTGCTAGCTCACTCACCACACCATGCTGCGCAGCCCCTAGGCTTTGTACCAAGCTAGCACTTCACCATACTTCTCTTACACATTATTTGACTTTTTGCAAAAGGCAACTTACCAATCAATAAAGGGCATGTCTTGTCAACTGACCAATGAGAGAGAGTTATGTGGACAATTTGCAAGCAAGACATAACACTAAGCAAGGCTGAAGCTCTCTCATAACACACATTCACAAAAACACACCATCTTGCAACTTGCTTCGAATTCCTCTCCACAGCTTGCAAACACAAAAGCCATCTTCACCATTCAACTCACCTGGCTCCATAGACCACAAAGCACCAAGAGCACAAGCCTGAAACAACCAGAACATCCCACTGCCATTTCTCACCTCATTTTGCAGTTTCATTAGAAACTCTCACCATAGCTCACAAACATACAAACAAACACTCCAGACCTTCTCCATTCATCCTCAGGATCACAAACAACCACTCACAATGACCTGAAAGTGCCTGGAACACCATTGCCATTTCTGACCAAGCTTGAGCAGGGGCTTTCGAATCTCATTATCCAGCCAACACAAACTCTTTTTGAGCATTCAAACATCTTCTGGGGATCAAGTGGAGTGGTTTGCACTGAAAGAAGAGGCCAGAAAGTCATCTAGGTGAAAGCTCCAAATCTCAGGTAGCTTGAAAATTATTTTTCCAGAAATCATTTTTCTTGTTACAAACTTGTTCTATGTGATTCACTGATTATCCTGATGTTCTTAGTTTTTGAAATGGCTTTGATTTGAGTATTTAATTTGTCTCTGAAGCTTGCGTGCCCTAGTTTTTATTTCTTTCGATTCAGCTTGTTTAGGAAGAAGAAATTTGTTTTGGGAGAGGGGTTTGATTCGTGAGAGGTTGGAGATCATTTCCCAGTTCTTAGTTTTCATTTTTGATACGATTTGAGGGGTTTGGGGATTTCTCAGGTGAGATGCTGGCCGGAGAAGACGACCGGAAGTCTTCTCCGGCCACCTGAAGGTGATTTGTGCCCTAATCACGTAATTAACTCCAGTTTGAATTTTGGCCGTAGATGGCCTTTGACTTGTTGACTTCCCTCCCTTTTGGATGGCCCAGATCCTTTTCATTAGCCCTAATCTCTCTCATTAGTTTAATTAATTTTTAATTAGGATAATTAAGTCAGATGCAATCCACACCCTTCATTTGCGCGCTGGTCAACCAGTTTGAATTCAGAGCCCATCCTGGCCCTCCATCTTGTTTACTTTCATTTTTATTTGTTTTTATTTCATTTTTTATTTCAATTAACTTGCATAATTAATTTAAAATAGTTAAAAATTCTTAAAAATTATGAAACTTTTTCCCAAGGGTTTTAATAATTTTTATGACACAAAAATATTTTTTATTTTATTTTTTATCATTAAAAAAGGTATTTTTAAATATTTAAAAGATTATTTTTAATTGATTAATGGAAATTAATTAATTAAAAATACTTTTAGGTATTTAAAAATTACAAAAAAATTCATGAAATGTTCTAAGACATTTAGAAACATTGTCCAACCTTCAAACCAAATTTCTTTTTTGATCTTGATGCATTTTAAGAATTTCTCATTGAATTAAATCATTTTTTGTGCATTATTTTGATCATAAGTTCAAGAATTCATTTCTGCCTATCTAGGAAGAGTTGGACATTGGTTCTTCTTGCATTGTTTTATGTTTAGCATGTAGCTTCTAGATTAAAATGGCCATGATTTGATCTTGCATTTTCCATTTGTTTGGCATTTCTTTTGTTAAGAACCCTAAAAAACCCTAATAACTTGTAAAATTCATATCTTGAGTTTGGTTAAGAGTTGAGAGTTCCCCTTTTGGGCAGTGGTTCATTATAGGTTTAGGGTTTCTTTGGGTAGCATTTTCCATTTTTTATCCTAGGATTTGCTTCTGTTTTGGGTTTTTGTTTGATGTTTGATCCATAAACCCTAATTTGGGCTCTCTTTTGCATCCTTCTTGCATTCTCTTGCATAACATGACTTGTCTTTGCATTTTATGCATGCTTGTGTTTCATTTGACATCTTAAGACATGTAGGGAGCATGTTTGATCATTGCATCTCATATTTGCCATGTCATTTACCTTGTATGCTTCATAACTTTTCATGTGTATCCATGCTTCTAAGCTTGCATCATTTGCATCCATGATCTTGTATGAACATCTCCATGCCTTGCCTCATGTTTGCAGCATCTCACAACATCATTTTCATCATCAACATGCTTCTGGTTTGGTTTTGTATCATACCATTTCATCTCATTTTGCATTGCATTGCATTGCACTATCTTTTCTAACTTTTCAGGTGGTAAGTGGCTTTGAGAAGTGAATTTGCCTTCACTTATCATAACTTTCTCTTCATCTTTCTTTTGCATCCCTTGCTGCATTTTTGTTTGTATTTGAGTTTGGGCTTGCCCATCCTTTTTCCTCTTACTTTCTTTCTTCAAGTGACTTGACTTCTTGAATGAAGCAAGTTGCTTTGCTTCTCCTGATCCTTTCATCTGCTTCCTGGTGGTTCCATTGAAGACTTCTTTTGAAAACCTCACAAACCTTAGGAACAACCAAGCATGACAATGATTAGGGTTTTGATTAGTCTCCCCTCTTAGTTTTACCTTTGTGTCTCTTTTGAGTCCTCTCTTCTTATCTCATAATCAGGGACTAAACCCTAAAGGCTTTAAGGCTTTGTGATTAAGCTTATGCCTGCATCCTTCTATTAGGATGGAGTGTATAACTTTAATCCTAAGTGTTAAACCCTTAATGTGTTTAAATCTCATTTAATCAATCCACTTAATAATCATCAAGACATCAAGCTTGTAACTTGGGCCTTGCATTAGGGTTCTAATTCTTCCTTAAATGGTTAAGAAGGACTAACCCTAGTGTTAATGGACAAGTCCCCCTCAAGTTGTCTTACAAATCATAAAAATCCACTTCACCATCATACCATTAACTAAAATCCACTTAATAAAGGTTTTGTTTTGTCATGAGTTTAATCCCTAATCATGGATTAAGTTGAGGAGCTTTCCTCAGCTTAAACATTCTCATCTATTATCCTTCTATTAGGATGGTGTAATGAGTCTGTTTAATCCTTGATTATGGCTTAATCTCATTACTTAACACTAAACAAAAACACCAAAAACATCTAAATAATCACAAGTAGGTTAATGATCTTAATCCTACACCAAAGGTGTTTAAGTGTGAGAAGCTGACTTCACACTTAAGGTACTCTCGTTACCCCTAATCAGAGGGAAGATGTGATGAGTTTACTAACCCATTGGTTTAGGCTTAAGCTCATTAACTTATGACAAACTTTCACAAGCAATAAAAGACTGAAAATACAAAAACAAACAACAATCGTCTCCTCCGGGATTCTTTTCTCATCTCATTCACTCACAAACGAGAACTTGCTTCTTCCGTCTAATGCAAGACAGTTAGCACCTGAGCCAGACAGGTCATACACTTGAGCATAGACAAGCAAGCAGTTCATCAGTCAATTCATCTTTCAGTCTCTTCGGGTCGAACTACGGTGTTCTGACTTCCTCATTGCACGAGAGGATACGTAGGCATAACTTAACGGTTATCGAACAAAAGTCTCTGTATATTCCCCCTCCTTCTAGCATCATCCTCTTAGCCTCATTATCATGAGCATTTCATTCTTGTTTCTTGCACTGACACCTTCATACTTCATATCACTTATACACTTTACACCGACACCTGTACATCCTTTTCCAGCTCATTTATACACAGATTGCACTGACACTACCCCTTTAAAACACAAATCTTTCAAGCGTGGATCCCGTCGAGTACGGCGGACAATCTGGGTGCTAATACCTTCCCAGGTTGTAACCAACCCCCTTTCTCAGTCTCTCTGGTTCGCAACTGTCTTATCCATCTTTTCCTAGGTCTATGCAGCATTGCCTTTCCTCCGGGATAAAAATGCCTAGCTGGCGACTCTATTCATCTCCAGTGAGTTCACGGCTGTGTGTTCTCACTGTTCCCTTCGCCGACCGTTCGCGTCTGTACCTTCATCTGAACCATTTTCATTTGTCGGGAGCGACAGCATGGCGACTCTGCTGGGGACCCTTATACTGCGACCAGGGCTTCTGGTTCTTTTTGTGGGTTCCTCCTAGCGCTTGATTGATTTGTGTTTGCTGGGGTGTTATGTGCTTGTTTGTGCTTGTATTTATTTTTGTTTATTGCTTTATGTACAATTACTTTACTGCTTTCTTTATTGCATTTATATATCATACTGTCATTGCTGCTGGCTGGATCTGGTCTTTTGTTTTGGTGGGTGGGTGTTTTCATTGAGAGTTAAGATCCTATACCTGGGATCTGAGTGACACCTAGGCTAGAGTGAATCATATTCTTTCCCATTCCATTTCGGTCTGGTGCGGGAATATGAAACACGGTTCAGATATGGGTTTCTTCTTGAGAACTCTGTGTTGCAGATTTCCTGCAATGCTAGGGCTATCTGGGAAGCTTGCTAAGTCTGGATGACCTTTTAGTATTGACCTTCAGAAACTGAGGTGAATTAGAGGAGGAATTGTTATGGTTATTGTAAACACTGTACCTCCGGGTTAGAAGTGTTTACACTTCTCATAACGGATCCAAGTCTGAGGATCCTTGTTTTAGAACACCACCTGTGAGGGGGTTGGGCTGTTTACAGGTTTGCAGGTACCTTGACCTCAGAATACCCTGTTACTTTGACTTTGTTAAGAATACTCCATGTTGGACAGTTCTTGTGATTCTAAACCCTGGATATGTGACTCTTTATTTGAGCCCCCCACCTTGGTTACTGGATTTATAGACCTCCACCTGGAATTCTTGAACACACATGGACTTATATCAGGGCATTTTGATCAGATCCAGCTCAGTCACAAACCCTTGCATATCATCTGCATACATACTCATTGCATCATATTAACATTTGCTTATTTGTGTTTCAGGGTATCCACCTTCATCTGGTTTTGGTTTTGACCCCATCTGCATCATTGACTTATTTCCACCAGCACTTGTTTCAGCTTGTCAGCCAGATATTTCAGTCACCAGCACCAGCCAATCAGTGGCTCTCTCCTTCAGCATTGTCATCAGCACCCTACTCAGTCTTCAGTGTCATGGCTCCAAAGAAAAGCAACATCACTTACCATTTCTTCCAGCCAGACTTATCAGACATCAGGAGGATCCAAACCCTGATCACTCCAGATCACACACCCTTGTTCAGAGAGAATTATGGGGATATACTTGACTTGGTCATGGATCTGGACCCATCTCAGAGGAGTTTGATCCACACCTGCATTCAGTTTTATGACCCCCCATTGAGATGTTTCACCTTTCAAGACTTTCAGTTGGGGCCTCTATTAGAAGAATACTCATCTTTGGTTGGTCTACCTATCAGGAGAGAAATCCCTTTCAATCCTGAGATGGTTTCCCCATGCAATGGAGAGGTAGCAAAGGCTCTACACCTGGAACCTGCTTTGATTGAGCAACACATGACCTCTAAGGCTGGGATCCCTGGTTTTCATCTGGACTTCTTAATTTCTCAAGCTAGTCTGAAGGCCTCCTTGGGGGAGTGGAAGGCTGTTTGTGCTTTGTTGGCCTTAAGTATATATGGAATTGTGTTGTTTGCAGATGAGCCCCGATTCATTAGCAAGAATGCAATCCATCTGTTCATCTTGAAGAACCCAGTGCCAACTTTATTGGGGGACCTCTACTATTCAGTGCATCAGAGGAATGAAAAACAGAGGGGAAGATTAGTGAGGATTTGTGCTCCATTATTTCATATTTGGCTTCTCAAGCATCTACCCAGAACAGATACATTTCTCAATCCTCATCAGCAGAGCAACTGGGCTAAGAGGCTCACTACCCTAACTTCAGCAGATATCAGATGGTGTACTCAAAGCACCAAGGGTAGAGACATCATCACCAGCTGTGGGCACTTTCCCAATGTGCCCTTAATAGGAGTTAAGGGAAGTATCAATTACAACCCTCTGCTGTTCAGGAGGCAACTGGGCTATGCACTGGTCCATACCCCTAAGGCACAGGACCTGGTGGAGACTCTCTATTGTGAGAACAAGATCAGTTTGACTGTTGTTAGACAGGCTTCCTGGGCCTGGGATCATATTCAAACCAAGGGAGTCACTGTTCTGGGGAAGTGTAATAATGTGGCATCAGCACAATATTATGAGTGGTCCCGGGCCAGGGCTCAATTCTCTGGAATGCCCTTTACCATAGAAGACATGCCTGAGTCATCTTCAGCACCACCCCCTGCCACTGTCAGTTTGGAGGAGTATGAGAGCTTGAAGGAGAGGAATGAGAAGCTAACCCAGGCTTTACAGAAGACCCTTCGGGAGAGGAGTGAAGGTGTAAGGGAGATTGAGAGATTGGAGAAGTTGAGAGTGGAGCATCTGACTAAGATTGAAAGGTCTGGGGATTATATTAACAAGTCTAAGGCTGGTGAACAAATTCTGAAGAATGCTTGCAAAGAAGCCCAGTTCCAGAGAGCAAGAACAGACTTGTACTTGAAGGAGAGTCAAGCCCGGTGGGTCAGGATCACCGAGGCCCGTACCCTGGAGGACAAGAGAGTTCAAGACAAGATGGAGCAATTTGAGGCCAGTGCAAAAGAACAGCAAGAAGCCTTGGCAGCAGCCCAGAGGGAGATATCAGAGCTGAAGATCAAAGCAGGGGTGAAGAGGTCAAAGGACCAAACTCAGCACAAAAAGCTAGCAGCAGCTGTTGCGACCCGGAACCTCCTCATCAGGAATCTCACGGAGCGTCCGGCTGATCCTGTGACCGAAGCACTTCTCAAGGAAGTTCGTGAGGATGAGTTTGGTCTTGGTGTTTGACCATTTGTTTGTTGTTGCTTTCTTTCCATGTACCTTTTATTTTGTATTTTGACCCCTTAGGGGGCTTGTGTTGTAAAATGAACAAATTGTATTATTTCATCTTATGTAATATATTTGTGTTAGTTTGTTCCGTCCAAGTTTACTTCGGAAGCAACATCAACAGCATCTTCAAGGGTCTGGAAGGGTCAAAACTGAAGGCCAAACCGGATACCTTGAGAACAAATAAGCATAACTGCATTGCATGCTAACCCTTTGTTTGTTTTGCAGGTTTTGTTTTATTGTTGCTAACCTCTGTTGTGATGTCTCAGGAATTATTGCTCGTCGCCGGGTATTTCCCCTCAACCGTCCGCACCGTTATCCAACCCGAAACAACCTTCCGGGAATTCAGATGGATCAGATGCAGCAGGACCTTACGGAGGTCAGAAACCAGATGGCTAACGAAAGGTTGGAGATGAGAACTCAGATAACACAATTCATGGAAGTAATGAACAACTTAGCTCAAAGCCAGGAGAGGCTCAGAGCTTTGGTAGAAGGGAGGAATCAAGAGGAACCCCATGTGGGAACTGCTGGCACAAGTAACAACGAGAGGGTCCAACCTCATGTTAATCCCCCAGTTTTTGGACCCCATCTCCACCCAGAGGCCAACATCCCTGTCAATATACAAGGGACTGCCACAGCAGGGAGGGTATTGCAGGAAGACCCTCAAGAAGACCAGTTCACGGTAATGGGTGCTGGGGAAGAAGCCTACGATAGACGGTTGGATGAGATAGCTGAGAAGTTGAGGTCCTTAGAATCTCAAAACTCTTTGGGCTTCGACGTCATGGACATGGGTTTGGTAGACGGGGTTAGGATTCCCCACAAGTTCAAGCCTCCATGTTTTGAAAAGTATAATGGGACTTCTTGTCCTCGGACCCATCTACAATCTTTTCTCGGGAGATTAAAAGCTTATACCATGGACGAGAAATTGTGGATGTTCTATTTTGAAGATAGTTTGACCGGAGCTTCGAGAGAATGGTACTCTCACTTGACAAGGGCAACTATTAGATGCTGGAAGGACCTGGCAGAGGCCTTCATCAGACAGTATCAGTATAATCTGGACATGGCGCCCAACAGGACCCTCCTGATGGGAATGTCACAGTCTTCAAGAGAGAGTTTCCGAGAATATGCCCAGAGGTGGAGGCAATTGGCTGCTGCCGTTCAACCACCTATGTCTGAACGGGAAATGGCAGATATGTTCATGAATACCCTTCAGGGAACCTATATTGACAGATTGGCTGCTTTCTCTTCCACTAGCTTCGCAGATGTTGTCATAGCTGGGGAGAGAATTGAAAGTTTGTTAAAAATGGGGAAGATCTCAGACAACGGTGCAAGTTCGTCCAGTAGTACAAGAAAGCCTTTCGCAGGCCCGGGAAGAACTGGCGAGACCAATGCCATCCACACCAACAGGGGCAGGCCCCAATATGCTCAAAGGTCAATAGCAGCAGTCACCATTCCTGCTCCAGCTCATCCTCAGCCAGTCTATCAACCTCCGCAACAAAACTTCCAACAACAGCCTCAGTACCATCAGCAGAATCAATATCCTCCAAGAAATTACAACAACAGCAACACCAACAACAACAGTCAACAAAGGCCATTCCAACAGAGGCCATCTCAAGCTAACAGAGTGATCGACCCGATCCCAATGCCATATGCTGCCTTGCTGCCACAACTTCTGAAACTCAATCTAGTTGAGCTAAGAACGTTGGCACCTCCGGATCCCAACAGTCTACCAAGGAACTATGACTCCAATGCTAGGTGCGCTTTTCATTCAAACGCACCTGGTCACAGTACAGAAAAATGCAGGGCTCTGCATATGAAGGTACAAGACTTGGTAGACTCCAAGGCTCTGAATTTTGCACCACCACCCAATGTCAACAAAAATCCTATGCCAAATCATGGTGGTCCCAGGATTAACGCTATTGAAGAAGACAAGCCGTCTTATTTAATAACCAGTGTGGGACAGATCAGGACACCACTGGTAGAAATCAAGGCTCAGCTCTTGGAATGTCAAATGTTCCCGGGGTGTGAGTTGGGGTGTGCTTACTGTAATATCTCTGTAAATGGGTGCGATAATTTGAGGAATGGCATTGACAGCCTTATTCAGAGTGGCCTGCTACAGATCACTACATCATTTCCAACAAACCCAGCAACTTCATCAGCAACGGTCTCAGAACCTCCTACAACTGCAGCGACTATTGTTCCTGACAATTCTTCGGCAACATCAACGAGTACTTCATCTATCGTTTCAACTGATCAGTTTTCAACAAATTTTCCTGCTACGACTTCAGCTTCATTCCATTTCGAATCTCCAGCAACAACAACATCAGTCCTTCCAACAATACCTCCTACAACACCAGCAATCAATCATGAAGATGTCTCCACTGTTACCATATTCTATGATCCTGAAAATAACTCTGCCTACCATTCAGAAGGTGCTGCTCCCATCAGAGCACCAGTTACAATCTTTTATGATCCACAAACAATTACAGTCCCTTCATCAGCAGCAATCAGTCCAGTCACTGTCACGGTGCCTGGACCAGTACCATATGAAAGCAATAGGGCCATCCCTTGGCACTATGGCTCTGACGTGTACTGTGAAGGAAAAAGAATCACTCTTGAAACATCAGCACCTGCACCACAAGTAGATAATGTGGGGGGAGGCGGAGGCTTCACTCGAAGCGGACGTCTCTTTGCTTCACAAGTTCAAAGACCCACTGCCGAAGCAGAAGCTGCTGCCAAGGCAAAAGGGAAAGGCCCGGTGCAGGAAGATCCAGCTGCCAAAGAAGCTTTGAAAACACCCTTCGATCAAGAGGTTGATGAGTTCATGCGAATCATCAAGAAGAGTGATTACAAAATTGTGGATCAACTTCACCAGACACCATCCAAAATCTCTATCCTCTCACTGCTGATGTGTTCCGAAGCCCATCGGAATGCACTACTTAAAGTCCTGCACGCAGCTTACGTGCCTGAGGAGATTACTGTCAACCAATTGGAAACCGTGGTTGGAAATGTTACTGCTAGCAATGGGCTAGGGTTCACCAATACTGACTTGACAGCGGATGGCCGCAACCACAACAAAGCCTTGCACATAACCATGGAATGCAAGGGAGCTGTCCTTTCTCATGTGCTGGTAGACACAGGTTCTTCCCTGAACGTCTTACCAAAGAAGGCTCTGGTGAAGCTAGAATACGATGGATTGGCATTGAGACCCAGCAACCTGGTGGTGAGAGCCTTTGATGGTTCGAAGAGATCGGTTCTGGGAGAGATTGAGCTGCCAGTGACAATTGGCCCGCAGACCTTTAAAACTATCTTTTATGTGATGGACATTCAGCCCGCCTACAGCTGTCTGTTGGGTAGACCCTGGATTCACGCCGCCGGCGCAATAACGTCTACCCTTCACCAAAAGTTAAAATTTGAATGGGAAGGTCAAGTTGTCACAATCTGTGGGGAAGAGGATATTTTTGTCAGCCACCTGGCAACCTATAAGTACATTGAAATGGATGGGGAGATCCATGAAACAATGAGCCAGGGGTTTGAAGCTTTGAATGTGAATGAAGCATCTGCTGTATCTGGTACTCCGATGTCATCTTACCAACAAGCCCGGAAGGTTGTTGAGGAAGGAACTGCCCTGGGCTGAGGCAAGATTTTATCTGTGGAGGAGAAGAAGGACAAATTTGGGTTGGGTTACAGACCAACTCAACATCAAGCAAAGGCTGCTGCAGAGCCAGGTTTTGTCAGTGGGGGGATGCTCACCCCCGATGCTATCAACTGTCTGGAAGACGAGCTGGAAGAGGAGCGCAATCTGGAGAATTGGATTCGTCCAAAGATCCCGGGGAGCAGTGTCTCGAACTGGTCTTCCCAGGAAATTATAAGAGTTACTCATGCAGAGTAATTATTATTTCCTGTATTTTATTAGCATGCATCAAAGTCTTGCATCTTGCCCAAGATGACAAGACTCATTTTGTAATCAGGGCCATCTGTACTTTTGTGCAAACAAGATTAAATTAATGAAATATCAGACATCTTTTTGCAAACGAGTCTTTTTCTTTTCTGCTCACTGTTTTTCCATTTTTCTTTTTGTACAAAAATAAATGGCGGTGTTTTCAAAATGATAACTTCATTTCACTTTTTCTAAAGCAAGATTAAAATCAATCACTAAAATGAACAAACTTAACCCTTGCAGAGAGTGCCTTCCAGACAGCACCGACAAAAGCACGGCTATGACATCGTATGACTTTGACAATCCGATCAATCAAGCTGATGAAGGGGTTGAAGAAGAATATGAGCTTCCTGAAGAGCTAGCCAGGTTGCTGAGATAAGAGGAAAGGGTTATTACTCCTCACCAGGAGGAGGTTGAAGTGATTAATCTTGGTACAGACGAAGACGTGAAAGAGGTTAAAATCGGGGCCTGCCTGCAAGACTCAGTGAAGAGACAACTGATTGACCTGCTTCAAGAGTATGTGGACGTGTTTGCTTGGTCTTATCAAGATATGCCAGGGTTGGATACCGACATTGTTGTGCACAAGCTGCCTTTGAGGGAAGAATGCCCACCAGTTAAACAGAAGCTGCGCCGAACTCGCCCAGACATGGCTATGAAAATCAAGGAAGAGGTACAGAAGCAATGGGACGCCGGGTTCCTTGCTGTGACTAGCTATCCGCCATGGGTTGCTAACATAGTACCTGTGCCTAAGAAGGACGGTAAAGTAAGAATGTGTGTTGACTACCGGGATCTGAACAGAGCCAGCCCGAAAGATGATTTCCCATTACCCCACATTGATGTATTGGTGGATAACACGGCTCAGTTCTCGGTATTCTCCTTCATGGATGGATTTTCAGGATATAATCAGATCAAGATGTCACCTGAAGACATGGAGAAAACAACATTCATTACACCTTGGGGCACATTCTGTTACAAAGTAATGCCATTCGGACTGAAGAATGCTGGTGCCACATATCAACGGGCTATGGTGACATTATTCCACGATATGATCCATAAGGAAATCGAGTGTTATGTGGATGATATGATCGCCAAGTCCCTTACAGAGGAAGATCATCTGGTGAATCTGCTCAAGTTGTTCAAGCGTCTGAGGAAGTATCAACTAAAATTGAACCCCAACAAATGCACATTCGTGGTGCGATCCGGTAAGCTGCTGGGTTTTATTGTAAGCGAGAAAGGGATTGAAGTTGACCCTGATAAAGTCAAAGCTATTCAAGAGATGCCTGCACCGAAAACCGAGAAAGAAGTTCGAGGGTTCTTAGGTCGATTGAACTACATTTCACGGTTCATATCTCACCTTACTGCAACTTGTGAACCCTTGTTCAAGCTGTTAAGAAAGGAACAGACGGTCAGGTGGAACGAAGATTGCCAGAAGGCTTTTGACAAGATCAAGGAATATCTACAAGAACCTCCAATCCTCATGCCTCCAGTTGAAGGAAGACCTCTGATCATGTACTTGACAGTATTAGAAGAGTCAATGGGGTGTGTGCTGGGCCAGCATGACGAGTCTGGTCGAAAAGAGTATGCAATATACTACCTAAGCAAAAAGTTTACCGACTGTGAACAACGTTATTCACTGCTCGAGAAAACTTGCTGTGCTTTAGCGTGGGCTGCTCGCCGACTGAGACAGTATATGTTGACCCACACTACCTTGTTAATCTCAAAAATGGATCCTGTTAAGTATATTTTCGAGAAGCCAGCTCTTACCGGACGGGTTGCAAGATGGCAGATGATTCTCACAGAATACGACATACAGTACACATCTCAGAAAGCCATCAAGGGCAGTGTACTATCTGAATATCTTGCTGAGCAACCCATTGATGACTACCAGCCTATGAGATTTGACTTCCCTGATGAAGACATCATGTTCATTAAGGCAAAAGATCATGAAGAGCCTGTTCACACTGAAGGGCCTGACCCGGAAGAAGAATGGACTATGATGTTTGATGGGGCTGTTAACATGAATGGCCGTGGTGTTGGTGCAGTACTCATTACACCTAAAGGAGTTCACATGCCTTTCTCAGCAAAGCTCACTTTCAACTGCACTAACAACGAAGCTGAATACGAAGCTTGCATTATGGGTCTTGAGGAAGCCATTGACCTCAGGATCAAGACATTGACCGTATTCGGAGATTCAGCTTTGGTAGTCAATCAGACCAATGGGAAATGGTATACACACCAGGATCATCTGATACCTTACAGGGATTATACAAGAAGGTTATTGACATTCTTCACAACAGTCAAGCTTGAGTATATTCCTCGGGACGAGAATCAGTTTGCAGATGCCTTGGCTACCATTTCGTCCATGATCAAAGTTCAAGCTGCTAACTTTGTACCTCAGATTTCAGTATCGAGACTTGATAGACCAGCATATGTATTCGCAGCAGATGTTATCAAAGATGATAAGCCTTGGTTCCATGATATTAAGTGCTTCTTGGAGGATCAAACATACCCACCTGGGGCATCTTCCAATGATAAGAAGACTTTGAGGAGGCTCGCTGGTAGTTTCTTTCTGAACACTGATGGGTCTTTATACAAAAGGAACTTTGATATGGTACTCCTCAGATGTGTTGATAAGACAGAAGCAGACTTGTTGATGCATGAAGTGCACGAAGGATCCTTTGGTACCCATGCCGGAGGGCATGCCATGACTAAGAAATTGCTAAGATCAGGCTATTACTGGATCACGATGGATGCAGACTGTTGTGCTTACGCCAGAAAATGTCATAAATGCCAGATTTACGCAGATAAGGTGCATGTGCCTCCCAATCCTTTGAACATCATGTCTTCACCTTGGCCCTTTGCCATGTGGGGCATTGATATGATTGGCAAGATTGAGCCAACTGCTTCAAATGGTCACAGATTTATCCTGGTCGCCATCGACTACTTCACCAAGTGGGTTGAAGCAGCCTCATATGCAAATGTTACAAGACAAGTGGTAGCCAGATTTCTGAAGAGAGATATCATCTGTCGATATGGAGTGCCCGAGCGAATCATTACTGATAATGGTTCCAACTTAAACAACAAAATGATGGCAGAGCTGTGCCGGGACTTCAAGATCCAACATCACAATTCTTCTCCTTACAGACCAAAGATGAATGGCGCTGTTGAGGCAGCAAATAAGAATATTAAGAAGATTGTGCAGAAGATGGTAGTCACTTACAAAGATTGGCATGAAATGCTACCGTTTGCCTTGCATGGGTACCGCACGTCAATCAGAACATCCACTGGGGCAACACCGTATCAGCTTGTGTATGGTATGGAAGCAGTCCTACCGGTTGAAGTTGAACTACCCTCTCTGCGGGTATTGATGGATGTTAAACTGAACGAAGCAGAATGGGTTAGGTCCCGTTACGAACAGCTGAGTCTGATCGAAGAGAAGAGATTGGCTGCAATCTGTCATGGGCAGTTGTATCAGAAAAGAATGAAGAAAGCCTTCGATCAGAAAGTCAGGCACCGAGAGTACCAAGTAGGGGATCTTGTGTTGAAAAGAATCCTCCCTCCTCATACAGACCACAGGGGCAAATGGACTCCAAATTATGAAGGACCATTTGTAGTAAAGAAAGTTTTCTCTGGTGGAGCACTGATGCTCAGCACCATGGATGGTGAAGATTTCCCGTCCCCTGTGAATTCAGATGCAGTTAAAAAATACTTCGCATAAAAATGACCCGCTGGACATAAAAACAGAATGTAAGTCCAGGCAAAAATTGGGCATCCCGGCGAGTCAAAAACAGAATAAAAGACTCGGGCAAAAATAAGGGAAATAAATAAAAAATGTACACCCGCTGAGTTGAAAAGCCGCATTGGACAACTCAGGCAAAAATGGGTATCCCGATGGATTGAAAACCCGAAAGGGCGATCCATGCAAAACAAGGGAATAAGCGAACAACTGCATTCTGAATTCGTCTGTATCACTTACAACTTGGAAAGCTTCGACGGAATCAAGCTTCAATCAGAACCAACTTTCTTCAGAAAGCAAGACGAGAAGAACGTCATTGTCATACGAGTCATAGCAGGAGAGGAAGCTCCTTTGAAAGCATCGTCAACACTGCCGGCACCTTGTTTCTCAATTTGTAACAATCTCCTCATTTCAGGGGATATGTTTCTTTGGTTGTATCTTGCCGATTCAGGGCACATGAATTAATAAAATCAGATTTTTCAGTCATGTTTCGTTTTGTATATTTTTATTTGCAAAGGATGTCTGATATCTCTAAAAAATCAATTGCATAAGTACAGATGCTTTTCTCCCAAAAATAGTAATAATAGAAACACATGCTTGCAGGAAATATACTTACTCCTGAGAATGCTTGACTCCTATGACGGAATCCAGTAAAGGATACCTCGGGACCTTTTGTGCGTCTCCCTATCTTTGCAGGATTGCAGGTATCCAGAACGCAACTTGGGGCATGCAAGTTACGTCTCAGCAAACTGGCGAATCATTATCAACTCGGTCTATCTTCCACGTGGCACTGGAAGGTGCCCACTTCCCCAGCAAAGTTGCCAAGTCAACATACACTCAATCTCAGCATCTGAAATGCTCTATCCCCAGCTGAGTTGCCTCTTGTTGCTCTCCCCAGCTGAGCTGCCTCTCATAACTCCCCAGCCAAGTCGCCATTTCGTCCTCAGCTGAGTGCAGAAGTCAGGGAACCATCTCCCCACAGAATACCCAGCCTCTATCCCGAAGAGCGGCGCATAGAAGATCACAACAGAGTAAAGAAAGCTTCTACAAACCCCAGCTGGGTCCCGTATTATAAGGATATGTCAACCAGTGACCTATATCCCCAAATGAATACATCTCACCAGATCTACCAATGATCTCATCCCCAGCTGGGAGGTTCACCTCAAACAGATCAGCCAGAGATCTTCGCAACAACGGGATCCGAATCCCAGTGTGGTATTTTTGCACAATCATGGCATTTGCATCATGATATCCCCTCAGAGCGTAGCATTCCGTCTAATACGGAGCATTACGGCAAAAATCAAACGCATAGCATAATCATAAGCCATGTTCGGAATCAACACTTGTGAATAATAATCATATACTTTCCCCCCGAAAAAAATCCTCACCAGAGTCCCAGCAAAAGCAGTTGCCTCATATTCACAAATACCAGCATATTTCCTTTTGATACCCGTCCGTATCATCACTCCCCAGTAAAGTCGCCAGAGCACTCTTTACGAACAAAATCACCCATATCACGGATACTTCATGACACCCGTCCGTGTCATACCACCAGCAGGAAGCCGACAACATCCTCTTTGCACCCACACATACCTATATATACACTTTCCTGACACCCGTCTGTGTCATATCCCCAGCGCAGTCGCCTAGACTTTGTATAGCAGATACTTGTTCATATTACACTTTTCTCTCTTGGCACCCGTCCGTGACATTCTCCCCAGCAGTTAAAACACTCATCTATATATACTCACTACACACTTATACAGATACTCGTCCGTATCTTGTATACACCATCACTTATCTCCCCACAGATTCGACAGTAGTCCTTGTTCTTTGTTAACCCGTTGATACTCGTCCGTATCATCATCTCTGAACATGTGTCAGTTTGTTTCTACATGATACTCGTCCGTATCATAGTCTTAAGGATGCTCGTCCGCATCTCTAATCTATACACAATACCAAACACTTATACTTTCCTTTCTTGGTTGTGAACGCTCGTCCGTGTTCACTATATCCCCAGTAGATCGCCAACAAAGCATTTTTCCTTTATCTAACACTCGTCCTGTGTTATGATACCCCGAGAGCAGCCATACCCTGCTGAGTGGTCGTCCTCCACTTCTTGATGGTCGTCCTCCATCATGCTCATCCGATGGCCGTCCCCATCTTTGATCTTTTTAGCAGCCGTCCCCTGCTAGGTGGTCGTCCTCCACCTTTTGATGATCGTCCTTCATCATCCAATGGCCGTCCCCCATTGTTGATTTTGGTTATCTGACACTCGTCCTGTGTCATGATAAGCCTTGAGAGCAGCCGTCCCCTGCTGAGTGGTCGTCCTCCACTTCTTGATGGTCGTCCTCCATCATGCTCATCCGATGGCCGTCCCCATCGTTGACCTTTTATCCGGCATTCGTCCTATGTCGCGATATTTTCGGCAGCCGTACCCTGCCAGGTGGTCGTCCTCCACCTTTGATGGTCGTCCCATCATATTTCTTTTATCCCCAACAGAGCAGCCGTCCCCTGCTAGGTGATCGTCCTTCACCTTTGATGGCCGTACCCCATCATCTGTTTATTTCATTTATTCTTTAACCCGATGGCCGTCCCCGTCGTGGTCCCTTTTCCTTTTAGCCCGATGGCCGTCCCCATCGTTGGTTACTTTACCTTTATGAACTTGATGGCCGTCCCCGTCATGTTTCATTAATCCCCAGAGAATTTTACAGCTTTATCTTGATGACCGTCCCCATCATAATTTCTTATTTTTCCAGCTAGTCGGCCGTCCCCGTCTTAGCTTTACCTTCTCCCCAGCATGTCGGCCGTCCCCGTCATCGCTTTACTTCACACACTTTTCCCAGCATGTCGGCCGTCCCCGTCATTGCTCCTTGCCCAGCAGTCGTCCTCTGCTCGACGGTCGCCCTCCGTCGCCCACTTTACAATATACTTTATTTTCTTTTACAATCTATATCCCTTTTCTTCTTCATTCTGTGAGTGCAAATTTTGGACTGTCTTTGGTATTCAACCACAAGTTATCTTGTTTGCCTGTTAAGCCGTCGCTTACATCCTGCACAGCTAACTCATGTTTGAATAGGGGCAGCTGTAAACACCCCAAATTTGCCCTCACCCATTTCACCATGGCTTGTGATCATTCTCATATGCATAAGTTCAATCATATCATCTCACATCTCATTTTTTGATTCACTGCATAGTTTCTAAGTCATCTGCACCTAGGGTTTGTGATCTGAGCAATCTCAGGGCATCTTGAGCCACTCCAGAGGTCACCAATCAATTCAAAGAGGTCTACATGTGTTCTTATATCATATTCCATCTCCTCAAAGTCAAAAATTCAAAGGAATCACAAGAACTAGGGTTTGAGTGGATGCAGAGCCAGGTTAAACTGCACAGTTGACTGAAAATTAGGGTTTTGGTTTCAGAGGCCATAACTCCAAATTTTTTGGTCATTCTTGTTTCTATTGGTCTCTATATGATATAGGGAGTATGCATATCAATTTTCATGAAAAAATTCCATGGGGAAGTCATTTGATCAAGGGTTGACTTTTCAGACAAGTCAGTGTAAAATCAGGGCATCTGAGGCCCCAATGACCCAACCAATGGGTGATCTTCATCATTTTGAGTGTATATGATCTTTATTTGATCATGGAAGAAGTTTGAAGTTCATAGAAATCAAGAATGTGGAAGTTTTGCAAATGTTGACTTTTTGGGCATAGTTGACTTTTCAAGAATGCTTCATTTTAGGTCATTTTTCAAGCCTTGATTCTTGATCCAAAAATGCTTCAAATGGAAAAACTTTGGTCATGAAAGTTGTAGATCTCATCTTTCCCTTTTCAAAAAGTACAAGAACATGATCAAACTCTTCTTGGATCAAAAGTTATGGCAAGACAAAGTTGGCTAAAATCATTGATTTTCAAGGCATGTTTCAAATGGAAATTTTGCAAAGTCATGAACCAATGCATTATGTGACCTCTAATTCATTTCAAACCATTACACAAACATTCTATGAGCCTTAAAAATCAGAATTGGATCAAGTTTCCCCATGGTTTGGTTTGTGTAACAAGACTTTCTCACATGTGAACCAAAGTTACAACAACTTGCAAAACCACTCATCATGCTTCCTACAACTTGCAACCTTGGATGCTGACCTTGCTAGCTCACTCACCACACCATGTTGCGCAGCCCCTAGGCTTTGTACCAAGCTAGCACTTCACCATACTTCTCTTACACATTATTTGACTTTTTGCAAAAGGCAACTTACCAATCAATAAAGGGCATGTCTTGTCAACTGACCAATGAGAGAGAGTTATGTGGACAATTTGCAAGCAAGACATAACACTAAGCAAGGCTGAAGCTCTCTCATAACACACATTCACAAAAACACACCATCTTGCAACTTGCTTCGAATTCCTCTCCACAGCTTGCAAACACAAAAGCCATCTTCACCATTCAACTCACCTGGCTCCATAGACCACAAAGCACCAAGAGCACAAGCCTGAAACAACCAGAACATCCCACTGCCATTTCTCACCTCATTTTGCAGTTTCATTAGAAACTCTCACCATAGCTCACAAACATACAAACAAACACTCCAGACCTTCTCCATTCATCCTCAGGATCACAAACAACCACTCACAATGACCTGAAAGTGCCTGGAACACCATTGCCATTTCTGACCAAGCTTGAGCAGGGGCTTTCGAATCTCATTATCCAGCCAACACAAACTCTTTTTGAGCATTCAAACATCTTCTGGGGATCAAGTGGAGTGGTTTGCACTGAAAGAAGAGGCCAGAAAGTCATCTAGGTGAAAGCTCCAAATCTCAGGTAGCTTGAAAATTATTTTTCCAGAAATCATTTTTCTTGTTACAAACTTGTTCTATGTGATTCACTGATTATCCTGATGTTCTTAGTTTTTGAAATGGCTTTGATTTGAGTATTTAATTTGTCTCTGAAGCTTGCGTGCCCTAGTTTTTATTTCTTTCGATTCAGCTTGTTTAGGAAGAAGAAATTTGTTTTGGGAGAGGGGTTTGATTCGTGAGAGGTTGGAGATCATTTCCCAGTTCTTAGTTTTCATTTTTGATACGATTTGAGGGGTTTGGGGATTTCTCAGGTGAGATGCTGGCCGGAGAAGACGACCGGAAGTCTTCTCCGGCCACCTGAAGGTGATTTGTGCCCTAATCACGTAATTAACTCCAGTTTGAATTTTGGCCGTAGATGGCCTTTGACTTGTTGACTTCCCTCCCTTTTGGATGGCCCAGATCCTTTTCATTAGCCCTAATCTCTCTCATTAGTTTAATTAATTTTTAATTAGGATAATTAAGTCAGATGCAATCCACACCCTTCATTTGCGCGCTGGTCAACCAGTTTGAATTCAGAGCCCATCCTGGCCCTCCATCTTGTTTACTTTCATTTTTATTTGTTTTTATTTCATTTTTTATTTCAATTAACTTGCATAATTAATTTAAAATAGTTAAAAATTCTTAAAAATTATGAAACTTTTTCCCAAGGGTTTTAATAATTTTTATGACACAAAAATATTTTTATTTTATTTTTTATCATTAAAAAAGGTATTTTTAAATATTTAAAAGATTATTTTTAATTGATTAATGGAAATTAATTAATTAAAAATACTTTTAGGTATTTAAAAATTACAAAAAAATTCATGAAATGTTCTAAGACATTTAGAAACATTGTCCAACCTTCAAACCAAATTTCTTTTTTGATCTTGATGCATTTTAAGAATTTCTCATTGAATTAAATCATTTTTTGTGCATTATTTTGATCATAAGTTCAAGAATTCATTTCTGCCTATCTAGGAAGAGTTGGACATTGGTTCTTCTTGCATTGTTTTATGTTTAGCATGTAGCTTCTAGATTAAAATGGCCATGATTTGATCTTGCATTTTCCATTTGTTTGGCATTTCTTTTGTTAAGAACCCTAAAAAACCCTAATAACTTGTAAAATTCATATCTTGAGTTTGGTTAAGAGTTGAGAGTTCCCCTTTTGGGCAGTGGTTCATTATAGGTTTAGGGTTTCTTTGGGTAGCATTTTCCATTTTTTATCCTAGGATTTGCTTCTGTTTTGGGTTTTTGTTTGATGTTTGATCCATAAACCCTAATTTGGGCTCTCTTTTGCATCCTTCTTGCATTCTCTTGCATAACATGACTTGTCTTTGCATTTTATGCATGCTTGTGTTTCATTTGACATCTTAAGACATGTAGGGAGCATTTTTGATCATTGCATCTCATATTTGCCATGTCATTTACCTTGTATGCTTCATAACTTTTCATGTGTATCCATGCTTCTAAGCTTGCATCATTTGCATCCATGATCGTGTATGAACATCTCCATGCCTTGCCTCATGTTTGCAGCATCTCACAACATCATTTTCATCATCAACATGCTTCTGGTTTGGTTTTGTATCATACCATTTCATCTCATTTTGCATTGCATTGCACTATCTTTTCTAACTTTTCAGGTGGTAAGTGGCTTTGAGAAGTGAATTTGCCTTCACTTCTCATAACTTTCTCTTCATCTTTCTTTTGCATCCCTTTCTGCATTTTTGTTTGTATTTGAGTTTGGGCTTGCCCATCCTTTTTCCTCTTACTTTCTTTCTTCAAGTGACTTGACTTCTTGAATGAAGCAAGTTGCTTTGCTTCTCCTGATCCTTTCATCTGCTTCCTGGTGGTTCCATTGAAGACTTCTTTTGAAAACCTCACAAACCTTAGGAACAACCAAGCATGACAATGATTAGGGTTTTGATTAGTCTCCCCTCTTAGTTTTACCTTTGTGTCTCTTTTGAGTCCTCTCTTCTTATCTCATAATCAGGGACTAAACCCTAAAGGCTTTAAGGCTTTGTGATTAAGCTTATGCCTGCATCCTTCTATTAGGATGGAGTGTATAACTTTAATCCTAAGTGTTAAACCCTTAATGTGTTTAAATCTCATTTAATCAATCCACTTAATAATCATCAAGACATCAAGCTTGTAACTTGGGCCTTGCATTAGGGTTCTAATTCTTCCTTAAATGGTTAAGAAGGACTAACCCTAGTGTTAATGGACAAGTCCCCCTCAAGTTGTCTTACAAATCATAAAAATCCACTTCACCATCATACCATTAACTAAAATCCACTTAATAAAGGTTTTGTTTTGTCATGAGTTTAATCCCTAATCATGGATTAAGTTGAGGAGCTTTCCTCAGCTTAAACATTCTCATCTATTATCCTTCTATTAGGATGGTGTAATGAGTCTGTTTAATCCTTGATTATGGCTTAATCTCATTACTTAACACTAAACAAAAACACCAAAAACATCTAAATAATCACAAGTAGGTTAATGATCTTAATCCTACACCAAAGGTGTTTAAGTGTGAGAAGCTGACTTCACACTTAAGGTACTCTCGTTACCCCTAATCAGAGGGAAGATGTGATGAGTTTACTAACCCATTGGTTTAGGCTTAAGCTCATTAACTTATGACAAACTTTCACAAGCAATAAAAGACTAAAAATACAAAAACAAACAACAATCGTCTCCTCCGGGATTCTTTTCTCATCTCATTCACTCACAAACGAGAACTTGCTTCTTCCGTCTAATGCAAGACAGCTAGCACCTGAGCCAGACAGGTCATACACTTGAGCATAGACAAGCAAGCAGTTCATCAGTCAATTCATCTTTCAGTCTCTTCGGGTCGAACTACGGTGTTCTGACTTCCTCATTGCACGAGAGGATACGTAGGCATAACTTAACGGTTATCGAACAAAAGTCTCTGTATATTCCCCCTCCTTCTAGCATCATCCTCTTAGCCTCATTATCATGAGCATTTCATTCTTGTTTCTTGCACTGACACCTTCATACTTCATATCACTTATACACTTTACACCGACACCTGTACATCCTTTTCCAGCTCATTTATACACAGATTGCACTGACACTACCCCTTTAAAACACAAATCTTTCAAGCGTGGATCCCGTCGAGTACGGCGGACAATCTGGGTGCTAATACCTTCCCAGGTTGTAACCAACCCCCTTTCTCAGTCTCTCTGGTTCGCAACCGTCTTATCCATCTTTTCCTAGGTCTATGCAGCATTGCCTTTCCTCCGGGATAAAAATGCCTAGCTGGCGACTCTATTCATCTCCAGTGAGTTCACGGCTGTGTGTTCTCACTGTTCCCTTCGCCGACCGTTCGCGTCTGTACCTTCATCTGAACCATTTTCATTTGTCGGGAGCGACACTATCACTTATCACTATTAAAATATTCAAATCTTCTACAATTCCATCAACCTTTATCTTCTTGATTTTAATGAACTCATTGGTTTTAATAGTTTATTCAACATCTTCCAAGGTAATAATGTATTCCTTACCATAAATAAGTGTGTCATTGAAATGCTTAATGAATCTAGGTAATAATATCAACAAGAGTAAAACCTTGTCGTTGTCATCAAGTTATACCTCAAAATATTACAAGCCATCTATAATTTTATGAAATTTTTACCATTTTCGTATGATGGACTTGTTATCCACCATTTAAAAGGAATAAAGCGTATGCTTGACCCATATTTCTTTCGTAGTGTTTTCTCTTGTGAATTCCCTCAACACCTTATCTATAAGGCATTAGATAAGGAACTTCAAAGAATTTGTCATCATCTTTAGTATTCTCTTCTTGTGTTAGACTTTCTAAAATCAATGTCTAGCTAAGAAATAACAACTATATTAAAAAGAATCAAATAATAATTAATATAAAACTTAAAATGTACGCAATCCTAAAAAAAACAAGAACAAGAAAATATGAAGAAATAACACAAAGAGAAATGGTTTACTCAATTCGATCGAACAATGATCTACTCTGAAAAGAAGGAATATATCATATCCACTGCCAATCAAGAAATTACAAATAAGTTGCAATAAATTCATTCAACGGGTTCTTAAGAACATGTCCTATTTTTACATATTTAACTTGAACTCTCATCCTCCTAATACATAAATCACAAAATCTCAAGATGTTTAGAAGTGTTTCACAACCCTTATATTACAACCAAAGATCAACTAAACTCTCTGAATGAAGAATCTTATCTTTGTCTTTATAAATATCCCTCTCTAGTAAATCACCTCTATTTAAAATTAAAAAAAAAAACATAAATCTACATAAATCTTACACATAGATCGAGAAGTGTATTTTGCACCCATGCAAGTCCCCTTGTGTGTCACCAATGTAAAGCTTATTCTGGATAGGTCATATATGTATATAGAGGTGTAACGCAATTTCTATAATGAGACATTTTAAAATTAATAATAATTAAAATTAAAATTAAGAGTTGAACCCATGACCATAAGAATGTGGTATTTTCTTATACTAATTCAAAAAAAAAGTATTATAATAAATTAGACTTGACATAAATTTGTAAGTAATTGAAATTTTTCGAGGTCTTCTTTTAGTATAAAAACTGCAGACGAATTGAAATTTAAGTTGTTTGGCCCTTGGGCTGACCCTGAATATATCCCTTAATATTTTTATGAGAAATTCTTATCACACATTATATGCTTCTATCACACTGTATGGATTTCCAATTATTTCCCTCGTTTTCGGAGATACATCTCCTAACACATGTTATACATACGCAACCAAGGTCATTCTGAGATACGCCTCATACATTTGATATAGTTTTATTCCATAGGTATATCTCCAAAATTGTTTGAGGAAAATATTTAAATTGTTCGGTTCATTGGATATTTTAGATTTATATCTCCGGAACAGTTTTAGGATAACATTTAAATTGTTCAATTCAATGGATATTCCGGAGAAGCATCTCTGAAATTGTGGACGACAATTTGAATTTTTTTGTAACCTTTGCATGTTAGGTAATTCCAAAGATGCATCTCCGGAAATATTCAATATATCTTCCATCTCCATGATCAGTCCTCTATTATTGTCATAATTCATTTTTTTCAACTTAAACCCTCATTCTAAAAACCTTTCATTCTCAATCCATGTTTTCACTTCAAATTTACACCCTTTTGGTTCAACATATCACATGAAGTAAAAGAAGATAGAATTTCAGGTAAAGATTGTTCTTTTTTCTCAACATTGCTTACATTAATCATGAATTTTTTCTGAAAAAACTTACTATGTGTTCGAAATGTAACTCTGAAACGTATATGAACTTTTCTAGAGATATATTTCTGGAATGTGTTTGTGTTCAGTTTCCATCCCTTTTGCAAAAGTAGATTAATTAATGTTGTGTTATTGTTTGTATTGTTTCCAATAGATATGTGTTGCACCCCAAAATTTTCCCTCACAATACAGGACTTTGTGTGCTTATAAGGTTCACAAGGTTCACAAGACCTTTCATGAGGTTCATGAAGTCTACAAGTCACTTTATGAGGTTCACAAGGTTCACAAGATTCACAATGTTTACAAAACCTTTCATGAGGTTCATGAAGTCTACAAGTCACTTTATGAGGTTCACAAGGTTCACAAGACCTCCCATGAGGTTCACAAGGTTCACAAGACATCTTATGATGGTTCACAAGGTTCACAAAGTTCACAATTGGTCAGAAGAGTTGACAATTCCCTCAGATAATGCACCTCCTAAGCAGTGCATCCAAAACTAGGGTTTTGACTTTAATCAGGCTAAATGAATTTCCAAGACTTCAAGTGAGCTTCACAACATCTTATATGTGTGTAAGAACCCCCATGACAAGTTTCAAGACTTTTCTCAAAAGTTTGCTCAGTCAGAGGATCAAATAAATCAAAATCAGTCAAAGCAGTTTAAAAGTCAAACTGAGGTCAACTGTGGTCAAACCAAAGTCAAACTTCATGATTTTTTGCCAACATCAAGTATATGAAGTAAAATTCATCATTTAATCAAGGGTTTATCATGATTCATCAAGGAGATTTCAGATCATCAAGAATCAGGAGTTTCTAAATTAGGGTTTCCTCAGGAAAAGTCAACTGAAATTTGACCAGCCATAACTTTCACATACTTCATCACCAATTCTCCATCCAAAGCTCATTTTGAAGGAAATTGAATTCTCTACAACTTTGTGTCTCACAAGCCAAGCCCAAAAATGCTTCATTTGAAAGGTATGAGCTAAGACATTATAGGTCCTTTTGAAAGTCAACAAAAAGTCAACAACTTCAAAAGGGCATAACTTGAGAATGGTAAATGATATGGACATGAAACCAGTGGGGTTGGTTAGAGGACTCTTCAAGCTTTCCAAAATGTCCAAGAACACCCTCATTGCATTAAAATTGAAGGATTTGTGCCCTTGCAAAGTTGGGAAATTTTTGGTTGGTTTATGAAGAAAATGGAGGTCTAAAACCAATTTCTTCTAAATGGGCTTGCTATATGATGACCCAATCCATACTATGACTTCATGCACGACCCAAGTCAACAAAAATCAGATTTTTTATCATTTTATTTTGATTTATTTTGATTTAATTCATTAAAAAATCATTTTAAATTAAAATAAAATATAAAAGTCTAATATTTAAAAAAGATCAAGCTTCTAGAAATTCATAAATATGATTGGAATTGAAGTGGAAAGAAGATCATGATGATTGGCCTAAAATAGCAAGTGTTTATGCAAAAATATTTGATTTTTAAAGGCCTATCTTTTTGAATCTTTTTGATCAAACTTCTCACACAATAATTAATCTTTTCTGACCTAATGCATTGTTCTATAAGTACATAATGGAACCCTAATCACAAGGGACGAATTTGCAGCCTCCAAAGTGTAAGTTCCAATTTTCAAAAACCATACCAAACTTCAAATTCGGATTTTCACATACAAGGCATTAGAAGGTAATTTGAGGACATAATAATGATCCTTGGACATCATTGAGTCAAAACCAATACCTACTTGCATCCAAAACCCCTCATATAGCATATCCCGAATGCATCTTCTTGCTCTTGTTTTGATTTTTCGATTTCATTTATTTAACCATTGTAAATCGTTTTTGTGTGTTTAATCTTGTTTATCATGATGCTTAGATGGATTCTGGACAAAAACATTGAAGAAATATGCCCTAAACCGAAAGACACCATTGTTAGGGTTTGAGTTCTCAAATTGGGAATTCATGATTTAGTGAATATAAATGACTTTTAAAAACATGATTATGATGTATAAACTCTGTATGTTTGATCTGGACTATCAATTTGTATTGATTTTGCTGTTTGCGTGATGATCCAAAAACCTAGGGTTTCTGGTTCATGAACACCCAGGAAAATTCGCAGGAGAAATTGTATCAAAATTCGCAGGTAATATGAAGAAGATGAAGACCCTGCGCGCGTTTTCCAGAATTCAAATATTGCGTATAATATTTTATGAATTAATTGCTGTTTTATATCACAAACTTGTGTTTGTCCCAGTGGTAGGCTATGCGCGTGTGTTGCTTATGGGCAGGAGTTCAAATCCTGGCTTCACCACATTTTTGTTGTTTTTTTCAGATAGTTAGACGTTATAATATATTATGAATTATGGTGAAGTTATGTACAGGTGCGCTCTCCCAGCTGGAATGGTAACGTGTTTGGTTGATTGCTTGCAAGGTCCTGGGTTCGATTCCCCCAGGCCTTTTGCTTTTTCTTTCTTTTTTCTGATTTTCAGGTTTAAGGCATAAAACCAATTTGACTCACTCTTCTTTCACCTGCGCGCATGATGGCCTGGTGGTAGAGATTGCTGGCCTGTGTATTTGCAAGCAAGATGTCCTGGGTTCAAATCCCAGCCAGGTAAGTTCCAATTTTTTTTTGTTTTATTTAATTTGTTTTGTTAATTATATTAATATTAGTTAAATATAACCATGTTTAGTGTATGATTAAATAATTCTAGAAAAAAAATAATATGTAAATATTTTGTAATTTGTGTTTTAATTCTAAACCTATTTTATTATCATATATTAAAAATTAAAAAATATGTATATAATAATTAGATTAATATTTGATATTTTTGTATATAAAACTCAATTCATTTTTATAAAACCCTAATAACTTTCCAACCCTAATATTTTCTTCTTCTATTTTAATATTATTATTGGTATATATTATGTTTATAATTTAATTAAAATTCTTGATTTAATTTTTTGTTTATAATTTAAAATTTTGCATGAATTTGTATATAAATTAAAATGCTCAATTTATTTTTTATAAAAATATTCATTAATTGTTTATAATTAGTTATGCAAGTAAATAATTTCTAAAAAATTGCAAATTTAATAATTATAATTTATTTTTCATAATATGATCCTAATTGATTTAATTTTATAATTTACATACAATTTCAAATTTTATAATAATTAATATGATTGTTTATATTTTCTTGTTAACCTTTAAATTTTGTTTATTATAATATCTTTGTTTATTTCATTATTATTATTATTAATTATGTTTAAATGATTATTACTAACCCCATTTATTTTTAAATTATTATTATTATTATTTCTACTAACCCAATTATAATTGCTTATTTATTTTGCTTATTAATATTTTGATTATTTATTTAAATTGCTTTTCTAATTATTATGTAATTGCTTCTGGATGTAATATTTTATAATTATTTATTTTATGCCATGGTTAGTAAATAGGGAGTGTAACATGTATGTTATTTAAAATTAATTTAGATCACTTAATTTAAAAGATAAATATTTAAAATTGAACACTCACACACGTAAGTCGATCTTTGATCGCCATCTCACTTTCTAGGGTTACCTCTCATTGTTGCCTAATCAAAAGGTCAAGTAGGGTGTATAAAGCAAAAGTGCCTCAAAAATAAAGTCATCTAGTCCCTTAACAATAAAAGATCAAGTCCCTTAATGGTTGCCTTCATAATGATCTTGTCCCTTTCGAATACAGAAGACAGTCCCTCCAAAATTGCTTAATACACCCCACAGTTGCCTACATTAAACAGATGACCCTTACTTGTCCCTCACATCCAAGGTAATGACTACCTATTCCTTAATAATAGGGATAGTCTTACCACTTAAAGGATCCAAGAACAGAAAAGACTTAAACTTAGGGTAGGTTCCTCATAGTTACTTGCTCACTCTTCAAAACTTTTCAAATACTTCACAATTTCAAACAAATTTTCCAAACAAAGGTTTTTTTACGCATCCGTACATGGATCATTATCAAACTCTTAAGAAAATTTCTATTCACACACTTCACATTTCAAAAACATTTTAAAGTGAGCTAAGTAACTAAGAGCCCATGGATAACCATGGATGTAAAGGGTGCTAACACCTTCCCTTTACATAACCTACCCCCCGGACCCAAAAATCTTTTAAAAGGTCTTTCCTATTCTTTTATGCCTTTCCTTTGGATAAAATAAAAGTCGGTGGCGACTCTTGCTATCCGCAACATAACTAAAGTCAGTTCTCCCACTGTGTTACAATATGGTCCACCCCCGATGTTTTTCCAAAACAAGTAGTTTCTCAAAAGAATGTTTCTCCAAATGTTCAAGGGGTTGTTGTGAAGGCGGTAGATGTTGTCAATGACTTTAATAAAAAGAAAGAGTTTGAATCTCATGATAAAAGGCTTGAATGAATTCATATGGAGGCATCTAGACTTATATTTGATGTGGTTATCAGAAGGTACGATAATGGCTCGGATATAAAAAGTGGCTTTGTGAAAATGTTTTGCGAAAGAAGCAGGAGCTATCGAACTCTTGTCTGGAATTTTAAAAGAGACCACACTGGTAGTAGAAAAAGTGAGTGTCCCTTTAAGGTTTGTGATTACCTATTGGCAAACAAAAATTAGAGATTTAATGTCATTTGTGATTTGCATAACCATGATTTATGTTTAAAACTAGTCGGTCATCCTAGTGTATGTCGGCTCAAGCAGGAAGAGAAGGAATATATTAGTGACATAACCTTGAATCTTGTTCAACCAAAAAATACACTTGCAACATTGAAACAGAAGCGACCCAATACTATATTAAATATCAAGATAATGTATAACATTTAGTACCTCGCCAACAAGGCGATCATGGGGGATAGAACTGAGGTTCAACAACTCTTGAAACTCTTGGGCGATGACAATTACGTGTTTGGTATCAAACGTGGAATTATAGAGTTACAATTAGAGACATTTTTTGGACTCATCTAGATTTGGTAAAGTTGTTTAACACGTTTTCAATGGTGTTCATACTTGATTCAACCTACAAGACTAACAAGTATAGACTTCCATCATTTGAGATGGTTGGTGTTATCTTAATTGAGAAGATATATTCTGTTGGTTTTGCATTTCTTGAGTGTGAGAATAAAGGATAATTTTAATTGGGCATTAGAGGTGTATTAGTCACTTTTGAAGGATCAAGGTGATGTACCTAAAGCTATTGTTACCGGCAGTGATACTGCATCATTGAATGTAGTTGCAAATGTATTTCCTTCTTATTATGCATTACTTAGTATATATCACACAACAAAGAATGTGAGAAGTCGGGTTAAACCCGCAATAGGGACGAAACAAGTAGAGACCGAAGGTGAAAAATTGGTGAAGTCGGGTGATTGTGGAAAGAATAATAGATGCATGGAATCATATAATAAGTTCTCCCACAAAAGAATTATATGCCAATTTTGTTATTCATTTCTAGAAAGTGTGTGAAAATTATCCTGCTTTGTTGAAATATGTTGAAAGCACAATTCTTGATCAGGTGGAGGAGAAGATAGTTTCGGTGTGGACTGATAATGTCAGACACCTTGGAAATACAACTACCAACAGAGTTGATTTGGCTCATGCTACATTGAAAAATTGGTTGGAAAATAGTAAAGGGGATTTATGTAGAGACTAGGACTCCGTGAACTACATGATTCAAACCCAGCATAGTGAGATACAAACAATATTTGGTTGGAGTATCACAGATTTGGAACACATATTTAAAAACAATAATCTTTATTCTCAATTGGTCGACAACATTTCTCGGACGGGTTTGAACTATATTTTTCACGAGGCTAAACAAGCTGATAATGTAGGCTCCGGTGGCGCAAAGTGTTGTTGCACTATTGTGAAAATATATGGTCTCCTATGTGCTTGTTTTATTGCTAAAAAGGTGAAACTTTGTGAACTAATAATAATAAATAAGGTTCGCTCTCATCAGAAGAGACTTAGGTTTGATGATGATGGATGCATGGATGGAGATAAATTGAATATCTCTATATTGACCGAATGGGAAGCGATACTAGAGACATGTTTGAAGGTTGGTGACAACATTAAACTACACATCAAATAAAAATTGAGGAAAATTGTATATCCTGAAACCACCAACAAGAAACCGCATTCTGAATCGGTAAAAACAAAAGGTGCTCCGAAGAAAATGAAGTCAACATTGGATGACAACTCGATTACACAATCTCCTTCATATTTGAACTCATTGAAAAAGTTTTTCCCGACTCACCGACTCAAAAATCAATAAAATAAATGTTATGAAAGGAGTCTGCATTAGCAAACCACCTCTGGCGCTGCTTCCACCAAAGATTCCCTTCATTGACAAGATGTTGGTTTTATGCACAAATATATCAAGTGGGTCATCAATGTTGAGGGGAACGATAATTGTGGTTACCGGGCCGTTTCGACTTTACTCGGTAAAGGAGAAAATAGTCAAATGCTTGTCCAACATCAACTTATCCAAAAGTTTAAGACGCATAAAGAAGCGTATATGTGGTTGCATGGAAATAAAGAAAAATACAATGTGGTTTATGAGTATCTTATTCCTACTTGAGCAGTTCGGTACCAAAGGAAAAATGGATGACCTTCCCTGATATGGGTCACCTAATAGTATGTGCATATGATACAGTGTGTATTGACCTAACACATTACAGGTTTTCGAAAACCTTTTTCCACTCCGCACTGCACCACCCCAAAATCCAAATGATCATACCATGTGTATTGGATGGCTTTCAAAATGAAGTCATTTTATTCAAATTTACTTGAAACTGGGATGCCTCATACCATTTACATCACCGAGTGGACGACTCATTAAACCGTAAAAGTCGAGACGTGTCAGATCATTTTATGGAAATGATACAAGAATTCGATAGATTGAATAACATTGAAAAATAATCGAATACACAAAGGTCCAAGTGAGTCGGCGACACGAGTTTCAATTTGTTTTGATTTCTTGTTTAACCAGACAAATAGTTTGTATATATTTGTATCTCAATATATATTAAGTGTTACATTTTTACCTGTTATTCATATATGGTTGATCGTTCCTGGCAATCATAATCGGTAGTGGGTCCCGGACGCTGATGTAGATGATGAGGGTGATGCTCGACCGTCGAGGAGAGATAGGGGGTGTACCTACAAGGTACTCCGATGGCAAAGTAAGAACGGGCAAATGAGTGTGCAAGTACGAGTAAGAGAGTTAATGGAGTGAATATTCGATACCTGTATATCTCGAATGTGAGGGTTTATATAGAGCCCTCAATGCTTGACTATTGGTCCTTATTTTGGGCATGTATTGCGGATCCCTCGAAAATAGGTAACTTTTAGAACTAGCTGTTGGAATGGACCTACGTGGTAGGATGGATACATCGAGCAGAGGCCAATCTGAGCATGAGAAATTCCTTGGCCGTTTCTGA
Organism: Lathyrus aphaca; assembly: GCA_963966055.1. Taxonomy (NCBI): domain Eukaryota; kingdom Viridiplantae; phylum Streptophyta; class Magnoliopsida; order Fabales; family Fabaceae; genus Lathyrus; species Lathyrus aphaca. Next base: position 39,774,889 of record OZ014519.1, on the reverse strand, counting down.
GCGACTTCCCCGGATGACGGCATAGGTCTAGAAGGAGCAGAGGAAGCCGACCACGGGCAACCGTGGTCGACAAATCCCTTCAGCTGATGGGCATAAAGCCAGTGGATCCCTTTGACATTGGGCTATTGGGTCGTCCTAGAAGCGAGTGTGGGTTGGACCATGCCTAGTCATTGGGACAGTCCAGAACAATGGTCTCTATGCATATTTGGTTCATATTTGGCCTTCTTAAAGTTTATATTATTTGGTTCTATTTTGAAAATGTTTCAGGAGAAGTTCTGGAGATACATCTCTGAAACAAGATAATAGGGTGCGTTTTCAGAGATATATATTTGAAATCAATATGACAGACAATGAGTGGTCTATTTTGAACTAGGTCTTCTGTAAAGTTAGGTATTATTGTGTTATACTTCACATAAACTCAAAATGTCTCAAATGTCACAAATAAACATCCATTAGTATCTCACAAATGTCTCCTACTTCGACGACTATACACCCAGAATTACCTTTAAGCTCACTGATCCCACCCAGAACGATATCATATATGAAATTCATTATCTCCTACATTATGAAGACAAAAGAAGGGTTATGAAGCTTGAGTACCATTCACCTTTAGTTGACAATGAAGGGAACATTGTGTTTGATAAATTTGAGCTCAACACTCGAATGAATGTTAGTGCTATGTATGATACGTATTTCGGTTTCGAAGAGAAAGTTTTGTTCGAGTTGGAAGCAATGTTACAATGATTGGTCGAAGATATCCTAAAGATGTGCAAGCGTCCACCGGAATATTGAAATGTAAAATTTAATTTTCTGCTGAAATCATCATTATAATATTCATTTTATATTATGAATGTAAATTACATTGTGGAACGTTCATTTTTATTTGAATTTGTTTCTGGTGTTTTTTCATAAATGTAAATATAGATGTGTTCCGGAGATACATCTCCGAAATAAATTAAATCAAATATATATGGTGCTACTTAAAATGGTTTTGGTTACGTATGTATAGGATGCGTCATAAGATATATCTCTGGAAACATAGAACATTTTTGGAATTTCGGTGGAGAATTAGACACATTCTGGGTGCTTTAAGAAATTATGTTTTTTATACTCCATTTGTAATGTTATGCCAGTTTCAAACAAGGTAGAGTTAATAAATAAGGAAGGAGATAAATGCTAAGAGACCCTTGATCACTCGCTCTGCGGTCTATGCTTAGTGCCTCTCCAATAAAGGCAATATTTAAATACTTAATTTAATTTACGAGATTGCTTAAAACACTCTCATGGCCAAACAACATCACCGGTGGAACATTACCTCCATCGATTTAGTAATATGAGACCTTCGATAACTCTTTATTGGATATCTGTATAATAAAATACATTATTGGATTGAAAGTTATTATCATATAAATTATGCCTATAAAATTTAGGATCAATAAAAAATCATTCAATATGTTAAAAATATTGATAAAAATTAACGGTTTTGTAGAAGTTTTGTAAGACGTTAGTTTTTATATATCTCGTTGACATATCAAATGTTTTTGTTTTTTGGTTGATGTTAAATTTTATAGACATGATCTATATGATAATATCTTTCAATGCAACGGTTAATTTTGTTATATGAATATGTGGTAAAGAGCTATCGAAGATGTCATGTTATTAATTTTGATATACAAATATATACGGTAAAAAGTTATCGAAGATGTTATATTATTAATTTTCTTTTATTTCGGTGAGGACCACACTTGATTCTGCTGACTTGGATTGATAGATAGATAAATAATATTATGTTTGTGAAACTAAGGTATCACTAACTATTTCCAGCAATATTGTTATGGAGTCCGACATATACATTGACCATGAAACTTATACTATAAATATCATTCTGCATATGATCTCTTCAATTGTATCAAGCATATAAATTATTCTCCCTGAGTGTTTTTTTTTTTTTCTGACTTCCATTAATATAAATTTCAATGGATTCTGGCTCTGATATTTCAAGGATTCTGTTCAATACAGCTTCTTATAGATTTGATGCTTTAAATGGGATTTCAAGAGGTAGATTTGTATCAACAAATTCCTTGGTTCTAGATACTGAGAAAGGAGAAATAGTGAAGTCCCCGAACCCACCAAATCCAATAATTGGCGAGAAAAAGATTTGTGATGCTACAAAAGCTTTGGTGGCTTTGAAGAGTCATAGGGAAGCAGAGAGGAGAAGAAGAAACAGAATTAATGGTCATCTTGCAAAACTTCGAGAGCTTGTCTCATGTTCTCAAAAGGTATATTAACGTTCATTTCTTTTATTACTCTAAATTTTTGCATTTATTTTTCTAACATAATCAAGAAAAAATTTTGTTGTCTATTGTGATCCTCGTTAATTTTGAAAGATTAGCTTATACGATTACACGCAAAAGATTCTCGATTTTTATATATAAAAAAAAACAAAATGAAAATTTTATTTAACTTTGATTTTATAATAACTGTTTTAAGATGTTTAATGAGATATATATGGAAATAACTAAAGTCAGCTATATAAGAATGGAGACTATAATTTCTTTTGTTATTAAATATATAATATATAATAATTGATTAAAAAACATATATATTAACAAATTATTCTTAGTTGTGAGCTCACACGCTACATCACTAGCTGAATATTCCGGCACTCAACAAATCATTTTTTTTTATTGAAAGCTGTCAACAGTTGGCTAGGTTATTCAAATAGTTTATGCAGTTATACTATAATTATTAATTTACTAATTATTTTCCTAACAAATTTGTATAAATTAATTTTTAGAAAACAATTAAAAATGTTGATAATTTTTTTTAATAGAGTGGTATGTTTCTTTCCGTATCGATTAATCCACCCGAGAGCTTTTGCTCCACGTAACCTCCGAGAATTGAAAAAAACATTGATAAATATGTGACATTGATTTGAAATTCTTAAAATAATCTTCAAACGGAACTATCTTCCACATGTATATTTGTTAGTATCAGACATTAATACATATATGATTAGCTTCAAAATATATGATCCGTGTTCGAATCTATGTTTGAATGTTTTTATAGATGGAAAAAGCAACCTTATTAGCAGAGGTTATTAATCAAGTGAAAGAATTGAAAAAGAATGCAGATGAAGAAAGCAAAGGTTATTTAATTCCAAAAGATAGCAATGAAGTGAAAGTTGAAATTGAACCATGTGAAAGTGGTGGAGTAGATGGATCAATTCTGTACAAAGCATCAATCTGCTGTGATTACGGACCAGACCTTCTAACTGATCTAAAGCAAACTCTTGATAACCTTAAATTAGAATTGGTAAGGGTAGAAATGTCAAGTTTGGGAGAGAGGGTTAAGAATGAATTTGTGTACACATGTTGTAAAGTGGACATTTATGATGTTGAGTTATGTCAAGTTATTGCAAGTAATGTTTATCAGGCACTGAGTTCTGTATTGGATAAGGCTTCTACTTCAATGGAGTATGAATTTAGAGTACCACGTCCTTGTATTCAGCTTCAACATACATCAACTTTGTCATGCAACCATGAATTTTGTTCATGTTGAATAAAAGTCATATCAATTAAATTGTTTTTGTTGTTTTACTATTGATTAAAGTAAAATAAAAACAAATTGTAAATTTTGTGAAAGATAAAAAAAAATAGAATAATATTTTTAATATTATTAAAATATATGGGGTGTTAGAAAAATAACTAAAAGAGTGATAGGTAAAATCCTCCATTCATTTGTAATGGGTACTGACAAGAGGTCCAAAACATGTAGCCCATTATTTGAGTAAATGGAGGAGAAATTATTCTCCCTCTCTCCTTTATATGTGACATCTCACTTCAGGGCTGCTTTTTCCTTTATGCCTTTAGTATAAATTTCTGAAACTTATGAAAGTTCATGAAATTATCGGATTTTTTGAGGTAGGATCGTATTTTTTTCCATTTTTTTGCTTGGATGTAGAAATATCGGATTTTTTGCAAAAATAAAAATCAGATGTTATAAAAAAATGAAAAAATATCGGACATTTACGAAATTGTCGATAAAAATTCAAGGAACATCCTACAATATGTAGCATGTATACCTTAGCGGTTTCCTCATGCATACTATGACGCACTAGCTCTTTATACCTATCCAGGAGCCAAGATTGATGAAAGTGAGCACCCTTCATATACCTAAACTCCTCTATCACATGTTCCTCAATAACCTCTAAGTATTGTACAGCTGTCATATGTGCGGTCTCCTGATTAATGATATGAGCAGTGAAGAAACTATCTGCCAACGGAATATGGAAAAGTGAGGAGACATCATCCAATGTATATATCATCTCACAAAAGGGAAGATGGAAGTAAGATGTCTCCTTATGCCATCGCTTAACAAATGTTGTCAATAACTAACCGTCAGGCATGGTAAGCAAATAGTCCACCAGTGGAAGGAGACCACAATCATCAACTATCGCCTTCACCTGTGGTGGAATCTCGACATCAGAGAACTTCTTCGGCTTCAACCCATGTGTGGGCACCTTAAGCAAAATACGGTCATGTAACAAACAGAGTAAAAAGAATCAGTTAATTTCAAAATATAATTAATGAACAAAATCATGTCATCTACATATAATATACATAGCTCTCCCTACCGTAATCTGAGTGTCACATGATCTGCATATCCTATGAGAATAGAACAGTCACTTGGTCCACCAGAAAACTTTTCATTCGTGTGTATAAATGTGTTTGTCGAAGCAGGAGTTGTCTCATGAGAAGTAGTGACATATATCTTTGAAGTAACATTTATAGTAGTTGTTACCTCTATCCCAGAAGGATGGGGCACCTCTGCCATCTCAGAAGTATGAGGCACATTTGTCTCTGTCAAATGAGACATATTTGTCTTTGCCACCATCTGCACGTCATCTGAAACTGGTCTCTGAACAATAATGGGATCATCCTTATAATCTCGTGTCCATCCATAACCAGATCTAGATCCTCTACGTCGTATAGTGTGCGGTGCATGAAACTAAGTTTGATCGGTTAGGCGCCTCCTATGAGAATCGGTTGGTGCCACTCTCCATGTTTGGGGTTGTGAGTCCTCTATATGTTACATCCTCTCTCTCGAGCCCTGCAGCAACACCTTTACCACAATGTCGACCAACAATCGTATTATTTGTGTGTCTAGTCTTCATTGAAAAAATAAAACAAAAACTTTCAGACTACCGAAATTTTGAACTTTTTGGATTTTTACCAAAATGCATTAGTGATCCTAAATTTTTTCAGATTTTTCAAAATATGCGGTAAAAATCATTACAATATTCCAGATATTTTGAAATGTCCAGTTGAACGTCTGTATTTTTTTCAGAATTTTTAAAGATGCGAAAAAAAAGAGTTATGTATTTTTACTACATTTTTTGAAAAATTCGGAAAAATATATACATTTTTCTCATATTTCATAAAATATGAAAAAATATATGCATTTTTACTGGTTTATTCAAAAAATGCGGAGAAATGCATACCTTTTTCCGAATATTTTGAAATATATGATAAAAATGCATGAAAAATCCGCGAAAAAATACGGTAAAAATTAAAATTTACTTGTCAACAACATCAAATATTCGGTAGGCTTTTTGAAAAATCCAAAAAATTACATAACTTTTTTTATAATTCGAAAATTTCCAACATTTTTTACATACAAAATTATAATAATGTAAAATTAATATGATAAAAATATAGAGAGTGCGAGGGTGCCAAGTTTAATTGGGAGTGATCAGAAGAAATTCATGATATGCATGAAAGGCCAAAGAATAATTTGACCAATGTAAAATTGCATTGATCATGACTTGAAAAATACAATATATTCAAACAAGTGGTGGCACTACAAACATGAAAAGTTCAAACTAACAACACAGCTTCAAGTAGTTGGATCAGAAACAAAACAAAAAGTTCCAAATGGTTTACTTTTCGAATTCTTTTGATTGTACCTTCAAGTCTCTCCGTCAAGAATGTGAAGCACGCATCATAATCACGTTTCTAGTGGAGCTTAATTTGTATATATACATGTCTTTGTCATTGTTAGTCTCAAGTGTTTTCATTGGATAAAATTGTAACCTAGACCATACATGTCATCGCCACTCTATCAACTTCTTTATACCTTTTGGGAGCATTGCACTTAGTGTAAATTAGGTGGAAGAGATCATTGAACAAACAACCAAGATATTCTTCACTTTTTAAGATGATTGCTATTTAAACCTAAATTTGATTAAAACTTGGAATCTTCAACTAACAATCTATCAATATTAAATGTTATTGAGATATCGAAATTATACTACTATAAAATTGTTTTTTTATTATGTTTGGAAGAAGGATTTCATTATGATTGGTACTAACAAATGGTTTGATAAAAAGTGTATTACTTTTTACTATATATTATTTGTCGTGGTGAGAAATTGGATAGTATGTCAGATTTCATCATGATTGACAATATCAACTATGGGGACATGTTGCTAGGTTTGAGTTCAATTTTCAGAAACGTCTGAAGGCACGACCTATACTTGTAGGTAGGTTTATTTCTAGCCTCGGTCTTCTTAGCACCAATTTTTTTTTGTGTGGAGACGTTGCTAATCTCCTTACCATGAATCTTCATATCATATAATTAGTTAGATGAAGTATAAGATCACGAATTTAACATTTTCCATGCATAAATATCATATAATTGTGATGTACCTCTTTTTTTTTAAACAACGGACTCGGTATGCCGCAGAATCCCCTTATCTTTTGCTTTGGATCTTGTTGGAGTCTAATTAACATTACCATGTAAAAAATGTTAGTAAAATGTGCGTAAAAACTTGAATCTACACATTAAAGTTAACAAAGGTTCATAATGGTTTAAGCATACCTCATATCCTACGCTAATGAGGCTTGCCGACCATGCAACAAACGAACCTATTGCTTCTTCCACCGTTGTTGCATCCGAAACATCGTCAGGATATTGTAATAATGCATTCGACTCTACACCAATTGCAACTGATACTTTCAAACATCCAGTAGGGAGCGAGTTAGTGTGAAGTGATTGATCCACAATGTTATACACTTTTTCCTTATCAACCATCTGATAAGTTGGTGACGATAAGTAGAGCTGACAAAGGGAAATGCCAAAAAACCAACAATAAATATGATATTGTTAATGTGTATATATGTCAATTAAATATTTTAAGCTAATAATTTAATTTCATAAAAATATATATAATTACCTCTGGAATATTCGGTTGAAAGTTACAGTTGATATTGTCTTTAAAACATGCTGAAGCGCTACCTCTTTCTTTTTCTTTTCTTAATTCACGAACTTCAACTTGCAGTGCTTCCAATATTTGTTGAATTTCTTTGTTACTAGTGTCGTACCTCGAAAAATACGATCCTAAAACAAACAACAGAGTCGCCACCTAATTCTATTTATTCTACGAGAGAAAAGGGAGATATAGACACAACCTAAATAAAGGATAAGAATGGTCAACGAAACCACTAATCTAAGTTCGGGAGTCAGTTACGCAAGGGGAAGGTATTAGGCACCCCTCACGTCCGTTGTACTCAACGGGAACCTCTTAGTCTAGTTTGCGCTTAAAATGTTAACTTGTATTATTGTCTTCTTTTACTGATTAAAATTGTTTTTAAGGAAATGTTTTAGTTATTATTGCGAGGGAAAGATCAGAGTTTTTTATTATTGTGCTCGCGAAGGATCAAAATCCCCGTGCCTACGTATTCCCTTGTGCAATGGGAAAGTCAGAGCTTCGTAGTTCGTGCTACTACGATTTGTGTTTTTTATTGAACGACTGTTTGAAAATGATTTCTACCGCTAAGCGTTGGCTTATTTGAGAGATAGAAAGATTTAAACAGTGTTCGTTTTGAGAAAAGATGTTTGAATTTTGTTAAGATGTTTTAAACGAAAGGGCGAATGAACCATCGCGTGGGGTTAGCCCAATTGCGGTCCAATCCAGAACGTGCGGAATGCTAGACTCCGGAGTTCCTTTTTCGTAATTTAATTTAAATAAAACGAATTATTATTTTTTATACGAATGATGATTGAACCATCGCGTGAGGCTAGCCCAGTTGCGGTCCAATCCAGAACGTGCGGAATGCTAGACTCCGGAGTTCCTTTTTCGTAATTTAATTTAAATAAAATGAATTATTATTTTTTATACGAATGATGATTGAACCATCGCGTGAGGCTAGCCCAGTTGTGGTCCAATCCAGAACGTGCGGAATGCTAGACTCCGGAGTTCCTTTTTCGTAATTTAATTTAAATAAAATGAATTATTATTTTTTATACGAATGATGATTGAATATTTTATATGAATGATGATTGAACCATCGCGTGAGGCTACCCCAGTTGCGGTCCAATCCAGAACGTGCGGAATGCTAGACTCCGGAGTTCCTTTTTCGTAATTTAATTTAAATAAAACGAATTATTATTTTTTATACGAATGATGATTGAACCATCGCGTGAGGCTAGCCCAGTTGCGGTCCAATCCAGAACGTGCGGAATGCTAGACTCCGGAGTTCCTTTTTCGTAATTTAATTTAAATAAAATGAATTATTATTTTTTATACGAATGATGATTGAACCATCGCGTGAGGCTAGCCCAGTTGTGGTCCAATCCAGAACGTGCGGAATGCTAGACTCCGGAGTTCCTTTTTCGTAATTTAATTTAAATAAAATGAATTATTATTTTTTATACGAATGATGATTGAACCATCGCGTGAGGCTAGCCCAGTTGCGGTCCAATCCAGAACGTGCGGAATGCTAGACTCCGGAGTTCCTTTTTCGTAATTTTAGTTAAGATACATGAAAGTAGTGCAGATGGCGATCACAAATGACCGACTTACGTGTGTGCAAAATGTAGGCGTAGAGGTTTACTTGGCGTTGGACCAAGAAACTTCAATTTTTTTTTAACAATTATCGTGAGGTGAAAGTACTCATTTTTTTTTAACTTAACAAAAATTGGTCAAAGAACGCTAAAAAATAAAATCTGTGTTCATACAAGTCATACGCCAACATTAAACCGATAAATATTGGGCAAGAAATGTGGTCACACAAGTGAACTCGATCGGAGGATAATTAATTAACTAACTATAATGAATGTAATAATTTAATAGAATTAGTTAATAAATCGATTAATAAGACTATTCAGAAATGATTAATTAACATAAAAATAAATTTTTGATATTTTTTAGAATATTTAACAAAATAAATAATGAAACAAATAAAAAAAATAATAAGAATATAAAATCAATAAGGTAAATAAAGAAAAATAAAAGGAAATGGGCTGGGAAATGGGGGTGTGCTTTAAAGGACCCGCATGGAGGCCCATTAGGGTGCTTGATGTTAGTTGGGTTGTGGGTTTGGTGGGTCGGATCCGACCCATAAAGTTTTATGAAGAAAGGGGGGTGGATAGGTAACCCTAACATTCTGAGATTCTTATCCCAAAACGGAAAAAACTCTCTTCTCACAACAACTCGCTCTCTCCAACGTTTTTCTCTTCTCCCTCAATCGAAACCCTTCACTGTCCCTCTTTTCACCAAAAAGGAATCTAAACCTCACTGTCTCTCTCAAATGGATCCTCTTCTCATCATCACCCTCAAAATAAACTTCAACTGTCGCGGAAAACCTAATCTAAACCTAACTTCAACCGGCGTCGAAAACCTAACTTCAACCTATCATTCAACCGTTATGGAAAACCTAACATTCTGAGATTCTAATACCAAATCATGGAAAACCTAAACTTCACAACTCATGAATCGTAAGTCCCGCAAGACAAGGGGATGCTTATCGCAGGTTCGACAATTAAATGAAGACGAAAGACGTAAAGGAAAAACAACGATTAAAACGAAGGGGGAGATGCCCTTTACCTGCTTTGAACGTTCTCAAAGGGTCGACTTTCCACAGGTATTTTCGTAGTCTCAAGCTTATCTTCGAGTTTCTCTTTTCCTCTTTTGATTTTCGCTCTCTTCTGGGTCCTCACGATAATGTTCTTGGTGATGTGTGTTTTAGGGTTTTCGATTGCTTCCAATTTTTGTGAGTGATTTTTTCCGCCCCTTCTCTCGTAAACAACTAGTCCCCTTTTATAGAGTCAAATTAGGGTTTGTGTTCCTTGAATTTTGTTCAGGAAAATCCCTTCATAGTATTGTGTCTCTGTGTTTTATGATGTTCAGAAATTGTTTTTGCCGAAATCGTGAAGACTTTCCTGATGCATACCACTTTTATCTCTATGATGCAGGCGATGAGGTCTGAAACGCGTAGGCAAGGTATTACCACTCTCATGAATGCTTTGGTCAAAGTTCTGTTTTCAACTTTTCCTCATGTTCTTTTTGGTGTAGGTGTTTGGGGCAGCTATTGAAGATACCAAAGAGGCAGAGGGTGGCGTGTTGTCTAGGGGTAAAAACAAGAATCACAGGAGCAGACTGCAGTCCTGCTATAGCAGGTAGATGCAGTTGTATGGTCCTTCTCGTATAGATATTGCACCCTTTTGTGTACTGACTTTTCCTGATTTATGCTTTTATTTGGCTTGATTATAGTTGATACAGCATAGCCTCCTTATGTTTAACTTGAATTAGTTTGGACTGCTGCAGCAGGTTTTCTTGGTGAGTGAAAGGTTCTTTGGATATGTCAACATTAAATCCACTTTTGGTAATATTTTCTCATGCTTGTGCAGGTTTAAAGTAAACCATCGCATCAGCCTGCAGGTTATTGTTGAGGGTAGCAGGGTGCAGTCGGTTTATGCCAATTTGCAGGTGGTGGTTCGACCGTGACTAGCCTTGTGGATCTACAACTAAATGAAGCCCAAAAATAGGATAGTCTTGAAATTTCTTGTGTGTTTTTGTATCTTTTAGTCCAACAAGTATCCTAACTATTTCTACATTTAATTTTTGTATATGTGACTCTGTGAATACTTAAAACAAATTCTTTTGGAAGGAAAAGCTGTCTATCTTGAAATTCTGTCATTTTCAGTGATGTAATATTAAATGGACTTCACTTTCATTCTACAATGACCAAGGAAAACAGTTTTTATATTTTCTGGTCTTAATGAAATTTCGTACATCTCCTTCGATAGTCGACAAACCAACTCTGCATCTTGCTCTTTTTAAATCAACTTTGCCAATTGGCTCGCATTAAAACAAACTAGGTGGGTCAGATAGGTATTTGAAATATTGACCGGAAGAGAAAATAAAAGATCTGCAAGCCCTCTAACAGATTTGCCAAGATCCGGAATAACACTTTTTGTTGTTGCAAGAAACTGTAATTTCAATGCGGCAACTCTTAATATCGAAAAGCATGCCCAAAAGATAAATGCAAAAGCAAGCTACCAAATGTGACCAAAACCTGTTGGATCCACGCTGGCTATTTGAAGTAAAAGTAACAGCAACAACACAAAAAAAACACTTGAATAAATGGGCCCTTTTTGCTTTAAATTCTAGTCACTCTTCACAATGACACCTTGAAATAATAATTAGCTCTAATGACTTGAACTTGACAACGAACTTTGACATCCCGAATCAGCGCATCTTAACCATAATTTAAATCCACCGTTCGATCTAATCTTGCATATTTAAGCAAACACCAAGGCCCATAACCTAAACCATAACGAATTCTCGTATCATATCTTAAAGTAGGACTCATCATCTTAGTAATTTAAACCACAAACCTCTAACCGAACGACTAAAAATAAAAAAATAAATAAATAAAAAACCTCCATATAAGGATAGCCCTTAAAAACCTCCAAATACGTACGAACTTGTCACAGACAAACTGATCTTCTGCCTCAAACGAAACACTTCGTATTTGATGTTGTAAGACAAATGATATGTATGATATGAACGTGACCTAATGTAATGCACATGCGAGAGGCAAAGAATAACAACAATAACATAAAAAGAAGAGGGCAAATTTTAGGGTGCAACAACTAGTAGTCTTTCCTTTTTTAATATTCAAGGAGGTCGGAATGATCCCAAATCTCTTACCCCTCACTCGACCCGAATACTCACGGACATCTAATGCCCGACTAAGTATGCTCATAGTATCATCTGGAGATAAAGACTGAGATAACGCCTCCTGAAAATCAGATGAATATCAAATATTTGTTAATAAAGTTTTGATTTAATTAAAGAAATAATATACTTACACATTTCTCATATACTTGTAGAACATCTTCTTTAGCAACTCCAGACTTGCCCACACGGGCTTCCTTACACAAAAGATGTGCAGGAAGAGATGTTTCAGAACTATTATCCTTTTGTAACTACACATTAAGCCAAATAATATGATCAAATATGACTCATGATGAACAAGTATATTATTGAAATTTATAGATACTTCCCATAGATTGTTCTAAGCGTTCATATCCGACACGTCCTTTTCTGTATGGATACGCGGGACATGATGCTCTTTCCCGATTTGTTTCACTTATGCTTTTAAATTCTGGGGTTTTTCGTTTGAATTTAAACGTGTCTCATTCTTGTTGTGAAATCAAACTTCCATATTTAGATGGAAGCTCTGCATCAACAAAATTACCATTTGCATCCCTAAGAAACTTGGATGATAAAAATGTTTTAAGCCCTCTTAGTAGCTTTTTGGCCAATTTGAGACAAAAAGCTTTTCTATCATCTTCGATGTTGAAACACCTATAAGAAAAACATACACATTGTGCGGTAGTACAAGTAATTTAAAAGACATAATTAGTTCGCATAATTAAAGACACGATTATTGTACCTTTATCTCAGTCCAAATTTTTTCTGTGGCTTCTTTCAACTATTTATTTCTCCAATCATTACAAGTAATTGGAATCTCATTCCTTACAAGTGCACCAATGAAACTAGTCAAGGTATAACCGTTAGGTTCAATAAGCTGGCCTTGTAGGCTCTAATGCACATCTAAAATGATGTCTCGATCTCTAGCATGGATCACTTTCTTCATCACTGTTATGCCTCTTTTAATGTCCTCTTCCGTAGCTACCTTTTTATTACCTCTTTCATGCATAGAATCATCATCATGTGGGTGATCCTCGTTAGTAGCCATATCTAACATGTAATAAAAAAAACAAGGATATCAAATATAAATTATAGTGAAAGTAATTGTCTAAGCTATAAATTATGATACCAAATAACATTTATTGAAAATGAAAAATAAAGAAACCAAGGATATCAAATATAAATTATGAAAAATAAAGAAAAGCATATAAATTTATTGAAAATGACATAATATATAATATTTTATTATATTACCTCTTTCAATAACATCTCTTTCTTTTCTTGGTTGAAATATGAATTACTTGTTTCTTAGCAATCCAGATGGATGAATTAATCTAAATTCCCTCGTTATGATTATTTCTGATATATGACTCATCCGCTATAAGATCCTCATTTTGATCATTTCTATTCAACTCATTCCGTCTAATGCATGACTCATTCTCAACATCAATATCACATTGATCTACACCGCAATCATCAACCACTTTGTTAGATAAAAGTACTATAGACCATTTCATACTCGTCGGTTCATTGACATAGAACACTTGTTTAGCTTGAGATGCTAGAATAAAAGGCTCATTTTTGTACCCTCACCCTATTAAGATCCACTTACAAAAATCCAGATTTATCCATTCGTATGCCACTACTATTTATCCACTTGCAACCAAAGATAGGAATCTGAAACTTCTTGTAATCAAACGCCCAAATGTGCTCAATAACTCCAAAATATGAAGAAAAAAATTGCATATTTGGGGTTTAAGTCCTTCATACTTGATATATGCATTGCTTCAGCTAGCACGATGACACCACTATTTTGCATAATACTTTTATCATCATGTTCTTTAGTATAAAATGTGTATTCATTGATTGTGTATGTGTTATGAGAAAACACATGCAAACTTGGACCATATGTCAAACATCTCAACCTTTCTGTTGCCGACGCAGGATCTAAAGAGCACTTCGAATAAATATGATCCTTTAACCATTGTATAAAACTTTGATTGTGCTCTCGTACTATCCAATTTTCATTTCTGTTCTGATTTAACCTTCGGAGTACATCCTTGTGCATTTCAACATATGGTTCAACCTCATTATCATTGTGCAGAACATACAAATGCACTTGATCTCGTCCATCCCTTGATACTGTCACAATTTTATTTCCAATTAATTTTTTACCTTCCTTTTTTTTAGAAAATATGAGCTTTGGGGAGTCCAATCGATTGAACGTTGGACAAATATTCAGTACAAAACTCAACCACTTCTTTAACAATGTATCATTCAACAATACAACCCTCTGGACGACTTCAGTTTTTCACGTACCCTTTTAATATTTTCATATATCATTTAGCAGGGTATATCCATCTAATATAAGCTGGTCCACACAACTGTGTCTCTTTCACAATATGAACAACTAGATGTACCATTATGTCAAAAAAAAGGGAGGAAATGCATTTCAAGCTCACACGAGGTAATAACTATCTCTTTTTGTAGTGTTGGTAAGATCTCGGGATCGATCACCTTACTACAAATTGACCTAAAGAAAAAACACAATTTACTTTTTCTGGAAAAATAGAACGTATACCTATTAATAGAAAATGTTCCATTATAACTAGGCAATCATGTGTCTTTAAACTCTTCAACTTGAGGTCTTTCATAGACACAAGTCTTCTAATATCTGAAGAGTATCCTTATGTAATTTTAACTTCACTCAGAAACTTACACAATATTTTTTTCTCCTTTCTAGATAGAGTAAAAGCAGTAGGTGGTAGATATGTTCCTCTTCCTTTCTTCACGGGTGCTAATTCAATTCTTATTCCCATTTTTAACATGTCCTCCCTTGCTTTAAGGTCATTCTTAGACTTTCCTTTTATATTGAGTAACGTACCAATAACACTTTCAAATATTTTTTTTCAATATGTATAACATCGAGAAAATGTCTCACGTACAAAGACTTCCAATATGGCAATTCAAAAAATATCGACTTGTTCTTCCACCCACCTTTGACAACCTTATGTGCAAAAGGCTTGCCAAACTCAGTACACATATCTTTCACCTTTTCAAAAACTTGTCACCTGACAATGTGGGTGGAGCTTTACGCTGTTCGGTGTCTCTATTGAATGCTTTTCTCCACCCATGGTTGTGATGTTTAGAATTTAAGAATCTATGATGACCGAGAAACACATTCTTCTTACAAAGTTCCAATCACTTTGTATTGGTTCCATCTTCACAAACAGGACACACACATTGACCTTTAATGTTATACCCAAATAGATTCCTGTATGCTGGAAAATCATTAATTGTGCCAAACAACATCGCCCTCAAATTGAAACTTTCTTTCCTATATCCATCATAAACCTCCACACCGTTCTCCCACAAAATCTTTAAATCTTCGATCAAAGGTGTCAAGTATACGTCTATGTCATTCCCTGGTTGTTTAGGCCCAGAGATTAACATAGATAACATCATGTACTTACGCTTCATACATAGCCATGGAGGTAGGTTATAAATCATAAGAATCACAGGTCATGTGGTATGTGAGATACTTTGAAGACCATGCGGGTTCATTCCATCAGTAGATAATGCCAAGCGAAGGTTTCTTGCTTCTTCTCCAAAGTCAAGATAATCATTATCAATTTTCGACCACTTATGTGAATCAACCGGATGTCGATATTTTCCATCAATAATTATTTCATCTGCATGCCAAGTCAGGTGTCTTGCATTGGTTTCACTATGAAACATGCGCCTAAATATCATAATTATAGGAAAATACCATAAGACGTTTGCTGGAGACAATTTTGTCTTATATCGAGACAAACCGCATTTAGGGCAATCAGTTAACGATGCATATTTGTTTCGAAACAAAACGCAATCGTTTGGACAAACATGTATCTTATCATAGCTCATGCCAATAGAGCACAACATTTTTTTGCCTCATAGGTTCGATTAGGAAGAATATTATCCTCCGGTAGCATTTCTCTAATAAGGTCCAACAACTCTGTGAAATTTTTATCCGACCATCCATTGCCCGCCTTTAAGTTGTACAACTTTAATACCGCAGACAGTCTTGTGAATTTAGTGCAACCTTTATACAACGGTTTCTCGGCATCGCTTACCAACCTCTCAAACATTTCGGGACAATCATGAAGATCTTCTTCAAGTGCTTCTGCAATCTCTTCGACTCGATCACAATCATATGTTTCTGTGTCTTTGTCGTCTGAAGTATAGGTCGTATTACTTTTCCCACTCGGTTCAACAATCTCTCTAATTTTCTCACTATGAAATATCCAACACTTATAACTTCGATTATTTCCATGCCTCGTTAAATGCGATTTCAATCCATATGCGTCAACCTTACCAATATAACCCAAGCAAGGACATTTCATTCATCTGGGGTCTTTAATGTGTTGAACAACAAACTTAACGAATTCCACAACCCCATTCTTGTACTCTTTGGTCAATCGATCGGCAGACATCCATTTTTTATCCATGGTTTTCCTACTAACTATTAAGGTAAACAAAATAAAATACCATATTGTTAACTACAACAATTATAATGCTAACTACAACAATTAACCATCAAGTTCTACAACAATTATAATACTCTCATATAAGTTACTAGACCAAAATCAAATTCCAACAAAGAAATATGATATCATTAAGTACCCAAATAACAACTCAATATATATATATATATATATATATATATATATATATATATATATATATATATATATATATATATATATATATGATTTTTCAAATCATTTCACAATCTTATTGACCCATAATCCTACATATTATGGTTTAACAACATTCAACAAACAACTAAAGCAACATGTTATTACTATATACCTATACTCACACATTAAGAAAGCCAACATCTTATAGACCCATAACACATTTTTATACACCAGATGCTACAATGTTCACACAACATTAAGAAAACCAATCTTTGAAAACTAATCTTTGATAACCAATATCTTATTGACCCATAACACATTTGTACGCACCAAATTCTACAATGCTACAAGTTTTGAAAACTAATCTTTGAAAACTAACATCACAAAGATTAAGAAAACCAACATCTTAGCTAAAAAATAGAAACCTAAATGAAAACTAACTAAAACAGTGCTTGCCCTAACAGAAAAAGAAGAAAGTTACATTAACAGAGACAGTGTACGATGGAGGAAGGAGTACGACGACAAGTTGTAAACGAGACGATGGAACACGGTGGACGATGGTGGCGATAGCAGCTTGGTTAGGTCGTTCGCAAGTCGCAGTCGCGGAGAGGGAAAGAAAAGATATGAAAATTGAATACTGGCTATTCTAATATTTTCATTTAATTAGACCTTAGACAACGCTTTTGTGAAAAGCGCTGGCTAAGATAGCCCTTAGACAACGCTTTTGAGTTTTTTTTTTAAATTATAAGACCTTAGACAACGCTTTTGAGGAAAGCGTTGT
The DNA here is from genome assembly GCA_963966055.1 of Lathyrus aphaca. Lineage (NCBI taxonomy): Eukaryota > Viridiplantae > Streptophyta > Magnoliopsida > Fabales > Fabaceae > Lathyrus > Lathyrus aphaca. The sequence goes on along the minus strand of OZ014519.1, from coordinate 39,757,425 downwards.
CTATGATATTCCTTTAAAAGCGCTTTCAGAAAGCGCTGACTAATGTCTACGTTAGACAGTGCTTTTCCAAAAGCATTGTCTAAGGTAGGACTTTTAGCAGCGCTTTTACTATTTTTCGTGAACAATTTTCGTGTTTTTTTAAACTTATAGCAGCGCTTTTGTAATAAAGCATTTTCTAAGGTGCGTTATTAAAAGTCAATTTTGGCATAGTGTATAGTATTATCTTATGACATTATCTAATAAGCTTCTTTCACCGAGAATTCTTTATTACACCATATCTATTTATCTTCTACACTTTCTCTGAAGTTTATGTCTTTAGCTTTTCCAATGATTTCTTCCACTAATCTCCTATCTTCTTCGTTGATTCTACGTTCCCATATAATACTCATATTGACCCCTTCAGAATTTCAATGCACAACGTCACTTGCCATCGCCTATTTGTTCATAGTCAGACTATACATCTTCGGAAACAAACTTTTCAAGGTCTGTACCTCAATCCACGGGTCACTCCAGAAACGCGTTGTCATTCCGTTTCCGATTTTCTTGCACAACATTTTGGAAAACCAATGCATATTAGAGTCTTTGCTCCCTATTTCAATCATATTCCAGTTCTGCCACCAACCCGAACTCTCTATTTTCCTTATAAACTCACTACTATTAAAATCCCCATACTTACTTCCTAACACCCTGGACCACAAGCAATGTTTTTAAGTAAGCAGCCTCTAAATCCACTTCTCTAGTAAAGCAATATTAAAATCTCTTATATTCTTTAAGCCTAGACCTCCCTCACCCCTCTCCCTACAAACAAAATTTTATTGCACCCAACTTACTTTCCTACTTTCCACTCCCCCACCCTACAAGAATTTTTTAAACAAAGACTTAAAAGATGAAATAACACCTTGCAGAGCCTTAAAGAACGACAATAAATAGACAGGTAATGCATAAAAGACCAATTTTATGAGTACAATACGACCCCTTATGGATAGATGTATATTATTTCATTTGCTCAATCTATTTAATATTGTTTCAATCACTGGTTTCCAAAAGTCCATTCTTCTATGATTACCTCCAATAGGAATACCTAGATATTTAAACGGTAAATATCCAACTTTACAATTCAAAAATTGTGTCGCTTCTTCCAGCCACAACCGAGAAACATTTACCCCGACTAATAGACTTTTGTGAAAATTCACTTTCAATCCGGATAATAATTCAAACAACTGTATATTTTCCTTGATGCTTCTTACATTTTTCCAGCTCTTCTTTCCCACGATTAAAGTATCATCTGCATATTGCAAGTGTGACACCATAACCTCTCTATTCCTAAACTCATATCCTTCGAACTTATCCAATTATACACTTTCAACATCATTATGTTGAAACCTTATGTTTCTATCCAAACAAGGAACGATGATAACGGGTCACCTTGCCTCAATCCTCTGCCTACACTGAACTCAATCGTAGGGATGCCATTCACTAGAACTTTGAATGCATTCTGAAATCCAACCTCTTAATTCCAAATTAAATCCCATTTTATCCATTACGAAGTCCAAGTACCTCCAGTCTATTGAATCATACACCTTTTCAAAGTCAACTTTAAACATCTCTGTCTCCCTTCTTCTTTTCGCATCATCCACTAATTCGTTTGTCACCAAAATATCATCCACCATTTGGTGATGTTAGAATATATATATATATATATATATATATATATATATATATATATATATATATATATATATATATATATATATATATGGAGTATGGGTTTTTTGTTTATCATTCCACAAAGATTGTTTCTAGATATTACCTCTGTTCTACAGTCGTAATCATTTTAAGCTCATCGAAACAAAAGGGTTTGTTTGAGGGCAACGTTTTGTTTGTATAAGTTCTAAAATGTAACAGTAAAAGTATCGGTTTTGAAAAGTTAAATAAAACATGCCAAGATTAGGGTTCGACAAACCAATTTGTACGGATAGAAACGATAAAACGAATTAACTCATTTAAATGATAAATGAAATCACATATCATCTCAATATGTTTATCTCTAACACATATTGTGAGATTTACCATTTTGATCCTTTCATAATTTCTCACTCAAACTATCAAAATGATAACATTCAAGTTCAATAATTGTGAACATCAAATCTTATAACTATCTCCAGCCTATTTTCCATTGATGAATGAAATGCCTAGGTAAAGAGTTGGAACACATTTCTCAATCATGATCAACACAAAGAATATATCATAAAAGCAAGGTTTTTCACCATATATTCATCATCCATAAGTTCAATGTAGATTCAGAGTATGCCTAAGAGGGGGGGGTGAATTAGGACTTGAAAACTTTTTCCGGTTTTTCTGATTCTTAAAATATTTTGGTTGGTGTTTATGGTTATGAAAGCGGTAAAAATAAAGAGACGATGAACACCAGGATTTATAGTGGTTCCCCCCACAATCCGAGGGTACTCCACTCCCCTTTCACACGAAAGAGATTTTCACTATTGTTTTGATCAGTACACCCTAACACACCATCAACCGGTGAGGACTACTATCAAACATAACAAGTGTACAAGAACAATCCTCTTGTAAACACTTTCACCCTTGTATCCAACAATCCTGGATTACAAGTCAATTCCAAATAACATAAAGAACTATTTTTGTGAGTAATTTTGTGATATCAATAATAATATTGATCTTCTCCTTTTGATCACAATCCACTTCTAAAATTAATACAAGTGTTCAATGTAGAATATGAAAATATGAACAAGATGAACACTTTGAAAAATATTTGTAGAAAAGTGAATTTGATTCTTTTTGATGATCTTGAAAATGTAGAAAGTGTAGGAGGTCTATTTTAATTTGAAAGTTTCTGAATTTATATGATGTATAACACCATTTCAGAAAGGTATAACAAAGTGCCAATTAATGGTTGAAAAGATATAACATTTGAAAATCATTTGATCTTTAAAATAAATAATTTTTCAGAAAACGTCCAGTGTTAATCGGTTAACCCATATGGTTAATCGGTTAACACATGTACGTTGGCCCAGAATATTCAAAATTTTAGGGCGTTAACCGGTTAACCTATATGGTTAATCGGTTAACACTGAAGAAATTTCCAAAAATGCTTAATAAAAAAGTGTTATACCAAAACCAATTATTTTCAAAAAGATTTAATGCAGCATGTAAAAATATTTTATGCAATTGAACACTTGTAAAAATTATTTAGAGAGGTAGATTATGATATACCATCTTTGTGTCCAATTCTTGAAAATTCATTTCCATGAGTGCTTGTCTTGATTAAAATCTTGACTTGATCTTTGTGAAACTTTGAAAGGCTTGTCTTTTTGCAATCAAGTGTTGACATCATCAAAACTTTTGATTGAAGCTTGCTTCTACATTCTCCCCCTTTTTGATGATGGCAAATGAAAATTGTTGTGCAATACTTCTTGGTTCTTGATATGTGATGCTCCCCCTATGTTTAGCAACTCCCCCTATCTTGAGAGACTTTCAAACATCTGCACATATAGAGAAAAAAAACAGAACCAAGCTCTTCTCCCCCTTTGACATCAGCAAAAAGGAAGAGCTTTCAAAGAGCTAACATAAAATGCAGCAGCATATAATAAACATACATTGCAAGAACACATATTATAAGGAAAAACAAATAAAATGCAGCAAAGCAAGAATTGTTCTTAATACATAAACCATAGTGCAAAGAAACTAAAAACTAGAATTCAATAAAGATAACATAAAAGCAGCATCATCATAATCTCAAAGGTCCTCGTCCTCCATATCCGCATCATCCTCGTTTCCTTCGTCTTCATCACTTTCCAATTCTTCAATTTCCTCTTCAACAACCCGTGTATTAGACTGGGAATGGGAATGGGAAGGATTAAGCATAAGGCTCCGAAGGGAGGCAATCGCTCTAGAGGTCTCTCTATGCATGTTCATTGATTCCCTATGTTGATTCATCATTGTGGTATAGAGAAATTCATTAGAGATACCTCCTTCTGGAATGGGATAGGCGGGTTGAGCAGGGCCTTCATCAGCATACCGATAAGTACCATCAGCCGCTCGGAGGATGCCGGTGTTCTTCACAATGTTGGTTTCATTTATTTCATTGGTTGCGGATTTCATTTTGAGTGATGGTTCCCTATTTAGGTCAAGTTCGGTAAGTTCCAAAATCCGTGATATCAACCGAGCATATGGCAGCCGGGTAATGCAGTGGAGCTGTTGTTGCAGATGATACATAATTGTTAGAATCCAATTAACCTTAATGCGATTCTTGATAGCAAACAGCAACTGCATTTCCAAATCATTTATCTGCGAGTGATTTGAGTCCTTTGGAATGAGGACGTAGCAGATGATATAGTGCAGCATACGATCAGACACGGTTAAATTCTTCGCATAGCACAACATTCGAGCCGTGCGAGAATTTGCAATGACCACTTCTTTAGGAAACCTGCAGATCTGATAGTAATATTCCATTTTATCATAGTCCGCCCAAGGACCATCAACATGATTAACACCTTTGCCCAGAAAGCAACCTCTTGATGGAATTGAAAGACCTCTAGACAGTGTAGACAATTTTTCAACAAATTCATTGTCTCTAATTGTTGAACTAACCATTTGGTTTCCATCAACATCCAAGTAAACAGACAACTTATGCATAAAAGCTTTGACAAGGTCAGGATAAATGATACCAGAGTCGGTGACAAAGTTGTCAATCCTTTGAAATTTCAGCAGTGCAGGGAAGTCGAAGGAAGATGCAGGAAAAGCCCGTAGGTTGACATACTTGACCGGCAGCAACTGACGAACCCGAACCTTGAAGTCCATTCTTCTTTTCTTTGTGGTTTCCATGGGGATGCTATCATTATCTGAGTCTGATGCATGCTCTGGAAGTTTGCCCTTTCCTCTGTGAGTGGAAGCCATTGAAGGAACTTTGGAGAGGTTTGGAAAGTTAGGGTTTTTGTTATGGAATTTTATAGGGTTTGAGAAAGTGGGTCAAGGAAGTGGAGGAGATTTAGGATTAGAAGTTGGAGGGATTGAGAATATGTGCCAACAAATAAAATAAATAAAACAAAACACGTTTTTCAAAAAATGAAATGTAATTTTCGTATTCTGTTTTTGCTGATTTTAACAGTGTTAATCGGTTAACCGTATGGGTTAATCGGTTAACACATTTAAAAAATTAATTTATTTAAAAAAAGTTTCAGTGTTAATCGGTTAACCATATGGGTTAATCGGTTAACACATTAAAAAAAATAATTTATTTAAAGTGCTTCAGTGTTAATCGGTTAACCACATGGGTTAATCGGTTAACACTGACGAAAGTGTGAAAAACAGTGACAAAACAAAACAAAAAAACAGAATGCAAACATTGAGCATACATACACAACTTATGCACATATATCAAAGACAAAGTTTAGATGTCACCTTCATCAAGAATTCCAAGTTCTCTTCGAATCTTGTAGAATGGTTCTTTTGCCAAAGGTTTGGTGAATATGTCGGCGAGTTGATTATGTGTGTCAACGAACGTAACATCGACATCTCCATCCATAACGTGATCTCGAAGGAAGTGATGCCGGATATCAATATGCTTTGTTCTGGAATGCATCACCGGATTCTTCGTGATGTTTATGGCACTGGTATTGTCACAGCGTAGTGGAATGCACCCGAGATCAACACCGTAATCCAGAAGTTGTTGCTTTAGCCATAAGATCTGTGCACAGCAACTTCCTGCGGCAATATATTCTGCTTCGGCGGTGCTGAGAGCTACACACGCTTGCTTCTTGCAGGCCCATGATACTAGAGCATTTCCAAGAATATGACAAGTACCACTTGTACTTTTTCTATCGGTTTTGCATCCTGCATAGTCAGCGTCAGAATAACCAACTAAAGAACAAGTACTACCTTTAGGATACCATAATCCGACGTTTATCGTTCCTTTGAGATACTTGATGATCCTCTTTACAGCAGTGAGATGTGATTCCTTCGTATTTGCTTGGAAACGAGCACATAAACAAACACTAAACATAATGTCAGGACGGCTTGCCGTCAAATATAATAAAGAGCCGATCATACCTCGATATTTGGAAATATCAATTGGAGTGCCGGATTCATCTTGATCAACATACATCCCGGATCCCATAGGTGTAGACATCATTTTGCAACTATCCATATCAAATTTCTTTATTAATTCCTTACAATACTTGGATTGGTTGAGAAAGATTCCATCCTTGGTTTGCTTGATTTGTAGTCCAAGAAAATAATTTAACTTTCCCATCATGGACATCTCAAATTCTCCTTGCATCATTAGTGAGAATTCTTCACACATCTCTTTGTTTGTTGATCCGAATATGATGTCGTCAACATAGACTTGTACTAGCAAAGTATTACCCTTGATTTTCTTTATAAACAGAGTCTTGTCAATCTTTCCTTTTGTAAATCCCTTTTCACTTAGAAAATTGCTGAGGCGATCATACCACGCTCGTGGTGCTTGCTTTAAGCCATATAGAGCCTTCTTTAATTTGAAAACATGTGAGGGATTTCTAAAGTCTTCAAAACCCGGAGGCTGTTTTACGAAGACTTCTTCATTTATGTAGCCATTCAGGAAAGCACTCTTGACGTCCATTTGGAACAACTGAAAATTCATAGAACAGGCATAAGCAAGTAATAATCTAATTGCTTCTAACCTTGCTACGGGAGCGAATGTTTCATCAAAATCGATTCCTTCCTCCTGGTTGTATCCTTGTGCGACCAATCTTGCTTTGTTACGAACTATAATCCCATTTTCATCAAGTTTGTTCTTGAACACCCATCTGGTTCCTATGATGTGCTTATTATCTGGTCTTGGTACGAGAGTCCAAACTTGATTCCTTTCGAATTGATTTAGTTCTTCTTGCATTGCTACAATCCATTGGTCATCGCCTAATGCTTCATCGATCTTTGATGGTTCAATTTGTGATACAAAGGCCATATTGAGGCAAGCATCCTTCAAATTTAGTCGAGTTGCAACGCCTTGACTAATATCACCAATAACTCTGTCAATTGGATGGTCTCTGTGAGTTCTCCATTCTTTCGGAAGATCTTGATTTTCTTGAGTAACATCTTCTTGTAATAATGTTTGATCATTTGAAATATTTTCCTCATTTTGTGGAGTATCTATAAAGTCATCATCATCATCCAAAGTAATATTATCCTCTTTCGAGGGGTTAGTCTCATCAAAAGATACATGAATAGATTCTTCAATAGTAAGAGTTCTTTTATTAAAAATTCTAAATGCTTTACTAGAAAGAGAATAACCAAGAAATATACCTTCGTCGGACTTTTCATCAAACTTACCGAGATTGTCCTTGTTGTTGTTGAGAACAAAGCACTTGCAACCAAATATGTGAAAGAATGATATATTTGGTTTCCTTCCCTTGAACAACTCATATGGAGTCTTTTTGAGTAACGGTCGAATATTTACGCGGTTACTTACGAAACATGTCGTGCTTACTGCTTCTGCCCAGAAATATTTTGGAAGATTTGTATCACTGAGCATTGTTCTGGCAAGTTCCACTAGTGAGCGATTTTTCCGTTCTACGACGCCGTTTTGTTGAGGAGTTCTTGGTGCGGAAAAATTATGAGAAATTCCATGTTCTTCGCAAAATTCCTCAAAATCTGAATTCTGAAATTCTCCACCATGGTCGCTTCTTATGGAGGCTATAGTGAGTGACTTCTCATTTTGAATTTGTTTTGCATACTTTTTGAATGCTTTAAAAGCATCATTTTTCTGCACTAAAAACATTGTCCAGGTATATCGAGAAAAATCATCAACAATTACTAAAGCATAAATACTACCTCCAAAGCTCTTTGTTCTGGATGGACCAAACAGATCCATGTGTAACAATTGCAGTGGTCTTGATGTAGAGATCACTTGCTTGGATTTGAAAGTTGTCTTGGTCTGTTTTCCCTTTTGACATGCATCACACAATTTATCCTTGATGAATTTTATCTTCGGAAGCCCAACAACCAGATCATGTTTTATTAATTTGTTTAGATGCTCCATGTGAATGTGAGCAAATCTTTTATGCCATAACCATGCCTCATTGTTGTTTGCCATAAGGCATTTTACCTTCAAAGAAAAATTGTCAAGAGAAATCATAAAAATATTATTGATTCTATTACCTTTTAACATAACCTCATGAGTGACTTCGTCTACAATCAAGCATTCATCTTTATTGAAGTTGATCTTGAATCCTTTGTCACAAAGTTGGCTAATGCTAAGAAGATTGTGCTTGAGTCCTTCGACATAGAGTACATCTTCTATAGTTGTAAAAGGTGGTGAACCAATGGTGCCAAAGCCAAGAATCTTTCCTTTGTTATTGTCACCATAAGTGACATAACCCTTGGCCTTAAGCTTTAGATTTGAAAATTTGTTTACATCTCCCGTCATATGCTTTGAACAACCACTGTCAAGATACCATTGGTTTGTGGTTGTCTTCAAGCATTCCTACAAAATAAAATTAGGTAGTGTTAGGTACCCAAGTTGCTTTGGGTCCTTGATAGTTAGTGCCTTTTTCAACCCACACATAATGCCCTTTTGCAACTCCAATATTACGAACATAACATGCATTAGGTGTGTGCCCTTTGATTCCACAATAAAAGCAAGTAGGTTGAAAATTACTTTTATATCTAGGAACATAAGTTTTAGCAATTTTCTTCTTATGATATTGATGCTGAATTTTAGAAGTGTTTATCTCTTCTTTAACAATTTGTTCACTTGCTTTTACGAAAATGGTCTTATGGGTACTTGGTTTTGAAAATTTTGAATATCCTAATCCACTTTTATCATTAGGATACCTTTGATGTTTAAGAATTTCTTCCAAGCCAATTTGACCCTTTTCGTATCTTTCCAAAACTCTTTTAAGTTGAACAATTTGAAAAGACAAAGATTCACAATTCTTGCATACAAGACTTTGTTTTTCATCCATCACTTTTTGTTCTTCAATATTTTTCATGAAATCAGAATTTTGTTTTTCTAAAAGTAAAATTTTTTTCTTTTGTGATGAGATGTCTTTGTACAAAGTCTTGCACTCTTTTAGAAGTTCATTAATAACTTCTTGCACATCATTATCATAAACAGAAAAATTACTACTAACCTCATTTTCTTCATCGGATTGGTGAGAAGCCATTAAAGCCATATTTGCACGTTCTTCATTTTCCGATTCCGATGATGAACTTATTTCATTGTCTTCCCAAGCAACATATGCCTTCTTGTTTTTGTAGTCCTTCTTGCCTTTGAATCCTCCTTTCTTTTGAAGCTTTGGACAATCCGGTTTGATATGTCCTTGCTTCCCACATTCATAGCATGTAACATCTTGACTTGGTGTGGATCCTTCTCTTTTTCTGAAATGTCTAAACTTTTTAGTAAAAAGAGATTTATCATTTTTAAACAACTTACCGAGTTTTTTCACAAGTAGCACGAAGTCTTCATCTTCCGATGTGTCCTCATCTTTATTTTGTTTGGTTTCGACTTTCAAGGCAATTCCTTTAGACTTCTTTTCTTGATTCTCATGTCTTTCTAACCTTCCAAGTTCCAATTCATGTTCTTGGAGTTTTCCAAACAAGGATGCGGATGTCATCGTTGAGAGACTCTTTTTCTCGGAAATAGCCGTCACTTTCGGTTGCCATTCTCTTGTTAAGGATCTTAGGACTTTAAGATTGAGATCATCATTTGTAAATGTTTTTCCAAGAGCAATCAAATGATTTGTAAGATGAACAAATCTCTTTTGCATTTCTACAATGGATTCTCCGGGCTGCATTCGGAACATTTCGTATTCTTGACTTAGGGTGTTTAGCCTTGATCTCTTTACTTCGGTGGTTCCTTCATGTGTTTCTACCAAGGTGTCCCAAATTTCCTTTGCCGATTTACATTGAGATATGCGAAAGAACTCATCCATACTAAGAGCGCTTTGGAGTATGTTGATTGCCTTTTTCTCATTTAGAATCCTTTTCTTATCATCTTCATCAAAAGTGTTTTTCAACTTCGCGGTTCCAACGCCATTGATAACATTCATCGGAATATGTGGACCATCTTCAACGGTTTCCCATATGCCTTCTCCTTGAGCCTCCAAATGTGCTTTCATACGGAGTTTCCAAAAATCAAAGTATTCTCCAGAAAAGAGTGGTGGCTTATTGCTACTTCCACCATCCTTGAAAACCGGGTTAGTACTAGCGGAAGCCATAGGATCGATAGGAACAGGTTACCTTAACCTGCTCTGATGCCAAATGTAGATTCAGAGTATGCCTAAGAGGGGGGGGTGAATTAGGACTTGAAAACTTTTTCCGGTTTTTCTGATTCTTAAAATATTTTGGTTGGTGTTTATGGTTATGAAAGCGGTAAAAATAAAGAGACGATGAACACCAGGATTTATAGTGGTTCCCCCCACAATCCGAGGGTACTCCACTCCCCTTTCACACGAAAGAGATTTTCACTATTGTTTTGATCAGTACACCCTAACACACCATCAACCGGTGAGGACTACTATCAAACATAACAAGTGTACAAGAACAATCCTCTTGTAAACACTTTCACCCTTGTATCCAACAATCCTGGATTACAAGTCAATTCCAAATAACATAAAGAACTATTTTTGTGAGTAATTTTGTGATATCAATAATAATATTGATCTTCTCCTTTTGATCACAATCCACTTCTAAAATTAATACAAGTGTTCAATGTAGAATATGAAAATATGAACAAGATGAACACTTTGAAAAATATTTGTAGAAAAGTGAATTTGATTCTTTTTGATGATCTTGAAAATGTAGAAAGTGTAGGAGGTCTATTTTAATTTGAAAGTTTCTGAATTTATATGATGTATAACACCATTTCAGAAAGGTATAACAAAGTGCCAATTAATGGTTGAAAAGATATAACATTTGAAAATCATTTGATCTTTAAAATAAATAATTTTTCAGAAAACGTCCAGTGTTAATCGGTTAACCCATATGGTTAATCGGTTAACACATGTACGTTGGCCCAGAATATTCAAAATTTTAGGGCGTTAACCGGTTAACCTATATGGTTAATCGGTTAACACTGAAGAAATTTCCAAAAATGCTTAATAAAAAAGTGTTATACCAAAACCAATTATTTTCAAAAAGATTTAATGCAGCATGTAAAAATATTTTATGCAATTGAACACTTGTAAAAATTATTTAGAGAGGTAGATTATGATATACCATCTTTGTGTCCAATTCTTGAAAATTCATTTCCATGAGTGCTTGTCTTGATTAAAATCTTGACTTGATCTTTGTGAAACTTTGAAAGGCTTGTCTTTTTGCAATCAAGTGTTGACATCATCAAAACTTTTGATTGAAGCTTGCTTCTACATTCAAGAGTTTACATTAATAACTATACATACAAAAGAAGGAGAGTCTACCTTCTAATATTGACACAAGATGATTTAGCTATCCATAGACATAATAGCTTGCTTGACAAGTAAGTTGTAAAGCTTTTGAAGCATCAATCTTCTAAGATTAAAGGATTGAAGCATAAAAGCTTGAAACTAAGGAAATATGATACCAATGGAGATTTCTTCTCTTAAGCAAAGTAGTCTCTATTACAAGATAAAGTCAAGAAGAACAAAAGTGAAAAGTATCTCTAAACATATCTCCAAATTGTACCTAAGTACAATTTGGTAAAACAGAACCACCGTTGGGCAGTCAAATTATGGTCAGGCGGCCAAACAAAAGGTCAAGCATGTGATTAAATTTGGGCCTTCAGATCTTCATAAAATATCTTCCACCGTTGGGCGATAAAATACAACCGTCGAGCAGTCATAAACGCCCAGGAAAATTCTAAGAGGCACAGGGGCCAAAATCCTGACTCTTTCATGATGAAAAATCATGGCCAACGCCTTCTACACCGCCGAGCGATGGAATTCATCCGCCGGGCGGTCTTAAACGGCCAGACGAAACTCCAAGAGGCGCCCAAGCCAAAATCTTTGGTTCTTTGTTGCATTTGAAATTGGTGGAAAACACATTCACCTCTGGGTGATAATTCCACGACTAGGCGGTGAAGTCTTTTGAAGAAAAGCTTGCATTCCAAGCTTGATTGATCTTATGGAAAACTTAGAAATGCAATTCCACCTAATTTGCTACAAACATTCACAAACACATCAAATACATCCACTATTTACACAAATGCAAGAATCACTTAATTTATAAGTCGTTTCCTGAATAAAGCGATTAAAAAGGGTTTAAAAGGCATCAAAACATATCATGAAAATGAAACTTCTTGACACCTAACAAACTCTCCCCAACTTGCATCTTTGTTTGCTCTCGATCAAAGAAATTTTCAAAAATTCTGAAGAAGAGCATGCAACCACCGATCAGGTGATAACACAAATGGTTCAAATTTAGGAAACGAACACACATAATGAATCATCAAACACAATAAAGCATCCAAAAACGAATATGAATGGAGTTCAAAATGAAAACTACACAATGCAACACTAAGTATCACATACTGTCATACCCTAAATTTTGACCAAATTTTTTCAATTTTTGTTCATTGTTTGACGCATTTTGTGGATTTATCGAAGATCGATCCTTTTGCGTTTTTAAGTTAAAACAGCTCATTAATTCTAATCATGCATTTTTCGGTTAAATTCATCATTTCATGTCATGCCACGTTTATTTTTTTAATTTTTTAGGAGTTGTTGAAGAGTAGAATCTTTATCTCTGTTTATCTTAATTTTAATTTATAGGTAAATATTTGTGTTTTAGATTATTAGAATTAGTTTTAAGTTTTAAGATAGTTTAATATTTATCATTACTATTACTTTAAGTTTAAGTCTAATTTTAATCTTAATTAGTTTTTTAGTCAAATATTTTACTTATTTTAGTATAATTGGTTTAAGTTTTATTTAGTTTAATTTAATTTAATTTTTTATTTCAATTGATTAATTTGTTTTATTTTTTTTTTATAGTTTAAAAAAAATTGATTAATTTGATAGCTTAAAATTTTTATTACTTAATTACATCAGTTCGGTTTCTATAACTAAGTTAGTTACTTTACAATTCAGCAAGCAAAAACCATGACAATCCTATTCTCCTGCCTAATCTACATCAAGACCAAAACAATACTCCACTTCTTTCACCAAAATGACTACAAGCCAAATATACGAAAAGTCTTGACCAAGCCTGCTCTACCTACACCAATACATACACCAATTGATACCTGCATAACCTGCAATTCCAAAATAACAAATGCAACCTTTCCAAACCAGAGTTCTGCATCAATATTTCCTGCTCCACGGTCTGCACAACAATGACTAATCACAACAGAGAAAAATTAAAATTCAGAAGAAAGGTGAGAAAGGGGATTGAGAATAAGAGAGGGAGGGGTCAGCCACGCATAAAAGACAACAGAACCTCCCTCCAAAAGGGGATTAAAACATCCACCTGAAAAGATAGGCATGGGGGGGAACCACTTCAAAAAAACACTCTCCGCAGAGAAATCGAAAGCTCGGCTGAAAACGTAAACTCGTGAAAAAAAAACCTTCCGCCTCTTTCAACCAACAGTCGCCGCTCACAACCTTCCTCAACCTTTCTTCATCACCTCCATTTCAACCTTTTTGTTCCTCACAAACCTTCATTAAACCATCATCCTTCTCCTGAGCCAAAACCAAAACCAACTCCTCCAACGTTGTTCCGTCAGTTACACCGCAAAAGGAAAAGGGAAAGCTGGCCAAATCCTAAAACACTCAAAAGCCACCGTAACAACAAAAAACAGAACCTGCGACCTTCTTGTTCGACTCTCACAACCATCCATCCGAAAACACCACAACCGTATACCATTGACCCAAACCTTCTTCTCACCGCCATTAACCTCTTCTCACCGCAAAACCGCTTCGTGGTAAACTCAAACTAACAACGCCAACCACCGAAACCATAGAAACCCATCGTACAACCTTGAGACTCTCTGCTCCGTCACCGTAACAAACCCCAAGAGATCGTGAAACTGAATCCAAAACAGATCCGAAAACAACCTCCGATCTAAAAACACTCACATCAAAAACCAGAAACCGAATTGAGAGAGAGAATCGTGAGCGAGACAATGAGATTCAGAGGGTGAGGCGTTTCTTCTTTGCTGATTTTGAAAAGTAACGCTGTTTTGAGTTGCACGAAAAGACGGATTGGCCGTTTTCTTTCGATGTCTTTTTTTTGGGTTTTGTTTGAACCGTAACTTGTGTTCCCAGATATTAAAATACCCTGTTCTGCTTTGTTTCTTTTTCTTTTATATTTATTTTATTGATTTATTTTCTTTTGTTTTAAAGAGAAAATCATGGTCTGTGTGGGCTTGGCTCATTGTTTGCTGATGGCACATCACCTGGGCATAGCGTCTCCCCCTCTCAGTTTTTATTTATTATTATTAAAGTTTTAGTAAAGAATTTTCAGTTTTAATTAATTATATCATTTCATTTTTTTTAGTCATTAGTCATTTATTATTATAATAACTGTTTCTTTTGTGCTTATTTATAAAATCTAAAAAAAAATTTCGTTTTGTAATCTTGTAAATGTTTTAAGGGCCGATGATATAACAAAGTTGCGATAAATCGTTTTCGACTAATCGTGATCGATATGAGGCCACTTGTTTATTTTATTTTAATTCTGTTTATCTCATTCTATTTTATAATTTATTCCGCACTATTTAATCCATTTATCTCTTTATTCATTTCTCGCACTTCTTATATCATATTTAATACTGACCGGTCCCGATTAATGTGTACCTAGAGTAATTGTTACTTAAGATTTTATTTGGTTCTATGTCTTGAAATTTAATTAGAATCGTTAATTATTGATTGTTTTTGTTAATTATTTTGTTAGATTTAGGTAAATTGTTGATTAACTTTCTTCTCAATGTTACTTTTGATCTTAGTTTGATCGGATTGAATTTGAATGTTAGATAGTTGAATCTAATGTGGTTTTGTGATACTAAAAGCGAACATTTGAGGATTATTTGTAAAACATCTGATAAATATTATTGAACTTTTTTTTGCGCGCATCGAAGAGGCAACGGACCTTCTCCGTTAGGTATCGTTAAAACTCAACTTTATCTCTTTTGCGTTTCAATTTAGTTCTGACGTTGCATTCGCGTTTATTTGATTATCAGTACCTCACTATCATGTCTAAACCATAAAACGTTTTAAAAATAACTCAACTCATCTTAATTAATTTATGGAAAAAAGGAACTCCGGAGTCTAGCATTCCGCACGTTCTGGATTGAACCGCAAATGGGCTAGCCCCACGCGTTGGTTCAATCACCATTCGTATAAGAAATCATTCAATTCATTTAAATTAATTTACGGAAAAAAGGAACTCCGGAGTCTAGCATTCCGCACGTTCTGGATTGAACCGCAAATGGGCTAGCCCCACGCGTTGGTTCAATCACCATTCGTATAAAAATAATTCAATCCATTAATTTATGGAAAAAAGGAACTCCGGAGTCTAGCATTCCGCACGTTCTGGATTGAACCGCAAATGGGCTAGCCCCACGCGTTGGTTCAATCACCATTCGTATGAAAATAATCCAATTCATTTAAATTAATTTATGGAAAAAAGGAACTCCGGAGTCTAGCATTCCGCACGTTCTGGATTGAACCGCAATTGGGCTAGCCCCACGCGTTGGTTCAATCACCATTCGTATTCAAAACAATTCAACAATCTTAAAGGATCAGGCATGATTCATCTCCATAGAAAAAGTTGTTCCTCCTATCCCCACAAACACAAACAAAAATCTTACAAACAATTACTTTCAAACGAAGAACGTGGCATTGCTTGTTGATACTTATATCCAAGTTTAAAGCTTCTTCCGATTTTATTTATTCTCAAAGAAAGAATGTGGCATTGCTTGTCGATCTTATATCCAAGTTTAAAGCTTCTTTCGATTTCTCATTTCTCAAATGTTTGTGGTGGAATAGGAGAGACATTTCTCTTAAAGATGACGACTTGTCCCTTTCTTTCAAATACGAATTAAAACTTACCAACCAATTCAAATCATTTTCATAATTAATTAGCGAGTAACTGAACTCCGGAGTCTCTCACTCCGCACGTTCTTGAATGCAACCGCAACATGGGCTAGCCCCACGCGTGGTTCATTCGCCCTCTCGTTTTAAAACATCCTTAACAAAGATTAAACATCTTTTCTCAAAACGAATATTGTTTAAATCTTTCTATCTCGCAAACAAGCTTGCGCTTCAGCCTCCTATCGTGAGCAGATAAGCCAATGCTTAGCAGTAGAATGCATTTTCAAACAATCGTTCAATTAAAAAAACACAAATAAAGGAAGCACGAACTACGAAGCTCTGACTTTCCCATTGCACAGGGGAATACGTAGGCACGGGGATTTTTAATCCTTCGCGAGCACAATAATAAAAAACTTAATATTTTCTCCATCATAAAGCACAATAATAAAAAACTTAATATTTTCTCCGTCATAAAGCACAATAATAAAAAACTTAACATTTCCCTATAACAAATAATAAACAGACATCGATACTTAATCATTAAAAGAAGACAATAATAACAAGTTAACATTTAAAGCGCAAACTAGACTAAGAGGTTCCCGTTGAGTACAACGGACGTGAGGGGTGCCTAATACCTTCCCCTTGCGTAACTGACTCCCGAACTTAGATTAGTGGTTTCGTAGACCATTTCTTATCTTTATTTAGGTTGTGTCTATATCTTCCTTTTCTCTTGTAAAATAAATAGAATTAGGTGGCGACTCTGTTGTTTATTTTAGGATCGTATTTTTCGAGGTGCGACAGCTGGCGACTCTGCTGGGGATATTAATGCCTTGTGCATAAGAGAGTCGAGCCTAGCTTAGGACAGTTTGCGTTTGTTTGATGATTTGTTTGATTGTCTTCTTTATTTATTGTTGATATTCTATTTATTGCTTCCTTCTTTATTACCTGCTCATTATATCTGCCTGTTGGATCTCGGGATATCACGGGTTTGAATTTGTACTTGAGTTCTGAAAAAGAAGAGGGAACACCTAAGTTAGAATTGGATGTTATTAGTGTTAGTCTCCAAGGACTCGCTCCTTGCACGCCTAACATGAAAGCTCCCCCAGATAGTTAGACTTTTCGTAGATCTTGTCACAACGCAGCTAGCCTGTCGCGGGACCTGATTCATGAAAGGGCTGTGATTCTGGGACCCCCTAGAACCTGTTTCAATTTTGGTAGTTGTGTAATGTTAGGCTCCAAGGACTCGCTCCTTGCACGCCTAGCATGAGAACTCCACTCAAGGTAGACCTTGTCGTTATTATCGTCACAATGCAGCTAGCCTGCGGCGGGGCGTTAGTACGATAAACGTCTGTGACCTTGAGTATCCTTATGCCATCACCATAGAAGCTACCCTGTGAGTGGGATTTATGGGTAAAAGAAATTAGAACTCTCCACTTAAGGCTTACCAGCTAGGAGATTCCGAGTTACTTGTACCTTGGATCCAACACCTTTCCTTTATATCCAAATCCGGAGCTGTTTATGTTTGTGATTTTGAGCATTCTGAGCTTTGCATTCATTCACATATCATTTGCATTCGCATTGCATATCATTCTCCCACCAAAACAAAAAGCTCACTCATTTGTCCTTCTACCAGTTTGTTGACTCTTAGACGTCTCTTTCAAGCTTTAAGTAGTCACCGAAGAACAACAATATGGCAGAGAATGCTGACTCCATGTCAGGCTTTACTGTAATGACCAACCCGATGTACGATTTTCCTCCTGACAACGATGCTCAACAAGTGGATGTTCCCCAATCTCAGAATGTCCATCATGTGACAAAGGTGAATAATCCTAAGGTGGTGAAAATTGAGGAAGGAATTCGTGATCTCGAGGAACAACTGAAGATGGTGAAAGAATTCAATGCATTTGGTTTAAAAGCTCATAACTTGTGTCTGGTCCCGGGCGTGATTATTCCCCCATATTTCAAAATTCCTACTTTTGAAATATACAAGGGTGTAAGTTGTCCAAGATATCATTTGACGATGTTTTGTCGAAAAATGACTGCTCATGCCGATAACGATAAGCTGATGATTCAGTACTTTCAAGAGAGTCTATATGGGGCATCTTTGATGTGGTATATGAAGCTAGAAAGAAACCATATACAGACTTGGGAAGACCTAGCCGGCGCTTTTGTGAAACAATATGACTACAATTTGGACATGGCTCCAGACTGTGACCAGTTGATAGGAATGAGTCAGAGAGACGATGAATCTTTTAGGGAGTATGCACAAAGATGGAAGGAATTGGCAGCCCAAGTTCATCCACCACTCTTAGAGAAAGAACTTGCCAAAGTGTTTCTAAAAACATTGTCAGACCCTTATTATATCAGAATGATAGGCGTTGTGCCATTAGAGTTCTCCAAAATTGTGGAAGTTGGAGTGAACATTGAAAACGCATTCAAATGTGGAAGAATCCAAGAGGGGTCAGATTGCCAAATTGTTGAGGAGAAGTCTGTGTGTGATTCCCAAGAGGAAGGAAATTTTGAAGTTAATGCGATTAGGGATTCTCCTAAAATCTTGCAAGCTCTAGTGCCTTATGGAGAACGTCAAAATCAGCACCATAATCAACAGAGATCTCAGGATAGACCAACAAGAGAGACTCCTCAGTTCGATCCAATCCCAATGACTTACGGTCAACTGTGGACTTGTTTCGCCAGGAATTCAGTGATGGCACCCAGGAAGACAAGAGCCATGAGGTCTCGCCCTCATTGGTTCAACCCAAATACCAGTTGTGAATTTCATGGTGGAGTACGGGGGCATCCAATTGAAGAGTGCAAAGTCTTCCAGGAAAAGGTTCAAGAGATGATCGACTACGGGGTGTTGACCTTCAATGGAGGCATCCCATCTGTGAACAGAGTGCCTTTGTGCTGATAGAAAACTCAAGAAAGTCCTTTCCAAATCAATCTGTTGCTGGAACATAGGACAAGTTCCTGAATGCACGCAATCGTTTCGATGTTTTGGAGCTATCCTCTCAGATGTTTAGCTCGTTTATTGCTTTTCATATGTATTTTGCTATGTTTGTTAATGCATTTGTTTTGGCATGTAAGAACTTATTTGTTTTGAATGATTAATGCAATGATTATGTTTGTCTTGAAGTAATCCATTCGTATTCACTCATAATGCTTTTTCAACTTTATAATGCCAATATTATCCCCATCTCTTGCTTAGGCAGAGAATTGGAGGGAGGATGACGAAATTAAAACACAAATTCTCTAGTTGAATGCTTTTGATTAAAATCCTACTGACGATTTACAGGCATTGTTTCAAATTCCCAAACACTGGAGAAATAAGGAGTTAATCCCTAGCCAACCACCTCGAGCCTAGAAGTAGGAGTTTCTTTCAGATATTTCAAAACCCTTACGCTTAACCTGGGGCAGGGTAGTGTTCAGTTAATCTGGTTACACATTCAAATCACAAGATGAAACATCCCATTAGGGAATTCTCTACAATTAATGACTTGACAGTCACAACTTTCAGCCTTCCAATGATTTAAAAAAAGAGAGAAAATAAAATCCCGCTAAGTCAAGCACCCAAAAAGAGACTTAGGCAAAAATCAGGGACCAAAGAGAAATTCGAGTTAGAAGAGGCCTTTCAATCCTCAACCTAAAAGCTTACGATTTAGTGACCACCATACCAAAGTCAAAGGGGTCACTGATATCCATAGAGGACAAATAAGATGACTGTCATTTCAAGCAAACCTTGGATCTTCATCTCTACGCTATCAAGACAAATGTATGTGTCAATTTAGCTGAACCTAGGATTGGAGAACATCACGGAGAGTGGGTGGGCACCAAATAAACTTTGAGCCTTTATCCTTTGTTTCTAAAACCGTGAACCAAACCACATTACAACCCTCAAAAGTCCTAATTGAAGTAGGGTTTATTTCGAAAGCACACTCGATGAGAAAGTGTTTCCCGACTCCCATGAGCTTTGCTCAAAAATTTGTGTTGGCTTTATAAAAATGAATGTCACATCCTAGCTAGTGATTCGGTCGCAAGCTATTGTGAAAATCTTTTCAAAAAAAACAAAAAAAACTTCGAGACAAACACGTATGTTGCATTAGCAGTCTTAACATTAACCTTTTTTGCTTGTTAGCATTTGCTTGATATCATAGAAGCCTATGTATGAGTATCAGTGACGAGCTTAATCTCTTGAGATTTGAAACTCTGATGAGTAGTTGAACAACCATTTCAGAGGATGATCATCCCCAGGGGCAAGTTGTTTGAAGACTTTGCCGCAGGGGCATGTTGTTGGAATACTTTGTCAGATATGGGCAAGTTGTTTGAAGACTTTGCCAGACAGAGGCAAGTTGCTTGAAGACTCTGCTATACAGGGCCATGTTATTTGATGAACTTGCTATACAGGGCCAAGTTGTTTGAAGATTTAGCCAGCCAGGGGCAGGTTGCCTTAGTACTTCGCCAGCCAGGGGCAGGTTGCCTTAATACTTTTTCAGCCAGGGGCATTTTGCCTGAAGACTCTGCTAGACAGGGGCATGTTGTTGGAATACTTTGTCAGATATGGGCATGTTGCTTGAAGACTTTGCTAAACAGGGGCAAGTCGTTTCCCAATTTGTGCTTACACATTCTTATCATCCCTAAAAGGATAAGTATTGAAGACTCATTTGTGCCAAGTACAGTTAATCTGAGACAGTGACGTCGAGATTCGACGAATCTCTACAAGAGTTTGAAGACACTAGGGCATCTTGAATGCCAAACCTTCTATAAAATCCTCTTGAGATGATCTCTTCTCACAAACCATTTTCTGGGCGCATGACCACGTGTTCCCCTAAGCAAGACGCTCTTGGGATATGCCTTGCAAGTACCTCCAGATAACGGGGTCCTCACGCCAAGTTGCTATGATATATCAGGGGCATGACTCATTATTTTTTGGTGGATTTCTTTTACTACTTAGTGCTTCCAGTGAGTTACTAAGTCTAGTACCCCCAATGGAGCCTTGATTCTAGTTTCTCCAGCTGAATTTGATTTTCTCTCCCCAACGAAGTACAAATTTACTTCACCCTAAGCAAACGTAGTTTGGATGGTCGCTTCCTCATGATAGATGTTGGAGTTAGAAGATTTGCCTGGGTTTATTTTCCCGATTGAAGCATCTTTCTCTCCTCGAAGAGATTCGCGCTTTGTTGCAGGACTTCGTTCCATGGATGGCTCTTTACCCTATCCTCAGTGTTTGTGTACACTTTGACGAGATTGGTCGAGTATCCGTTTATTGTGATGGTTATTTCATCACCAGTTTATCTCTTGTGTCTGGTTTGTCTGTTTGTCAGCATAAACATAACGCATATACATACATGTACATCATATTCATATTCATAGTCATATTCATGTCGCATTCGTCATTGCATACCTCCTTCACCTTGGTCGTGTTTATCCCCAAGTGATGTGTCTCTCTCAAAATAGAGTTGTCAGCCTTAGGCAGAAAATGTACATTCTTTCTAATTCCCCACTGAGTTCTTACCCTCGTGGAAGATTTTGCTTTAGTTCTCCTTTCCACACTTGGATAGGATAAGACCCCATTTGAGTTCATTCCTCATGGGTTGGTGTCTTGCTTGACAGTTTCTTTCCAGCTCGTTCCTGGATTGAATTTTGGTCGTTGGCAATTTTTGATAATTGAACTACCAATTGGAAAGTGCATTTATTTTGCACCTTTGGATGCTTAGTTTCCCAGAAGGAATTTGTTGGAGGCTTCCATTGAGAACAAATTTTGCTCTCCAGCAGTGTTACTACAACATTCCCTTGGATTACTTATACCCGACAACAAGTGGCCGTCTCTTTATTTGAGAAGCTTGTTTTGTCTTCGAACTTTTGGGTAAATCAACAGATGGCGGTCTCTTTCCGAGCAATCGTTCCATCCCCAGCAATTCCAGATGGAAAGTGGATTCATTTTGCACCTTCGGATGCTTAGTTTCCCAGAAGAAATTTATTGAAGGCTTCCATTGAAGACAAACTTTGTTTTCCAGCAGTGTTGTTGCAACATTCTCTTAGAATAATTATACCTGACAACAAGTGGCAGTCTCTTTATTGGAGAAGCTTGTTCTTATCCCTGGACCTCTAATCGGAATCAACAAGTGGCAGTCTCCTTATTTGAGAAGCTTGTTTCTTATCCACGGATTTCCCAGTAAATTAACAGATGGCAGTCTCTTTTTGAGCAGCTTGTTCATCTTCAACAAGGTTTATGTTCTAACAAATGGCATCTCATCTAGACAAGGTGAGAAGTTTGTTCGGCAAATGGCATCTCATCTAGACAAGGTGGGAAGTTTGTCGTGATTCCAATTTTCAACAAATGGCATCTCATCCAGACAAGGTGAGAAGTTTGTTCGGCAAATGGCATCTCATCTAGACAAGGTGGGAAGTTTGTCGTGATTCCAATTTTCAACAAATGGCATCTCATCCAGACAAGGTGAGAAGTTTGTTCGGCAAATGGCATCTCATCTAGACAAGGTGGGAAGTTTGTCGTGATTCCAATTTTCAACAAATGGCATCTCATCCAGACAAGGTGAGAAGTTTGTTCGGCAAATGGCATCTCATCTAGACAAGGTGGGAAGTTTGTCGTGATTCCAATTTTCAACAAATGGCATCTCATCCAGACAAGGTGAGAAGTTTGTTCGGCAAATGGCATCTCATCCAGACAAGGTGGGAAGTTTGTCGTGATTCCAATCTTCAACAAATGGCATCTCATCCAGACAAGGTGAGAAGTTTGTTCGGCAAATGGCATCTCATCTAGACACGGTGGGAAGTTTGTCGTGATTACAATTTTCAACAAATGGCATCTCATCTAGACAAGGTGAGAAGTTTGTTCGGCAAATGGCATCTCATCCAAACAAGATGGGAAATTTGTCGTGATTCCAATGTTCTATCAAATGGCTGTCTCTTCCATACAAGTTGAGAAGTTTGATATGAATCTCTTTTATTTTCCCAACAAATGGCTATCTCTTCCATACAAGTTGAGAAGTTTGTTGTGAATTTTCCAATTTCCGTCAAATGGCCATCTCTTCCATACAAGTTGAGAAGTTTGAGCGTGAAGTTGTTCTTCATCATATGGCTGTCTCTTTCAGAAGAAGGGAAGTATGATGAATGTTCTATCAAATGGCTGTCTCTTCCATACAAGTTGATAAGTTTGATATGAATCTCTTTTACTTTCCCAACAAATGGCTATCTCTTCCATACAAGTTGAGAAGTTTGTTGTGAATTTTCCAATTTCCGTCAAATGGCCATCTCTTCCATACAAGTTGAGAAGTTTGAGCATGAAGTTGTGCTTCGTCATATGGCTGTCTCTTTCAGAAGAAGGGAAGTATGATGAATGTTCTATCAAATGGATATCTCTTCCATACAAGTCGAGAAGTTTGATATGAATCTTTTTTATTTTTCCAACAAATGGCTATCTCTTCCATACAAGTTGAGAAGTTTGTTGTGAATTTTCCAATTTCCGTCAAATGGCTATCTCTTCTAGACAAGTTGAGAAGTTTGATCGTGAAGTTGTTTTCTCCATCATATGGCTGTCTCTTTCAGAGGAAGGGAAGTATGGTGAGAGTTTTGTTCAATGGCATCCTTAGTTGAATCTCGGCAGAAGATTTGACAACAGGTGATTCCTTTTATTTCTGGCAAGTCTCGGCAGAAGATTTCCAGTCTACCTCGGCAGAAGGTATTTTCTTTTATAAGCTTAACGATGGCATCCTTAGTTAAATCTCGGCAGAAGATTTGGCGACAGGTGTATCCTCAGTTAATCCTCGGCAGTAGGAATTTTATTTAGTATACCTCGGCAGAAGGTATCTCATTCTTAGAATCTCTGGTAATCTCGGCAGTAGACTTCCAGCAGACTTCAACAAGATGTATTTCTTACCAAGATCTCGGCAGTAGATTTTTGGTTCATTTAGGATACCTCGGCAGAAGGTACTCCATTTTTTTTGGTAATCTCTGGTCATCTCGGCAGAAGATCTCCAGCAGATTTCGAAAGAATTTGTTTTCTTACCAAGATCTCGGCAGTAGATTGTTGGTTCATTTTGATACCTCGGCAGAAGGTATCTCATTCTTAGAATCTCTGGTCATCTCGGCAGTTAGATCTCCAGTAGACTTCAAAAGAATTGTTTTTTGTTTCAGAATCTCGGCAGTAGATTTCTGTTTCGTTACTGATACACCAACAAAAGGGTTTTTCCAAATGAGGTTTCAAATCTCGGCAGTAGATTTCCTCAAAGTGGAATTTTTGTTCGAAAATTTCGAGTCGTAGGACCGGTAGACAGTTGTCGTCTCGGCTCCACTCAAGAAAACCCCCCTTGTGTGGTCTGTACTCCAGTCATGTGCGTCTAATCCCCAATAGGGTCAACTCTTCTTCCCAGCGGCGTTTTAGCTTTTGTCTTGCGTTTTTGCATTGCATATCATATCATTTTCATCTGCATTTTCGGTCAAAATTTTAGGCATTCTGATATTTAATCCTCCTCCATCTTGAATGTCCAAAAAAAACATCTTTGTTACTCAGACATTCAGATTCAGGATGATTAAATAGGGGCAGCTGTCATACCCTAACTTTTGACCAAATTTTTTCAATTTTTGTTCATTGTTTGACGCATTTTGTGGATTTATCGAAGATCGATCCTTTTTGCGTTTTTAAGTTAAAACAGCTCATTAATTCTAATCATGCATTTTTCGGTTAAATTCATCATTTCATGTCATGCCACGTTTATTTTTTTAATTTTTTAGGAGTTGTTGAAGAGTAGAATCTTTATCTCTGTTTATCTTAATTTTAATTTATAGGTAAATATTTGTGTTTTAGATTATTAGAATTAGTTTTAAGTTTTAAGATAGTTTAATATTTATCATTACTATTACTTTAAGTTTAAGTCTAATTTTAATCTTAATTAGTTTTTTAGTCAAATATTTTACTTATTTTAGTATAATTGGTTTAAGTTTTATTTAGTTTAATTTAATTTAATTTTTTATTTCAATTGATTAATTTGTTTTATTTTTTTTTTATAGTTTAAAAAAAATTGATTAATTTGATAGCTTAAAATTTTTATTACTTAATTACATCAGTTCGGTTTCTATAACTAAGTTAGTTACTTTACAATTCAGCAAGCAAAAACCATGACAATCCTATTCTCCTGCCTAATCTACATCAAGACCAAAACAATACTCCACTTCTTTCACCAAAATGACTACAAGCCAAATATACGAAAAGTCTTGACCAAGCCTGCTCTACCTACACCAATACATACACCAATTGATACCTGCATAACCTGCAATTCCAAAATAACAAATGCAACCTTTCCAAACCAGAGTTCTGCATCAATATTTCCTGCTCCACGGTCTGCACAACAATGACTAATCACAACAGAGAAAAATTAAAATTCAGAAGAAAGGTGAGAAAGGGGATTGAGAATAAGAGAGGGAGGGGTCAGCCACGCATAAAAGACAACAGAACCTCCCTCCAAAAGGGGATTAAAACCTCCACCTGAAAAGATAGGCATGGGGGGGGGGAACCACTTCAAAAAAACACTCTCCGCAGAGAAATCGAAAGCTCGGCTGAAAACGTAAACTCGTGAAAAAAAAACCTTCCGCCTCTTTCAACCAACAGCCGCCGCTCACAACCTTCCTCAACCTTTCTTAATCACCTCCATTTCAACCTTTTTGTTCCTCACAAACCTTCATTAAACCATCATCCTTCTCCTGAGCCAAAACCAAAACCAACTCCTCCAACGTTGTTCCGTCAGTTACACCGCAAAAGGAAAAGGGAAAGCTGGCCAAATCCTAAAACACTCAAAAGCCACCGTAACAACAAAAAACAGAACCTGCGACCTTCTTGTTCGACTCTCACAACCATCCATCCGAAAACACCACAACCGTATACCATTGACCCAAACCTTCTACTCACCGCCATTAACCTCTTCTCACCGTAAAACCGCTTCGTGGTAAACTCAAACTAACAACGCCAACCACCGAAACCATAGAAACCCATCGTACAACCTTGAGACTCTCTGCTCCGTCACCGTAACAAACCCCAAGAGATCGTGAAACTGAATCCAAAACAGATCCGAAAACAACCTCCGATCTAAAAACACTCACATCAAAAACCAGAAACCGAATTGAGAGAGAGAATCGTGAGCGAGACAATGAGATTCAGAGGGTGAGGCGTTTCTTCTTTGCTGATTTTGAAAAGTAACGCTGTTTTGAGTTGCACGAAAAGACGGATTGGCCGTTTTCTTTCGATGTCTTTTTTTTGGGTTTTGTTTGAACCGTAACTTGTGTTCCCAGATATTAAAATACCCTGTTCTGCTTTGTTTCTTTTTCTTTTATATTTATTTTATTGATTTATTTTCTTTTGTTTTAAAGAGAAAATCATGGTCTGTGTGGGCTTGGCTCATTGTTTGCTGATGGCACATCACCTGGGCATAGCGTCTCCCCCTCTCAGTTTTTATTTATTTTTATTTATTTATTATTATTAAAGTTTTAGTAAAGAATTTTCAGTTTTAATTAATTATATCATTTCATTTTTTTTAGTCATTAGTCATTTATTATTATAATAACTGTTTCTTTTGTGCTTATTTATAAAATCTAAAAAAAAATTTCGTTTTGTAATCTTGTAAATGTTTTAAGGGCCGATGATATAACAAAGTTGCGATAAATCGTTTTCGACTAATCGTGACCGATATGAGGCCACTTGTTTATTTTATTTTAATTCTGTTTATCTCATTCTATTTTATAATTTATTCCGCACTATTTAATCCATTTATCTCTTTATTCATTTCTCGCACTTCTTATATCATATTTAATACTGACCGGTCCCGATTAATGTGTACCTAGAGTAATTGTTACTTAAGATTTTATTTGGTTCTATGTCTTGAAATTTAATTAGAATCGTTAATTATTGATTGTTTTTGTTAATTATTTTGTTAGATTTAGGTAAATTGTTGATTAACTTTCTTCTCAATGTTACTTTTGATCTTAGTTTGATCGGATTGAATTTGAATGTTAGATAGTTGAATCTAATGTGGTTTTGTGATACTAAAAGCGAACATTTGAGGATTATTTGTAAAACATCTGATAAATATTATTGAACTTTTTTTTTGCGCGCATCGAAGAGGCAACGGACCTTCTCCGTTAGGTATCGTTAAAACTCAACTTTATCTCTTTTGCGTTTCAATTTAGTTCTGACGTTGCATTCGCGTTTATTTGATTATCAGTACCTCACTATCATGTCTAAACCATAAAGCGTTTTAAAAATAACTCAACTCATCTTAATTAATTTATGGAAAAAAGGAACTCCGGAGTCTAGCATTCCGCACGTTCTGGATTGAACCGCAAATGGGCTAGCCCCACGCGTTGGTTCAATCACCATTCGTATAAGAAATCATTCAATTCATTTAAATTAATTTACGGAAAAAAGGAACTCCGGAGTCTAGCATTCCGCACGTTCTGGATTGAACCGCAAATGGGCTAGCCCCACGCGTTGGTTCAATCACCATTCGTATAAAAATAATTCAATCCATTAATTTATGGAAAAAAGGAACTCCGGAGTCTAGCATTCCGCACGTTCTGGATTGAACCGCAAATGGGCTAGCCCCACGCGTTGGTTCAATCACCATTCGTATGAAAATAATCCAATTCATTTAAATTAATTTATGGAAAAAAGGAACTCCGGAGTCTAGCATTCCGCACGTTCTGGATTGAACCGCAATTGGGCTAGCCCCACGCGTTGGTTCAATCACCATTCGTATTCAAAACAATTCAACAATCTTAAAGGATCAGGCATGATTCATCTCCATAGAAAAAGTTGTTCCTCCTATCCCCACAAACACAAACAAAAATCTTACAAACAATTACTTTCAAAGGAAGAACGTGGCATTGCTTGTCGATACTTATATCCAAGTTTAAAGCTTCTTCCGATTTTATTTATTCTCAAAGAAAGAATGTGGCATTGCTTGTCGATCTTATATCCAAGTTTAAAGCTTCTTTCGATTTCTCATTTCTCAAATGTTTGTGGTGGAATAGGAGAGACATTTCTCTTAAAGATGACGACTTGTCCCTTTCTTTCAAATACGAATTAAAACTTACCAACCAATTCAAATCATTTTCATAATTAATTAGCGAGTAACTGAACTCCGGAGTCTCGCACTCCGCACGTTCTTGAATGCAACCGCAACATGGGCTAGCCCCACGCGTGGTTCATTCGCCCTCTCGTTTTAAAACATCCTTAACAAAGATTAAACATCTTTTCTCAAAACGAATATTGTTTAAATCTTTCTATCTCGCAAACAAGCTTGCGCTTCAGCCTCCTATCGTGAGCAGATAAGCCAATGCTTAGCAGTAGAATGCATTTTCAAACAATCGTTTAATTAAAAAAACACAAATAAAGGAAGCACGAACTACGAAGCTCTGACTTTCCCATTGCACAGGGGAATACGTAGGCACGGGGATTTTTAATCCTTCGCGAGCACAATAATAAAAAACTTAATATTTTCTCCGTCATAAAGCACAATAATAAAAAACTTAATATTTTCTCCGTCATAAAGCACAATAATAAAAAACTTAACATTTCCCTATAACAAATAATAAACAGACATCGATACTTAATCATTAAAAGAAGACAATAATAACAAGTTAACATTTAAAGCGCAAACTAGACTAAGAGGTTCCCGTTGAGTACAACGGACGTGAGGGGTGCCTAATACCTTCCCCTTGCGTAACTGACTCCCGAACTTAGATTAGTGGTTTCGTAGACCATTTCTTATCTTTATTTAGGCTGTGTCTATATCTTCCTTTTCTCTTGTAGAATAAATAGAATTAGGTGGCGACTCTGTTGTTTATTTTAGGATCGTATTTTTCGAGGTGCGACACATACTCAAATTGAATCACCTATTATATTGAACACAATATGCACAAATCAAAAAGATCAGGACGAAACATACTCACAAGTCGTTGTGCCACATCCAAACAAGTTATGCATTCATCTCACAAGTCATAACAAAAAGTTGAAACAAAGATCAAAAGGACTTTCTTAGGTTGTAGTGTGGCTTGGGCGAAAAACAAAGGATTTTATATACACTGCCATTGAATCAAGACATGGTAGACTAATGAAAAGCATTTTTCTAGCTCAACAAACCAATATTGTTCACCCAAGGTTCTTATTTTCACAATGCATTCTCTTTCTTTTGATTTTTCATTTTCTTGCTTCATGATTTCTTTTTCTTTTTCTGGTTTTCTTTTCTTTCTCTCTTATTTTTTCTCATTCTCTTTTCTTTTTAGAATGCATTGTTATGCTAATTCCTTTCTTTTGTTTCAAAGCTTGAACCAAGCTCCCCAACTTCAACACAACTATATACTTAATTAAAAATGCTCTTCAAAAACAGCTAAAGTTTGGGTTTATGTTCAAAAAGTGGTTTCTTACATTTAGGCTCACACATGGTTTCTAATGTACACACACTCACAAGGTTCTTTGAATTGATTAAGGAAATGTGGCTTTTCTCATGGTACTAAAATAAATAGCCTTGATCACTTCCTAGTTTCCAATTATTCAAACAACAAGTAAGATTAAGCATAAAATATTCGAGTTAAACAAACAACACTTGAATCACTCTACACTTATGTACAACAACTACTTACTATTTATAGTTACGTACTAATTGATTCAATCCGAACATGATGTTACGACATGGCATTGATAAAATTTTCAAAAAATATTAAACTCATATTAAAACGATAAATGCTACAATGTATTTTTTTTTCTTTATCATGCCAATTGCTAAACAAATTATCATCACCACCATATGCTAGCAACAAACAAGTTCTACACACTTTATGAGTCACTAAAAACTCATTTCCATGATCCAAAAGAAAACCAATTAAAACAACACAACGATTTAACTATTCACAAACAAAAACAAAATTTAAAGTTTAACTATTCATAAACAAAAAAAGAGTTTAAACTTAATACAATATTTTCATAACTCGGTGTGCCTGCACCATTTTAAAAAATGTGCCTAAACGACAACAATATCCACAATACGCCGAAGCGTTACAATAGTGTCCAAAATGCACTTTCAAAACATAATTTTTTTCAACTTCTAAAAATTAAACTATGGTTCAAGAAAGCAAAAACTAAAATTTAAAAGAGAAATAAAAGAAAATAAACATGAAAACTTCACTTTGATGCTTTGTTAAAGCCTCCTAATGATCATCTAAATCCAAGAAATCTTCTTCCAAACCATCATCACCATCATCATTATCATTATCATCACCACCAATGCCTGCCCCCTCAGAAAAGAAAGGTCGCATGTCCCCAGGCTAGCTAGTGAAACTCTCAAAATCATTGCTCGAAGGAAAATTACCTCTCTAAACCGGATTCATCTGGTAGTTGTACAACAACGCCAATTTGTTATAATATAGATGGAGTATGGTTTTTTGTTTATCGTTCCACAAATATTGTTTCTAGATATTACCGTCGTTCTACAGTCGTAAGCGTTTTAAGCTCATCGTAACAAAAGGGCTTGTTTGAAGGTAACATTTTGTTTGCATAAGTTCTAAAATATAACGGTAAAAGTATTAGTTTTGAAAGATTTAATAAAATATGCCAAGATTAGGGTTCGACAAACCAATTTATACGGATAGAATTGATAAAACGGATGAACTCGTTTAGATGATAAATACAATCACATATCCTCTCAATATGTTTATCTCTAACACATATTGTGAGATTTACCATTTTGATTCTTTGATGATTTCTCACTCAAACTATCAAAATGATAACATTCAAATTCAATAATTATGAACATCAAATATTATAACTATCTCTAGCCTATTTCCATTGATGGATGAAAAACCTAGGTAAAGAGTTGGAACATATTTCTCAATCATGATTAACACAAAGAATGTATCATAAAAGCAAGGTTTTTCACCATATATTCATCATCCATAAGTTCAAGAGTTTACATCAACAAATATACATACAAAAGAAGGAAAGTCTACCTTCTAATCTTGACACAAGATGATTTAGCTACCCATAGACATGATATCCTGCTTAACAAGTAAGTTGCAAAGCTTTTGAAGCATCAATCTTCTAAGATTAAAGGATTAAAACATAAAAGCTTGAAACTAAGGAAATGTGATAACAATGGAGATTTCTCCTTTTAAGCAAAGTAGTCTCTATTACAAGATGAAGTCAAGAAGAACAAAAGTGAAAAGTATCTTTAAGAATATCTCCAAATTGTACCTACGTACAATTTGGTAAAATAGAACCACCGCTGGGCGGTCAAATTACGGTCGGGAGATCAAACAAGATGTCAAACACATGATCAAATTTGGGCCTTTAGATCTTCATAAAATATCTTCAATCGTCGAGCGATAGCATGCAGCCGTCGGACGTCATAAACGGCCAGGCGAATTCCAAGAGGCGTAGAGGCCAAAATCCATGACTCTTTGTTGATGAAAAATCATGGCCAACACATTCAACACAGTCGGGCAATGGGATTCATCCGTCGGACGGTCTTAAACGGTTAGGCGAAACTCCAAGAGGCTCCCAAGCCAAAAATCTCTGGTTCTTTGTTGCATTTGAAACTGGTGGAATATGCACACACCGTCGGACGATACTCCCATGGCCGGGCGGTGAAGTCTTTTAAAGAAAAGCTTGTATTCCAAGCTTGATTGATCTTATGACAAACTTAGCAATGCAATTCCACCTAATTTGCTACAAACATTCACAATCACATCAAATACATCCACTATTTACACAAATGCAAGAATCGCTTAATTTATAAGTCATTTCCCAATTAAAGCGATTAAAAATGATTTAAAAAAGTATCGAAACATATTATAAAAATAATACTTCTTGACACCTAACAAAGGATCTTCCAGAAATGCATACTGCGTCTCCAAAATAACTTTTTTAATCACCCTCCTCAATCTATTTGGCAACAACTTCGATAACACCTTAAACATACATCTGGTTAGCGTTATCTATGAGAAAGAGGGTGTAAGTCATTATGGAAGGGAGAGTATCTTTTTAGGATGTGTTACCTTGATTGTGTTTAGTAAACTTGATTGTGTTTAGTTGTCCTTTTTAGTGATATACTCTTAAATTGCTCCTGCTGTTGTGCTGCTAACCTTCCATTATTGGATATTCATTTAGTGGAATCCCATCTTGATCGTCCCAAATTCATTAATGTCCACACGTGTGATAATAAATCTCAAAATAGGTGCCCAATCTCACATTCTTAATGATCCCACGTGTAATGACAAATCACTCTTCAGGTTTTGCCAATGTCACCATGTGCATAATTGATGTAAATTAAGATGACTCATAGTATTTTTTGAAAGAATAAAAACCACATAAGTTATAATCCGTGAACCTTGATCTATTTTCATGTGATTTCTCTAACACATCAGCATTTTGTTTTTATGGAACAAGAGGAAAATCATTTCTCACTTTTTACTATTTTTATTTTTTGTTTTGTTTTAGGGTTAAGAAGAATATTGTCACATATTGAACTTTATGCTGTTTCTTTTTTGATCATGTGACATTGTGTACGAGGTCGTGTACAGTACTTTTATTATGAGGTCATTTTAGATCACTGTTTTATTCAAGACACTATAAAGCTTTATCTTTATTTATTTTTAAACAAATCCAATCATCAAACTAAATCACCGAATCAAAATTAAATAATTGAATTATCATGTTTGGTCACTCAACAGAACATATATAAACAAATAATTTCAAATCAGAATAATATAAAAAATAAATCAAATCAAAATTAAAATTGAATCGAAATGAAACTGAAAAATAATTTTTAAAAAAAGTATAAATTTTTTTATTAAAGAAATTAAAAAATTAATAACTATTTGGTTTTTATAGTAAGTTTTTCAGTTTGAAAAAAAAAACTATTTTCTAACAGTATTTTCTAACCAAGTTAAAAAAAATTTATAAAAAAATTCAAAAAATAAATAATTGTTTAATTTTAATAGCAAATTTTTTAATTTAAAAAAAACACTATCTTCTATTGATTTGATATGATTTTAAATTTCGAATCGATAATAACAAAATAATAATTTTAATCCGATTCGATTATATATAAATTAAAACAATTTAATTCAATCAGAACCATCATTCGGTTCATTTTGATAGAACAGTTCTTTACCTTAAACACCCCTGATTTTGGTAAATTTGAAAGTAAATTAATATTATATAGCCGTAGGAAACTAATGTTGGTAATACACAAGTTCTGGCTGTAGCTAGTGGCACACATCATATTTGCACAATTGCACCACCAATTTTGTGTGTCACACATAGCTCAAAGGCAAAACCGAAAAGGAAATTGTCATTTGCTACCTATATATGAATTTGATGCCTCATCTTCACACGTGTGAGTATACCTTGGTGACATCAATTCAACATGGATAAAATTTATAGTGGACTCCACTATAAATTCAAACATATCTCTCTACCTAATGGAATAATCATTCCAAAGTTAATTTTATACCTAAATATTTAGGTTTAAGTTAAGTATTTGCATGTGAAACGACACACTTAGAGATAATCATCTCTTAACAAATCCTAATCGCATCTCGATTCAACAAGGTGTATTGTTTGGAAATCGAGACTAATCGCATCTCGATTCAACAAGACGTATTATTTAAATGGAAAAAAAAATCGTAGAAGTTTAACGTCAAAAGCGGATAATATCTCGTAATTGTAGTGACGTATACCGGAAATGGATTGGAAAAATATATTTCGAAATGAAAATATATATTAAGTATCCATTAATGTTGATGCTTGTGCACTGCCCCAAATTGTTATGGCTTGTGCATGAAACATACAGGCTGGGTCTCACATGCAATAGATGTGGGTTTACATCAAAACCAAAGCCCAATTTTTGCAACTTTGTCTATTTTAAATGAAGAAAAATGGCAATAAATGCAGGAGTATTACCCCAGAAGGTCCCATAAAATTGAATTCAATTTGGTGAAGACAAGTGATAGGTCTAATATTTCATCTCCACTAATTTATAGACTAATTAGGTTGAGATTGTGATACATTGGTAGAGAAAGACTCTACGTTAGACCTATTATTAAGTGATATTGTACCAAATAGTACATATCTAATAAAATAATTCAATATAAACCATTGGATTGTTAGCTGCAATTCCACAAATAATAAGATTATATTGTACATGTTGGTTCAAATATAGTCAAAATTTCCATAAAACGTTATACATATGTTATGGTCAAATTTGTCAATATTTGTATATTTATAGTTGCAAATAATTTTTCTTTTTAAAATTAATACCATGTTCATGTTTTGTGTTGGCAAAAATAATCTTAAATTTATAGAATATTAATATACAAAATATATATAATTTAAAGGGTGTTTTAGATAAATCTATGCAAAATCTATACTTATTTTAAAAGAAATTAATATATAAAAATAATATAATATTAAATATTTGAATGATGAATACATAATTAACAAAAACTTTAAAATATTAGAGTATTTACATACAAAAATAGATAAAATTTTGTTTTTTATTTATTTAAATTATTTTATACGAGTCTATCATATTAATAGAAATTCCATATATTATCTTCACATAAATATTTAATAAATAATTAGATTTAAGTTGTAAACAAATTTTAAGTTAAATAGTTTGAAAGAATAAAACTGTAAATTCATTTTTTATTTTGATATTTATGTAAATTACAAAGTGATAATAATCATTTGAGCAACTTTGATATTTATGAATAGATCATTAAGAAATATGATTTGGTTTAACTCAACCATATAAAAATTGCTCTTTAAGGTGATAGTTGCCTTTAATTATAAATACTTATTCAAATTATATATTATCTGAATTTGAATTCAGTCTCTTAACATATTTTTTAAAGTTATGATTGGATATAGAAACGTGTAAATAAATGAATGATCTGATAGTTTAGTACTCGATAATATATAGTCTATAATATATAATCTGTCAAATTTTAAATCAAGATTATTTGATATTTGATATTATGATATTTGCTCTAATTTAATAATACACAACTGATTTATATATGATTGAACCAAGACAAATCACATTTCTAAACATAAATCTCCATTATTAAATGAAAAAATCAAGATCTTGTGTCATAAATCATAATATCCATAATTTAGAAAAGAAAAAAAAAGGACAACAGTGTCCTTTGCATGTGCTCTGTATTTCCCCTGTATTTTAACTTCACAAAGCCCTTCAAATATCAAAAACATCCATTCACTTTCTCTTACTTTTCCTCTCTTGTTCCTCTGTTTCCAAACTCAAAAACACAAACAAATACACAAAACTAACATGTCAACTCCTTCATCATCTTCATCTTCAATTTGGATTCTATCTAACATGAAGCTTCAATTCTTCACTCGTATCAAACGTTTTCTCCAATCCAAAGCAACCCGAAAGCGCTGCGACGTCTCCGAACAGCCTCACAAAGAAAAAACCAGAACGGAGCAGAACAAAGTTGAACAAATTCCAACAGTTCAAGTTATGGAGAACCATGATGAGGATGAGGAGATGGAGGAAACTGAAATTCTGCTGCAAAAGACAGTGAAAATGCTTCACTTTGGAAGCTGGGAAGAGAAAGAGATAGCTGCAAAAGAGATTGAAACTTTAGTTAAACAAGATGTTAAAGTTAGAAAGTTGATAACAGAACTTGGGGTCGTGCCGGTTTTGGTTTCCATGGTGGCGTCGCCGGTGGTTAATCGCCGGAGAGCAGGGTTGACGGCATTGATTCACCTTGCTGATGGAACTTACACGTAAGTTATATATATTTAACCACGATTTAACTGTAATAATATTTTATTTAATTATGATTTAACTGTGATATATGATAACGATTTTATTTATCTGATGCTACATAATTTATATCTATTTACAACATGTCATGTTTTTTTATTTTATTTTATTATTTAACATTTTTTTTAAATTACATTTTTATTTTATTTTATAGTTTGAGAGTCTTACTATTCTTGTTTGAGTTCAAAGAGATTAACAAAATGCAATCAATTCAATAATGCATATTTATTTATGTTATTAACTTGATGTGAAACATTGTGTTTGATTCAAGTTTGAAAACTTGTATTGTGGTTGATTCAATTGTATACAATAATTTTGATTAAAATATTAAGAAATCATAAAGAATTAAAAACATTAGTGGTGAATTTGAACATGGGATAAGTAGCAC
This sequence comes from Lathyrus aphaca, assembly GCA_963966055.1. Taxonomy (NCBI): domain Eukaryota; kingdom Viridiplantae; phylum Streptophyta; class Magnoliopsida; order Fabales; family Fabaceae; genus Lathyrus; species Lathyrus aphaca. The sequence continues at coordinate 39,721,162 of OZ014519.1, read as the reverse complement.
TAACTTCAAATCATGCACAAGGTGCATGAATTAGGACAGATTCTCATTCTCTCATGGGTCTTTCCATTTCTTTTATTTTGATGTCCCATTAAAATTAAAAAATATATATAATGACAGTCTCTCTTGCTCTGCAATGAATGTCACATTAACTAAATAAAAATAAATATTATTTTATTATATTTTAATATAATTATTTTATATCAATTTTATCTCAAAATTAAATATTAGTTGGAATAAACATTATTAATATATTAAATCTCCTAAAGGTGCATTATTGTCAATTGGGTTGCTGAGATGAGCTAGTTGGGGACAAAGCATATATTGAAGCGACAATTTTGTCATAAGAAATGGCACATTACTAATAAAATATAGTGTACTTCATCACATTTCTTTATCATCTTAATACCATTTTCTTTTTGTCTTTTATTGACCTTAATTTTCCAACACAATAATTTTATATTCTCATTGACTTTACTATGCAATGATACTTCAAATAATTTATCCTATTGTCCATCTCTTGACTAGTTTATAAAAATTGATTTTGAGAATATGTTCAACACTAGTTTCTGACCTAACTTTGACCAACTTAAAACATGCTTATAATCTTCTTCATTACCTAACATGTGTGTTCTTTCTTTAGGAACAAGGCTATGATAGTGGAGGCAGGAATATTATCCAAACTACCTAAGACTATTGACCTTATAGATGAGTCAACCATGAATGAGTTTGCAGAGTTAGTTCTATCATTATCATCACTTGCAAACACACAATTTCCTTTTCCTTCATTAGATTTTGTACCATTTCTCAAAGACATTCTTAAAAAAGACACAAATTTTGAGACCAAAAGATCATGTTTAGGAGCCTTATACAACATATCAACCATGTTGGAAAATGCAAGCACTTTGGTTTCTTATAATATTGTCCCAATTTTGTTGGAACTTTCTTTAGTGAAAGAAATTTCGGAAAAAGCACTTGCTACTTTAGGTAACTTGTTGGTAACTCTAATGGGAAAAAAAGAGATTGAGAAAAGTTCATTGGTGCCACAAAATTTTGTGGAGATTTTGTCATGGGAAGACAAACCTAAATGTCAAGAGTTGTCGGTTTATATTTTGATGATTTTGGCACATCAAAGTTTGGATCAAAGAGAGAAAATGGCACAAGCTAGGATTGTTCCTATGCTTCTTGAAGTTGTTTTGTTGGGGAGTCCTTTAGCTCAAAAGAGAGCTATGAAACTATTACAATGGTTTAAGAATGAGAGACAAGTTAAGATGGGGCCACATTCTGGTCCACAAACACCAAGATTTGCAATGGGATCACCTTTGAATCAAAGGGATATTAAAGAAGGGAAGAATTTGATGAAGAGTTTGGTGAAACAAAGTTTGCATAAGAATTTGGAAATAATAACTCAAAGAGCGAATTTAAATGGAGAGTCCTCAAAACTTAAGTCGTTCGTTGTCAGCACAAGTTCCAAGAGTTTGCCTTATTGAATTCTTTGATTTTGATTAAGTGTCGGTGCAAGTTTGAATTGACGAAAAATTTGACTGAATGACAGATATCACAGTGATTTGACAAGAACTATACTACCAATCTTCAAACAAATTTACAATGTCATATCGTGATTTCAAAAATCTTGGTTGTTTTTTTAAGGTGATTATGAAGATTTAAATATGATTGGATTTGAAATTTGATTCAACTACTATTTATATAGGTGTTACTACACCTATGCAGGTTCTTTAATGTATGTACACATGAAAAACAATAGAGCTTTGAAAATGTTATCTTGACATTTCTTGCTACAACATAAATGAAAACTTTACAATGAAAGAAAATTAGTTGAAATATATGTGAACCTTTTTGTTTTGATAAATATATGACAATGATGCAGCTAAGTTGATGAAGTTTGTACAAACAATATCCTATGTAAAGTTGTAAAGAAGAAATCCAAAACTTTATGGATCACAAATTAAATGTATTATATTATACTACTCATTAAAGAATACTAACTCAGAAGATCCATCACAATTATTGGTTATTATAATGCGGTTTTGATAGTTGATGATGACAGTTATGGCCTCTCTCACAAGGCATAAATAATTATTTTGTGTTAAAAACATTGATATCTAATTTTAGTTTTGTTTAAAAATGCATATAAGAGAATAACTCTAATATGTGTTTCAAGTGTAGAAAGCTTTTTTTAATAGTAAATTAAATCAAACTTTTGTTAAAGGAAAAACATAACAAGATTTGGAGTTCCATTTAGAATAATTTACTTCGTTTGATACAATTTCCTCTAATCGAAGGAACAAGATATTTTTCGCACGTTATTTCCTCTAACTGAATAAATGAAGTTCCATTTCGTCTGACACCATTACCTTTGACTAAAGGAATACGTGACTTCATCTGATGGTCATTTTTCCTCTCACGAAGAAATTGTTTGGATCAGCTGATCAAGACAACAAAAGTGAAATCATCAGATTGTGATGTAGGAAGCCTGACTGCACGTATCGAAGAAGAAGTCGCACATCAGAAAGGTTCAGAAGGAACTGTGTAGGTTTGGCGTCCGATATCAGAATGACTATTACTAAGTCATTCGAATGTTTCAGGACCGAATACAACATTTTGATATTTCCCACAATTTTTTTTAATTTTTTGGATTAAAAGTCCATTAAGATTTCTTTTTATGTATTTAAACACATTTGAGTGTGGTCGTCAAGGTTATCTTTGACCATAATAAAAATCAAGTATTTTCTCTTTTGGTGGATTATAAAATTTTATCTGGCAAGTTTGTCGCTTGCAAACTTGTGTTTTCGTTATAGGCTTAGCACTTACTAATTTATAGTATTTTCGACTATGTGAAGCGACACCAGAGCATACTTTCTCATGTTTTTTTGTGCGTAGCTTGATCAACCATGGGGGATCAACCATTAACGAGAGCAGACCTTGATGGAATTGCCAATGCTTTTACCACAACCTAACTATTTTGACTGAACATATGACGACTTTAACAACTCAGATGAACAATGTAACACCCTTAAACCCCAACTCATTATTTATAAAATAATTTAATTAAATTTCTCAACTAGGGCATTACACATTCACCACCAAACATCTTACTGAACAAAACATAACATTAAAGTAGCAGAATAAAACATCAAAACCTCAAGAAAAATATTTATATGTCTCAACACCAATAATTAATGAAATAATTCAAACATCTTAGAGAGAAACATAAAATGTAACATAACATCATTTCCCTAGTGTAACATATCATAGTGGCGCCAAAAGTAATAAACTTGAAAAACAATAAAATAAATAAATAGGTCTTAACACCATTCTCCATATCAACAATAGCTAATGCCCTTCTACCTGAGTATGTGTACTGTGATAGTACAAAACACCGCACACAAAACAACCAGAGGTGAGAATATGGTCAAAAATGTTAGAGGTGTATAAAACAATAAATGATAGCACACTCAAACGTTAATGTATTCATATCATTCACAACTATCACCAACTACCAACATATTTATATATTATTCACAACCATTGACAATCATAACTCCAGATGTATATGCAATGCACTCTTCACTTTATCCCCAAATGCATGTGGTACAAATCTACTCACCAATTTAGATGTCATAGTTATGTAACTGATCAATCTCGTCACCAATATTCAGACATCAGAGTTATGTTACTGATTTAGTATCATCACAAATTACGTATCTCAGATATATATGATGTATGAAATGCCACAAAATTGTAATACAATAATCATCACCAACGGTTCTTGTATGAACCACATATTTCACCATAATACATCGCACCATATAATGATAACTTACCATAATACATATAGACATATCCATACCCCACAATACTCACCGATATATAATATTTCACATCAATATTCAACAGAGTCAGCTCATGACTTACCAGAGCTTATATGACTCTTTCTTTTTTATTCAAAAATTTTAAAGTCACTAGACGTACTCTGAATTTCAATTCGATTATCTTTCAACTCAACTCTATACATGTTAGATAGCTCAATTCATCACTCAGTTACTCATCCAACACTAACCTATCAACTCTATTCACCAAACTCATATAACACTACTAATAAATATGAATTGCTAACCTATCAACTCTATTCACCAAACTCATATGACACTACTAATAAATATGAATTGAGCCCACGCCCGCTCTAATTCTCTAATTCTCTTCTTCTTTTATATTTATTATTATTATTATCATTATCATGTGACAAAAAAAAATAGAAAGTGTAAATCTTTTTTAAAGTCCTACCATGAACAATGTATACACTCCGTCATCACAAAACATAAGTAAACTAAAAGTCTACTCGATTACTATATCAAGAAGACATTTTACGAATATGGTGGAAACATTATTGGGCCCCACATTCCGTTACACTCTCCCCTTCACAATCACATTCCCAACTTCCAACAGAATCCTCTTTTCTTCTCCAATGGCATCCTTCCCAATTCCATCTCCCCCCAATCGCACTCACCCTCGCTGTTACTCTAACCCTAACCTCCCTCAACCACAGCCTGCTTTGCTTGTCTTCTCCGGTGGAACCGCCTTCAACGGCGTCGTTGAGGATCTTAAAAACTTCACCACGCGCGTTGCTCATGTTCTTCCCGTTTCCGATGACGGTGGAAGCACCGCCGAGATTGTTCGTGTTCTTGGTATGTATATATACATACATTGTTATCTTTAATGGTTTAATTGATTGATTGTGTTTCTTTATTGAGAATTTTGGTGAATTGGAATTTGGGGAGGAGTGAGGTTTTTTTTAGGGTTTTGGTTGATTGTGGTGTGTGTTACAGGTGGTCCTGCGGTTGGAGATATACGTTCAAGGTGTTTGAGATTGTCTGATCAAAGTACGGCGGAGGCTCTTGCTGTTCGGAATTTGCTTGGTCATCGTTTATCACTTGATGCTTTGCAAGCTAAATCAGAATGGTACCATATTGTTACTCTTTCTCTTTCAATTTTGGATAGTTTCTTGTTTTGGACATATTTCGGTTAGTACTAGTTAGGAGTGGCAAAACGAGCCCGGCCTCCCATGCATGTCTGTTTTGCCAGGGGCATGCCGATTTTCCTGTATTTTTTCGGGGCGGGTCATGGTTTTAGACCTGCATTCTCTACTATGTCTACCCCACCCTATTTTTTGTGCGCTTTTGTGGGGTAGGTCTAAACAAATAGACATGTCTATTTTCCACCCCTGGTTACCATCTAATATAATTGTTTCCTTATTTATAAGCTATTTCTATAACAAAAATAAAATAAAGCTAGGTTGTCAATAGCGCGCTATAGCGGCGGTATAGCGTAGCAGTAGAGGGCCTCGGTGCTATGCTTTTGGCCCGTTAACCGCTAACCGCGATAGCGGCCTCTATTTGGGAGGTCATGGCGGCGCTATAGCGGCGCAATAGCGGTTCGGTAGAGGTTTACAGACCGCTATTGTGAAGAAAGGGCAGTTTTGTAATTTTTTAAAGTTTTTTAAGTGCAATATTGGTATTTTAGCCTTTCATTATACTAGTATAAAACATGATAATGATGCATTAGGTCATTATCCCCTTGCCTCTTCACTCCAAACGTAGAAAGTTGAGTTACTGTTCTCTGTCTTCGTAACCTAAAAACAAAACCCATGTTATCGATACCTCATCTTCACTCAAACACAGCAGACTCCACCTCAACTTAGATTGGAGATTGTGAGATTTGAAATTAATTATCTATAAAAATTATAATATAGATTCATTCTAAGAGAAGCAAGCTAGAGCATCAAAAGCTACAAGATTTGGTTTTTGTGAAGTACAACCAAGCTCTCATGGAACGCTTCAATAGCAATGATTTAACTGATCCTATTCTCCTCAACAATATTGATTAATGTTATGAATGGTTGCAACAAAATGAGGATGAAAATGGAATATTGGAAGATGATTTGGTTTTTGGAGAAGAGGGTTTGACTTGGGAAGTTGTTGGTAATGCCACTGGAGCAAATGAACCAACAAGAGTTACTAGATATAACTCTAGACTTGCTACATTAGTGTCTAACGAAGATGATGAGATGGAGGTGGAAGAAGAAGAGTTTGAAGTTGAATCAAGTGATGAGCAAGATTATATGAATGTGGTGGAACTTAGAAGTGAAGATGAGGCGGATGTAGTTTAGTTATTTTGTTACGTTTGTTGAGGTTTAGAATTTGGTTTAGTCATTTTGAGCATATTTATAATTTGATTTTGATGAGAACTTGTATTGTGGTGCTATTGGAATTTATGTATTGTTGCAACTTCTATTTTTAAAGTATTATGTATGTTGTTAGAACTTATTTTAAGTATTTATGAATTCTTGTTAAGTATTTGCCTTGGTTTTGAAAGCTCACAATAGCGGTCATCCCGCTATCCGCTATACCGCTATAGTATTTTGAGGGTCCGGTGCTACGCACTGCTATCTAAGATTAACAACCTAGAAATAAAGTTAATGTTTTTCATTTAAACTATAATCAGTTTTCATAAACTATTCATGGGAAGCTTGTAGAAATGGTCTGTAAATAATTTATGAATACATTATAGGCTATTTCCTTAAAGTCTCCCAAATAGTTACATAGGTCATGTTAGTAGGTAAACTCAAATAAAAAAAATCCAAATATGCCCTTAAGTTTCTAAATTTCTAGGGGTGGTGCCTTGTTTGTATAATTGAGTTGAGGAGTCATATCAATGTCATGGTCTCCACAAGTTTTTTAAAACTGCAACATATTATTATACTATTTGACCTTTATTTATGTCATGTTAACATACTTGGTAAATCAAATTTCTATTTTATAAAGGTCATTCTGTAATTTAACTTTCTAAAGGTCATTTTGTTATTGTTTTATCTGTCTCAATTCTTTTATGATTAATAATGTTAGGTACTCTATTGTGGAAGGTGATCATGTTTTATGGGAAGGCGTGTCAAAACCCTACAGGGAGACTATTCGAGCTTTTCTAGTTTATTTCCAAAATCAGGTGACTACAACAAAGAAAACTTGGGCTATTTCTGAATGCTGATAATTTGTTATTGGCTCTAAGTAATCTGTTTTGTTGCAAAACAATTCTTACATCTTAGTAATTTGCTTTTGAGATGGATGTATTGGTCTTAGATTCAAGTCTAGTACTTTATGCAATTTCATACCTTTATTTTGGGAACTAGTAATTGCTTCTCACAGCCCAATCATTTGAAAATCATACAAAGATGGTTTTGATCAAGCCTTTTCAAAGTTTTTATGCTTTGAAGAAATTTGGCATTAAATTTGCATTTCTTTCTGGTCTTTTATACAGATTCTCTGCCGGTCTGAAGGAGCATTTTGTTTCAGCAATGGCAGGTCCTCTATTTTTATTCAGCAAAGATGCTTGCGCTGATTTTCTTTTTAGTGCCATAGTCTCCCCTCCCTCAACTGATTTTTTCGATTTTGTCTCCCAAGTATATAAATGATTGCTGTAATCCAATGTGAATGCAACTTCTGTTTTACTTTGGTGATATGCTGGTATGGCCGAGCTGGTTCAAATTAACAAATACACATATAATAATATTACCTACTAACTGACTTTTCCGCATGCAATTGCAACATTCTATTGACATATCTGACTTTTATAAATTATGCAGCATTGGAAATTTCTTTTTTGCAGGAGCACGCATATTTTTTCAGTCCTTGGATGCGGCAATATTTTTGTTTTCAAGAGTTTCTGATATCCCCCCTGAAAGCCTTGTTCTCCCTGTGATTTCAACCAATGACAGACTTACATTAGGGTGTGAATTATTGGTATGATACATCTATTTAATGGTGAAATTATCTATTCTTAAATGTTAAATGCTACTTTTAGGAAATGTTTATTTGTTTACTGTAAGAAAACTTGATATAGAGATTCACGAAGATGTTTGACCTGTTATTTTAATAGATGTTGGATTATCATTGTATTAGGATGGAACTATAATACGGGGGCAAAATGAAATTTCTCATCCATCCACCGGAACAATGGTACCTGTTAATAAGGTAAGACAATGTATTTTCCTTGTCATTGCCTACCCATACTGTAATTTGTTTTAATTTCCTGAGATAAAGCTTTTATAACTTTTTGAGATTCTTATTTGTTGAAATGAGCAATTTGAAGATTCTTATTTGTTGAAATGAGCAATTTGAAGATTCTTATTCTGATGTTGCAATTGGATTGACATTTGAAGATATTATATGTTGGATTTAATTGTTTTCGAAACAGAGAAAAATTTACCATAAAAATATAGAATTTCAAAATTAGTTTTCACCTTCTATTTTATAAATTTTGCCAGGGGGATTTCCTATATAATGATGGGTATTGACTTTGACTTTGAATTGCCAGGGGGATTTGTTTTCTCATTCACACACGAATGTTGTAGTGATTCGTGTGTCCATCTACTGAAAGTCATAGTCAATAAGTTTACTTGATTGAGATTTTACACATTGCTGCTGATTACTTTTACATAATGTATATCTCTTTTATTAAAATTTTATAGTTTCATGGTTAGGAAAGCTTTTCGGCTCCAGCTCTTCCTTCAAAAATAAAACGGGTGTTCTACATGTCAAGCGAAGGAAAAAATTTGCTCCATGAGGTAAATGCTGTGTCATGTTTCACATTTTGTTAAAGTATGTCTGACTCTCACATCTTGTCATGCATTGCGGTAAAAAAAAAGAGCAGAAGAGATATTGGGTTATTTCGGAAAAAGGAAGGAAATATTTCTAATTATATTTACATATGATTAGATGAAAATATATCTTCCTGATGAAGACATTGAATGGAGGCTAAGCCATACTATGACAAAAAAGAAAAAGTAAAAGCAAAACAAAAATACTGTATGAAACCGAAACCCTCGTTCCAATTGAATTTCAATGAGAGAAGGTGCAAATAGTTCATTGCAAAGAACCAGGCTATTAAAAAGGGGATGATCTGTTTTGAAAGGGATTTCCTTGTCTAACATCAATCCAATATTGAAAAGAAGGGTCAGTCCATCCTCTGATACTAGTTCTCTAAGGGAACCGACTACCAAAATCCATGCTGTTGATATAAAAGGGTCTCTAGACTCTACGAGAACTAGGACTTGAGTGTCTGACCCAGCAAATATGGAGCTTATGCGTGCGTATGAGAATTGAGAACCCCTCAATTCTAAACCTTAAACCATCAACTCTATGATCAGTAACAATGAAAGAAGCCAAATTAAGTACTTTATTGGAAGCTTTTGTGATTCATGATTGATTTTTTTTTTGAAACAGGCATCACCCTTCTATCTATATCTTAGATTTATAGTTAAATATCTTTGTATATCTTTCTCATTTTGCTTTATAAAATTCTGGAATTTGGTACCACTAATATGAGTCACCACTGAATTGATCTTCGGTGAGAAGAAAAGACACCACTAATATGATCCATGCGTGGGAAGAGAATCACCACCGGAATGATCGTCGGTGGGAAGAGAATCACCACCGGAATGATCGTCGGTGGGAAGAGAATCACCACCGGAATGATCGTCGTGGGAAGAGAATCACCACTGGAATGATCGTCGGTGGGAAGAGAGTCACCACCGGAATGATCGTCGGTGGGAATAGAGTCACCACCGGAATGATCGTCCGTGGGAAGAGAATCCATGAATGAGAAAAGGCACGAAGAACAAACAATAAAACAAACAGACAAATGCTTAAGTATTCGTGTACCGAAACCAAACACCAAGACCAGATGCAATACTAGTGTGCTGAGGTGACGCCTGATAGGACAACACAAGTGGTGCCGACAGTCTGAAATATGTCATCCAGAATGCGCGTGCGAGATGGCTGTCGACGGTGATCTCCTGGGGGTAGGCTGGTTTTGAGGTGGTCGTAGTGGTGTGGTTGGTTGCTGAAAAGGCCGTTGGCTTTGATACCTTTGGCGACTGTATATGGCCAAACACGGAAAAGGATTAATGGGTGATGCTGCCACCTCCGGCTGCAGGAGCGAAGCACCAAAAAGGGCCACACAATGAGAGCCTGCTCTGATACCATGCAGAAATTGTATTTCTGTGTAATGTCTGCGAATCTAAAAGAGTACACCTTGTTTGTAGACATCAATTACAATGTACATAATTGAAATGACAACTAGCAAATTATAACGATTGATCTCTAATTGATTTTAACACCCCGTTACATGACTATCAACTATTCGTATTTGAAGTTCAAACTTGAACAGAGGGGAAACACACTTTTACCAGGAGAGTTAATACTTACAGCTAATTAAAAGATAATATGCAGCATGTATTTTGAAAGACGGGTTAGTGGGGCTGCTATTTTACTTGTTTACTTCTATTTTGAAAATATTAATACTGGCATATACTGCACAACTTTTAAACTTAATTATCTTCCTGGACGAATTGTAAATTTGAGTTTGGCTAGTGTTCCTAACCACATGCACTTTATAATTGAAACTTCTTTTCACTATTTTGAATAGGTTTTTCCCTCACCTAATACAGCTGTCTTGGAACAACTATACAATGTCGATTGCATTGTGTATGGCATGGGTTCCCTTTTTACCTCAATCTGCCCCTCATTGGTAAGACTCTCACAATTAGCCAGCTTTGATTATTTTTACCATCATATATGGCTGCACCAGCCTTTACAAATGGCAACATTGATTAATTGGGGCTTACGCGTACCCGGCAGCTTTCTTTTCATTGAATATTGCGAATATTATAAAGATAGCGTGTCTGAATTTTGAGTAACTTGACAGTTCAACTCTACATGTATATTTTTGAGGCAATTTATACTAGATTTCACTCTTTGACACTTTCGTTCTCCTATTAGATGCTTTCTAACTTGCTAATTATTCTAGGTATTACTGGGAATTGGGGAGATTATTTCTTCAAGGTCTTGCCTCAAGGTATTCCACGCCTTCTTTACTATTCACATATTCTAATGCTTATGATATTTGAAGTTTGAACCACAAAACCCATCCATGTAATTGCTGAGTGTAGTGCTATCCTCAAGACTCATGCCTTCATTTACCAACATGTTTGACCCTTGTTTCATGATATGCCTGGCATGGTGTTATTAACTGGAGATTAATTAATGCTTTCTTGCATAGTTGTAAAATATTTTCCGATCCCCCTTCTATGCATGAGCTTCAGACAGTGTTATCTGTTATATTGGTTGAGTACTGTTGGGCTGGGTTAGATTTGACACTCTAAGCATTCTAATTAATCTACTTTTTAGCTCAATTTTTCCGTTTTTCACTATTTTGATTGAAAAACGATAGGTACTTATGTTAAATGGTACACATGACCGGGAGACGAATGGCTTTTCAGCATCTTGTTTTGTAACTGCAATTACCGATGCTCTAAATCGGACATACGGAGAATCTTGCAACCGCTTACAGAATATTGTGAGAATTCCTTCCTATTGAAATCATCCTTTTCTATTTCTTTAAATAGAAATTATATTTGTTTAAAGGAATCTATAGTCGTTACTATCATCAAAATCATCTGTCATCATAATATGACTAATTTACTTTCCACCTCTTTTTGGGTCAAGAAAACAAATACTTTCTATCTTTTCTTATTATTAGTATTATTATTTGTTTTTTCTTAGAAACTAAACATAAATGAAAATTTTGGGATGCTAAATAGCTTTGTTTTATTAGTCTTATTGTTTGTTCCTGGTCTCTTTTATTTCTCAGTGCATCTTTTAGACATTATTTACCACAACTTTACAGTTTCACCAGTATCGTCTTAAAATTCTTCTTTTCATACAAGTCACAAGATGAGATATTCTGTGCTATTAATAACTATAACAGAAAATGAAAACCAAAAAGGATAATACACCTTTAATAATGTGCAAAAGAGTTTTATTTGCTTTTTATATTTGATGCAGCCTAGTCAATATATCAATACTCTTTTGGTGCCAAGAAACAGTATAGTTTCTGTTGATGTGGAGTGTTTGGCTGCCCAGGGAATATTTGATGTGGTATGTCTCCCAAATATGTTTATTGTGTGAAATAGAGTGGGTATAATCTCTGCTGTTTAGCTTGGTAGATATACTCACCTAAGATGTTTTCTTTGTCAGTAGATCACATTTTGTCTCGAGAAGTAATTTAATTTATGCCTGATGTAAAACGTGTTTTAACCATGATTTAAATACTTTCAATGGTGTGGCAACACATGATTAAACTCAATGTTAAACTTGTTTGAACCATGATTCAAACTATTTCAATGGTGTGGCAACACATGATTAGATGATTATAGAAAGTAGAGAGTGGATCAAAGTTAAACTGCTTAAGAGTAGTTATTGTGTATTGTGTTAGTCATATGAAGGAATTATTATCATTGATGATCCGAGTCATTGGAGTGACATTGTAAAATGGCTTGGTCAAAAGTCAGACTTTAAATCTGGATTTATATGCTCATATGTTCATAAGAAAACTGTAGAGGTGTTTTTGATATGAAAACCTTAAGAGTGTGGTTGGACGAGAAAATTTTGAGGTAATCAAGAATACCAATTTTCACATGCAATTGTTCCTTATTTGGACCACTTTCCATAAGATTTGTATACTTTTATCCTACACCTTTTAAAATTTGTAAAAATAGTCCAAAGAATGAATATTTTATTAATCTATCCAAAAAAAAAATTATAAATGAAGGGATAGTATATTCTTGATACTGTTAGAGATTAACTTGGATCTGTTTGATTTTTATATATTCTTATTCTTATTTTGGTATAGAATCCATGATCATTTTATGATGCAATTTACCTTACTTGATCATATATATTTTTGCAGATAGTCGTTGACTCCATACTTGATCCTAAAGTGGGTATAATATATGACCCAAAGTCACTGATTAGAGCTCTTGCTGACCTAATAGAGAGATACATGAAGTCACAGGTTAATTGCTTAATTGACACCAGATGATCACTGAGGCGCTAATCTAATTATAACCACAAAATTGGCCACTGAATCATTTTTTTGCAGTATGTTCATTACAATGTACATGGTATGAAATTCATATTCTTTATCAAGTGAAATTCTCTCCACACTGGTCAAAATTTTATACTGACCATAAATTGGGAATTCTAGGTGAATTCGTCTATTTGTTCCTCCCACCAAAATACAGAGTCAGAGACTGGTGTAACAATCAACAGTTCTTTTATTTCTGTGAAAAAATTTGATTTTGTTGAAAAATAAACATGTCGAAGTGCTGTTGTATTATAAGAATAGAGAGCAAAACAATCTCTAATTACTGTTTTGCATATTATATTGTGTATATATATATATATCCAATGTAATAATGATAATGTTTCTTTGATTGATATATATAAGCTGAATTTCATCACAATAGAAGCACAAACACGAAGAAGCGAAGAGCTTGCAGATAGTCGTTGACTCCATACTTGATCCTAAAGTGGGTATAATATAGACCCAAAGTCACTGATTAGACTAAAGTGGGTATAATATAGATCCAAAGTCACTGATTAGACTAAAGTGGGTATAATATAAACCCAAAGTCACTGATTAGACTAAAGTGGGTATAATATATGATCCAAAGTCACTGATTAGACTAAAGTGGGTATAATATATGACCCAAAGTCACTGATTAGACTAAAGTGGATATAATATATGACCCAAAGTCACTGATTAGAGCTCTTGCATACCTAATAGAGAGATACATGAAGTCACATGTTAATTGCTTAATTGACACCAGATGATCACAAGGCGCTAATCTAATTATAACCACAAAATTGGCCACAGAATCATTTTTTTTTGCAGTATGTTCATTACAATGTACATGGTATGAAATTCATATTCTTTATCAAGTGAAATTCTCTCCACACTAGTCAAAATTTTATACTGACCATAAATTGGGAATTCTAGATGAATTCGTCTATTTATTCCTCCCACCAAAATACAGAGTCAGAGACTGGTGTAACAATCAAAAGTTCTCTTATTTCTGTGAAAAAATTTGATTTTGTTGAAAAATAAACATGTTTATAAGAATAGAGAGCAAAACAATCTCTAATTACTGTTTTGCATATTATATTGTGTGTATATATATATATATATATATATCCAATGTAATAATGATAATGTTTCTTTGATTGATATATATAAGCTGAATTTCATCACAATAGAAGCACAAACACGAAGAAGCGGAGAGCTCCAGAAAAAGAAAAACTTAGACAAAATAGAACACTTATTACTTATAGCAGCAAAACAAGAACTGATACTGTGAAATTCATCTGAAAGTAGTACTAGATAGTGGGATAAGAAGCATGCGCAGCAATACCACATTGACCTCCAGGTTCACCATTTTCCCTCAACACCCTCATGTACCCTCCTTCACCCCAATCTTTGCCCCATTGATTCTTAATCAACCAATACTTTATTCCATCTTCTGTTACTCCATAACCAACCGCTGTAACTGCATGGTTGAAGGTTGTTCCACATGTTCCTGAATATACCCCTTTCTTGTAATAATGAAATTCACTACCGATATCAATCCCAACTGATACTGGTTGTTGTGCTACAGCTTGTAGTAGTTGCTGTTCATCATTAGCAGGTACATCCACAAAACTAGTTATTTGAGCTGCGGTTGTCATCTGATCGTTGATTTGGCAGGTTTGTTGAACTTCTTGGTATGGATAATCCGCTTCACTAACGATTCCGTTGGTTTGTATTATAGATTTGAAGGCATTATCCATATTACCTCCTCTACACCCGTAGCTCTGTTGATCACAGTCAAGCAATTGTTGCTCCGACAATGAGATCAAGTTACCGGTTTTGATTTTCGTAATACCTTCTACAGCTGCCACAGCTGAGAATGCCCAGCAGCATCCTGCAACACATATTTAATAGTGTTAACATGTCGGTGTCGTGTTACTCTTCATAGGTTATCACACGTAATATATATGATAATATTCTATAAAAACTCTTACTCTTAGCTGCATAATTAATGAAAATAATTTAATGTAACTTACCACAACTGCCTTGGTTCTTAACATCAGTGACAGCTCCTTGTTCTCTCCAGTCAAAATTTGTTGGAACATCATCATTAACATCCAACAGTACTGCATTTGACCCCAACTTGGAGGAAGAAAGTTGGTTTGGAATCTTAATTCCAGTATGTGAAGCAATAAACTCTTCACTAGTTAAATCAGAATATGGATTTAAGCCAAGCTTGTAACTCTTGTTACCAGCATTGTTAAATTTCTCTATGTATTCCAAATTCTCTTTGAATATTTTTAAGCGTTTTTCCATTTCGAAACTATCTGTGTATGTGCGACCATGTTTCGTCATCCATTGCTGATGTTTTTCAACAATAGATGATTCAAACAATGTTCGAGACATGGCTGTGTGAGCACATGCCCACAAGGTCATGATACAAACAACAATAAGAAACTTCATCTTGTTTTTTGAGTAGTTAGATGTTGAAGAGAATGTTTTGTGAATGAAGAAATGTAACATTAGATACAACTATTTATAGAATTTAAAATCCAGTTCTAACGTAACAAAAGGGAAATGGCGTGAGTCAAATAAAGGAAATTATGTATAACAGACAAAAAGACAGAAAGAAGGAAATTTTGTTCCTGCCGAAAATCTCGGTATACTTGTGTAATACGTTGGTTAGTTTAAGGTTGACTTGTAAACATAAATATCACTTCCTCTTAGCTTAGTATATGATTCAACCAATAAATAAAGTTGTCAAATTAATTAACATAAATTGAATAAATAATAAATAAAAATTAATAATTAATAAATAAAATTGAATAATTAATAAATTGAATAATAAATAAATATAATTAAATACTAACAATATAATAAAAATTAAAATTAAAATTAAATTAATAATATCTTACAAAAATATAATTATAATTAAATCTAATTATCTTACAAACTCTTTCAAAAATATAAAGAATAAATGTTGCGTATCAATCCAAATGGGGATATTGGTCAAGGTCAAAATCATCGTTATCCATCTGTTGTTGACCACTAACTCCTTCATTTCCATCAAGATTACCGCTCCCTTGTGATTGCAGAAATTGTTGCATCATCGTCTCCATATCAACTTGTTTTTTATTCATGGTCTCTATTTGACTTTGTTGATGCTCCATAAGACATTTTTGCTCCTCCATTTGGGCCTTTAGCGCCACTTCACGTTGCTCTGACTCTTGTCTCGCCTTGGTTAGCGCTAGTTGTCTAACAATTTTCATTATTTCGGGAGACAATTGTGGTGGAAGTGACGTTCCTTCCCCATCTCTAATTCTTTAAAATAAAGTCCTATCCCCTTTTCTTATACCGTCATACAAAGCTCCAACACCAAATAAACACTTATTCGACCCCTTTCCGCCGGTTACTAAATCCTAAATATAAAAATCCACACACAGATTAAGTGACTCACTATCTCTCGGAGTATATTGAGGATTTTCAATCAAAAATTATGTGAGCAACATTTGATAATCCTCCTACACATGCAATAAGAAATTAAGTTAAACAATAAAAATTAAATTAAATGAAATTAAATAATAAATAAAATATAGCCATGTGATTTTCATGCCACGATATCTTAGTTGCCAAGTAAAAATTACTTCACAAAATTAACATTAAATAAAAAAAGTATAAACAATTTAAATAAAATAAAGTAACTTACCAAAACGTTTTGGTACGTTCGTCAACAAAACCCCCAGGTTTTTGTTTGTTTGAGTTCTTATCACAGCTCCACCATTATTGGATTTCTCCCCGATTCCGTTTTCTAAATAATAAAATTAACTTTAATTAAAAATCTATAATAAATCATATTATAACTTAAAAAGTAGTAATAATTATCAAGCGCCGAGCATGTTCGCTAACACTTATACTTCCAACTACATTAAGGCTACCCCTTTTTCGAATGCTTTCATTATCTTTGTTTTTTCAGATCTTTCCTTAAAACCAGCATGAATTTCCCAAAATATAAGAAGTTCGTCAAAGGCTTATTTGCCTGTCCATTTGACCGAAATATTTTCTTCTTCTCAACGCTTTCTATCACACCGTAGCATGTCAGAGAGTCGAACTACTGTTTTGCCGAATATTTTTTAACCTCCTTCTCATACATTACTTTCCACACATACTTTTCCTGCAATGTTGTATGACATTCAAATAAATAATTAGATAATTATAATAAAAAAGAAATTTAAAAAAAAAATTAAATTAACAAATAAATTAAATAACTTAACAAAAAAAAATGATACCTCAAATAACTTAAACCAAACTTTTTTTCCAGGGTTAGTAACTTCTCTAAATCTCTTCCAAGCAGCTTTATATTTTTGTTGAATTACATAACTTATACACCAGGCAGCAGACCGACTCGGCGTGAAACTAAACAATGATAATTTTAATTAGTATAAAATATAAATGATAACTTAGATATAACATAAATTATAACTTGTATACTTAAATAAATACTTATATCTTACAAATTTCCGCTAAACATAATATAATATCTTCCATCAATGATCGTAACCTCCTCATGATTATCAACCTCCCCTTTATTATCGTCGTCGACATCATCATCCACCTCATGCATGATCGTCCATATTTGCCTCATCATGATCATCTTCACGATCATGTATATGTGTGGATGGTAAGAGTACCTGTGTGGGATGTGCGATGTGGGACACCCTAGTCTGCATGACAGATGGTGTACCTGTGTGGGATGTGCGGTGCGGGATCCCTCGGGTTGAATGAAGGATGAGGGTCCCTCTTGAAATGGATACATCCACCTATATTGAACATGGCCCCCAAGATAAGCTTCATATGGGAGATGCAATGGTAGATGTTCCATTGAGTCAACAAATCCAGGTAGAAATACTTGTTCCAACTTACAGAGAATGACTGGAATATTTTGATCCAACTTATTGATGTCATCCACTCTTAAAGCTGACAAAAATATCTCTAAATAGTTGACTAATTTAAATTAGTAGATTTAGCACATGATTGGATAGTGAACCAAACACAATTGGAAGCAATCGTTCCATAAAAAACATGGTAATCATGACTTTTCATACCATGCAAGTTCCCAGTGTTAGCGTCGACACACCTTGCCAAATTTGAAGCATAACAATCTAGCATTTTCAATTCTTTTAAGCATCCACAAACCGCTTTAGCGTCTTGGGAAATTAGATTGTAATTAGCCTTGGGTTTTAATAAGTTTCCATTCGGTTGACGTTTTAACTCCAACTTTTTTCGATCACGCAAAATTTCCATGTCATGTCTAGCCTTTTCATTGTCTTTTGTTTTGTCTTTAACATCCATCACTATGTTAAATACATTATCAAAACAATTCTTCTCAATATGCATAATATCAAGATTATAGTGCAACAAATTATCTTTCCAATATGGGAGGTCCCAAAATATAATTATTTTTGTCCAATTGTGTGTGACCCCATATCCTTGAATTCTACATGTTTTACTAGTATCTGTGAATTTTGGTAGTTCCCTAACTTGGTCCCATACTGCACCTGGTGACAATCGAGACAGAGGAAAATCTGTTACTCGTTTGTGTTTTTTGAAATCAGTCTCATTTCTTCTATAGGGTTGATAGTCAAACCACAAACTCCCACCTCCTTTTCCAACGTAAATGCCTTATTGTTCACTAATACAGACATCCCATTTTGCCATGCGTACCCCATCCAGACAACATGCCATATGCTGAAAAGTTGTTAATAATCCACATCAAGGCAGCTCGCATAGTAAAGTTTTGTTTACTTGATATATCATAAGTTCATTCTTCAATCCACAATCTCAGGAGGTCAAAAACATATATGGTTTTTTCATGCACATCTCAGGAGGAAGGTTATAAGGGGTTACAATATCTGGCCAACAAGAATATCCATTTCCCGAGACTTGGACATATGGAGTAAAACCATCAAAGCATAATCCAAGACTCAAGTTTCTAGGTTCTGCGACAAAATCAGTATGTATGTGATCAAAGTGCTTCCATGTCTCACCATCAGATGGATGTTGCATAGTGCCTGAACTTATTTTAGTTTTGTGATGCCATGTCATTTGACTTGCACTGTGCATTGAAACAAACATTCATTTTAACCATGGTATTATCGAAAGATAAAACATGGACTTCATTGCTACACGTTTTTGCTTACAGTAAATGACTTTACTACATATTTTATATCTTGGACTCTGACAAAACTTACATTCCTCCAACGCTTTATCTTTAGTATCAAACTCATTGCCAAAAAACAACATGCAATCACTAATCCAACAATCAGTTATCTTACTTCTAAACCCAACTTCGACACCAACCTCTTTGTATCATAAAAACTTGTAGGCAAGTTGTCTTTCGTAGGGATCACATCGAGCATCATTTTTGCGAAGAATTCCAAACACTGATCAGAAACATTCCAATTTGACTTGGCGGCCAATAATCTCACACACATTGACAATTCTTAGTTCGACCACCCCTTAAATAACAACGTATTCATCTCATTCAACAACTGATAAAATCTTTAAGCTTTCTCATTCGCTAACTCTTCCCCATCAAAATCTTCAGGTTCATCATATGTCACATTCACACCAAAAGTATCGCCCACTATCTCACTGATCAAATTAAAGTTTTCCCATGTTCCATCGGTGATCGACTACTTGAAGCATGCGTATTACTGGTCTCTGGTATGCTACCGGGCAGTTCCTCTCCATTATATGTCCAAACCCAATAATTTTCAATGAAACCCCTTCTCTTCAAATGACGTTCTACTTCTTCTGGGTCATCAATTATAAGTCTGCATCCATATTTAATACAAGGACACCTTACTCCTCATTCGCTTAGACAACATTCATGAGAAAATGTCCACCTGATAAACCCTTTTACTCCTTTCTCAAAATTAGGTTTAAGTCCACGTCTTATAGGATACAACCTATCGTACATCCAACTAAAAATTGGAAGTAATATTATTTTATATTATTTTATTTAAGTACATAATATTTATTATATTTTAATTAAATATATAAGATATATTTATTCAAAACAAAATATATTTATATAAAACAAAATATATATTTTAATTAAATATATAAGATATATTTAATAAAAAAAATATTTTTGTTTTAAATAAATATATTTTAAAAAAATTGAATAATATATTTTTGATTTAAATAAATATTACAATACACATATTTAAAAAAAATGCATAATATTTAAAAACAACAACCCAGTAATATATGAAATTTAAAAAAAAATAATGACAAAAATACATCTTCAATCTCCTGCGATCTTCTTGTTCCAATATTTTTGTTCAAATCAATCTTCTAACCACTTTAACATTTTAACATAAAAAAATTGAATATAAATTAAATCAGAATATATTATGTATTTAACGAAATTATTAAATAAAAGTACAAGAAAAAAGGGGAGAAATACCTTTGAAGCTTTGGAGATGAGGAAAATGGATGAAGAAAGGAGTAGCTAGATAAGAGAAAGAGAAGAGATTGAAAATGAGGAGAGAAGAATATGAAAATATTGAAATGAGGAAAAATATTAAAGTGGTATGGGAAACAATGAAACACATGCTAATTTAAATAATCTATCTAACGACGTGAATTTCACACGTCGTAACCTTGTCACATGATATTCATATTGCAATGTCCAATGTTCAAATTTCAAAATTCAAGTTTTCGAAGTGAAAAACATGATGTAACTTTGAGAAGTAAAAAACACGTCGCAATATTTCAACGATCATAAATTTTGTCTGTCTAACCTACACCCCATGTACTCATCACTTCACTATCAGGTAATTTTTCCCTCTTGAACCTTGCGACATTATTATCATTTCACAAGTAAAATTTTGAAAATTTCAGACTTCCTTATGTCATGATCCTTTTAATTTTTTTTATTTAAATTTAAATATCGCGACATGATTTTCACGTCATTATCTATAAAAAAAAATTATAACCCATATACTATCTTTAAACATATCATTTTAATATTAAATATATTAGTGGTGTGATAATCATGTTAATTATAATTTAATTCCACGACCACCATATATTCCAACACGTACAAAACAATCTAGGTTTATAAAATTCCACAATAAAGCCTTCTGAACAAGACTTTTCCCACTAGGATCATTCCAAACAGCATCCTTCACGCCTTACAGAGAGAAAGAAGCTTCCAAACGTATTCATTCATAACAACTCAATGTGCCACCCTTATTGTTGTTTAGATTCAATTAATTTTCCAATTTTGATTTATTTGGACAATTCAATGATAAAATGTGACATCGTTATCCTAACTTATCCATTGGGTTATCCTTCTATCAAGGATCTAAAACTTTCCCACCAATTATTTGTTTTAATTACCTGGAAATTGTTTTGATGAGGAAAACTCAACAGTTTCTAACTTTACATTTTTTTCCTTGTAAAGTGAAACTTTCTAGATTCACAATATAGCTTTTAATAATATTTATTCACTCAAGTTTATTAGCATTTAATTCTATTCAATTTTATTTAATAAGCAAAAGTTGAATTCAATAATTATATATGAACCACTTTATATTTAAGCATAAAATACACAAATATGAAGCATCTTATTACTGTTTGCATCATCATCCTGTCGATATTTGCATACCCAAGCATGTCTGGAATGTTGTTTGAATCATCTGTTATTAAAGCACATCAACAATGGATGAAGAAGTATGGAATTACATATCCAAATAGCTCTGAGATGGAGAAACGCTTTCAAATATTCAAAGAAAATTTAGAATACATAGAGAAGTTTAATAATGGTGGTAAGAAGAGTTATACACTTGGTCTAAATCCATATTCCGATTTAACCACCCAAGAGTTTCTGGCTTCTCATACAGGATTCAAAGTTTCCAACCGGTTAGGAAAGAGAAGGACACTGTAACATTGCTATTCTCTGTATTGACTACTGAAATCCAATCTATGGTTTTCAAAGCAAAATAAAACGTTTTAATATATTGTGTTTTTATGAAATGAAATACATTTGTATTGGTTGTTTGTAGGGTGATGATGGAACTGAAAGCATGTATGTATCTCTCCCTCTTTTAATATTTGGTTGTTTGGAAATTAATTTTTGATTACATTTTGAATTAAGATTTGTTGATATAATCTTAATCATTTTGATTGTGATTGGCTTTAATTTCAATAGAACAAATTAATTTTCTAAATGTTATCGATTGCACACAAGGTGTTCGATCAATTGTCTTTTGTGTTTTTATTTGGTTTTTGATCATTAGAAATAAACTATACATATCAGTTTGTGTTCGTTATCATCCAATTGTGTATCTTTATTCATTGTGTTTTATGAAAATCTACTCATCTTGTTATATTGATGACTCTTTAATATTAACTTTTGTTTTAGAGTTGCAAACATAAACTTGTTTTCATGGTGTGATGACATTGAAAGATGTTTGTATCCAAGATAATCATCTATTAAACACTAGCATAGACCTATAGACTCATTATCCATAAATATTATAGGTAGATCATGGAAGAATAAAACACATCCAAATTTCCCAACCTCTTTTATAGCCACAAGTCCCCAATAGATTTATTTTACTTTGTGAGAGAATAAAACTCAAGTCATAAGTGCTAAATTTATCATATCGAACCAAAAAGTAAATATAAATAATTTTTTTAAAAGTAGATCATAATATTTAGAAAGAAAATAAAATAAATCTTCATTTCCTTCTATTTACTATTGTTAAGATATTGATTCAAAAAAGAATATTAATATTTTAATTTCTATAAACATCTTCCTCTATTGATTTAAATAAATGAAAGTTTACTATTTTGATTTTTTTTTTATTCATCGACTATAACTATAGTTTTTTTGATTCATCGACTATAAAAAAATCTCAAAACAAAAGTCAGCTTACAAACCGAATTAGACAACAAAAAGGCTAAACTCGCAAGTAAATATCCCAGCATTAAAGCCAATTAAACGGAAATTTAAGCCACTTGTATTAAGATATTTTATTTTTGTTTGATTGATATATATAGGTTGAATTTGAATATCAATACAAAGCAGCAAGACATAAAACATATAAAAAGAAATTAAAGAGAAAATATGAAACTATCAGCATTCAATAGAAACTAACGTATATCAGGAAAAGAAGCATAATTTGCAACGCCACAATGACCTTCAGGTGCACCACCTGGAGCTTGTCTTATCAACTTCATGTAACCTTTCTCTCCCCAGCCTTGACCCCAAGAATTCTTAATCAACCAATACTTCTGCCCATCTTCACTTACACCATAGCCAACTATAGTAGACGCATGATTTTCCTCTGGTCCACATGTTCCTGAATAAACCCCTCCAGCATAGTGTTTAAATTCATCTCCCACATGGAGACCAACTGAAACTGGTTGTTCATACACAGCTTGTAGTAATTGTTCTTCATCATTCGCTTTTACCATTGTGTAATTTGTTATAAAAACATCAGAGACTTCCACATCTATTTCTTTACATTCTCCCTTACCTTCTGTGTATTGATATTGAGATTCTTCCAGAAGACCGTCGTTTTCCATTATGTATTTGTAGGCTTCTACAACATCACCACTGTTACAACCGTCGCTATTCGGATCACAATCGATTATTTGTTGCTCAGATAATCTGCGAAGTGCACCCTCCCTTATTTTCCAAAAACCTTCTACTGCCGCCACAGCTGCAAATGCCCAACAACTTCCTACAACACAAACAACAAACATTAATTATTAGTATTAGCTTTATAATTACTAAAACAAACTTAATGAATAGGGTTTTTATAGTTACCGCATGATCCTTGAGCCTTAATATCGGTAACTGCTCCACTTTCTCTCCAATCTAAATATGCTGGAAGATCATCAGTGATGTTGAAGAGTACTGTATTTGATCTTAGTTTGGCGGAAGAAACTCGACTTCGGACATTGAGTCCAGTATAGGAAGCCATAAACTCTTCTGTAGTTAAATCAGAATATGGATTCAAGCCAAGTGTGTAACTCTTGTTACCATCATTATTAAACTTTTCTATGTATTCTAAATTCTCTTTGAATATCTGTAAACGTTTCTCCATCTCAAAACTATCTGTGTATGTGATTTCATGCTTCATCATCCATTGTTGGTGTGCTTTAACAATGGATGATTCATCCAACATTCCAGACATGCTTGGATATGCATATGCCCACAAGAGAATGATGCAAATACTAGTAAGATGCATCATTGTTTTTTGGATGGCTGAATAAAGAGGAGAATGATTTATGAAAATATAATACTAAGCATAATTTATAGTATTCAAATTCTATGTATTAAAAAATAAGATTCATTCTTTATGATATTGGATTTGAGAAATTTCCTTTTTTTATAAGATATCAAATTGAAAATAAAATTCCCTTGATTTTGTTTGATTATCTCATGAATGTAAATTTTAAATATAAAATCTGCTTCTAAAACCAGATTTGACATTTATGTATAAATATTTTATTAGAATTAATTGTTAAAATATTTTACCCTTACAATTTACTTATAAATTTTTATAATCTGATAATTTTAATTTCAAGGATAGATTATATTTCGACATATATTTCATTAATATTCTCATTTATATCTTATATTCAAATATATTATTATTATTATTATTATTATTATTATTATTATTATTATAATAAAGCAAAGGGAATAGCCAAGTAGCTATCCAAAATTCATTAAAGAGAAATGTGAAGAGTTACAAGTGAGCGAAACAAAGAGTTCAGTATGTGGAAAAACGAGTGATAAACTAACTGTTACTAAGGAACGAAGATTTTAGAAATACCGAGTTTGATTTTTGGTTGGAACAATATCTTGGTCAGACCATATATCTCTTTGGCCGAACTCTAGATTACTAGGACCCCTTTCCCCTAAATACAAACAAGTTATTCTTGAAGGCCATAACTGCAAGAGTGGAATCTGGCACAACCCAAAGATTATACCAATTGTTCATGTGGGCAATCTCTATAGCTTTCATCACACCACAAATCTCATACGTCAGTGAGGAAACAAGGATCAGATTCTCCTTGATTGTTCCTAAACACACATCCACAAGCCGCGACGTTTAATGTTCTAGCCCCTTCAGTATCGCATTTAACCAGCCATTATTGGGCGGGCACCAAAAGACCCCGATGATGGTGGGTTACTTCATGGGGTTAATGTTAATTCCTAGCTTTTTTAGAATAGTAAAGTCAGGCATGGAAGATCTATAGATAAGCTTAGTTGAATTACCTGTGAGAACCACTTTACTAATTATTTGGTTGATGTTTCTTCTCCCATTAATGGCATCATTGTTGAATCTAGTTGAATTCCTTGTTGTCCAAATGTTGTTAATGATGTTGATGTCGCATGACTGAATAATGATTTTAACTTGGGGCGTCCAACCCCTTTCGAGTATCTGCCAAAGGTCAGTCATGGAAGAAAGATTGGGCTTGTCCACCAACTTGGCCAACTAGTTCCAACAACTAGAAGCAAAGGAGAAATGAAGAAACATATGAGAGGATGTTTATGTATTTGCCGGCAAATATTGCAAATAGAAGGGAACTGAAAGCCCTTGGCCAAGAAGCCAAGAGAGAGAAAAAGTGATTATTTGTGCATGCATGTGAAATGTGAGACCACACAGCACAACACAACACACATGATAATTACTGAGGTATAAACAAAAGTGAAAATTTGAAAGTTCTCTATGGGGAACACAAATTAACACACTCTCTTTTTATCTTTCTTTGCTAGATGCTTATGTTGCTGCCAGTTAGTGCATAACAAAATTTGATAAAGGAGCCAGTTCACTGGTATAATTTACTTGGTTAATTGTTGAGTTTGGAGGGAAGATTGAGAGGATCCGTATTAGATGAAACTCATTGTTATGTCTGTAAAATTTTAAAATTTTATTTTCAGGAGTGGATGAAGCTGTAGTCAACCTACTATGAAGATTAGTTTATGTGTGAAGTCGTTTGGAAAGAAGAAAGGAGGGTATTTGGTCTTTCCACTAATTTGATCACTCAAATGAAGATGGTGTTGGTGAATTAGATTAAGACATTAATGAACGAATTTTTAATTTTGATTATTTTTTCTTGTTAACTTGCTTGAAATTTAGATTGTTTTTTCTTATTAATTTGGTGGTTGGACAAGTAATTATTAATAGTTTGGTTGTATAATTTTTATTACCGTAACTTGTAACTTTAGAAGTACATGTATTTGATTTTTAAAAATTTGAATGTAATTAGTTTTGAATTGTATTATTCAAATTAGATTTTTATTTTTGTATTATTGTTATTTTGATATTTAGCATTAATTATAAAGATTTAAAAAAGGAATTTAACACAATTAATAATTAAATAAAAAATTTAAGAAATAAATTACCCGCAGATTTAGAATTTGTGGCGATTTTTTCTGCGAAAACATCAATTTACTTTCGGTATTATCTGGAAATTTGAGGTTTTTTCCTGTGACTTTTTCCCATGACTTTACCTTATTTCCTGCGACTTTTCCTGCTAAAATAAATACCCACAAAGGTTTTAGCTGAAAATTTAAAATGGTAGGAAAAGTCGCAGATAATTTTACCAAAATCCGCAGGTAAATCCGTAGGAAAACAAAATATTTCTAGTAGTTTGAGAGATAGGAGGTGCTAAGAATATAGTTTTTATATATTACTAAAGCAATTTATTTGACAACATATTATATCAATTATGATTAAAGTAATTTATGATGATTGATTATGTAAAAAAATATTAAAAATTAATAAAATAATTTATGCAGAAATCAATTAAAGAAAAAAAAATGCAACGTAAATAATTTTTGTATAAAGATTACAAAATACTTTTAATAAGTTAATAAAATCATTTATGAAGCAATCAATAAAAAAAATAAAAGTAAAAACACAACAGTAAATAATTTAGGTATAAAGATTACACAATGTTTTTTATAAGTTAATAAAATAATTTATGAAAAATCAATAAGAAAATGAAGATAGAAGGGAAATGTAATAACTTATATAAAAAAGATTACACAGTATTTTTTATAGGTTAGTAAATTATATTTAACCACATATAGTTTTTATATTATTAAAACAGTTTTTGATTTTGATATAAATAATTGGTTTAAGAACATATTGTATCAATTATGTTTAAAATATAAACATTAATTTATATAAAAAATCAATAAAATAAAATAAAAATAGAAATACAGCCGTAGATAATTTATATATAAAGAATACAAAATATTTTTTATAAGTTAAAATAATAAGTTATGAAGAAATTAATAAATTGGAGAGAGATAGTAATTATTTGTGTGCTATTATAAATATTAAATATCTCATTAAAAAGTTCTCTCACGGTTTTCAAAAGATTTACTCCAAGAGTAAGTTTAAAAGACTTACTCCAAATCATAATCATTGATTTTTATTAATCGAGAAAAATATTTCCAAAAATAATTAGATTAAATGATCCATTAAAACCGTTAGATTAATGAAAATCAATGATTATATATATATATATATATATATATATATATATATATATATATATATATATATATATATATGATTTCCTCTTTTTATAAAGTAAATCGACTTCGATTCTTGAAGAATCAATATAACTTCTCTTTCGATAGTAAGAAAAGATTCTCTTTTTATGGGGAAAAGTACTGTAATTCTGATTTTTTTTGTATGAACAATTCCTCAATATATTGCTCAGTCGAAAGAAAATATTTTCTTTGGGCGGCAAAAAAAAAAATATTTTTTTGGATAGAGATACTATTTCACCAAGCGAGTTAGAGGTCTCTAAGATATTGATAGAAAATCTATTCAAAAAAAGGATTCGCCGTATGTGGGCTTTTCCTTGTGATTGGACTCTACTTCTAGGCAAATCGTCCACAGTTGATCTCATCCCTAAAAAATTCAGTTTGTTGAGTAATAACAGAATTCTTCAATAAAATACTCTTATAATTCTCAATAACCCTCATGATTTTGAATGACGAAAAATAATGACACATTCGTTTCTTAATTATGATGTGAATTCGATCTCCCTGAATATGGATATAAGAAGTCAAAATCGAAAGAGAAATCTATTTTTTGTTTTTGATTTTTGATTTTTTTCTCTCGTTCCTATTCTTCTTTTTTGTGCTATGAAAAAGGGACCTCCTAAAATTAGAAAGGATTTTTTCGTTCTTGATAGTAATTTATTTAGTGAGTGGATGAAAGCATACTCTAGATCGGCCAAAAATTGGAAATGACTTTTTCTACCAACTTAAAACCCCCAACTCTAGGTCGGAGTTGTTGGGAGTATTGCTTTCTTTTTTCTACCAACTTAAACCCCAATTAGTATTCTTTTTATATTCTGCATAATTTCTCTTTTGGATAATTTATAAAATCTGTGCTATTAATCCTTTGTGTAT
This sequence comes from Lathyrus aphaca, assembly GCA_963966055.1. Lineage (NCBI taxonomy): Eukaryota > Viridiplantae > Streptophyta > Magnoliopsida > Fabales > Fabaceae > Lathyrus > Lathyrus aphaca. The sequence continues at coordinate 39,692,715 of OZ014519.1, read as the reverse complement.
CTTGGTGTTTCTAACCATCCGATCCTTTTTATTAACCCCTTTATTGATTTTTATATATCTATGATAATTCATCAAAATGCTAACTAAAACTCAATAAGGTTGGTCTTTTGAGACCGCTTCAAAATAGGATGACAAGATATCCAATCTTGGGTTAAAAGTCCTCTTCTGTTTATAGTTTTATTTCATTCTTATACATAGAAAATGAGACTCAATATTTTTACAACCCTTAAAAAATCATCATACTATCTATTAACTAGAAGGAATATAGTATTCTGAAATTAGATTCAATAGAAATTGTTTTACTCCTAAACTACCGGAATCCTAGTTATTAACTATTTAATATTAGCTCTTGATAACAGACTATATCATAACATAATCAAATAAATACAAACATACAAAAAAAATAGAGAATATCCCATATTTATTTGATATTCTAGTATATATCATATGATAAAAATCATAATAATTTGAAAATACGAATCAATTTTTTTTTAATTGCCAGTTATTTAGAATACTCCTTTTGTCCATTTCTCCAATAATTAATAATTTATTCAATATTTTTTTATCCATAAAAAACAGAATTGAATAAACAAGAATTTTGTTTCATATAGTAAGAGTCTCTTTTTTATTTTAGTTTTGAATCCCATTTTTGAATATTTTCAGTTCTTCAAATTTCTATTATTTATTATATTTTTTTATTAGATTTTATCTATTTCGATTATAAATAATTCATACTTCTTATATGTATTTATCCCGATCCTTATTATTTTTATTTATTTTATATAATTTGAATGATGAGAAGTAGAATGAAATTATATGGGAAGATTCTTTCTGTGTATTTTCTTTCGATATTCTTTAATATTCTAGAATACTTTCTATTTCATTCTATCTATATTAAAATATATATAGAAAATAGTCAAGAGTATATAGAATATTATCTTCAATATAAATAAATAAATATTAAAAATTTCATAATGACTAATTAGATTACAACTATTTATATTCAAAAATGATTATGCATTAAGATGAAATATGTAGAATGTCTATTATACATATAATATATCCATAATAATTATATATATATATATATATATATATATATATATATATATATATATATATATATATATATATATATATATATATATATATATATATATATATATATATATATATATATATATATATATATATATATATATATATATATATATATATATATATATCCATTCGAATTCTAAATAATGGGATGGATTATCCAAAGAAATTGGATTAGATAAGTAATGAAAAATGAGTTCTTTATATTGAATTTCTAACTGAATATTGAATTCTAAATTAAAAAATATATTTTTATTATTTTTGTTGTTTTGTTATTATAAGGTTTGTATCTGTATGCTTGAAGGAAAAAAAAAATAGAACTTTAGAGTATTCTAAATTCTATAAAAAAAGAATAGAAGGGAGTGGGGCATCTAAAATATAGATGTAGTATATATCTATGTATATTGAATTACAAATACAGAGATAATATAATCATTTCTGATTCGACTAAATATGGGTATCTGATATAGATGAAAGAAAATAAAAAAAACAAGTTGAAAGAATTTTTTCCCAACCCATTATGGGAGTAGGTTTTGAATAAATTCAACCGTTTCCTGCATAGCATATAATTCTCATAATATAAATGAAAAGATATCTTAATGCGATATGATATCAATCTCAAAGAAAAAAAAAAAGGGATATGACGAAATTGGTAGACGCTACAGTATAATATATCAAATACATTATTATATATTAAGTAAAATCATTAATAGAATTAAAATAAACATATATAATTTTGGCATAAAATATTAGTATAATTATATATTAATCAAAAGCATTTATATCTAGAATTTTTGTATCCAAATAAATAATTCAAACAATTATACATTAATTATAAACGTTAATGTATAACTATATCTATTGTTTCCTTTTGCAATATTATGATAAGAAAATAAAGATATAAATTAATAACAACAATGTAATTTTATTAATTTTAATTTTTGGGATACAACAAGTATATCTATTAATATGATAATATTAATAATTTAATTTTTATCACCTTGATTGTAATGTTTTCATCAAATACTTTTCATTAATTACTTTATTAGATAAAAACATTATAGACCATTTTGTATTAGTCGGATCAGTGACATAGAACACTTGTTTAATTTGAAATACTAGAATAAAAGACTCATCTTTTTACCCCACCCTATTAAGATCCACTTGCAAAAATCCTGACTTATCCATTTGTATGCCATTATTATTTTCAACGCATTTGCAACGAAATATAGGAATCTGAAACTTCTCATAATCAAAAACCCAAATCGCTCGATAACCCCAAAATATGACAAATTTGCAAATTTGGGATTTAAGTCCTTTGCACTTGAAATGTGCATTACTTCAGCTACCACAGTGACACCACTATTTTGCATAGTACTTTTATCATCTTGTTCTTTGGTATAAAATGTGTATCCATAAAGTACGTATGCACTATAAGAAAACACAACCAAACTTGGACCATATGCTAAACATCTCAACCTTTCTGTTATTGAAGCGGGATCTGAATAATACTTTGAATAAATATGATCCTTAATCCAATGTATGAAACTTCGATTGTACTCTCTTACTATCTAATTCTAATCTCTATTCGGATTTAAACCTTGGATAACATCTTTGTGCATTTCAACATACGTCTCAACCTTATTCTCATTGTTCAGAACATACATATGCACTTGATCTTGTTCGACCCTTGATATTGTACAACTTCATTTCCAATTAACTTTTTTCCTTCTTTCTTTTTGATAATATGAGATTTGGGGAGTCCAATTGATTGTACATTGGACAAATATTCAGTACAAAACTCAATCGCTTCTTCAACAATGTATCGTTCGGCAATACAACCCTCTAGTTGACTTCGGTTTTTCACATACCCTTTTAATATTTTCAAATAACATTCAGCAGGGTACATCCATCTCATATAAGCCAGTCCACACAATTGTATTTCTTTCACTAGATGAACAACTAGATGAACCATTATGTCAAAAAACGAGGGAGGTAAATACATTTCAAGATCACACAAAGTAATAACTATTTCTTTTTGCAATGTTGGTAAGATCACAAGATCGATCACATTACTGCAAAGTGACTTGAAGAAAAGACACAATTTAGTTATTATGCTTCTTACTTTTTCTAGCAGAATAGAACATATACATATTGGTAGAAAATGTTCCATTATAACATGAAAATCATGCATCTTTAACTCTTTAACTTGAGGTCTTTCATAGATACAAGTCTTCTAATATTTGAAGAGTATCGTTCTGGAACTTTAACTTCACTTAGAAACTTACACAATACTTTTTTCTCCTTTCTAGATAGAGTATATGCATCAGGTGGTAGATATGTTTGTTTTCCTTTCTTCAAAGGTCCTAATTCATTTCTTATCCCCATCGCTATCAAATCCTTTCTTGCTTTAAGGTAAGGTGTTTCTGTAATAATAGGAAAAATCCTTTTTTGAATTTTCTTGAATTAACACCTCAAGCATTTTTCTTTTTAAATTTTTATCAGAAATGGATTCTATAGCTTTTATAGCTTCATCCTGTTCTGAGGTTAAAACATTTAACCCATTCATACCAATAATTGATTTCCAGTAATTTAATTGGTTACATTGACAATCATTATTGTCAGAATATTCAGTAGAGGATTCATAAATCATATTGATATCTTCTTCAGAAGAATAATTTTCAGAATCAGAATTGAGAAGTAAGACTTTCTCTAACTGAGAACGTAATTGTTCATCTTCTATCTCATTAAGAGCTTTTTTAGTCCAATATTGGTTGGCATAATGGCCAGATTTGCCACATTGATGACATGTTATGTCAAGCCTTTTGGCTTTTCTTTTGCCTTTAGGGTCAAAAGATTTTTCTTTAGGTCTACTTTTATTGTAGTGACTCCTTTTCTTATTTCTATAAGAATTTTTATAAGAATTTTTTTGGCTTATCCCTATAAGGTTTATTGCAGAAAATTTTTCCATTTTTCTTTTTACTATCTGAGATTTTCCTAGATCAAAAACAAATTGTTCGCAAAATTCACCAAGTTGGTGTTTCTCAGAAAGCTTTTGCTTTTTAAGTTAATTTCTAAGTTTTATGTCATTACATAAAGTTAATCTTTCATTAACACAAGTGATAATTATGTGACCATAAGTAAGGTCAAAATAACTTATATTTATCCCATCATTTTTTGTTGTCTTAAAGATTGTCTAACCTTTTCAGAAAAGAAATAAGGTAATCCATAAATAAATTTTGTTTTCCAATGCAAAGAATTTGGATTGTTTAATTGATAAACTCTTGAAAGAAAAGTATCCTTATACCATCTAAAGTAGGTAAGAGAAGGACACATAAGGTTTTGGAGAAGTGTCTGGATTTTTACTCAATTGGGGACATTGGTTCCTACAAAATATTGTAAGATGGAAAGACACAGAGTATACATTGCATCTTCTTATCCTGTGGTGGTTGTAGCCAAAATAATGCTTGTACTGGTTCCTGACTCGATCTTAATGATTTTCTTGTGATTAAGGATCTCTAAATTTTGAGATTCAATGAGATAATGATCCCACCAACCTCCAAGCTAGCCAACAAATCATGTGGTTATAAAGGATGCTATTGAACTATTTGAATTTACATGTTTCTTGCAAACAGTAGAATACATGATTATCCTATGGATTGTATCTATAATTTATTTGTCATTAAGACCATCAACATTCCATTCATAAATGGCTTTTCCTGAATAAGAATTTTGGAATGGTTTTGGTTCCTCAAAGAGAAAATCTTGTTGTGAGGGAGACTTGTAATAATACTTTCTATGGGTTTAGGAGCATAAACAAGATTTATACCGTTAGTATTATTAATGTCTAGGTTACTAATGTCTAAATTAGCAAACATATTAGATAGTTTCTCAATATGGTTTTCGTTATTATTCCCAGAATAATCTTCCTGATACATAACTATGATATTAAGACCTTTTAACTTTTGTTCTAAAAATACGAACAAATTCTTGACCATTGGTTTCCATTTTAAATCCTTCTATGGAAACAGGAGGTTGCACTATAGGAACATCTGAAATATTGGAGGTGGACATTTGGTCCTTAGGTTTATTTATGTGGTTAATAATGATATCTTGACGTGCTATTTATTTTTCTAAAAGATCTTTTATGGATAAGAGATCTTTTTCCAAAGAGATAAATTGTTCTCCTAAGCACACAAGGTAAGCATTGGTATAACTCTGAGACCTGATGACATAATTTAATTCCTTAAGAGTAACTTGATTTTGTTCAACTCTTTGTAACTGAAGGTTAAGATAAGGCATAACTTCAGTATTTTGACTCAAACTTATTGTTTGTTCAGGGGGAAAAGGAGATTCCATTATTTCTCCTCTAATGATTTTTCAAGGTCTTTGTAAAACAAGGATTTCTTCTTGTTTTTTACTTATGAAGTAATTAATAAACCATTTAACGAAAGGTACGAAATCTTGCTCAAGACTCATCCGAGTGTAGTACTCATCTTTAAATTGGGTTAATTTGGGTTTTGAACTTTTTTCGAAAAACCAATTTCTGAATTGAGTGTATCTCTCATGTTGAAACTCATCATTGATGAGTTGTCTCAGCTTACTACCAGTGGAATAATCTAACATTATAACTGGAAATCCATATCTGACGGAGTAAGTGATTCTACTCTTGGAGTATTAGGTTTCTGATAAATCCCTTGGGGAATTCTATTTTCACTAAGTCTTATATTCTCAATGACTTCTATCTCTTCTCTTATTTGATATGTAGAAGGTCTAGGTAATTGACTAGAAACTATGTAAAATTCACTAACTGAGTGCCTAGCAGTAGTCTGAATGATTTGATCTATATCCCTATTAAGGATAGATTCAGGATCTATTTCCTGAGAAAGAGACCATGTCTCTGGGAAGTTTATTTCATCCCACTTTATTAATCTATTGGTTACAACATTGGAATTTAATAAATTTGTTTGAACCAAAGTAGTAGTTCCGGAAAACGATAATTGCTTTGCTTTAGGATTAAGCGTAGTAAGAACCTTATAATAGATTCTATAACATATTACTATGATTTCACTTTCAGGTTTGAAATTGTAACCATTAGTATAAACAGTTAGCTGAATAGCATCTGATAAATTTTTATCAGATAAAGATATATTTAAATTACGTGAAACATCAAACTAGACTGGTCCATGACACAGACTTGTCTCTACCATAACAGCTAAAGATTGTTTGAAATCTTTACATCTACCATCTATAACATAAGCCATTATCCTAGAATTTAAACCTAATAATGTTAAAGATTTAAAAGCAATTTGAACCAATCAAATTTGGATAAAATTATAATTTGTAAAGGGTTTCAAATCTCTTTTAGTTAGCAGTTTTATTGTCTGTTTTTCTTATGAAATTTGAATTGTTTGCTCTAGAGTTTTAACAGCAAAACGAGAAAAAACATACATCTTACCAAATCTATAAATTTGACTAGAAGAAACGGAGGGTATAACCCATTTGTTGAGTCTATCCAGATTTCTTGGATATTCAACCAGTTTTTCATTTTTGATTAAATTTTTTTGATGATTATCATCATCATAATCCATAAGGAACATGCTAAGAAAGTTGTGATTGGTTGATACACAAAGCTAAATCTTAGATATATAACTTGGACTCATAACATAATATTAACAGAATCAACAACCAATTAAAAGTCATCTAAGTAAACAACAAATTGTTTAACTATCAACCCGAAGGGATAGAAGGATTTCTCCCAAATCAAAGATGTCAAAATATTTTCAGCAAAAAATTGCTTTTTGAAATCATCAACAACTCCCATCCTCGGGATAAAAAAGACGAACTTAACAGAAAACACTAAAAACATTTTTTAGTTTAAAAAAACACATTGAAAAGGTTGTTTGCTTGTTAATAAAAGGTTATGAGAAAAAGTTACCTGCTTAGTTTTAGCTAAGCTTAATCAACCCATCACAATATGAATTTAGCCATAAAATTTCATAACAATTTTTCTCATAAGCTTAGCTACTAATTTATCATAACCTTTCAAAAGGTTATGAGTTTGCTCGTTAATAAAAGGTTATGAGAAAAGGTTGTTTGCTTGTTAATATAAGGTTATGAGAAAAACTTTAAATGTATCTCAATATTTAGTGGCTGATTTAAATGGGGTAATATATAAAAAATAGTATTATTTGAATTGAGAAAATAATTTAATAAGTAGTTTAAGAATTTATTCATTTGAATTAAGCGGAAGTAACATTCCTACAGTTTTGTATCAGACTCCAACACTCCTTATACTGTGTGTTTTCCAGTAATATCATTGTCTATTAATAAACACATTGATTTCCCAACTAATTGAAAAGTTTTTTAATAGAAATATGCTAGAAATTCGTGCGGACCTGGGGATTTCCTAGAATTCATGAAAAAACCGCTTTCATTCATTCTTTGGGTATCTTCTGCTGCAATGGTCGGATACATTATCATGTTCATTCTTCAATATGATAATTTTTATGTTTTTGAAATCCCTTTGAGATGTCTTTTTTTTTTAATTTTTATAAAAAAAACCTTTTAAATAATCCTTCCTTTAAAGGTAAGTATAGTTTGAGATTTATATAATTCTTCAAAGCAATCAATCGTATATCACACAAAAGATATCAAAATTATATGAAATATGTAAGAGAATTAAGGAGTGAAATGATAAAGAAAATCTCTATCATCGTTATACTGACAACCAATTGTAGAACTTTATTTTTATTAATTCATATACATAGCCAAATGTCATCATCAATACTAATCACAAACACATAAAAGAATTGATAACAAAAATATGAGAAATAAAAAACATAAAAGTTAGATTTGATAAAAAAAGTTAGATAAAGAAATTTCAATATCAATATTATAGCTAGGCACAATGACCTTTGGCTTCACTCCTTTCTCTACACCATAAATTTTTTCAAAGATAAATTTTCCACAATATTTAGTGTAAAACTCTTCATCAGTTAAATCAGAAAATTGATTTAAGCCAACCATGTAACTGTGATTACCAGAGTTATTAAACTCTTCAATGAATTTCAATTCATCTTTGAATATTTGTAAGCGTTTTTCCATCTTAGAACTATTTGTATATGTAATTCCATACTTCTTCATCCATTCTCGATGTGCTTTAACGACCGAAGGATCATACAACACTCTAGACATGCTAGGGTATGCAAATAACCACAAGATGATGATGCAAAAACAAATAAGATGCTTCATTTTTTATATATTCTGGGATGGCTAGCTATAGTATAGAACAAAATGTTTTATGAAAATTGATTTGATTAAAACTAACACAAAGAGAACAATTTATATAACTCATATTCAACAAATTATAAAGAAAATAATATTCTTTAAAGTATATAATTATGTCTAAAGATTTTTATTTCTATTTGATTCACCCCTTAAGTATTTGATTTGATTTTTATTTCTATTTGATTGTTAAACTAAAAAGAAAACTCGTTAAATATTTTGTTTCTAAAAATATAATATAATAATATTTTTAGTTTGATCACGACTTATGTATTTATGGGTTGGATTTGTCATTTAAAATTTAATATATAAATATATACTATCATTTTATTCTATAATAAAAATAACAAGTAGTTATATAAATAAATCCTTAAAATAATTAGAAAATATATATTTTTAATGAATTATCATTAAATTTAAAACGTTTTAAATATTTTGTTTCTAATGTGAAATCAATCATATCACTATTTAATAGCTACATTAATTATATGATAAATAATTTAACCTTAATTGTGTGATTAATCTAATTATTGATATTTGTTCCTCTCACCTCATATAATAAATAATTTAATATATATATATATATATATATATATATATATATATATATATATATATATATATATATATATATATATATATATATATATATATATATATATAAAACAAATGGTAGATATCACATGTCATCTTTTTTTCTTTCTCATCTGTTATTAAAATAAATGATAGAGGAGTGAGAAAAGAAAAGATGACATACAACCTTCATAATAATTGATGCACGAATTCACCGTATCGAGCATCAACAATTCCTCTCCATAAAGCAACTTTCTCATTAAGTAACCTCCATAACCACTTTATTTTTTGACTAAAAATAAATGATATTCATTCATTAAAATTGATAAGGTACATCTTTTAATACAAATTCAAAATCGTCAAAAATAAATAGGATGAATCTGCGAACAAACTCAAATCATCCATGTTAATAGTATAAAACGGAAAATTGCATAAGCCTAAAAAATATGATTGTATTGAGATGTCCGAAATCTTCATGCTTCTGGATCTATAGCGTTAATGGGACTAATGCCATTGATTGAATCTGCACTAGATCAAAACTAATCACTTATTTAACTAATAGAGAAACAAAAGTGATTTGGAGGGGCGATTTTGGATCAAAATTGATCCTGAATCACCCCTCTTTGAGAGAGAAAAAAAAGAAGAAAAGTGATGACGACTAGGGTAGAGAAAAAGAAAAGGTGATTTTTTGGTCGAATTAACCTCCATAACCACTTAACTAGTAAAGATTTTTTAAATAAACTGATATCTTTAATACCTAAGCCTCCATCCAATTTAGACCTGCAAATCGACTTCCAACTAACACAAGCGATACCCTACGAGTGTTTCGAACCACCCCACAAAAATCTTCGTTGAATAGACACCATATCCAACAAGACTTTCCTAGGAATTTTGAAGAAAGCGAGGAAATGCACATGAATGTTAGTGAAAATGGAATTTATGAGCGTGATCTTGCCACCCATGGACACAAGTTTGCCTTTCAACATAACTAATCTCCTATTCAGATAATCAAATACTGAATTCCAAAATGAGACCCTATGATGGTAACGCCCGACATAAACTCCCAAGAATTTGAATGGAATGGTATCAATCTTGCATCCTAAGAATTATTGTGTTATGGAAAGGAAAATTCCCCCCACCCCTCTATGAAACAAACAGTTCTTACCAGTATTGGTTTTTATACCAGAAATTAGGTCGCAACCTTTCAAGATAGCTTTTAAAGCCTACAAATTAGACGAAGAACCGTTGTAAATAATAACGGTATCATCCGCATATTGCAATAGGTTGTATGTCACATTTTTAGAAATCTTGAATTCTTGTTAAAGCCCAACCGACATAGCTTTATCAACCAAAATTTTCAATGTTTCACTAACAATAGAGAAAAGGAAAGGAGAGAGGGGTCTCCTTGATGAAATCCCCTTGACACTTTGAATTCTTGCGCAGGGCTTCCATTGATAAGAACCAAACGAAATTTATTTATAACTGTGCCCTCCATCCAGTTCATCTATAACGCCCCGATTCGATATTTCCCAATTTTGTTGAGAGTTTTATTTTATTTGAGTGATAATTATCCTATTTGTGAAATTAACATGATTATGTAATATGTGTTGATGTGGTATGTTGGTATGATATGTGATTTTACCGTTTTGTGAATTTTCGTGTAAAATTAGATAAGAGGGTATTTTAGACTTTTACTAATTAGTGAATAGTTAGAATTAGATGGAATTATATTTTGTGAGAAAAATGATATTTGGTGGATAGAATAGTTAGTAAGAGAAATAGAAAGAAAATAATATAAGTGTGAGAAAGAGAAAGAAAAGAAATAGAAAGGAAATAGAAGAGAAAGAAAGGAAGAGAAGAGAAAAGAGGAGAAAAAAAGGAAAAGCTTGGATTCTTCAAGATTGCTCCTAGGAATCGAAATAATCGGTTAAGGGTGATAAACATTGTTATCTTAATCTTATATATGATTATGTATGTGTGTGAATGATTGGGTTTTGATTTTGATGAAGTTTAGAGAAGATGAATAGTTAGGGTTTTAGAGGAAATGTGAGAAATTGGTAGATTAATATGTTAGAAATCGTTATAGTCAAAGTATGATGTTAGAAATATGCTTTAGATCATGTTTATGAAAGTATTTTGGAGATTGGGAAGTGTTTGGTATGTCAGTTACGCAGTTGAGAAATTATGGAATTCGCAGTGGTCGCTCATCGAGCTATCCCTCGCGAGAATTCCAGGTGTCGCTCCCGAAGATTTGCATCCCGGTACAAGCGCGAACGGTCGGCGAATGGAGAGAATGAAAGTGAAGTGAATAGAGTCGCCAGCTAGGCATTTTTATCCCGAAGGAAAGGTAATGTTGCATAAACCTAGAAAGATATGGATAAGACGGTTGCAAACTAGAGAAAAGTGAGAAAGGGGGTTGGTTACAACCTGGGAAGGTATTAGCACCCAGATTGTCCGTCGTACTCGACGAGATCCACGCTTAAAGGATTGTGTTTAAAGGGGTAGGTGTATGTGCTATCTGTGTGCAAAAGCTGGAAAAGAATACAAGTGTCAGTGCAAAAGAAAAGTGAAATGCTCAGGAACTGAGGCTTAAAAGAGAATGCTGAAAGAGGGGGAAGACACAGAGACTTTTGTTCGATAACAGTTAAGTTATGCCTACGTATCCTCTCGTGCAATGAGGAAGTCAGAACACCGTAGTTCGACTCAAAGAGACTGAAAGATAAATTGACTGTGAACTGCTTACTTGTCTATGCTCAAGTGTATGACTCGTCTGGCTCGAATGCTAACTATCTTGCATTAGACGGAAGAAGCAAGTTCTCGTTTGTGAATGAAGATGATGAGAAAAGAATCCCGAAGGAGACAATTATCTTGCATTAGATGGAAGAAAACAGTTTTGTTATTGTTTTTGGTGTTTTTGCATAGGATTATGAGCTTAAGCCTAAATCAAGGGCTTGTAAACTCATCATATCCTCCCTGGTTAGGGATAATGAGCCTGCTTAAGTATGAGATAAGCATCTCAACTTAATTACCATGATAATGTAGGATTAAGATCATTAACCTAATTGTGATTAATTAGGTGTTTTTTGGGTTTTTGTTTAGTGTTAAGTAATGAGTTTAATCTTTAATCACAGATTAGTGAACTCATTACATCATCCTAATAGAAGGACAATAGATGAGAACACTTAAGCTGAGGAAGGTACCTCAACTTAATCCATGGTTAGGGATTAAATTCATTATATAACAAAACCTTTAATAAGTGGATTTTAAATAAGGGATGGGATTAAGAAATGAGTTTTATGATTTGTAAGACAACTTGAGGGGGACTTGTCCATTAAACACTAGGGTTAGGCCTTCTTAACCATAAAGGAAGAATTAGAACCCTAATGTAAGGCCCAAGTTACAAGATGAAGTCTTAGTGATTATTAAGATGATTTGATTAAGAGATGTAAACAAATTAAAGGTTTAACACTTAGGATTAAAGTTATACACTCCATCCTAAGAGAAGGATGCATGCATAACCCTAATTCCAAAGTCCTAAAACTTTAAGAGTTTAGTCTCTGATTATTGAGATGAGGAGAGAGACTCAAGGAGACTCAAAGGTGAAAGACTAAAGGGGGACTCTATACAACGCTAAAGTTATCATGCTTGGTTATCCTATGGTTTGTGAGGCTTAAGAGAAGTCTTCAAGATGGCCACCAAGGAAGAAGCAGATGAAAAGAGAAGAAAGGAGGATTAGGTTACTTACTTCATTTAAGAAGATAAGTAAACCTAAGAGAAAGAAAATAAAGGAAGAGGCACAAGTGAATGAAATTCACTTCAAACACAAGTATAATGTACAAAAATAAGAGAAAAAGAGAAGTTAGATGTGGATGCACATCCACACCCTAAACAACTTACCATAAGCCCCTGAAATATTAGTTGAGCATATAAAGAAAGAAATGAAATGCAAATGCAACAAGCAAAGGTGCCAAGACCAAAGTCATAAGTGCATATGCAAGACAAATGAATTATGAGATGATGCAAAGTCACACATGATGCATATGTATGATCATACAAGAGATGGATGCAAAGGAAGGCAAGTTAGAAGCATGGAAACACATGGATGTTCATGAAATGTTATGAATGCAAAGCATACCAAATGAATGAATAAATGATCAAGGATTGTTCTAACATGTCCTAGGATGTCTAAGATGACATACAAATGCTTGATATGTCATGGCAAGTTCATGTATTGATGTTTATGCAAAGATGAATGCATATGAACATGAGAAATTAAGGTTTTATGAGTGTATGAGATGCATATGACCAAAATAAAAAATTGAAAATTCACTCAAGGGAACCCTAAACCTATACTAGGTTACCATCCAAAGGGGGAGGTCAGAAGCTAAACCTAGAAGGAGTTATGGATTTTCTAAGTTTGTTAGGGTTTTTGGGTGATCTTCAATGTAAAATGCCAAACAATTTGAAAATGCACGATAAAAATGAAACAAAAATGTTTTTAGATGCTAGAAGGTATGTACAAAGCAAGGCAAAAAGAATCATTCACAAACTCAACTTGGTTCTAGGGTTATGAAATTTTGAAGTTAGGGTTAGAAAAATGAAATTTGTAAGGTGAGTTTGTAGATGTTTCTAAATGTCTAAGGATGCTCTCTGATTTTTTGGTGATTTTTAAATACCTAAATGTATTTTTAATTAATTAAAATGAATTAATTAATTAAATAAAACATTTAAATGATTTAAAAATACTTTTTAATGCAAAAAATAAAAAATAAAAATATTTTTGGTTTCTGAAAATTAATAAAAGTCTTGACAAAAATTTTCAGATTTTTTAAATCATTTTTACTATTTTTAATAAATGTACAAAATAAAATAGGAAATAAATAAAAGAAAATAACAAAGTATGCAGATCCAGTGGTTCAGATTGGAAGTCAAGGGATCTAAGGGCGCAGGGGAAAAGTCAAGTTGACCTGAGGTATGCAATATCTAAGGCTGACGTTCAAACTGGGAAACGCGTGCAAGATGGATGGCTAGGATCTAATCTGGATAATTAATTTTGTTTAATTTTAATTAATCCCTATTAGGGCTAGAGGAGGCAATCTTGGCCGTTCAAACACGCGCGCGAACTCACATCTAAAGGCTCACATTCAAACTTCACTAATTACACTGATTAACCCTAACAACTTTCAGATGACCGGAACAGTGGTTCCGGTCATCTTCTCCGACGAACCAAAATCTCAACTCTCTCCCTAGGTCTCTAAAACTCAATCTCTCTGCCCAGAATCAAACCCCAAACATCATACAACAAGAATCATCAACCAAAACACATTTATTTCACGTATTTAGGTTGAATCGAAGCAAATCAGTTTTAGGTCAAAAAGTTTTAGAGAACTCATACATGCTTAATACTCAATCATTTTGCAAAATAAACACATCAGGATCATCAACACATCATGAAGATTCATCTAAGAACTTAAAAAAACATTTCTGAAAAAAATGTTCTTGAGGTATACCTGAGTTGAAGCTTTACACTTTGGAGCTTTCTGGCCACCTCTTTAGTGCATTTTCACTCCAATAAACCCCTTGGTGCTTCTGGCAAGCTTGAAACAAGTTTATGTAGGCTGTTTTATGAGTTTCAGTTCAGAGGAAGCTGAAATCGTGTTTTGGTTAGAGGGTGTTTCAGGCCAATGTGAGGGGTGGGAAATGATCCTGGGGTTATGTGGAGATGATTGGTGAAAGAATTTTGGATTTTGGTTGGCTGAGTTGAGAGATTCGAAGAGATGAAGTTTTGAGGGGATTTTGTGTAATCTAAGCTATGGAGAGTTTCAGGCTTGTGTGTTATGTGAAATGTGTTCCATAATGTTTGCTTTAGCCAATGGAAATGCTTAGAAAGTTGGTGATGGCATAGTGTGATTGGTATGGGGTGATTTGCAAAAAAGTCAAGAATGTGTACTTGAGGTATGGGCATGATGCATGCCTGAGTTTTTGGGGTGTCTGGCCTTAGGTGGCTTTGTGGAAGGCCCTTGGATCAAAAGATTGCAGATGGATGACTTGGATCATGAGATATCATGCTTTATGCAATTTTCCCTCTTTGACATTTCATGTGAATCAAGCCATAAAATTTCCAGGTTCTTGGGCCAATTCTGATGTTTAGAAGTCACATAGGCATGTTATGAAGTGTTTGTGTCCATTTGAAGTCATTAGAATGCCTTAACATGCCAATTTGCAAAATCCCTCTTTGACATGAAACTTGGAATTTTAGGATTTTTGCCAACTTTAAAAGTCCATATCTTGATTTCTAGGATGAATCAAGACATGTTCTTGTACTTTTTGAAAAGGGAAAGACCTAATCTACAACTTTCATGACCAAGAATTTTTCATTTGAAGCATTTTTGGTCATGAAAGAGGAGGTTGAAAAACTTTCAGAAAATGGAAAGTTTCCATTACAAGTCATTTCCATTTTTGGCAAGTTTGCAAATGGCTCAAAATTATTCAATATTGTGAACTTATAACCACTTATAAGACCAAATAAAGATCATATAACTTCAATTTGATGAAAATACCCCTTTGGTTCCATTGTTGGGGGCCTCAGATGCCCTGATTCTGACTTAACTTGCTCAAGAAGTTACCCAGTGAACATATGACTTCCACAATGAATTTCTTCATCAAAATTGGTACACATGATCCTTATGACATATTAAGAACATTAGAAATAAGAGTGGCCCAAAAATTTGGAGTTAAGGCCTCTGAAACCAAAACCCTAATTTTGGTCATCTGTGTAGTGAAAACACTAGCTCTGCTTCCATGCCTTGCCAGTTCTTGTGATTTCTTGACTTCCATGAACTTTGAGGGACACAATATGATAGTTGAAAACACATGGAACCTCTTAGAAATCTTTGAGACCTTTGGGATGGCTCAGATGGATCCTTGGATTGCTCAGATCACAAACCCTAGATGCAGATGAACTTGAACTATGTAGATGAAACAAATATGCAATGTGAGTTAGTATGCCTATGAAAATGCAAAAATGAAAGATCACAAACCATGGTGTGATATTAGTGAGGGAAAATTTTGGGTGTTTACACCAGGGATTTCCTCGCTCAGCGAGCCTGTAGGTTTTTGAGGAATTTGTATTTTTAATTCGTAGCTTTAGTTTCGGTTATCCGTTTTAGGCGTTCTTTATATCGATTCGAAGCTAGGTGTAGAGACTAATGATGCAAAGAAGGTAATTTTAGCCGACTTTCACCCGACTCTTCCGATAAAACGTAAATGAGTTTATTATGGAATTGTGGGTTTGATGTGATGTTGTGGCCGTTTGGCAAATGAATACATTGTTTGAATTGAATGTCAATGTATGTTAATTGAATGAGTTGAGTGCAGAATTATGTTGTGAATAATGTATGAATTTTCAAGAATGTTGTGTGTCATTTTGCATGTGAAGCATAATGTATGCATTCTTGTGTTGTGGGATTCTTTGTGAATCCGTTGTAGCATCATGTGCTCTTGTGGAGTGTGAACGATGACTACAACACGATCGTGTACCCGTGTGGGGTGTGAGCGATCAGATTTTATGCACGTGTGGGGTGTGAGAAATCCACAAACATCGTGTGACCCGTGTGGGGTGTGAGCAATCAGTAATTTATTCACATTATTGTGTGCCCGTGTGGGGTGTGAGCAATCAGATTGTGTGCCCATGTGGGGTGTGAGAAATCCATAAACATTGTGTGCCCATGTGGGGTGTGAGCAATGGGTGAACATCGTATGCCCGACGGGGAGTTACTTCGGTAACGAGCGATGGTTCCATTAGTTCCTGAGTGAACTTGCTGATGATTGAGTTGGTACCGCATTTGCATCTGCATAGAGTCGTGTGTCGGTCTCTATGATTTGCATTTATCATCTAAAATGAATGTTGGTGAATAAACATGAATAATGTATGTTTATTTGAGTGATTGATATTGATGAATAAACATGAATGTAGATGTTTATGTCTAATAACGTGAATAGTAAATTGGTGCATGATGAACATGCTTGTTGGTATATATATATATATATATATATATATATATATATATATATATATATATATATATATATGTGTGTGTGTGTGTGTGTGTGTGTGTGTGTGTGTGTGTGTGTGTACGTTGAGGTGTATATGGGCAAATTGTGCATAATGAATGTACTAGTGTGAATATATGTTTATGTATACATTGCGATGTATAGGTGATGAGAAGTGATTGTGGCGAGAACATGTTTTGTGTGTATTTTATATGTTGAGATATATAATTATATGTAATGTTATTATGATAACGTTTCTCACCCTTCTGTTGTTTTATGATGCTCTATGAGGCATTGCAGAGTAGGTTGCTGGAGGTCTTTTGTGAAGCTTGTCTTCATTCTTTTGGTCGGTCGACAATGATATGTAGGACCGGGTAGCTAGGGTCGGCTTGATGCCTTTTGTGATACATTCTGTATATGTATTTTGTTGATGAATGTTTTAGGTAAACATGAAATATTTGGTGAATCAAACTTGTGGATATATTTATGATAAGTATATAAGTTTGAAATTGTTATGTTGTTTCCGCTGTTATTTGAATCATTTGAATACGAGTGCAAGGTTGAAATCCTTAGTTTTTGCATGTGTCGCTCCCTATAAATGAGACCGGCTCAGATAAAGGTACAGACGCGAACGGTCGGCGAAAGGAGGATGTGAGAACACACAGGAGTGAACTCACAGGAAATGAAAGAGTCGCCAGCTGGGCATTTTTATCCCGAAGGAAAGGTAATGCTGCATAAACCTAGAAAGATGTGGATAAGACGGTTGCGAACCAGAGAGACTGAGAAAGGGGGTTGGTTACAACCTGAGAAGGTATTAGCACCCAGATTGTCCGTCGTACTCGACGGGATCCACGCTTAAAAGATTTGTGTTTATAAGGGGTAGTATCAGTGCAATTTGTGTATAAAAGAACTGGAAAAGGATGTACAGGTGTCAGTGTAGAAGAAGGTGAAGTGTGTAATGTACAGTGTCAGTGTAAGAACAGGAATGAAATGCTCATGATAATGAGGCTGAGAAAATAATGCTGGAAAGAGGGGGGAATATACAAAGACTTTTGTTCGATAACTGTTAAGTTATGCCTACGTATCCTCTCGTGCAATGAGGAAGTCAGAACACTGTAGTTCGACCCAAAGAGACTGAAAAGTGAATTGACTTGTAAACTGCTTACTTGCCTATGCTCAAGTGTATGACCTGTCTGGCTCAGGTGCAAACTGTCTTGCATTAGACGGAAGAAGCTAGTTCTCGTTTGTGAATGAATGAGATGAGAAAAGAATCCCGGAGGAGACGATTATTGTTTGTTTTTGTATTTTCAGTCTTTTATTGCTTTTTTGGAGTTTGTCATAAGTTAATGAGCTTAAGCCTAAACCAAGAGACTAGTAAACTCATCACATCTTCCCTCTGATTAGGGGTAATGAGAATACATTAAGTGTGAAGTCAGCTTCTCACACTTAATTACCATGGTGTAGGATTAAGATCATTAACCTACTTGTAATTATTTAGATGTTTTTGATGTTTTTGTTTAGTGTTAAGTAATGAGATTAAGCCATAATCAGGGATTAAACAGACTCATTACACCATCATAATAGAAGGATAATAGAGGAGAATGTTTAAGCTGAGGAAAGCTCCTCAACTTAATCCATGATTAGGGATTAAACTCATGACAAAACAAAGCCTTCGTTAAGTGGATTTTATTTAATGATATGATGAAGAAGTGAGTTTTATGGTTTGTAATACAACTTGAGGAGGACTTGTCCATTAACACTAGGGTTAGTCCTTCTTAACCAATTAAGGAAGAATTAGAACCCTAATGCAAGGCCCAAGTTACAAGCTTGATGTCTTGATGATTATTAAGTGAATTGATTAAAGGATTTAAACACGTTAAGGGTTTAACACTTAGGATTAGAGTTATACACTCCATCCTAATAGAAGGATGCAGTCATAAGCTTAATCACAAAGCCTTAAAGCCTTTAGGGTTTAGTCCCTGATTATGAGATGAGAAGAGAAGACTCAATGAGACACAAAGGCAAAATCTAAATGGGGGACTAATCAAAACCCTAATTATTGTCATGCTTAGTTGTTCCTAAGGTTTGTGAGGTTTACAAGAAAGATCTTCAGAGGAACCACCAGGAAGCAGATGAAAGGAGCCAAGAGAAGCAAAGTAACTTGCTTCATTTAAGAAGACAAGTCACTTGAAGAAAGAAAGTAAGATGAAGAAGAATGAGCAAGCTCAATCTCAAACACAAGACAAAATGCAGCAATGATGCATAAAAGAGATGAAAAGAAATTGTGAGAAGTTAAGGCAAATCCACTTCTCAAAGTTACTTACCACCTGAAAAGTTAGTGAAAGAAATGCAATGCAATGCAAAATGAGATGAAATGGCATGATGCAAATCAAAATCAGAAGCATAAGCATGATGCTAATGATGCTATGAGATGATGCAAACATGAATCAAGGCATGAGGATGATCATGTGAACATGTGGATGCAAGGGAAGCATGCTTAGAACCATGATCATACATGAAAAGTTATGAAATGCAAATGGAATACAACATGGCAAATGCAATATGCAATGATCAAATATGGTTCTAAAATGTCTTAAGATGTCTAATGAATCAAATGGATGCATAGAATGTCATGGCAAGTCATGGTATGCAAGCAAATGCAAGATGAATGCAAAAGGAAGCCCAAATTAGGGTTTATGATCAATGCATCAAACAAAAACCAAAACCAGAAGCAAACATCAAGATAAAATATTGAAAATGCATCCAAGGGAACCCTAAACCTATACAAACTCACTGCCTAAAGGAGGGGTTCTAACTCTTAACTCAATGGAAGTTATGAATTTCTTAAGAATGTTAGGGTTTTAAGGTACCTTGTCAAGAAAAATGTCAAACAAATTGAAAATGAAAGATCAAATCATACCAATTTAATCCTATGAACTACATGATATGCAAGACACAATGCAAAAAGAATCAAAGTCCAACTCTCAATGGTTAGGCAGAAATGAATTTTTGAAGATTGGATCAAAATATTGCCTTGAAATGATTTTAATTCCATGAAAAATTGTCAAAAGACATCAAGATCAAAAAAGAAATTTGGTTTGAGGGTTGGAAAATGTTTCTAAATGATTTTAAAGGTTTCATGAATTTTTTGGTGATTTTTAAATACTTAAAAGTATTTTTAATTAATTAATTCTCATTAATTAATTAAAAATAAACTTTTAAATGATTTAAAAATAATTTTTAATGCAAAAAATAAAAATAAAAATGTTTTTGGTTTCTGAAAATTAATAAAAGGTTGCACAAAAATTTTCAGAATTTTTAAAGGTGTTTTGCTATTTTTTATAAAATGTAGAAAACAAATGAAATAAAAAGAAAATAAATGAAATAAAATGAGAAGTATGCTGAATCAATGGCTGACATTCAAACTGGGAAACACGCGCGTTGACTGGCGCCACATCCAAGGGCTGGAACTTAAACTAGCCAAATTAATTTATAAAACCTAATTAAATGGATAATGACGTGGATTAGGGTTAAGTGGAAGATCTGGGCCATTGAACACACGCGGGAATTGACTAAGTCAGCCCATCCAACGTACCAAATTCAAACTACAATTAATTACAGGGGTTAGCCCTAACTACTTTCAGGTGGCCGGAGAAGACTTTCGGTCGTCTTCTCCGGCAAGACCCTCACCTGAAAGTTGATAAAATCTTCAAAACTTCATGAAAATGAAAACTAAAAGCCCAGAAATCATCCCCATTCGAAACTAAACCAAAACCCCCAAACAAAAACCATTTTTCATTCATCAATCAGCCAAATCGAAGCAAAACAGTTCTAGGGCAAAAAAGTTTCAGAGCATCCATACATCCTGGTTTCTCAACCATTTTCAAAAATAATCACATCCTCATGATCAGGGGAGTGCATAAAAGCATTTAAGAACTTAAAATGGAGTTTCTGGAAAAAAAGTTTGAGATGGCTACCTGAACTGAAGCTTTGGTTTCTGGTACTTTCTGGCTGGTTTCTTGCTTTCAATCAACTCCACTGGACCCCCTGAGAAGCTTTCAATGCTTGTTTGAAGTTTATAATGGATGGTTTGAGAGATGGAAGAAGTTCTGTTCAAGGTGGGATGGAAATCGTGTTTCTGTTTCAGGGAGTTTTAGGCTATGGTGATGGGTGGTTTGTGACCAGGGAAGTGTGCTGAGTTGATTTGTGGAGTTGGTTTGTGTGTTTGAGGCTTGTGCAGTCAGTTTCGAAAGCTTTTGCAAATGGGGTGGAAAATGAGAATGCTCAGTTCTGGATGCTTTCAGGCTTGTGTTGTGTGTGCTTTGGCTTGCTTTTTGTTTGCATAAACTAATGGGATTGGTCAGATGAGTTGATGTGTGCTTTAGTGATTGGTATGGCTCAAGTTGCCAAAATGTCAAATTTGTGTAAGAGAGGCATGGGCCACTTGCTAGCCAAGGACATATGGGGTGTCCTGCGCAGCAAGATGTGTGGAGAACCCTTGGATTGTTTGTGAAGTCAGCCAGCAAGTGGATTCACACTTGAGTGAGTTTTTGCAACTTGCCTCACTTTTGCTTCTTATGAGATTTCTTGCTCCATAGGCCATAAAAATGAGTGATCCCTTGGCCCATTCTGAAATTTAGAGGTCACATGATCATTTTGTATGGAAATGATACACATTTGAGGCCTTTAGAACACTTGAACAAACCATTTTGCAAAATGTCCCTTTGGTAGAAAACTTCAAATTTTGTGATTTTAGCCAACTTTGACAATCCATAACTTTTGATCCAAAATGAATTAGATCATGTTCTTGTACTTTTTGAAAAGGGAATGATCCATTCTACAACTTTCATGACCAAAGTTTTTCCATTTGAAGCATTCTTGAATCAAAAAGTAAAGGTTGAAAAAGTTTCCTAAAATGGCAATTTCATTAAAAGTCAAACTTTCCCAAAAAGTCAACTTTGCAAAAGACTTGAAATTCTTCAATTTTGTGAACTTCCAACATCTTCTATGATCAAATAAAGATCATATACAATCAAAATGATGAAGAACACCCTTTGGTTGGGTCATTGGGGGCCTCAGATGCCCTGATTTTGCACTGACTTGCTTGAAAAGTCAACTCTTGATCAGATGACTTCCCCAAGGAATTTATTCATGAAAATTGATATGCATTCTCCCTATACCATATAGAGACCAATAGAAACAAGAATGACCAAAAAAATTGGAGTTATGGCCTCTGAAACCAAAACCCTAATTCTAGGTCATCTGTGCAGTCAAGCCTGGCTCTGCTTCCATACCATTCTCAATTCTTGTGATTCTTTGACATTCTTGACTTTGAGAGGATATAATATGATATTTGAACACACATGGACCCCTTTGAAGTTATTGATGGCCTTTGGAGTGGCTCAAGAGGCTCTTGGATTGCTCAGATCACAAACCCTAGATGCAGATGACTTTGAACCAATGCAATGAATCAAAAATGTGATATGAGATGCTATGATTGGATTTATGCATATGAAAAGATCACAAGCCATGGTGTGAATGGGTGAGGGAAAATTTGGGGTGTTTACAGCTGCCCCTATTCAAACATGAGTTAGTTGTGCAGGATGTAAGAAGCGGCTTAACAGGCAAACAAGATAACTTGTGGTTGAATACCAAAGACAGTCCAAAATTTGCACTCACAAAATGAAGAAGAAAAAGGATATAGATTGCAAAAGAAAATAAAGTATATTATAAAGTGCGGGCGACGGAGGACGACCATCGAGCAGAGGACGACTGCTGGGGAGAGAGCAATGACAGGGACGGCCGACACGCTGGGGATATAAAAGGTAAGTAAAGCTGTAAGATTCTCTGGGGAGTATGAACAAATGATGGGGACGGCCATCGAGTTCATAAAGCAAGGTAACCAACGATGGGGATGGCCATCGAGCTAAACTGATGAAGGACGATCACCAGGAAAAGGAAAAGGGACCACGACGGGGACGGCCATCGGGTTAAAGAATAAATGAAATAATGATGAGGGACGATCATCAAAGGTGAATGACGATCACCTAGCAGGGGACGGCTGCTCTATTGGGATAAGATGAGGGACGGTCATCTAAGGTGAATGACGATCACCTGGCAGGGTACGGCTGCCGAAAGTATCGCGACATAGGACGAATGCCGGATAAAAAGTCAACGATGGGGACGGCCATCGGACGAGCATGATGAAGGACGATCATCAAGAGGTGAAGGACGATCACCTAGCAGGGGACGACTGCTCTCAAGGTTTATCATGACATAGGACGAATGTCAGCTAAGAAAATCAACGATGGGGACGGCCATCGGATAAAATGATGAAGGACGATCATCAAAAGGTGAAGGACGATCACCTAGCAGGGGACGACTGCTAAATATCACGACATAGGACGAATGTCGGATAGAAAAGGTCAACGATGGGGACGGCCATCAGACGAGCATGATGAAGGACGATCATCAGGAGGTGATGGACGATCACCTAGCAGGGGACGGCTGCTCTCAGGGTTTATCATGACATAGGACGAATGTCAGATAACAAAAGAAGTTTTGCTTTGCTGGCAATCTGCTGGGGAATAGTAAACACGGACGAGCGTTTACATCCAAGAAATAAAAGGTATAAGTGTTTGGTGTTGTGTATAGATTAAAGATGCGGACGAGCATCCTTAAGACTATGATACGGACGAGTATCAGGTAGAAACAAATACTGACACGTGTTCAGAGATGATGATACGGACGAGTATCAACTGGTTAACAAGGAACACGGACGAGTGTTGAATCTGAGGAGACTCTTCTGGGGAAAGGTAGACACAGACGAGTGTCTAAATTCAAGAAGACAAGAGTGTTTGACACAGTGTATGGATTAAAGATGCGGACGGGCATCCTTAAGACTATGATACGGACGAGTATCAGGTAGAAACAAACGCTAGACGCATGTTCTGAGATGATGGTACGGACGAGCACCAACTGGTTAACAAAGAACACGGACGAGTGTCGAATCTGCGGGGATATAAGTGGTGTATATAAGATACGGACGAGTATTTGTATAAAAGTATGAGTGGTGTGTAGATGAGTGTTCAACCTGCTGGAGAGAGTGACACGGACGAGTGTCAAAAGGAGAAGAGTATAGTATAAACAAGTATCTGATATACAAAGTGTTTAAGTAATTGTGTTGGGGAAGGTGACACGGACGGATGTCAAGAAAACTATATATATATATATATATATATATATATATATATATATATATATATATATATATATATATATATATATATATATATGTATCTGTGAGTACGAAGAGGATGCTTTGGCTTTCTGCTGGGGATATGACACGGACGAGTGCCACAGGGAGTGTATACTGGTGTTTGTGAATGTGAGGCAACTGTTTTAGCTTCTTGCTGGGGAATCTGGGGAGCATTTTGTATATTATTGATGGATTGTCATTATTCACAAGTGTTTGATTCAGACCATGGCTTATGATCGTGCAATATGTTTGATTTTTGTCGTAATGCTCCGTATTAGACAGAATGCTACGCTTTGTGGGGTGAATATGATGCGAATGCTATGTTTATGCAAGACTACCAATCCGGGATTCGGATCCTGTTGTTGTGAAGATCTCCGGTCGATCTGTTTGAAGTGGACATCCCAGCTGGGGATGAGATCATTGGTAGATCTGATGAGATGATTCTGCTTGGGGAAATGGGTCAATGATAGACCTATTCCCGTAAATGAAGGACCCAGCTGGGGTTTGTAGAAGCTTTCGTCACTCTATTGTGATTCCTTCGTGTGCTGCTCTTCTGGATAGAGGCTGAGATTCTGTGGGGAGGTGGTTTCCTAGGCTTATGTACTTGGCTGAAGAGGAAGAATGATTGGCATCTCGGCTGGGCGAAGCAACAAGTGGCAACTCCGCTGGGGAGAAAACACTTCTGGTGCTAAGGCTGAATGAGTATTGACTTTCCAGCTTGCTGGGGGTGAAGCCTTCATGCCCCATGTTGTGCTTTGGATACCTGCAATTCTGCAAAGATAGAAACGTACAAGTAATCCCGAGGTATCCTTTACCGGATTCCATCATAGGGGTCTAGACGCTCCCGGGAGTAAACATATTTCCTGCAAGCACGTGTTTTAAGAGAAGCATTTGTATTTATGCAATCAGTATCTTAAGGACAATCGGACATTTTGCAAATGAAAATAAAATGTACGAGACAAAACATGACTGAAAATCTGATTTTATTGATTTATACACCCTGAATTGGCGAGATACAGTCAGAGAAACAAATCCCCTAAAATGAGGAGATTGTTACAAATTGAGAAACAAAATGTTGGCAATGTTGACGACGCTTCAGGGAGCTTCCCCTTTTTCTATGACTCGTATGACTTTTGACGTTCTTCTCGTCTTGCTTTCTGAAGAAGGTTGATTCTGACCGGAGCTTGATCCTTTTGAAGCTAACCAAGTTGTAAGTGATACAGACGAATTCAGAATGCAATTATTCGCTTATTCCCTTATTTTGCATGGATCGCCCTTTCGGGTTTTCAATCCATCGGGATACCCTTTTTTGCCTGAGTTGTCCAATGCGGCTTTTCAACTCAGCGGGTGTACATTTTTGCTTATTTTCCCTTATTTTTGCCCGAGTCTTTTATTCTGTTTTTGACTCGCCGGGATGCCCTATTTTTGCCTGGACTTACATTCTGTTTTTATGTCCAGCGGGTCATTTTTATGCGAAGTATTTTTTAACTGCATCTGAATTCACAGGGGACGGGAAGTCTTCACCATCCATGGTGCTGAGCATTAGTGCTCCACCAGAGAAAACCTTCTTTACCACGAATGGTCCTTCATAGTTGGAGTCCACTTGCCCCTGTGGTCTGTATGAGGAGGGAGGATTCTCTTCAACACAAGATCTCCCACTTGGTACTCTCGGTGCCTGACTTTCTGATCGAAGGCTCTCTTCATTCTTTTCTGATACAGCTGCCCATGACAGATTGCAGCCAATCTTTTCTCTTCAATCAGACTCAGTTGTTCGTATCGGGACCGGACCCACTCTGTTTCGTTCAGCTTAACATCCATCAGTACTCGTAGGGAGGGTAACTCAACTTCCATTGGTAAGACCGCTTCCATACCATACACAAGCTGATACGGTGTTGCCCCAGTGGATGTTCTGATTGACGTGCGGTACCCATGCAAGGCAAACGGCAGCATTTCATGCCAGTCTTTGTAGGTGACTACCATCTTCTGCACAATCTTCTTGATATTCTTGTTAGCTGCCTCAACAGCGCCATTCATCTTTGGCCTGTAAGGAGAAGAATTGTGGTGTTGGATCTTGAAGTCCCGGCATAGCTCTGCCATCATTTTGTTGTTTAAGTTGGAACCATTATCAGTAATGATTCGCTCGGGAACTCCATACCGACAGATGATGTCTCTCTTCAGGAATCGGGCTACCACTTTCCTTGTAACATTTGCATAGGAAGCTGCTTCAACCCACTTGGTGAAATAGTCAATAGCAACCAGGATGAATCTGTGGCCGTTTGAAGCAGTCAGTTCAATCTTGCCAATCATATCATTGCCCCACATAGCGAAGGGCCAAGGTGAAGACATTACGTTCAGAGGATTGGGAGGCACATGCACCTTATCCGCATAGATCTGACATTTATGGCATTTTCTGGCATAGGCACAACAGTCGGCATCCATTGTGATCCAATAATAACCTGATCTTAGCAATTTCTTAGCCATGGCATGCCCTCCTGCATGGGTACCAAAGGATCCTTCGTGCACCTCGTGCATCAACAAGTCTGCTTCCGTTTTATCAACGCATCTGAGGAGTACCATATCAAAGTTTCTCTTGTACAGGGAACCATCAGTGTTCAGGAAGAAACTACCAGCAAGCCTTCTTAAAGTCTTCTTGTCATTGGAAGATGCCCCAGGTGGGTATGTTTGATCCTCCAAGAAGCACTTAATGTCATGGAACCAAGGCTTATCATCTTTGACAACATCTGCTGCGAACATATATGCTGGTCTGTCAAGTCTGGATACTGAAATCTGAGGTACAAAGTTGGCAGCTTGAACTTTGATCATTGACGAAATGGTAGCCAGAGCATCTGCAAAACTGATTCTCGTCCCGAGGGATATACTCAAGCTTGACCGTTGTAAAGAAATTCAGTAACCTTCTTGTATAATCCCTGTAAGGTATCAGATGATCCTGGTGGGTGTACCATTTGCCGTTAGTTTGATTAACTACCAGAGCTGAATTTCTGAATACAGTCAATGTTTTGATCTTGAGGTCAATGGCTTCCTCAAGACCCATAATGCAAGCTTCGTATTCAGCTTCGTTGTTAGTGCAGTTAAAAGTGAGTTTTGCCGAGAAAGGCAAGTGGACTCCCTTAGGTGTAATGAGCACTGCACCAACACCACGACCATTCATATTAACAGCCCCATCAAACATCATAGTCCATTCTTCTTCTGGGTCAGGCCCTTCAGTGTGAACAGGCTCTTCATGATCTTTCGCTTTTATGAACATGATGTCTTCATCAGGGAAGTCAAATCTCATAGGCTGGTAATCATCAATAGGTTGCTCAGCAAGATAATCAGACAATACACTGCCCTTGATGGCTTTCTGAGATGTGTATTGGATGTCATATTCTGTGAGGATCATTTGCCATCTTGCAACCCGTCCGGTAAGAGCTGGCTTCTCGAAAATGTACTTAACTGGGTCCATCTTGGAGATCAATAGAGTAGTGTGGGTCAACATATACTGTCTCAGTCGGCGAGCAGCCCACGCTAAAGCACAGCAAGTTTTCTCGAGCAGTGAATAACGTTGTTCACAGTCGGTAAACTTTTTGCTCAGGTAGTATATTGCATACTCTTTTCGACCAGACTCGTCATGCTGGCCTAGCACACACCCCATTGACTCTTCTAATACTGTCAAGTACATTATCAGAGGTCTTCCTTCAACTGGAGGCATAAGGATTGGTGGTTCTTGCAGGTATTCTTTGATCTTGTCAAAAGCCCTCTGGCAGTCTTCGTTCCACCTGACCGTTTGTTCTTTTCTTAACAGTTTGAACAAGGGTTCACAGGTTGCAGTAAGGTGAGATATGAACCTTGAAATGTAGTTCAATCTACCTAGAAACCCTCGAACTTCTTTTTCAGACTTTGGTGCAGGCATTTCTTGAATGGCTTTGACTTTATCAGGATCAACTTCAATTCCTTTCTCGCTTACAATAAATCCCAGCAGCTTACCAGATCGCACCCCGAATGTGCATTTGTTGGGGTTCAATTTCAGTTGGTACTTCCTCAGACGCTTGAATAGTTTTAGGAGATTTTCCAGGTGGTCTTCTTCCGTGAGGGACTTGGCAATCATGTCATCCACATAACACTCGATTTCTTTATGGATCATATCATGGAATAATGTTACCATAGCCCGTTGATACGTTGCACCTGCATTCTTCAATCCGAATGGCATCACCTTATAACAGAACATGCCCCAGGGTGTGATGAAAGTTGTCTTCTCCATGTCTTCAGGTGACATCTTGATCTGATTGTATCCTGAAAATCCGTCCATGAAGGAGAATACCGAGAACTGAGCCGTATTATCAACCAATACATCAATGTGAGGTAATGGGAAATCATCTTTCGGGCTGGCTCTATTCAGATCCCGGTAGTCAACACACATCCTTACTTTGCCGTCTTTCTTAGGCACAGGTACTATATTAGCAACCCACGGTGGATAGCTAGTTACAGCAAGGAAACCGGCGTCCCACTGCTTTTGTACCTCTTCTTTGATTTTCATTGCCATGTCTGGGCGAGTACGGCGCAGTTTCTGTTTTACTGGCGGACAATCTTCTCTTAAAGGCAGCTTGTGCATGACGATATCAGTGTCCAACCCTGGCATATCTTGGTAAGACCAAGCAAACACATCCGTATACTCCCGAAGCAGATCAATCAGTTGCTCTTTCACTGAGTCTTGTAAGCAGGCCCCGATCTTGACTTCTTTCACGTCTTCATTCGTACCAAGATTAACTGTTTCAATCTCCTCCTGATGAGGAGTGATAACCTTCTCCTCTTGCCTTAACAACATGGCTAGCTCTTCAGGAAGCTCAAAATCTTCTTCAACCCCTTCATCAGCTTGATTGATTGGATTGTCAAAGTCATACGAAGTCATAGCCGTGTTGTTGTCGGTGCGGTCTGAAAGGCACTCTCTGCAAGGGTTTAGATTGTTCATTTTAGTGATTGATTTTAATCTTGTTTAGAAAAAGTGAAATGAAGTTATCATTTTGAAAACATTGCCATTTATTTTTGTACAAAAAGAAAAATGAAAAACATTGAGCAGAAAAGAAAAAGACTCATTTGCAAAAGATGTCTGATTATCATTGATTGATCTGTTTGCACAAAATTACAGATGACCCGATTACAAAATGAGTCTTGTCATCTTGGGCAAGATGCAAGACTTGATGCATGCTTAAAATATACAGGAAATAATAATTACTCTGCAGGAGTAACCCTTATAATTTCCTGGGAAGACCAGTTTGAGATACGGCTCCCCGGGATCCTTGGACGTATCCAGCTCTCCAGGTTGCGCTCATCTTCCGACTCATCTTCCAAGTTGTTTACAGCATCAGGGGTGAGCATCCCCCCACTAACAAAACTGGGCTTCTTAGCAGCCTCTGCTTGATTTTTTTGAGTTGGTTTGTAACCCAACCCAAATTTGTCTTCTTTCTTTTCCACAGGCAACAGCTTGCCCCAGCCTTGAGCATTCCCCTCCTCGACAACCTTCCTGGCTTGCTGGTAGGATGTCATGGAAGTCCCAAATACAGCAGATGTTTCATTAATGTTCAGGGCCTCAAATCCCTGGCTCATGGTTTCGTGGATCTCCCCATCCATCTCAATATATTTGTATGTAGCCAGATGGCTAACAAAGATGTCTTCCTCTCCACAAATAGTAACAACTTGGCCCTCCCACTCGAATTTTAACTTCTGGTGAAGGGTTGATGTCACGGCGCCAGCGGCGTGTATCCATGGTCTACCCAATAGACAGCTGTAGGCAGGCTGTATATCCATCACGAAGAAGGTCGTTTTGAAAGTCTGTGGGCCAATCGTTATAGGCAACTCAATTTCTCCCAGAACTGATCTCTTAGAACCGTCAAAGGCTCTTACTACCAAGTTGCTGGGGCGTAATGCCAATCCTTCATACTCCAGCTTCACAAGGGCTTTCTTAGGTAGGACATTGAGGGATGACCCTGTGTCCACTAATACATGAGAAAGAACTACACCCTTACACTCCAAGGTGATGTGCAAAGCCTTGTTGTGATTGCGGCCTTCCGTCGTCAAATCAGTGTTGGTAAATCCTAGCCCATGACTAGCGTTAACATTTCCAACTACAGCTTCCAACTGATTGACAGTAATCTCCTCTGGCACATAAGCTGCGTGCAAGACTTTTAATAGTGCGTTCCGATGAGCCTCGGAGCACATTAGCAATGATAAAATGGAGATCTTGGAAGGTGTCTGGTGAAGCTGGTCCACTATCTTGTAATCACTTTTCTTGATGATTCTCATGAATTCATCAACCTCTTGATCAAAAGGGGTTTTCAAAGCTTCTTTAACAACTTGTTCTTCTTGCACCATGCTCTTTCCTTTTACCTTGGCAGCAGCTTCTGCTTCAGCAATGGGTCTTGGAATTTGCGGGGCAAAGAGACGTCCGCTTCGAGTGAAGCCTCCGCCTCCTCCCACATTGTCTATTTGTGGTGAAGAAGTTGATGATTCAAGAGTGATTTTCTGCCCTTCGCAGTATAGATCTGAGCCGTAATGCCAAGGGATGGCATTACTGCTTTCATATGGAACGGGCCCAGGTACCGTGATGGTAACCGGGCTGACTGCAGCAGTGGAGGGTGTTGCAATAGTATGTGGATCATAATAGATAGTGACCGGTGTTATGGCAAGAGTGGAATTTTGTGAGTTGTAGGCATAATCATTTGCTGGATCATAATATATAGTGACTGCTGAGATGTTTGCTGGTGTTGTAGGAGATGATTCTGAATAGAGGGGTGCTGACGTTGTAGAAGAGATGTTTGTTGATGTCTGACTTGTTGAAGTGATAAATGAAGCATTTGTTGATGAAACTGAAGAATTGTTTGGAATTATTGTTGTTGCAGTTGTAGGAGACTCTGGAACTGTTGCTGGAGAGATTGTTGGATTTGAAGGTATTGATGTGGTGATTTGAAGTAGGCGACTCTAGATAAGACTGTCTATGCCGCTTCTCAGATTGTCACATCCATTTACCGAAATGTTGCAATAACCGCACCTATGTTCACACCCGGGGAATATCTGGCATCCAAAGAGTTGAGCTTTAATCTCTACCAGGGGTGTCCTAATTTGCCCAACACTGGTTATCAAGAAAGACGGCATATCTTCCTCAATAGCATTAATTCTAGGCCCTCCATGGTTGGGCATAGGGTTCTTGTTAACATTTGGCGGGGGTGCAAAGTTTAGAGCTTTAGAATCTACCAGGTCTTGCACCTTCATCTGTAAAGCTCTGCACTTTTCTGTACTGTGGCCAGGTGCATTAGAATGAAAAGCGCATCTGGCGTTGGCGTCGTAATTTCTTGGCAGACTGGAAGGATCTGGTGGTGCCAACGTCCTTAACTCAACCAGGTTGAGCTTCAGGAGCTGTGGCAGTAAAACGGCATAAGGCATAGGGATCAGATCTATCACCCTATTGGCCTGAGACGGTCTCTGTTGAAATGGTCTTTGCTGACTGTTGTTGTTGTTGTTGTAGTTTCTCTGAGGAGGGTACTGAGTTTGTTGCTGGTAATGAGGTTGTTGCTGTGGTTGATATATCGGTTGCTGAGGAAGTGGAGAGGGAATGGTGACTGTTGCCACTGACCTATGAACATGTTGTGGTCTGCCCCTGCTGGCCTGAATAGCATTGGTCTCACCGGTTCTTCTTGGACCTACAAAAGGTTTTTTGGGGTTGCTGGACGAGGTCGCACCGTTGTCAGAAATTTTGCCCATCTTTAACAGGCTTTCAATCCTTTCTCCAGCTATGACTACGTCAGCGAAGCTGGTGGAAGAGAAGGCAGCTAGCCTGTCAATATATGTCCCCTGAAGGGTGTTCATAAACATGTCAGCCATTCCCTTTCTGACATGGGTGGTTGGACAGCAGCAGCAAGCTGTCTCCACCTCTGGGCATACTCCTGGAAGCTTTCCTTGGATGATTGAGATATTCCCATTAGGAGGGTCCTGTTAGGAGCCATATCCAAGTTGTACTGGTATTGTCTGATAAAGGCCTCAGCCAGGTCCTTCCAGCATCTAATGGTTGCTCTAGTCAAATGAGAGTACCATTCCCTTGAAGCTCCTGTCAAGCTATCTTCAAAATAAAACATCCATAGCTTTTCGTCCATGGTATATGCCTTCAGCCTCCCCAGAAAGGATTGTAAATGGGTTCGGGGACAGGAAGTTCCGTTGTACTTCTCAAAGCACGGAGGTTTAAACTTGTGGGGAATCCTTACCCCGTCCACTAGACCCATGTCCATAACATCAAAGCCCAAAGAATTCTGGGATTCCAGGGACCTCAATTTTTCAGCAATTTCATCTAGCCTTCTGTCATAGGCTTCATCCCCAGCTCCCATCACAGTGAACTGATCTTCCTGGGGGTCTTCCTGTAATACTCTGCCTGCAGTGGCATTCCCTTGCACATTAACAGGGATGTTGATCTCTGGGTGAAGGTGAGGGCCATACACAGGTGGGTTGACATGAGGCTGAACCCTCTCATTATTGCTTGTTCCCCAAGTCCCTAGATGGGGTTCCTCCTGGGTCTGCCTTTCTACTAATGCCATTAATCTCTCTTGGCTCTGTGCCAATCCATTCATCACCTCCATAAACTGGGTCATCTGATTTCTCATTTCCAGTCTCTCGTTGGCCATTTGAGTCCTGACCTCTGTAAGGTCCTGCTGTACTTGGTCCATTTGTATGCCCGGAAGGTTGTTGCGGGTGGGATATCTGTGTGGACGGTTGAGTGGAAACACCCGTCATCGAGCAATAGTTCCTGAAGCACAACAGAGTTAGTAACAACAAAACAAAAACCTACAAAACAAAACAAAAGTTAGTATGCAATGCAGTATGCTTATTTGTTTCCAAGGTATCCGGCTTGGCACTTGGTTTTGACCTTTCCAGACCCCGAGGAAGATGCGGTTTGATGTTGCTTAGGAGAGAGAGATCCAAATGAAACAAACTAATGAATATATTACAAATGGAAAAACATACATAGTTTGTTTTTTTTTCTTTTTACAATACATGCCCTCTGAGGGGTCAAAATACAACATAAGAAAAAGAAAAGTACATGAAATGAAAGCAACAACAAGCAAAAATCAGACACCAAGGCCAAACTCATCCTCCTGGACTTCCTTCAAGAGTGCTTCAGTCACAGGATTAGCTGGATGTTCTGTGAGGTTCCTGATGAGAAGATTCCTGGTGGTGATGGCAGTGGTTAGCTTCTTGTGTCTGCCCTGGTCTTTTGACCTCTTCACACCAGCCCTAAGCTTTAATTATGAGATTTCCTTCTGGGCTGCTAGCAGAGCTTCCTGCTGCTCCTTTGCATTAGCCTCCAACTGCTTAATCTTGTCCTGAGTTCTCTTATCCTCCTGAGTGCGAGCTTTAGTGATCTTGACCCACCTAGCTTGGCTCTCCTTCAGATAAAGATCAGTCCTAGCTCTCTGGAACTGTGCCTCCTTACAGGCATTCTTCAGAATCTGTTCTCCAGCCCTTGACTTCTTGATGTAGTCCTCTGACTTTTCAATCCTGGCTAGATGCTCCACCTTTAGCTTTTCTAACCTCTCAATGTCCAGACGACCATCACTCCTCTCCCAAAGGGTTCTCTTCAGGGCTTCAGACAAATTCTCATTCCTCTCTTTGAGCTTTTCAAACTCCTCCAGGCTGACAGTGGCTGGAGGTGGTGATGTGGAGAGTCCAGGTACATCTTCAATGGTGAAGGGCATCCCAGAAGTTTGAGCCCTGGCATGAGACCACTCATAGTACTGAGCTGAGGCCACATTGTTGCATCTCCCAAGAATGGTTACCCCTTTAGTCTGGACATTGTCCCAAGCCCAGGATGCTTGCCTGACAATAGCCAGATTAGGCTTGATCTCACAATAAAGGGTCTCAGCTAGATCTTGTACTCTAGGAGGGTGGACCAATGCATAGCCCAGTTGTCTTTTGAATAGCAGAGGGTTGTAGTTGATGCAACCCTTCACTCCTATCAGAGGTACATTGGGGAACTGCCCACAACTAGTAATGATGTCCCTGCCCTTGGTGCTCTGGGTGCACCACCTGATATCATCTGAAGTTAAAGCAATGAGTCTTCTAGCCCAATTCTTTTGCTGGTGAGGATTCAAGAATGCATCGGTCTTGGGCAGGTGTTTGAGCAACCAGGTATGGAACAAAGGAGCACAGCATCTCACTAATCTTCCCCTTTGCTTTTCATTCCTTTGGTGAACAGAGTAGTAGAAATCTCCCAGTAAGGTGGGCACTGGGTTCCTCAGAATGAAAAGATGGATTGCATTCTTGCTAACAAACTTAGGCTCATCTGCAAATAATATAACCCCATATATGCTAAGGGCTAATAATGCACAGACTGCCTTCCGCTCTCCCAAGGAGGCCTTCAGAATAGCCTGAGAGGTCAAGAAATCCAAGTGTAGACCAGAGATTCCAGCCTTTGCTGTCA
Source organism: Lathyrus aphaca (assembly GCA_963966055.1). Lineage (NCBI taxonomy): Eukaryota > Viridiplantae > Streptophyta > Magnoliopsida > Fabales > Fabaceae > Lathyrus > Lathyrus aphaca. Next base: position 39,657,988 of record OZ014519.1, on the reverse strand, counting down.
TGTTCTGCCCAATCAGAACTGGTTCCAGATATAATGCCTTTGCCACCCCTTTATTACTAGGGAAAGCCATCTCAGGGTTGAAGGGGACTCCACCCCTGATAGGTACACCAATCAGTGATGAATACTCTTCCAACAAGGGTCCCAACTGAAAATCCTGGAAGGTGAAACACCTCAGAGGGGGATCATAGAACTGCAGGCAAGTATGAATCAAGCTCCTCTGGGAAGGGTCCAAATCCATAACCACATCAAGGATGCCTCCATAATGTTCTCTAAATAGTGGTATATGGTCTGGAGTAATCAGGGCCTGGACCCTCCTGATGCCAGCCAGCTCAGGCTCAAAGAAATGATAGGAGATGTTGCTCTTCTTGGGTGCCATGTTGCTGAAGAAAAGCTGAAACTGATGCTAATGGTGATGACTGATACTAGAAGATGGGCAACTGACAGGCTGAGACTGGTGATGCAGGTGACTGAAGCAGGTAGCTGATGAGGATAGCTGAAGCAGATACTGGTGAAGATAGGTCTATGCAGATGAAGGGGTCAAAACCAAGCCAAAATACAGTATGGATACCCTGAAAAACAAATAAACAAATGTTAAATGATGCAATGATGATGTATGAAAATGATATGCAAGGGTTTGTGATCAAGCTGGATCTGATAACTGCCTTGATATAGGTCCATGTATGTTCAAGAAATCCAGATGGAGGTTCATAAGTCCAGTAACCAAGGTGGGGGACCCAAATAAAGAGTCACATGTCCAGGGTTAAAAATCATAAGAATTGTTCCAAAATGGAGTACTCTTAATCAAAACAAAGTAACAGGGTATGTTGAGGTCAAGGGTACCTGCAAACCTGTAAACAGCCCAACCCCCTCACAGGTGATGTTCTAAAACAAGGATCCTCAGACTTGGATCAGTTATGAGAAGTGTAAACACTTCTAACCCGGAGGTACAATGTTTACAATAACCATAAAAGATCCTCCTCTAATTCACCTCAGCTTCTGAAGGTCATAGTAAAGGTCATCCAGACTTAGCAGGCTTCCCAGATAGCCCTAGCACTACAGGAAATCTGTAGCACAAAGTTCTCAAGAAGAAACCCATATCTGAACCGTGTTTCATATTCCCGCACCAGACCGAAATGGAATGGGAAAGAACATGAACCACTCTAGCCTAGGTGTCACTCAGGTCCCAGGTATATGACCTTAAACTCTCAGCAGAACCCCACCCACCAAAGCAAAGACCATATCCAACCAGATGACAATATGACAGTATGATATATAAAGCTGTAAATAAAGCAATAAATAACTATACATAAAGCAAAAATATACAAACACAATTAGCACATAACACCCCAATAAACATAAATCAAACAAGCGCTAGGAAGAACCCACCAAAAGAACCAGAAGCCCTGGTTACAGTATAAGGGTCCCCAGCAGAGTCGCCAAGCTGTCGCTCCCACCAAATGACACCCGGGGGGTCAGAAGGGGTACAGACGCGAACGGTCGGCGAAAGGAGAGATGAGAACACACAGGGGTGAACTCAAAGGAAAAGAAAAGAGTCGCCAGCTAGGCATAAAGCAAAAATAAATACAAATATACAAACACAAATAGCACATAACACCCCAGTAAACACAAATCAATCAAGCGCTAGGAGGAACCCACAAAAAGAACCAGAAGCCCTGGTTACTGTATAAAGGGTCCCCAGCAGAGTCGCTAAGCTGTCGCTCCCGATAAATGAGACCGGCTCAGATAAAGGTACAGACGTGAACGGTCGGCGAAAGGAGGATGTGAGAACACACAGGAGTGAACTCACAGGAAATGAAAGAGTCGCCAGCTGGGCATTTTTATCCCGAAGGAAAGGTAATGCTGCATAAACCTAGAAAGATGCGGATAAGACGGTTGCGAACCAGAGAGACTGAGAAAGGGGGTTGGTTACAACCTGGGAAGGTATTAGCACCCAGATTGTCCGTCGTACTTGACGGGATCCACGCTTAAAAGATTTGTGTTTATGAGGGGTAGTGTCAGTTCAATTTGTGTATAAAAGAACTGGAAAAGGATGTACAAGTGTCAGTGTAGAAGAAGGTGAAGTGTGTAATGTACAGTGTCAGTGTAAGAACAGGAATGAAATGCTCATGATAATGAGGCTGAGAAAATAATGCTGGAAAGAGGGGGGAATATACAGAGACTTTTGTTCGATAACTGTTAAGTTATGCCTACGTATCCTCTCGTGCAATGAGGAAGTCAGAACACCGTAGTTCGACCCAAAGAGACTGAAAAGTGAATTGACTTGTAAACTGCTTACTTGCCTATGCTCAAGTGTATGACCTGTCTGGCTCAGGTGCAAACTGTCTTGCATTAGACGGAAGAAGCTAGTTCTCGTTTGTGAATGAATGAGATGAGAAAAGAATCCCTGAGGAGACGGTTATTGTTTGTTTTTGTATTTTCAGTCTTTTATTGATTTTTTGGAGTTTGTCATAAGTTAATGAGCTTAAGCCTAAACCAAGAGACTAGTAAACTCATCACATCTTCCCTCTGATTAGGGGTAAGGAGAATACCTTAAGTGTGAAGTCAGCTTCTCACACTTAATTACCATGGTGTAGGATTAAGATCATTAACCTACTTGTAATTATTTAGATGTTTTTGATGTTTTTGTTTAGTGTTAAGTAATGAGATTAAGCCATAATCAGGGATTAAACAGACTCATTACACCATCCTAATAGAAGGATAATAGAGGAGAATGTTTAAGCTGAGGAAAGCTCCTCAACTTAATCCATGATTAGGGATTAAACTCATGACAAAACAAAGCCTTCGTTAAGTGGATTTTATTTAATGATATGATGAAGAAGTGAGTTTTATGGTTTGTAAGACAACTTGAGGAGGACTTGTCCATTAACACTAGGGTTAGTCCTTCTTAACCAATTAAGGAAGAATTAGAACCCTAATGCAAGGCCCAAGTTACAAGCTTGATGTCTTGATGATTATTAAGTGAATTGATTAAAGGATTTAAACACATTAAGGGTTTAACACTTAGGATTAGAGTTATACACTCCATCCTAATAGAAGGATGCATGCATAAGCTTAATCACAAAGCCTTAAAGCCTTTAGGGTTTAGTCCCTGATTATGAGATGAGAAGAGAAGACTCAATGAGACACAAAGGCAAAATCTAAATGGGGGACTAATCAAAACCCTAATTATTGTCATGCTTAGTTGTTCCTAAGGTTTGTGAGGTTTACAAGAAAGATCTTCAGAGGAACCACCAGGAAGCAGATGAAAGGAGCCAAGAGAAGCAAAGTAACTTGCTTCATTTAAGAAGACAAGTCACTTGAAGAAAGAAAGTAAGATGAAGAAGAATGAGCAAGCTCAATCTCAAACACAAGACAAAATGCAGCAATGATGCATAAAAGAGATGAAAAGAAATTGTGAGAAGTGAAGGCAAATCCACTTCTCAAAGTTACTTACCACCTGAAAAGTTAGTGAAAGAAATGCAATGCAATGCAAAATGAGATGAAATGGCATGATGCAAATCAAAACCAGAAGCATAAGCATGATGCTAATGATGCTATGAGATGATGCAAACATGAATCAAGGCATGAGGATGATCATGTGAACATGTGGATGCAAGGGAAGCATGCTTAGAACCATGATCATACATGAAAAGTTATGAAATGCAAATGGCATACAACATGGCAAATGCAAGATGCAATGATCAAATATGGTTCTAAAATGTCTTAAGATGTCTAATGAATCAAATGGATGCATAGAATGTCATGGCAAGTCATGGTATGCAAGCAAATGCAAGATGAATGCAAAAGGAAGCCCAAATTAGGGTTTATGATCAATGCATCAAACAAAAACCAAAACCAGAAGCAAACATCAAGATAAAAAATTGAAAATTCATCCAAGGGAACCTTAAACCTATACAAACTCACTGCCCAAAGGAGGGGTTCTAACTCTTAACTCAATGGAAGTTATGAATTTCTTAAGAATGCTAGGGTTTTAAGGTACCTTGTCAAGAAAAATGTCAAACAAATTGAAAATGAAAGATCAAATCATACCAATTTAATCCTATGAACTACATGATATGCAAGACACAATGCAAAAAGAATCAAAGTCCAACTCTCAATGGTTAGGCAGAAATGAATTTTTGAAGATTGGATCAAAATATTGCCTTGAAATGATTTTAATTCCATGAAAAATTGTCAAAAGACATCAAGATCAAAAAAGAAATTTGGTTTGAGGGTTGGACAATATTTCTAAATGATTTTAAAGGTTTCATGAATTTTTTGGTGATATTTAAATACTTAAAAGTATTTTTAATTAATTAATTCTCATTAATTAATTAAAAATAAACTTTTAAATGATTTAAAAATATTTTTTAATGCAAAAAATAAAAATAAAAATGTTTTTGGTTTCTGAAAATTAATAAAAGGTTGCACAAAAATTTTCAGAATTTTTAAAGGTGTTTTGCTATTTTTTATAAAATGTAGAAAACAAATGAAATAAAAAGAAAATAAAATGAAATAAAATGAGAAGTATGCTGAATCAATGGCTGACATTCAAACTGGGAAACGCGCGCGTTGACTGGCGCCACATCCAAGGGTTGGAACTTAAACTGGCCAGATTAATTTATAAAACCTAATTAAATGGATAATGACGTGGATTAGGGTTAAGTGGAAGATCTGGGCCATTGAACACACGCGGGAATTGACTAAGTCAGCCCATCCAACGTACCAAATTCAAACTACAATTAATTACAGGGGTTATCCCTAACTACTTTCAGGTGGCCGGAGAAGACTTCCGGTCGTCTTCTCCGGCAAGACCCTCACCTGAAAGTTGATAAAATCTTCAAAACTTCATGAAAATGAAAACTAAAAGCCCAGAAATCATCCCCATTCGAAACTAAACCAAAACCCCCAAACAAAAACCATTTTTCATTCATCAATCAGTCAAATCGAAGCAAAACAGTTCTAGGGCAAAAAAGTTTCAGAGCATCCATACATCCTGGTTTCTCAACCATTTTCAAAAATAATCACATCCCCATGATCAGGGGAGTGCATAGAAGCATTTAAGAACTTAAAATGGAGTTTCTGGAAAAAAAAGTTTGAGATGGCTACCTGAACTGAAGCTTTGGTTTCTGGTACTTTCTGGCTGGTTTCTTGCTTTCAATCAACTCCACTGGACCCCCTGAGAAGCTTTCAATGCTTGTTTGAAGTTTATAATGGATGGTTTGAGAGATGGAAGAAGTTCTGTTCAAGGTGGGATGGAAATCGTGTTTCTGTTTCAGGGAGTTTTAGGATATGGTGATGGGTGGTTTGTGACCAGGGAAGTGTGCTGAGTTGATTTGTGGAGTTGGTTTGTGTGTTTGAGGCTTGTGCAGTCAGTTTCGAAAGCTTTTGCAAATGGGGTGGAAAATGAGAATGCTCAGTTCTGGATGCTTTCAGGCTTGTGTTGTGTGTGCTTTGGCTTGCTTTTTGTTTGCATAAACTAATGGGATTGGTCAGATGAGTTGATGTGTGCTTTAGTGATTGGTATGGCTCAAGTTGCCAAAATGTCAAATTTGTGTAAGAGAGGCATGGGCCACTTGCTAGCCAAGGACATATGGGGTGTCCTGCGCAGCAAGATGTGTGGAGAACCCTTGGATTGTTTGTGAAGTCAGCCAGCAAGTGGATTCACACTTGAGTGAGTTTTTGCAACTTGCCTCACTTTTGCTTCTTATGAGATTTCTTGCTCCATAGGCCATAAAAATGAGTGATCCCTTGGCCCATTCTGAAATTTAGAGGTCACATGATCATTTTGTATGGAAATGATACACATTTGAGGCCTTTAGAACACTTGAACAAACCATTTTGCAAAATGTCCCTTTGGTAGAAAACTTCAAATTTTGTGATTTTAGCCAACTTTGACAATCCATAACTTTTGATCCAAAATGAATTAGATCATGTTCTTGTACTTTTTGAAAAGGGAATGATCCATTCTACAACTTTCATGACCAAAGTTTTTCCATTTGAAGCATTCTTGAATCAAAAAGTAAAGGTTGAAAAAGTTTCCTAAAATGGCAATTTCATTAAAAGTCAAACTTTCCCAAAAAGTCAACTTTGCAAAAGACTTGAAATTCTTCAATTTTGTGAACTTCAAACATCTTCTATGATCAAATAAAGATCATATACAATCAAAATGATGAAGAACACCCTTTGGTTGGGTCATTGGGGGCCTCAGATGCCCTGATTTTGCACTGACTTGCTTGAAAAGTCAACTCTTGATCAGATGACTTCCCCAAGGAATTTCTTCATGAAAATTGATATGCATGCTCCCTATACCATATAGAGACCAATAGAAACAAGAATGACCAAAAAAATTGGAGTTATGGCCTCTGAAACCAAAACCCTAATTCTAGGTCATCTGTGCAGTCAAGCCTGGCTCTGCTTCCATACCATTCTCAGTTCTTGTGATTCTTTGACATTCTTGACTTTGAGAGGATATAATATGATATTTGAACACACATGGACCCCTTTGAAGTGATTGATGGCCTTTGGAGTGGCTCAAGAGGCTCTTGGATTGCTCAGATCACAAACCCTAGATGCAGATGACTTTGAACCAATGCAATGAATCAAAAATGTGATATGAGATGCTATGATTGGATTTATGCATATGAAAAGATCACAAGCCATGGTGTGAATGGGTGAGGGAAAATTTGGGGTGTTTACAGCATGTTACCCCGTTTGTTGTATATCTTTAATGAGCCGGTGTTGTATGTTTTAATTTCAAGTATAATGTGGCATGCTCCTTTTATACCATGTTTCAAATATACTCTGATGGAATTTTTAGAATGTGCCTAAATGATTTAATTGATTATTTAGGGGTATAGAAAGGGGGTGTTACATTAAGTGGTATCAGAGCCAGTGTTCGAGTCAGTTATGTCTGTCTTGTTGTTGTAATGGTTGAATTGTTGTTTACTATTGTTGTTGTTTTTGGGAATAACCAGAATATGGCTGGTAGAAATGACAATGCGATGGCTGCTACTTTGGAAGCAATGGCTAGGGCGGTGCAAGGAGCGCCGAATGTGAATGCTAATGATGAGTTCAGGAAGAATCAACCACCGGTTTTCAAGGGAAGATTTGATCCTGATGGTGCTCAAAATTGGTTGAAGGAGATTGAAAGAATCTTCAGAGTCATGGACTGTGCTGAAGAGAATAAGGTGAAGCTTGGTTCTCACATGTTGAAGGAAGAAGCCGATGATTGGTGGGTCGGTAGAAGTCAAGCTCTTGAAGAGGATGATGAAGAGATAACTTGGGAAGTTTTCGTACTGAATTCTTGGGGAAGTAATACCCTGAGAGTGTGAAGGGAAATAAGGAGATGGAATTCCTTGAGCTAAAGCAAGGTAGTATGTCAGTGGTTGACTATACTGCTAAATTTGTGGAGTTGGTTCAGTTTATCCTCATTATGCTGCTGCTACTGCTGAGTTTTCAAAGTGTATTAAGTATGAGAATGGTTTGCGTCCTGAGATTAAGCAAGTTGTGGGATATCAGAGAATTAGAAGGTTTTCGGATTTGACGGAATGTTGTAGAATCTTTGAGGAAGATAGGAAAGATTGTTCTACGCATTACAAGAGTGTGAATGAGAGAAAAGGAAAGCATCAGGCTAGAAGTGGACCTTATGTGACACCTTCTGATAAGGGAAAGCATAGGGGAAACTTTTATAGGAGATCTGGTGGAGGGAGTTCTGGTCCCGTTAAGTGTTACAAGTGTGGCGATTTGGGCCATAAGTCTTTTGAGTGTGGGAAGAATACTGTGAAATGTTCAAACTGTGGAGGCCTTGGACATGCTACTACCGAGTGTAGAAGGAATGTTGTGAAGTGCTTCAATTATGGAGAAGTTGGTCACATTAGTACTAAGTGTACTAAGTCGAAGCAAGCTCAGGCATGCGGAAAGGTGTTTGCATTAGCAGGAAAGGACACTACTAGTGCAGACTGTGTGATTAAAGGTAGATGCTTTATTAATATTATGCCTTTAGTTACTATTATTGATATGGGAGCGACTCATTCGTTCATTTCTCTTGAGTGCGCTAAGCGTTTTAATTGTTTTTTACTTCTTGGGGTGGTGAGATGGTTATTGAGACTCCTACTTCAGGGTCGGTATCTACTTCTTTGGTGTGTGTAATTTGTTCTTTGACCATGTATAGTAAAGATTTTGTTATGGATTTAGTTTGTTTGCCGTTGGAGGGTTTGGACATGATCTTGGGTATGAACTGGTTGTAATTTAATCGGGTTCATATAGATTGTTATCATAAGTTAGTGAGGTTTCCTTCTCTGGATGATGGTGAAGATGAGAGTTTCCTATCCACGAAAGAGTTGAAGAAACATTTAGTGGACAAAGCTCAATTGTTTGGTTTGTTTGCATCAATTTCAGTGGTGAGCGAAGTTGAGCTCAGTAGGTTCCCAATGGTGTGTGATTTTCCAGAAGTGTTTCCGGACGATATTAAGGATGTACTGCCGGAAAGAGAGGTTGAGTTTTCTATTGATCTAGTTCCGGGTACTAGACCTATTTCGATGGCACCGTATCGTATGCCAGCTTCAAAGTTGGTAGAATTGAAGAAGCTATTGAATGACTTGTTGGACAAGAGATTTGTTAGGCCGAGTGTTTCTCCTTGGGGTGCACTGATATTGTTGGTAAAGAAGAAGGATAGAAGTATGCGATTATGTATTGATTATCGACAGTTGAACAAGGTGACAATTAAGAACAAGTATCCGCTTCCAAGGATCGATGATTTGATGGACCAATTGGTTGGTGCGCATGTTTTTAGTAAGATTGATTTGAGATCAGGATATCACCAGATTTGTGTGAAATAAGAGGATATTCAAAAGACGGCTTTTAGAAAACGTTATGGTCATTACGAGTATTCCGTGATGCCATTCGGAGTTTCTATTGCGCCAGGTGTGTTTATGGAATACATGAATCGTATTTTTCATGAACAGTTGGATCGTTTTGTGGTTGTGTTCATCGACGACATTTTGATTTATTCTAAGTCTCAAGAGGAGCATGCAGAGCATTTAAGGATTGTGTTACAGATTTTGAAAGAGAAGCGATTGTATGCTAAGTTGTCAAAGTGCGAGTTTTGGTTGTCGAAGGTAAGTTTTCTTGGACATGTTATTTACGATGGTGGTATTAGTGTGGATCCATCCAAGATTGATTCGGTAATGCAATGGGAAGTTCCTAGATTGGTTACGGAGATTCGAAGCTTTTTAGGCTTGACGGGTTATTATTGGAGGTTTATTGAAGGATTTTCAAAGTTGGCACTTCCGTTAACGAAGTTGACTTGTAAAGGAAAGGCTTTCATTTGGGATATTCATTGCGAAGAGAGTTTCATGGAACTTAAGAGGAGGTTAACAACGGCTCCGATCTTGATTTTGCCGAATCCGACGAAACCATTTGTGGTGTTTTATGATGCTTCATTGTTTGGATTAGGTGGTGTTTTGATGCAAGATGGAAAAGTTGTAGCTTATGCTTCAAGACAATTGAGGGTGCATGAAAAGAATTATCCTATGCATGATTTGGAATTAGCGGCTGTGGTGTTTGTTTTGAAAATTTGGAGGCATTATCTTTATGGTGCGAGATTTGAAGTTTTTAGTGATCACAAGAGTTTGAAGTATTTATTTGATCAAAAGGAATTGAACATGAGGCAAAAGAGGTGGTTAGAACTTTTGAAGGATTATGATTTTGGTTTGAATTACCATCTGGGAAAGGAGAATGTTGTAGTCGATGCCTTAAGTCGTAAGTTGTTGCATATGTCCACATTGATGATAAGAGAATGGGAACTTTTGGAGAATTTTAGAGATTTGAGTTTGGTTTGCGAGATGACGTCTAGAAGTGTGAGACTTTGTATGCTTCATGTTACGAATGATTTTCTTGCAACCGTTTGTGAAAAGAAAAAGTTCGATTTGAAATTTGTCGATTTGATGATGAATGAAAATGAGGATTTCAAGGTTGATAATTTTGGAGTTTTGAGATTCCATGGTCGTATTTGTATTCCCGATGATGTGGAGTTGAAAAAGATGATATTGGAAGAGGGACACCGCAGTAATTTAAGTATTCATTCGGGAGCGAATAAGATGTATCAAGATTTGAAGAAGATATTTTGGTGGTCCGGATTGAAGAGAGATGTAGCTCATTTTGTGTATGCGTGTTTGACTTGTCAGAAGTCTAAGGTGGAACATCAGAAGCATAGTGGTTTGATGCAACCGTTGGATATTCCAGAATGGAAATGGGATAGTATATCGATGGATTTTGTTACGGGGTTGTCGAATACGTAAAGAGGTCGTAATGCTATTTGGGTGATTGTGGGTAGGCTTACTAAATCTGCTCACTTTATTCCGATTGATATTAGTTATTATTTGGAGAAGCTAGTCGAGATTTATGTTTCTGTGATTGTGAAGTTACATAGAGTTCCTAAGAGTATTGTATCGGATAGAGATCCTAGATTTACATCGAGGTTTTGGGAAAGTTTTCAAAAGGCTTTGGGTTCTAAGCTAAGATTGAGTTCGGATTACCACCCACAAACGAATGGTCAAACCTAAAGGACAATTCAATCATTGGAGGATTTGTTGCGTGCCTGTGTGCTAGAACAAGGTGGTGTTTGGGATAGTTATTTAGCGTTGATTGAGTTCACCTACAATAAAAGTTTTCACTCGAGTATTGGTATGGCACCATTTGAGGCTTTATATGGTCGGAGATGTCGAACACCTTTGTGTTGGCATGAAACCAGAGAGAGAACGGTAGTTGGATCAGAGATGGTACAACAAACAACGAAAAAAGTGAAGTTTATTCGGGAGAAGGTGAGAGCTTCTCAAAGTAGACAAAAGAGTTATCATGACAAGAGAAGGAAGGATCTTGAGTTTTAAGAAGGCGACCATGTATTTTTGAGAGTTACACCGGTTACGGTTGTGGGTCGTGCTTTGAAGTCGAAGAAGTTGACTTCTTATTTTATTGGGCCGTATCAGATTACTGCACGAGTTGGTGTTGTGGCTTATCGTGTGGCGTTGCCTCCGAATCTTTCGAATTTGCATGATGTGTTCCATGTTTCGCAACTTCGGAAGTATGTTCCGGATCCATCACATGTTATTCCTATGGACGAGGTTGAAGTAATAGATAACCTTACAGTAGAAGCTTTGCCGGTTAGAATTTTGGATCGTGAAATCAAGAAGCTAATAGGCAAGGATATTGCGCTTGTGAAAGTGGCATGGGGAGGCGTTGCGGAAGGAAATATGACTTGGGAATTAGAAAGTGGGATGCGCGATTCGTATCCGGAGTTGTTTGAACCAGGGAATATTTTCGAGGACGAAAATTTCTAAAGTGGGGGAGATTTGTAACGCCCCGATTCGATATTTCCCAATTTTGTTAAGTATTTTATTTTATTTGAGTGATAACTATCCTATTTGTGAAATTAACATGATTATGTGATATGTGTTGATGTGGTATGTTGGTATGATATGTGATTTTACCGTTTTGTGAATTTTCGGGTAAAATTAGATAAGAGGGTATTTTAGACTTTTACTAATTAGTGATAAGTTAGAATTAGATGGAATTATATTTTGTGAGAAAAATGATATTTGGTGGATAAAATAGTTAGTAAGAGAAATAGAGAGAAAAGAATATAAGTGTGAGAAAGAGAAAGAAAAGAGATAGAAAGGAAATAGAAGAGAAAGAAAGGAAGAGAAGAGAAAATAGGAGAAAAAGAGGAAAAGCTTGGATTCTTCAAGATTGCTCCTAGGAATCGAAATAATCAGGTAAGGGTGATAAACATTGTCATATTAATCTTGTATATTATTATGTATGTGTGTGAATTATTGGGTTTTAATTTTGATGAAGTTTAGAGAAGATGAATAGTTAGGGTTTTAGAGGAAATGTGAGAAATTGGTAGATTAATCGGTTAGAAATCATTATAGTTGAAGTATGATGTTAGAAATATGATTTAGATCATGTTTATGGAAGTATTTTGGAGATTAGGAAGTGTTTGGTAGGTATGTTACCCAACTGAGAAATTCGTGAATTCACAGTGGTTGCTCTGCGAGCTATCCATCGCTCAGCGAGAATTCCAGGGATTTCCTTGCTCAGCGAGCGAGTAGGCACTCAACGAGCCTGTAGGTTTTTGAGGAATTTGTGTTTTTAATCCGTAGCTTTAGTTTCAGTTATCCGTTTTAGGCGTTCTTTATATCGATTCGAAGCTAGAGACGTGTAGAGACTAATGATGCTAAGAAAGGTAATTTTAGCCAACTTTCACCCGACTTTTCTGATAAAACGTAAATGAGTTAATTATGGAATTGTGGGTTTGATGTGATGTTATGACCATTTGGCAAATGAATACATTGTTTGAATTGAATGTCAATGTATGTTAATTGAATGAGTTGAGTGCATAATTATTTTGTGAATAATGTATGCATTTTCAAGAATGTTGTGTGTCATTTTGCATGTGAAGTATAATGTATGCATTCTTGTGTTGTGGGATTCTTTGTGAATCAGTTGTAGCATCGTGTGCTCATGTAGAGTGTGAGCGATGACTACAACACGATCGTGTGCCCGTGTGGGGTTTGAGCGATCAGATTGTGTGCCCGTGTGAGGTGTGAGCAATCCATAAACATCGTGTGCCTGTGTGGGGTGTGAGCGATGGGTGATTTATTCACATTGATTGTGTGCCCGTGTGGGGTGTGAGCAATGATTGTTCGTGTGGGGTGTGAGCAATCAATAAACATTGTGTGCCCATGTGGGGTGTGAGCAATGGGTGAACATCGTATGCCCGACGGGGAGTTACTTCGGTAACGAGCGATGGTTCCATTAGCTCCTGAGTGAACTTGTTGATGATTGAGTCGGTACCGCATTTGCATCTGCATAGAGTCGTGTGTCGGTCTCTATGATTTGCATTTATAATCTAAAATGGATGTTGGTGAATAAACATGAATAATGTATGTTTATTTGAGTGATTGATATTGATGAATAAACATGAATGTAGATGTTTATGTATAATAACGTGAATAGCAAATTGGTGCATGATGAACATGCTTATTGGTATATATATATATATATATATATATATATATATATATATATATATATATATATATATATAAATGTGTGAATATATATATATATATATATATATATATATATATATATATATGTATCTATGTGTATATATACGTTGAGGTGTATATGGGCAAATTGTGTATAATGAATGTGCTAGTGTGAATATATGTTTATGTATACATTGCGATGTATATAGGTGATGCAAAGTGATTGTGGTGAGAACGTGTTTTATGTGTATTTTATATGTTGATATATATAATTATATGCAATGTCATTATGATAATGTTTCTCACCCTTCTGTTGTTTTATGATGCTCTATGAGGTATTGTAGAGTAGGTTGCTGGAGGTCTTTTGTGAAGCTTGTCTTCATTCTTTTTGTCGGTCGGCTCTGATATGTAGCACCGGGTAGCTAGGGCCGGCTTGATGCCTTTTGTGATACATTCTGTATATGTATTTTGTTGATGAATGTTTTAGGTAAACATGAAATATTTGGTGAATCAAACTTGTGGATATATTTATGATAAGTATATAAGTTTGAAATTGTTATGTTGTTTCCACTGTTATTTGAATCATTTGAATACTGGTGCAAAGATGAAATCCTTAGTTTTTGCATGTTACTCCGTTTGTTGCATATCTTTAATGAGCATGTGTTGTATGTTTTAATTTCAAGTATAATATGGCATGCTCCTTTTATACCATGTTTCATATATACTCTGATGAAATTTTTAGAATGTGCCTAAATGATTTAATTGATTATTTGGGGGTATAGAAAGGGGGTGTTACATCATCCACTTCTCCCCAAATCCTATAGCCACCATAATCTTCTTAAAAACGTCCAATCCATGCAATCATAAGCTTTTTAAATTGTTCATAGTTGGTATTTGCTTGTAACTTCATGACACAAAACAATTTTCATTTAAAAAAGTGAAACACATGCCAGACCACGTGCAAAAAGACGTCTTTAATCCATTTGGAATCAGTTTTCAGCCCTCCCGTAATGGATTGCATCTGAACTTTTCTAGTCAAATCCCCGTACCTTGCCATAAAAATTGGACGCAAAATTTCATCCCCTTCAATATAGAATTTCCACAGCCATTTGGCGAGAAGTGATTTATTAAACAGACCCACGTTTTTAATTCCAAGACCATCACTACTTTTCGGTCTACAAACATCTTTCTAGAAGACCTAAGAGATGAAATTCTGGTCCAAAGTTCCCCCCACAAGAATCGTCTTTGGATACCAATGATAGTCTTCACAACCTTTTTAGGAGCCTTATAGAAAGAAAGATGGTGTATTTGCAGGTTGGTCAAAACATAATTTATAAGTGTAACACGACCTCCAATCAATAAACTTCGACATTTCCAATTAGAAATTCTAAGATTGAGTTCTTTCAATAACCGGGTGCCAAAAAGAGATCCTACGAGGGTTCCAACCTATGTTGAGACCTTTCAAAAGGTTATGAGTTTGCTTGTTAATATAAGGTTATGAGAAAAACTTTCAATGTATCTCAATATTTAGTGGCCTGATTTAAATGGGGTAATATATAAAAAAGTAGTATTATTTGAATTGAGAAAGTAATTTAATAAGTAGTTTAAGAATTTATTCATTTGAATTAAGCGGAAGTAACATTCCTACAATTTTGTATCAGACTCCAGCACTACTTATACTGTGTGTTTTCCAGTAATATCATTGTCTATTAAAAAACACATTGATTTCCCAACTAATTGAAAAGATTTTTGATAGAAATATGCTAGAAATTCGTGCAGACCTGGGGATTTCCTAGAATTCATGAAAAAATCGCTTTCATTCATTCTTTGGGTATCTTCTGCTGCAATGGTCGGATCCATTATCATGTTCATTCTTCAATATGACAATTTTTATCTTTTTGAAATCCCTTTGAGATGTTTTTTTTTTTAAATTTTTATTATAAAAAACCCTTTAAATAAATCTTCCTTTAAAGGTAAGTATAGTTTGAGATTTATATAATTCTTCAAAGCAATCAATCGCATATCACACAAAAGATATCAAAATTATATGAAATAAGTAAGAGAATTAAGGAGTGAAATGATAAAGAAAATCTCTATCATCGCTATACAGACAATCAATTGTAGAACTTTATTTTTATTAATTGATATACATAGCCAAATTTCATTATCAATACTAATCACAAACACATAAGAGAATTTATGACAAAAAAATGAGAAATAAAAAATATAAAAGTTAGATTTGATAAAAAAAGTTAGATAAAGAAATTCCAATATCAATATTATAGCAGACCACAATGACCTTTAGCTTCACTCCTTTCTCTACACCATAAATTTTTTCAAAGATAAATTTTTCCATTATATTTAGTGTAAAACTATTCATCGGTTAAATCAGAAAATTGATTTAAGTCATCCATGTAACTGTGATTACCAGAGTTATTAAACTCTTCAATGAATTTCAATTCATCTTTGAATATTTGTAAGCGTTTTTGCATCTCAGAACTATTTGTATATATGATTCCATACTTCATCATCCATTCTCGATGTGTTTTAACGACCGAAGGATCATACAACACTCTAGACATGCTAGGGTATGCAAATAACCACAAGATGACGATGCAAAAACAAATAAGATGCTTCATTTTTTATATATTCTGGGATGACTAGCTATAGTATAGAACAAAATGTTTTGTGAAAATTGATTTGATTAAAATTAACACAAAGAGAACAATTTATATAACTCATATTCAACAAATTATAAAGAAAATAATATTCTTTAAAGTATATATTATGTCTAAAGATTTTTATTTCTATTTGATTCACCCCTTAAGTATTTGATATGATTTTTATTTCTATTTGATTGTTAAACTAAAAAGAAAACTCGTTAAATATTTTTTTTCTAAAAATATAATATAATAATATTTTTAATTTGATCACGACTTATGTATTTATAGGTTGGATTTGTCATTTAAAATTTAATATATAAATATATACTATCATTTTATTCTATAATAAAAATACCAAGTAATTATATAAATAAATCCTTTAAATAATTAGAAAAAATATATTTTTAATGAATTATCATTAAATTTAAAACGTTTTAAATATTTTGTTTCTAATGTGAAATGAATTTTGGTAACAGACAATATAAATTATATTTAAAAAGAATATATATATATATATATATATATATATATATATATATATATATATATATATATATATATATATATATATATATATATATATATATATATATATATATATATTAAATTATTTATCATATGAGGTGAGAAGAACAAATATCAATAATTAGATTAAGCACACAATTAAGGTTAAATTATTTATCATATAATTAATGTAGCTATTAAATAGTGATATGATTGATCTAATGATTATTATTTATTTCTCTCACATCTCGTACTAAAATTCATCTCACTTGATATGCTCCTATATATATATATATATATATATATATATATATATATATATATATATATATATATATATATATATATATATATATATATATATATATATATATATATATATATATATATATATATATATATATATATATATATATATATAAAACAAATGGTAGATATCACGTGTCTTCTTTTTCTCTCTCTCATCTGTTATTAAAATAAATGACGGGGGAGTGAGAAAAGAAAAGATGACATACAACCTTCATAATAATTGATGCACGAATTCACCGTATCGAGCATCAATAATTCCTCTCCATAAAGCAACTTTCTCATTAATTAACCTCCATAACCACTTTATTTTTTGACTAAAATAAATGATATTCATTCATTCAAATTGATAAGGTACATCATTTTAATACAAATTCAAAATCGTCAAAAACAAAAAGGATGAATCTGCGTACAAACTCAAATCATCCATGTTAATAGTATAAAACGACAAATTGCATAAGCCTACAAATATGATTGTATTGAGATTTCCGAAATCTTCATGATTCATGATCTATAGCGTTAATGGCACTAATGTCATTGATTGAATCTACGCTAGATCAAAACTAATCTTTCAACCTAAAACAAATGAACACATCACAAAGATGGAAAAACAAAATACCCCGCACAAAGACGATGGAAAAACAAAATACCCTGCACAAAGACGAGAAATCAAAATAAACCCTAAAAATACGGGAAATAAAAATAAACAACGACCCAAAAAATCACAAAAAATACAAAGCAAACACTAATAAAATATATATATATATATATATATATATATATATATATATATATATATATATATATATATATATATATATATATATATATATATATATATATATATATATATACTGATCTTACCTGATCAGAAGGGCCTTCCAAGGACTTGATGAATGGGCCAGAGAATGAAATGAGGAAGGGGGTGTACCTGCAAAGCACTCCAATGCTTAAGTCAGAAGAGGTACAGAATATAAGGTTTGTTCAGAATGAGTGAGAATACTTGTCCCTTTGCTAAGAAAGGGTATTTATAATGTGCCCCCAGCGCTGGGCCAAGGCCCCTCAATGGGCTTAATCTGGCTAGGCCCAAGGAGGAGCTGCCAGGGGACGCGTAAGAAGCGTGAAGACCTAGACCAAAGGTTTGCCCCCTGGTCCAACTGCCCCTATCTTTCAGGAGATAATGAAGGGCAGTTGGGTGGCGTGGCAGATGAGCTGGCAGACATGCTCTCCGCCCGTCATCAGTGGTGCCCGTCACCTCAGCAGGTGATCCATACAAGAGGTTCACCTGCTCGAGCACATGGGCCTCTGCCCGACGTATATTGGGCCGTGCCCTGTTTAGCCTTACGACCCAGTCCAGAACAGGAGCCCCCCAAGTCGAGTCTCTGAGTTGGAGTGATGACTTGTATTGCAGTCGGGGTACTCATTTCGAGGATAAGGCAGCGAATGTGTGGCAGGGAATATTCCAGTAGAACTGCCTGCAACATCGCTTTCTCTTTGGGCACTGGATACTCCAACAGTGTCGAGGACGAAGGTCGTCGACGGGTACGTGTTGTTTCTGTAGAGGTCGAGGACTTCGTACGAGGACGGGACGTTCTGTGGAGTCGGGGAAGTGGATAGTTGCCCGACGTCGTTTCAGTTTCCTTATGGATTGACGTGTTTCAATATTAATGGCGTCGCTTTGTTTAGTGTGTAAACGGCAGCGTAGGCAGTAGGTAATGATGACCTAGCGCGTTGATCCACGCGCCTGGGACTATAAAAGGAAGTTGAGTGACTTCATTTTCACTTTTTCGCTCATACGTTCACCGGAAGCTCTGACGCATTTCCCTGGCTCGCGCGCCACCGTCTCCCTCTTGATTCTCAATATGTCAGGTACCATTTTGCTTCCTTAATCTCCTATTTTCCACTTTTTTGTGTTAAATGTCTGCGAATGCATGTTGTATTTGTGATAGGTTGGTTAGATTTGACTTAGGAATAGTGAAATAGACTGTAGATGGAAAAAATAGGGTTAGGGTTAGACTGTCCTGGGCAGGAATTTCATGCGTCGGGCAAAAATTGCATAAGTGCATATGATATTTTTGCCCGGTGAATAAGAACGTGCGTATTCCTGCGCCGGACAAGTGCGAAACTTCTCCTTCGGGCCTGGTGGCAGTGGATGGAGTTTCACACTGGTGCCTGTGACCGTTGCTTCTACGCCCTTTCACTTGACCTGTGGTGGAAGGGTGGATTTGATATGACGTCGAATTCACTCTTTCTATCTGCGTTTCAGGTGCAACCGGGCGTTTACGACCGAGGAGAGAAGACTCTGGGACACAGGCCGAAGATGCGGCCATCACGCGTTTACCCGTCGGGCATGGGAGCGCCAGGGATGGCACTGAACATGCCTCATCATCCGGGAAGAATGACCTCTCCTGGGTTGTGGATGAACCCTTGAATGAGGCAATTCCTGCTTACGCCGTGGTGGAGGATAGAAACCGAGAAGATCTTGAGAATTGGCAGTGCCACGCTCCCAAAGAGGCAGACCGGATATGTCATCATTTTCCGGGGAAGCAGTTCGCGATGTACGAGTTCGCTTTCCGGGAGGCGGGGATCAGGCTGCCTTTTAATTCTTTTCAGATGTCCATCTTCAAGTGGCTTCGGCTGGCGCCGTCTCAGTTACACCCTAACGCCCTTGCTTTCATGCGGGCATTTGAGTTGGTCTGCCGTTTCCTCGGCATTGGGTGTATGCGAGCTCTTTTCTTCCACGTCTTCCACCTCCAGCGGTCCGGTCTTCGTGGGCGACACAGCTGGGATTCCTTCAAGCATCCCGTGCGTTTGTTCAAGACATACGTGGATTCTGCCCGTCATTTTAAGGGTCGGTGGTATGTGGTGAGACCGATCACCCGTGCTGCCCTGCACTCCCTTTATTACTACAAAGGGGAAGCAAACGGGGAGGAGAAGTTGATGTCGAAGGTACCGCTGAGGTGGCAGCGCGATCATTTCGACCTCACCACCGCCCATTATAGGATTAAGTTTTCAATGCTCGGTGTCGAGGATAGGCTCGCGTATAAAAAGTTGGTTGAGTATGTGCGGAGCTTTAATCTGGCGGTCTGGACGGATCGAAAGGGCGTACCTTACCTTGACGAGGCCGGAATGCCGATCACTGAGGCCCGTATTATTAATACAAAGGCTTTGCTCGAGTGTAGGACCGAGGAGAAGGCCCTGGCATTATTGAGTAGGTGTTTCACTTGTTCTTATTTTTGTCTATGTCTTCGCCCGCTAATGTTCATGTGCTTTGTTTTGCAGGTGCCATGCCCACTGCCCGTGACCGGGTCCTTAAGCTGGCCAACCAGGTTGGTGCGCCGGACAGGATGCCCAAGAAGCAAAAGAAAACTGCGCCTCGTGCTCAGGTGGCAGCTGGGGACTCCGGGGTTGGAACCTCGAACACAGCAAGTCCAGTGCCCTCCTCTCCTCCTCGGGCGTCTACAATCAACATACCCGACAGCCCGCCTCTATCAGCCTCTCCTCTCCACAAGCGGAAGCATCCGGAGGGGACTCTTTCGAGGTCGACCTTGGGGGGGAGTGGGAGTCCGGGCGGACCTGGCAGCTACCTATTGCCCCCCTTGTTACGTGGAGCGGACCTTCTTCAAGGCCGAGGATGCGATCGCGGTGCCGACGCCCGAAGCAAGGGCTATTCTGAACCAAGAAGCTGGTGTCCGGCGTAAGGAGCTGGCAAGGGATTTGGCCGCTGTCATCCGGGTGATGGAAATGGACATGGTCTTAACTGATACTTCGGTTTCTACTGCCTCACTGGAAGACGCTCTCTTGCAGGTCCAGTCTGAGAAGGACAAGCTGTCTAAGGACTTGTCGGACTACAAGGAGGAGCATCAGCTTCAGGAGGGGCTGAAAAAGGAGCTGGAGGAGGTTGAGAAGGAGCGGGATCAGCTGAGGACGGCCAAGGCGAATTTGGAGGAACAGATAGCCGGGCATCAGAAGGTGGTCGAGGAGAATGATGGCTTGCGAACTCAGCTCGCTTCTCTCGAGGATAAGGTCCGTCCGTTAGCTGACGAGACTGAGGAGGAACTCGCTCTTGGTTCCCGAGGTGAGCTGCTGGGGCACATTCTCTCTCTCAATCAGGACCTCGTGGCTGTGTTTAAGGAAGGTTTTGACAACGCCTTCGAACAACTGAGGGTTTTAAATCCCGAATTGGTGACGGAGGGGTCAGCCCATAACTACTGCGTCCAGGAGGGGAAGATAGTGTGCCCTTTTGAAGCCGAAGAGGAGCCGGGGGACGATGAGGGAGAGAAGGAGGTGGAGAATGTTGAAGAGGAGCTCCGGGCGGAGTCTTGAAGAATTTTTTGTTGTTGATTTGTTTCATATATGGCCTGCGTTTTTTTTTTTGATGTACTTTGGCCTTCGGGCGTATGTATTTTGGCCTTCGGACGTACTTGGCTTTGGCTGTTTGGTTAATATATGAATGTTGTTTTTGATTATTCTTCTTGCTCGGTTATTTACCATGTTTTATATTCATGAATTTGTTTTCTACTCGACCATGTTAGTCTCCTCGATTTAGGGAACCGACGAGGTGTCGGGCGTCGTGCCCGTTTGGATCAAAGACCGGGTACGATGTTCGGAACTCCGGCTCCGAGGCTTGGGCTTTCCCATCGCGAGCTAGGCGCCCTGCCGGTCTCGGTACTTCGACGTTGGTGCTCGATCGAGATCCCAACTGTCAGTGAGGGTTGTGTTCGTTGGAGGGATCAGTTCGTCCCCGGGTCGTGCGGTTCCTCTTTGTCGTTTTGGAGACGAAGAGCGTGGTCGTACCTCCCACGTCTCCCCGCGGCATATTTAGCTGTAATATTGTCTAAGTTTTTCTGCGTTCCATGGTCGAGAGAGTTCTTCGCCTTGTAGGTTTTCTAGGTAATAGGCCCCGTTGCTCGTCTTGTCGCGGACGCGGTAGGGGCCTTCCCAGTTGGCGGCCAGTTTACCCTCTCTTGGGTTTTTCTGGTTTCTTCTGAGGACCAGGTGTAACACGGTGGGAGAACTGACTTTTAGTTATGTTGCGGATAGCAAGAGTCGCCACCGACTTTTATTTTATCCAAAGGAAAGGCATAAAAGAACAGGAAAGACCTTTTTAAAAGATTTTTGGGTCCGGGGGGTAGGTTATGTAAAGGGAAGGTATTAGCACCCTTTACATCCATGGTTATCCATGGGCTCTTAGTTACTTAGCTCACTTTGAATTGTTTTTGAAAATGTGAAGTGTATGAATAGAAATTTTCATAAGAGTTTAATAATGATCCATGTACGGATGCGTAAAAAACTTGTGTTTGAAAATTTGTTTGAAATTTGTGAAGTGTTTGAAAAGTTTTGAATGAAGTGAGCAAGCAACTATGAGGTACCTACCCTAAAGTTTAAGTCTTTCTGTTCTTTATCCTTTAAATGGTAAGACTATCCCTATTATTAAGGAATAGGTAGTCATTACCTTGGATGTAAGGGACAGTTAAGGGACATCTGTGTAATGAAGGCAACTGTGAGGTGTATTAAGCACTTAGGAGGGACTGTCATCATTATTCGAAAAGGGACTTGATCTTTGAAGGCAACCATTAGGGACTTGATGATTTTCTTTTAAGGGACTTGCTTTATACACCTCACTTGACCTTTTTGATTAGGCAACATTGAGGGATAGCCTTAGAAAGTGAGATGGCGATTAAAAATCGACTTACGTGTGTGAGTGTTTAATTTAATTTATCTTATAATTTTAAATGATCTAAATTTGATTTTAAGTAGAATACATATTCACACTCCCTAAATTACTAACCATAGCATAAAAATTAAATAAATTAAATATTTACAAAATTTACACCAAGGAGCAATTACATAATTATAATAAATAGCAAATAAATAAATAAATATAAATAATAAGCAAAAAAAAAATAAATAAATAGGCAATAATAAATATAATAAGGGTTAGTAATAATAAAAATTAAAAATAGGGTTAGTGAAATAATAATAATAAGCATAATTAAAATAATTAGATTAGAAATAATATGATTAGGAATAATAATAGAAGACAAAATTTAAATGATTAATAGAAAAATAAGAGTAATTATATTAAGTAATTATAAAATTTAAAATTTATAAACAAATTAAATAAACAATGAACATATTGTAAGAAATTATTAAATTTGTAATTTTCATACATAATTAATTATAAACAAAGATATAATATTATTAAAATGTGATTAACTATTATTTAATTATATTAATTAAAATATATACATAATAACTATATTTACAAAATTTAGAAAATAAAATTAGGTTTTTAATAATTATATAAGACAAACTAGGGTTTCTTAAAATTAGGGTTTGTTTAGAAAATATTTTTTTAGGGTTAATTTTAATATACAAAAATTATTGGAATAAACATGCATATATTATAATTTAATTACATAATTGAAGAAAATAACTTAAATTGAGAAAAATAAAAATTTAGAATTTTTTTAGAAAAAATATGAGTATTGTTTTAGATATTTAATAAATATATACATACATACATAATTTATTTTTTAATTGATAATAAGAAAATAGTTAAACAAATTAATTAAATAACTTAAACAGAAAATGGGGAAAAAGAAACTTACCTTGGCTGGGTTTGAACCCAGGAC
Source organism: Lathyrus aphaca (assembly GCA_963966055.1). NCBI lineage: Eukaryota > Viridiplantae > Streptophyta > Magnoliopsida > Fabales > Fabaceae > Lathyrus > Lathyrus aphaca. The sequence continues at coordinate 39,634,822 of OZ014519.1, read as the reverse complement.
GTTCTGCCTGCAAGCACCAAAACCCACCACTAGGCCAGCCAAGCGCAGGTGATAGAAGAATGAATCAAGTTTGTGTTATGCCACGTCTGGAAAAAATTATGAAAAATAAGGAAAAACAAAAGGCCTGGGGGAGGATTGAACCTAGGACCTCTTGAATACAAGCAAGCGCGCATGACCATCCGGCTGGAAGAGCCCATCTGTTTGTAAACCAACAATAATTCATAATATATGATAATCAATGCATAAATGAGAAAAAAACCAAAATTATTTGTCATGGCCAGGATTCGATCCCCTGCCCTTTCGTCAAACGCATGCGTGCTTTTCCACTGGGCCAAGCGTTGGCTTGTGCTAATGAACCAACAACATTGCATAAAATATTTTAACTAATATTTGAATTTTGATGAGCGCGCCAACTAGCTTCTTCTTCAACCTCCTGTCCTTCGAAATTTCCTGCGAATCCAGCTACGAGTTTTCCTGCGAAAAACAAATTCCAGCAAAACCTACGAAATACAAACATGGACAAAACAGCAAGATTTTATGAAATTGGTTACGCCATTAAGTTCCTAACAAGATTTCCAATCGTTCTATGTCCTTGTAATCCATTTATATTGGCTGGATAACCAAACCCTAATTGAAGCCGCAAACCCTAAACATGGTGAATCACGATTCAGGCTATGTATCTTCACCAAACGATCCAGAATCCATCTATAGCTATCACCAAACATCAATATGTCATCAAAATTCATTACCAATTAGTAAATATAGTGATTCGAAAAAAAAATTATGAAGCTTATGAATGATGCGGATTATGCATTATGATGTGTTTTGGCTGCAAGTGAAGGTTGGTTTTCACTCAGAGAGGGCCAAGGATCATGACTATGATCTCAAATTACCTTCAAATGTCCTGGAGATTGAAAACCGAATTTGATTTTTGGCTTGAATTTTTGATGTATGAAACTTACCTTTGAGGCTACTGAATTCGTCCCTGTGCAATAGGGTTGAGTTTTGTATTTATATGTGAGTGAATTTAGGTCATAAACTTGAATGGTTATGTGGAAAAATTGATATGAAAAGATTCAAGTTGATCATGCTTTGAAAACCAAATATTCTTGTATAATGGCTTACTATTTTTGGACCAATCTTGTGATTTCATTCCTCTTCAATTCCAATCAGCATTTAAGATATTCTAGAAGCTCAATCTCCATCAAATATTGCATTTTCATATTTTATTTTTATTTAAAATGATTTTTAATGAATTAAATCAAAATAAATAAAAATAAAATAATAAAAATTCTGATTTTTAATGATTTGGGTCGTGCATGAAGTCAATGTAAGGATTGGGTCATCATTTGGCAAGCCCATTTGGAAGAAATTGGTTTTAGACCTCCTTTTTCATCATAAACCAACTCAAAATTTCCCAACTTTGCAAAGGCACATATCCTTCAATTTTAATGCTATGAGGGAATTCTTGGACATTTTGGAAATCTTGAAGAGTCCTCTAACCAACTCCACTGGTTTCATGTCCATATCATTTACCAATCTCAAGTTATGCCCTTTTGAAGTTGTTGACTTTTTGTTGACTTTCAAAAGGACCTATAATGTCTTAGCTCATACCTTCCAAATGAAGCATTTTTGGGCTTGGCTTGTGAGACACAAAGTTGTAGAGAATTCAATTTCCTTCAAAATGAGCTTTGAATGGAGACTTGGTGATGAAGCATGTGAAAGTTATGGCTGGTCAAAGTTTAGTTGACTTTTACTAAGGAAACCCTAATTTAGAAACTCCTGATTCTTGATGATCTGAAATCTCCTTGATGAATCATGATCAAACCTTGATCAAATGATGAATTTTACTTCATATACTTGATGTTGGCAAAAAATCATGAAGTTTGACTTTGGTTTGACCACAGTTGACCTCAGTTTGACTTTTTAACTGCTTGGACTGATTTTGACTTATCTGATCATCTGACTGAGCAAATTTTTGAGAAAAGTTTTGAAACTTGTCATGGGGGTTCTTAAACACATATAAGATGTTATGAAGCTCATTTGAAGTCTTGGAATTTCATCTAGCCTGATTAAAGTCAAAACCCTAGTTTTGGATACACTGCTTAGGAGGTGCATTGTCTGAGGGGATTGTCAACTCTTCTGACCAGTTGTGAACCTTGTGAACCTTGTGAACCATCATAAAATGTCTTGTGAGCCTCATGGGAGGTATTGTGAACCTTGTGAACCTTGTGAACCTTCATGAAGTGACTTGTAGCCTTCATGAACCTCATGAAAGGTCATGCAAACATTGTGAATCTTGTGAACCTTGTGAACCTTCAAGAAGTGACTTATAGACTTCATGAACCTCATGAAAGGTCATGCAAACATTGTGAATCTTGTGAACCTTGTGAACCTTCAAGAAGTGACTTGTAGACTTCATGAACCTCATGAAAGGTCTTGTAAATGTTGAGAAACTTGTGAACCTTGTGAACCTTCATAAAGTGACTTGTAGACTTCATGAATCTCATGAAAGGTTTTGAAAGCATTGTGGAACTTATGAACCTTGTGAACCTTCTTAGCACACAAAGTCTTGTATTGTGAAGGCAAATTTTGGGGTGCAACAGCTGCCCCTGTTCAATTTTCTGAAACCTGAGGGGTTAGATTGGTATGTTTGCCAGTCGTGACCTGGAAGGTTGAAGGGGATTGAACACAAAAGCCCAAAAATTTGCACTCACCAGTGCATAAAATGATACGGACGGCTAGTTGAATATGATTGAGTGGGCTTAAAGATGCCACTTGGAGGAAAGTCCTTCAGATACATGTCTTGGAGGATAAAGAAGTCCAAAATATGGAGGTATAATGATAGCTGTCAGGAGGATGGAGCAGTCCTGAGGCACTGATATGATTTCAGGAGGATAAAGCAATCCTGAGGTAATGAAGTTGTCAGGGGGATAAAGCAACCCTGAGGTAGGGCTTTCAGGAGGATAGAGCAGCCCTGATGTAATAGAAGCTGTCAGGAGGATAAAGCAGTCCTGAGGTATAAGAAGTTGCCAGGAGGATATAGCAATCCTGACGTAATGATAAGAAGCTATCAGGAGGATAAAGCAATCCTGATGTAAAGAAGCTGTCAGGGGGATAAAGCAACCCTGAGGTTTTGATAATATGCTTTCAGGAGGATGGAGCAGTCCTGATGTAATAGGAATTTTTAGGAGGATATAGCAATCCTGAATTAATGATGATAACTGTCAGGAGGATGAAGCAGTCCTGATGTAGTAATATGTTCTCAAGAGGATGAAGCAGTCTTGAGAGATGATAAGTCTTCAAGAGGATAAAGCAGTCCTGATGGATGATATGCTTTCAGGAGGATAAAGCAATCCTGATAATCATAAGTTTGTTTGCTGAATAATTAACCTGAAAACAAGGTAGCATTTGTATAATAATATTAGTTTATGCATTCTGTATGCATGTATGATATGATGCACTTAGGTAATGTACTATGTATTTATGGATATGTATGCTATGGTATGATGTAAATGATGTATGTATGATATGATGCTGCCGGAAGCGTCTGGATATCTTCGTATAACAACTGTTGGCCAGGAAAAATAAATCCCGATTTATTGCTGAAGAATATGGGGAACTTGTTCCTGTCTTGTTTGATAAGAAGGTATACATAACCTCCTGTCTGCTGGGGATAGTAAGGTATATATAACCTCCTGTCTGTTGGGGATAGCAAGGTATATACAACCTCCCGTATGCTGGGGATAACAAGGCATATACAACCTCCCGTATGCTGGGGATAGCAAGGTATATATAACCTTCGTCTTCGTTTGATAGTAGGGTAAATATAACCTCCCGTCTTCGTTCGTCGTACCCTTATTGGAAAGTAAATTCCCGAATATCCGTATGAGGATAAAAGAGATGGATATAAATTCCAGGGGAGATGAGACTTTATGAAGATGGATTTGTCCTACTGAGGGTTTGTAACTGTTTTGTAGAGATGAACCGGCGAAGCTTCGTTGAAAACCCTTCCCTCGTTCGTCCTTAGTAAATACTATTACTGCCTTTTCATGCATTTCTGGTAAACATCAATCATATTAAAAAGCATACATGCATTTTTGGTAAACATTAATCATATTCAAAAGCATACATACATTCAAACACAACCAATGGACGTTTCGCTTATGTAAATAGGGTAAAAGTAAATCTGGATTCAAAAGATGGAATTTATTTATATCAAAGAGTGACCCATACATGGGTAAATTTGTACAAAGAGACATAAACCCTAGTAAGAGGATTTTGTCATAAAGTTTTTACAAAACAAGGAGAATCAGCTATGTGAAAAATGATCCTATTGAGTTTCAATTCTACTATTGCCATTATCTTCAAGCATCTCATCCCATGCTGTTGAGACGGAAACGATTGGATTGAGCTTTATCTGTTCGAGCTTGAATAAGTAATACAACTGGTTGCAGTTTCATGGGTGATCCAAACGAGACATGGTCATACACTTTTATCCCTAACTTTTGCCTGGACTGCCTTTTCAGGTTTTCAATCCACCGGGATACCCTTTTTTGCCCAAGCCGCCTTTTCAGGTTTTCGACTTGCCGGGTGTACATCTTTTTATATATATCCCTAATTTTTGCCCAAACCCTTTTGGTTTGCCGGGATGCCCTTATTTTTGCCTAGGCCTGTCAACCTAGCGGGTCTCTTTTTATGCGTAGTATTTTTTAACTATGTCTGCGTTTACAGGCTGTGGGAAGTCTTCACCATCCATTGTAGTAAGTATCATGGCACCTCCTGAAAACACAGTCTTGATTACAAATGGTCCTTCATATGTTGGAGTCCACTTGCCCCTAGGATCACCCTGTGGTAATATAATACGCTTGATTACCAAGTCACCAGCCTGATATACCTTTGGCTTAACCCTCTTGTTAAAAGCTTTGATCATTCGTTTCTGGTACATCTGGCCATGACAAACTGCTGCTAACCTCTTCTCATCAATCAAGTTTATCTGGTCAAGTCGAGTCTGAATCCACTCATCTTCATCCAAGCCTGCATCCTTCATAATTCTTAAGGAGGGAATCTGAACTTCAATGGGCAGAACTGCTTCCATACCATAGACTAAGGAGAATGGGGTTGCCCCTGTTGAAGTACGTATTGTGGTACGATAACCATGAAGAGCAAATGGTAACATCTCATGCCAATCCTTGTAAGTAACAGTCATCTTTTGTACTATCTTCTTAATGTTCTTATTAGCAGCTTCAACTGCCCCATTCATCTTCGGACGATACGGAGAAGAGTTGTGATGCTTAATCTTGAACTGCGTGCAAAGATCAGTAATCATAGTATTGTTCAGATTAGAGCCATTGTCAGTGATAATCCTTTCAGGGATGCCATACCTACATATGAGATTATTCTTAATGAATCGAGCCACAACGTTCTTGGTAACAGATGCAAATGAAGCTGCCTCCACCCACTTCGTGAAATAATCAATAGCAACCAGGATGAAACGATGCCCATTAGAAGCAGTAGGCTTGATCTCACCAATCATATCAATGCCCCACATGGCAAAGGGCCAAGGAGCAGTCAACACATTCAATGGTGATGGAGGTATATGTACTTTATCAGCATAAATTTGACACTTGTGACAAGTCCTGGAGTGTTGATAGCAATCAGCTTCCATGGTAGACCAATAGTAACCTGCTCTCAAAATCTTCTTTGTCATAGTATGACCACTAGAATGAGTACCAAAAATCCCATCATGCATATCTTCCATAATCTCTGTTGCTTCCTTCTTATCCACACAACGAAGCATAATTGAATCATGATTGCACTTGTACAGAATCCCATTACTCAAGAAGAACTTAGCAGAGAACCTTCTCAGGAACTTCCTATCTTTGACAGATGCCCCTTCAGGGAACTCCTGAGCTTCAAGATATCTTTTCACTTCATAGAACCAAGGCTTCTCCTCTGCTTCATCAGTGCCAATCTCATTGCAGTATGCTGGCTTTTCAAATCTATCAATAGTAATTTTGGGAGCTTCATCATCCCAGCTGATCTCAAACATAGATGCCATGGTGGCTAATGCGTCTGCCAACTGATTCTCTCTTCGTGGAATATGACCAAAGGTAATCTCTTTGAAATGTGGGATCAAAGACAACACATGTTCTCTGTAAGGAATGAGGTTATCATGCTTAGTATCCCAACCTCCTTTAATCTGACTAACTACCAGGGCTGAATCTCCATACACATCAAGGAACTGAATCTTCATGTCAATAGCAGCTTTAATACCCAAGATACATGCCTCATACTCAGCCATGTTATTGGTACAATAGAAACAAAGTCTGGCAGTAATCGGGGTATGACAACCTTCAGGGGAACTAATCACAACACCAACACCATTACCAAGTGCATTAGAGGCACCATCAAAAACCATAGTCCATCGGGATCCTTGTTCAGGTCCGTCATATTGTCCAGGTTCTTTGGTAATAATCATAATGTCTTCATCAGGGAACTCAAAACTCATTGACTGATAATCATCCACTGCTTGATGAGCCAAATGATCAGCCACAACACTCCCTTTAATGGCTTTCTGAGTAGTATACTGTATATCATATTCTGTCAAAATCATTTGCCATCTTGCAATTCTTCCGGAGAGAGCAGGTTTCTCAAATATGTACTTGATTGGATCCATCTTTGAAATCAATAAGGTAGTATGAGTCAACATATACTGTCTTAGTCGGCGAGCAGCCCATGCCAAAGCGCAGCAAGTTTTCTCGAGCAGTGAGTATCTTGTTTCACAGTCGGTAAACTTTTTGCTAAGGTAGTATATTGCCTGCTCTTTTCGACCAGACTCGTCATGTTGCCCCAACACACACCCCATTGAGTTGTCTAATACTGTTAAGTACATAATCAAGGGTCTTCCATCAACCGGTGGCATCAAAATTGGAGGTTCTAGCAGGTATCTCTTAATTTCATCAAAGGCAGTCTGACACTCGTCATTCCATTCCATCACCTGATCTTTCTTCAACAACTTGAAGATTGGCTCACAGATGGTAGTTAACTGGGAAATAAATCTTGCAATGTAATTCAATCGTCCCAAAAAACCTCTAACCTCCTTTTCAGTACGGGGAGCTGGCATCTCTCGTATAGCTTTCACTTTTGCAGGATCCACTTCAATACCTTTTCCACTGACTATGAAACCCAGGAGTTTACCAGACCTAACTCCAAAAGTACACTTGTTTGGGTTCAATCTCAACTTGTATTTCTTCAACCTCTCAAACAACTTGTGCAGATGATCAAGATGTTGCTCTTCATTCTGGGACCTGGCTATCATATCATCCACATATACCTCTATCTCATGATGAATCATATCGTGAAACAAAGCCACCATAGCACGCTGATATGTTGCCCCTGCATTCTTCAAACCAAATGGCATTACCTTATAGCAAAAGGTGCCCCACTGTGTCACAAATGTTGTCTTCTCCATGTCTTCAGGAGCCATCTTGATTTGATTGTAACCAGAGAAACCATCCATAAAAGAGAATACCTTATGCTGAGCAGTGTTGTCCACCAGAATATCAATATGAGGAAGTGGAAAGTCATCTTTGGGGCTAGCCTTGTTCAAGTCTCTGTAGTCCACACACATACGTACCTTACCATCTTTCTTAGGAACCGGCACCACATTTGCAACCCACTGAGGATAAGAAGTCACTGCTAAGAACCCTGCATTGAACTGTTTCATTACCTCTGCTTTGATCTTCTCTGACATTTCAGGACGCATACGACGGACCTTCTGCTTCTTTGGACGACAATCTTCTTTCACTGGTAAACGGTGAACCACAATGTCTGTATCCAACCCTGGCATATCTTCATAAGACCAAGCAAAGATCTCCACATAGTCATGTAACATCTGAATCAGCCTGCTCTTGATACTATCCTCTAAATCAGCCCCTATCTTGACTTCTTTTCTGTTTTCTTCAGTTCCTAGATTCACAACTTCGACTGGCTCTTCATGTGGCTGTATGGCTTTCTCTTCTTGTTGTAACAACCTAGCAAGCTCTACAGGTATTTCACAATCGTCCTCATTTCCGTCTTCAGTTTGATAGATCGGATTCTCGAAATTATAATTGGCAATAGTAGAACTGTTATCAACAGGATCCAGAGTGGATGAGGATCTGCATTTTAGTGATGTGGGTGTGTGTAAGAACACATAGCTGATAAAGCAAAAATAAAAGAAAAAGAAAGACAGGGAACACAATATTTACTAAAACGAAACGTCCACTGGTTTTATTGAATGAAGTATGCAAATGAAATGACAGCCCGTAACAAGCACACCATTGTGCCCCGGGTAAGGCACAAGACTTGAAAGTTTTAATTGTTCAGAAATTACAAACTTAAAAAAGCAACAACACAGTAATAGTATTTACTCCTGACTAAAGGAGATAGGGATAACATCTTCAGCTTTCCAATTATTGAGTCCAGCACCCATAGTAGGAAAAATCCAAGCATCCAGATTGTAGTCTTCATCATAGTCTCCCACAGCGTTGATCTGATCTTTCATAACCCCTTGATTGGTGATACGAATAGCACGAGCACGACGAACAGCCTTCTGGGACTCTGCAGTGAAACCCAAACCAAACTTGTCAGACTTGTATGGAATATCAGGAAGCTGACCCCAAATAGTATAACCACCTTCATCCACCACAGCTCTAGCATCATTGAGGGAGGCCATTGCCATTGTTGGAGGTTTTCTGGTGACCACAGGAACTTTCTTCGTAATAGGAGGAGCTACATAATCATTAACAACCCAGGGAACCACTTCAAATGTCTGACACGGAGTTTCAACGTATTCACCTTCCACTTCCAGATACTTGAAGGTATTCACATGGCTGACAAAGTATTCTTCCTCTCCATAGACAGTAACAACCTTCCCTTCTACCGGATATCTTAGCTTCTGATGCAATGTAGAAGTTACAGCACCTGCCCCATGGATCCAGGGACGACCAAGCAGACAAGAGTACGAAGGACGAATATCCATTACATAGAATGTAGCAGTAAAAACCTGGGAGCCAACTTTGATTGGAAGATCAATTTCCCCATGCACTACTCTTCTAGAACCATCAAAAGCCTTCACCACAATATTACTGGGCTTCAGCACAGCATCTTCAAGACTCAGCTTATTCAGGACTTCCTTGGGTAATACATTCAGAGAGGAACCATTGTCTATCAGCACATGTGACAGGGTAGTGCCCCTGCATTCAATTGAAATATGCAAGGCCCTGTTATGATCCCTCTTGGCAGGGGTCAAATCAGCATCAGAAAATCCTAACCCATTATCATAAGTCAGGTGGGCAACACAATTCTCAAACTGGTCAACAGAAATAGCATTGGGTACATGTGCAGTCTTCAGAAACTTGATCAAGGACTTGGCATGAGCCTCAGAACACAGCAACAAGGACAACATAGAAATCTTTGAGGGAGTATGCCCCAACTGATCAACAATGTCATAATCACTCTTGCGAATGATTTTCAATACTTCTTCCATCTGCTTAGAGAGATCGTCAGCATCTGGCACATCAGTAGATACAGGCTCAATAACAGGACCTTTGCCCCGAGCATCAGTGGTGGAGGTAGTAGCAGGGGTAACTGCATTCTTGGAAGTCACTGGAGATGAGAAGACTCTTCCGCTTCGTGTGATCTTACTTGTCCCAGCAATATTATCAATATCAACAGGCACATTAGCTAAAGGCTCCTGCTTAACACCATGGATGTAAACATCAGACCCATAGTGCCAAGGCACAGCTTTATCAGATGTATATGGAATAGGACCAGGAGTAGTAATGATCAGAGGAGCCACTCTGGCTTCAGCAACAACTTTCATAGGGCCTTCAGCAGTGATCTTGATTGGACCCTGATGGGTGATTTTAATAGGTCTCTTTGAAGTGATTCTTACCGGTACTTTGTCAACCATATCAACCTCTTCAATCTTCCTACCTTGAGTCAGATGATCCACCATACTTTCTACAGACGACGGAGTCCTCTCAAACACTATAGTATACTTATCCATGAGACGTTGAATTCCATCTCTCAATATGAAGCAACTATCCGGCTTATAGGTACAATACAAACAATCTTCACGACAACCTGGAAAGATCCCAGCTTGTACTAACCTCTTTTTGATAACAGACAATGGTGTGGTCAACTCCATAACTGAATAGACATGCAGATCTTCATCAATGGCATTGACAGTCTTCTCGTGATTTGGCATTGGAGCAGTAATCACATTTGGAGTACCCGGAGGGTCAAACTCAATCTCTCCAGCCTCAATCATATCTTGAATTTTGTTCTTCAAGACCCAGCAGTTATTAGTATCATGTCCCTGACAGTTTGAATGATATGCACATCGTGCATTGGGATTGTACCTGGGTGAGGTAACATTAGGATTCTGAGGAGCCTCCTTCAAAGTAATGAGTTCAGCTTTCAACAAATGTTGTAATGCCTGAGCCAGTGACATGTTGATCTTCGTGAACTGCCTTCTAGCCCTCTGTTGGTTGCCCTGTGGCTGCTCTGTTGTTGCAGGAGTTGGATTTGAAATATGGAATGCACTAACAGACTGATGCCTTCTGTTACGATCAGGCTGACCATAAACAGCATTAGATTCTTTCTTCCCAGTGGGAGGCTTCTTTGCAGCACCTGATGAGGAAGTACCCACTTGGATCTTACCATTCTTTATACCATTCTCTGCCCGCTCTCCTGTCATGATCAACTCAGTGAAGCCAGATGATGAGCTTCCAATGAGATGACTGTAAAACGGACCATTCAGCGTACACATGAACATATTAACCAATTCCCTATCATTCAAAGGAGGTTGAACTCTTCCAGCTAAGTCTCTCCACTTCTGAGCATATTCTTTGAAACTTTCTTTGGCACCTATAGACATGCTTTGCAGCTGCATGCGAGTGGGAGCTAAGTCAGCATTGTATTGATACTGCTTATAGAAGGCTTCAGCAAGATCATTCCATTCCTTGATGTTGACACTCTCCAATTGATAATACCACTCCAATTGAGCTCCAGATAAGCTCTCTTGGAAAAAGTGGATCCACAACTTCTTGTCAGCAGTGTGAGGTTGAATTCTTCTGACATAAGACCTTAAATGCAGCTTGGGACAGGAGACCCCATCATAAACAACAAAGGTAGGAACCTTGAAACCAATGGGTATGACAACCCCTAGATATCAGACTCAAATCCTCAAAATCCAGCCCAGAAGATTTCTGCAACTCCATAGCATCCATTCTATCCACCAACCTCTTGAACTTGTCTTCATTAGGATCATGGTAGTAATTAGCCTCAGAATCAGAGTCCCCCATAGTGTTGTGGAGACTGCCTCCCTCTTTCTCAGATTCCTCAGATTCATAGTCTTCAAGCTGTTCTTTGGTCTTGACAGGACCTCTGAACCTTCTTCCCATGTTGAGCAGGCCACCTGACCTTCTAGTCTTCTTAGTCTTCTTGGCCAGCAGTGTCTTCAATTCATCCTGCCCCTTGGATAGGTTCAGGATCAGCTCTTGGAACTGTGCATTTTGTGCCTGGAGATCCTTAACTGATTGTTCAAGAGCCATTTCTGCTGAAATAAACAGCGAGAAGATGAGAAACCTGTGCACAAATAAACCTGTGATGCAATGATATGATGTATTAATGCGTATGCAATGTTTTCAAGGACCGCAGGATTTAAATTTGCTTAAACAAACAAGAAGGTAAACTTTTATTAGTAATAAATTTGTTTTGCCTCTTGGGCTTACAAAAAATGAAATGCAATAAATACAAGAGATGGGGTTTTAAGTCTCCCATGGACGTTTCCTCTTTGTGTTGAGGTATGAGTTGAGATTTTGTTCCTCGTGAAGCTGCTTTGTTAGTTCTAGGATTCTTTCTTGGCTTGCTTTGTAATGAGCCTCAAAAGTATCCCTTTGCTCCTTCAGTTGGACCCAAGATCTCTGCAGGTCTTCCGTGTCAGTAGGCATGTCTGGGTGAAGGATGGTATAAGCAGTATCTCCTTCAGCAACAGGTTCCATGGTAACTGGCAGGATAGCAGGATATGGCATCATGAGAGTCTGAGCACGAGATCGCACCCATCTGAGATAAGCCTCCATAGGAATAGTGTACTTAGGCTCCAGAGTCTTGCTGTCAACCTTGTTTACTTTTCCCCATGCTCGTATAAACCTCTGACGGTAACCTTGAAGATCGTTGTCGTAATCAAACACAATGCCCTGAATCAACATGTCATGTGGACCATCACTCCGAGCGTAACCAAACTGTCGTAAAGCTAGAGAAGGGTTGTAGGTGATGCCTCCTCTTATGCCTAGAAGTGGCACATTAGGAAATTCCCCACAACGGTCAATGATAGTGGCATTTTCCATAGATCTGGAGCACCAATGGATATCTGAGTGAGAAAGTGACATGATCCTCTTGGACCATCTAAACCCTTGCTCATTCTTCATTACCGAACGAGGAAGGTGAGAAATAAACCACCTAGATAGCAAAGGTATGCAACACATCAAAGTTCCTCTTGCCCTTGTAGTACGGGTGTGAAGAGAATGTAGTATGTCTCCAAGCAATGTAGGCACTGGATTATGACTCAAGAAAATGTTGATGGCATGAACATCTATGAACTGATCTGGATTGGGGAACAACACTAAGCCATAAATCAGCAAGGCTAAGATATCCTCAAAGGCATCATAGCTCATAGCCTTCAAGAACATTTGAGCCTTCTCTATCAACACCTTAGCAAGAATACCCTTGACTCCACTTCTCGTTTCTAGAACAATGTCAGACTTCTTCAGATGTAGAGCTGCAGCAATAACCTCAGGTTTAGGCTCCCTCTCAAAACCTGTGAATGGTTTCTGATCAAGAACAGGTATACCCAAAAGTTTAGAGAACTCCTCCATGGTTGGAACCAACTGGTAGTCGGGGAATGTGAAACAATGGTGCTTAGGATCAAAGAACTGAAACAAAACACTCATCATGTCTTCATTGAACCCTGAGGTGACTAGGTCCAATAGGTAACCATGTCTCTTGATGAACTGGGAATGATCAGACACCTGAGAAACCAACTCTTTAAGCTTAGCAGGTATGCCCACAAAGTTGATCCTGATGGTGTTTCTACAAGCTGAAGTCATGACCTGCAACAAAGAACAAAGATAAATCCCTTGGTCCTTGAAATGGTTAGTGGAAATGCTATGCTTATGATGCATGATGATGTCATGATGTTATGCTCAATCACAAACATGTGGCACACACAAGCAAGTCACACAATAGCCCTAGGTTTAAAGGCTTGCATGAGGTTCAAAGGTAAATACCCTCCCCTGAAGTTAGATGGTTCATCATGTCCTATAAAGTAACCAGGTTCTAAGGGATCTCAATATCATTGATCCTTCATAAGGGTGGTTGATCAGAAGGCAACTTACTTGCCAACCAAAACCCTCCAAGTTTAAGATCTCAACTGTCAGTGAGGGTTGTGTTCGCTGGAGGGATCAGTTCGTCCCCGGGTCGTGCGGTTCCTCTTTGTCGTTTTGGAGACGAAGAGCGTGGTCGTACCTCCCACGTCTCCCCGCGGCATATTTAGCTGTAATATTGTCTAAGTTTTTCTGCGTTCCATGGTCGAGCGAGTTCTTCGCCTTGTAGGTTTTCTAGGTAATAGGCCCCGTGGCTCGTCTTGTCGCGGACGCGGTAGGGGCCTTCCCAGTTGGCGGCCAGTTTACCCTCTCTTGGGTTTTTCTGGTTTCTTCTGAGGACCAGGTGTAACACGGTGGGAGAACTGACTTTTAGTTATGTTGCGGATAGCAAGAGTCGCCACCGACTTTTATTTTATCCAAAGGAAAGGCATAAAAGAACAGGAAAGACCTTTTTAAAAGATTTTTGGGTCCGGGGGGTAGGTTATGTAAAGGGAAGGTATTAACACCCTTTACATCCATGGTTATCCATGGGCTCTTAGTTACTTAGCTCACTTTGAATTGTTTTTGAAAATGTGAAGTGTATGAATAGAAATTTTCATAAGAGTTTAATAATGATCCATGTACGGATGCGTAAAAAACTTGTGTTTGAAAATTTGTTTGAAATTTGTGAAGTGTTTGAAAAGTTTTGAATGAAGTGAGCAAGCAACTATGAGGTACCTACCCTAAAGTTTAAGTCTTTCTGTTCTTTATCCTTTAAATGGTAAGACTATCCCTATTATTAAGGAATAGGTAGTCATTACCTTGGATGTAAGGGACAGTTAAGGGACATCTGTGTAATGAAGGCAACTGTGAGGTGTATTAAGCACTTAGGAGGGACTGTCATCATTATTCGAAAAGGGACTTGATCTTTGAAGGCAACCATTAGGGACTTGATGATTTTCTTTTAAGGGACTTGCTTTATACACCTCACTTGACCTTTTTGATTAGGCAACATTGAAGGATAACCTTAGAAAGTGAGATGGCGATTAAAAATCGACTTACGTGTGTGAGTGTTTAATTTAATTTATCTTATAATTTTAAATGATCTAAATTTGATTTTAAGTAGAATACATATTCACACTCCCTAAATTACTAACCATAGCATAAAAATTAAATAAATTAAATATTTACAAAATTTACACCAAGGAGCAATTACATAATTATAATAAATAGCAAATAAATAAATAAATATAAATAATAAGCAAAAAATAAATAAATAAATAGGCAATAATAAATATAATAAGGGTTAGTAATAATAAAAATTAAAAATAGGGTTAGTGAAATAATAATAATAAGCATAATTAAAATAATTAGATTAGAAATAATATGATTAGGAATAATAATAGAAGACAAAATTTAAATGATTAATAGAAAAATAAGAGTAATTATATTAAGTAATTATAAAATTTAAAATTTATAAACAAATTAAATAAACAATGAACATATTGTAAGAAATTATTAAATTTGTAATTTTCATACATAATTAATTATAAACAAAGATATAATATTATTAAAATGTGATTAACTATTATTTAATTATATTAATTAAAATATATACATAATAACTATATTTACAAAATTTAGAAAATAAAATTAGGTTTTTAATAATTATATAAGACAAACTAGGGTTTCTTAAAATTAGGGTTTGTTTAGAAAATATTTTTTTAGGGTTAATTTTAATATACAAAAATTATTGGAATAAACATGCATATATTATAATTTAATTACATAATTGAAGAAAATAACTTAAATTGAGAAAAATAAAAATTTAGAATTTTTTTAGAAAAAATATGAGTATTGTTTTAGATATTTAATAAATATATACATACATACATAATTTATTTTTTAATTGATAATAAGAAAATAGTTAAACAAATTAATTAAATAACTTAAACAGAAAATGGGGAAAAAGAAACTTACCTTGGCTGGGTTTGAACCCAGGACGTTCTGCCTGCAAGCACCAAAACCCACCACTAGGCCAGCCAAGCGCAGGTGATAGAAGAATGAATCAAGTTTGTGTTATGCCACGTCTGGAAAAAATTATGAAAAATAAGGAAAAACAAAAGGCCTGGGGGAGGATTGAACCTAGGACCTCTTGAATACAAGCAAGCGCGCATGACCATCCGGCTGGAAGAGCCCATCTGTTTGTAAACTAACAATAATTCATAATATATGATAATCAATGCATAAATGAGAAAAAAACCAAAATTATTTGTCATGGCCAGGATTCGATCCCCTGCCCTTTCGTCAAACGCATGCGTGCTTTTCCACTGGGCCAAGCGTTGGCTTGTGCTAATGAACCAACAACATTGCATAAAATATTTTAACTAATATTTGAATTTTGATGAGCGCGCCAACTAGCTTCTTCTTCAACCTCCTGTCCTTCGAAATTTCCTGCGAATCCAGCTACGAGTTTTCCTGCGAAAAACAAATTCCAGCAAAACCTACGAAATACAAACATGGACAAAACAGCAAGATTTTATGAAATTGGTTACGCCATTAAGTTCCTAACAAGATTTCCAATCGTTCTATGTCCTTGTAATCCATTTATATTGGCTGGATAACCAAACCCTAATTGAAGCCGCAAACCCTAAACATGGTGAATCACGATTCAGGCTATGTATCTTCACCAAACGATCCAGAATCCATCTATAGCTATCACCAAACATCAATATGTCATCAAAATTCATTACCAATTAGTAAATATAGTGATTCGAAAAAAAAATTATGAAGCTTATGAATGATGCGGATTATGCATTATGATGTGTTTTGGCTGCAAGTGAAGGTTGGTTTTCACTCAGAGAGGGCCAAGGATCATGACTATGATCTCAAATTACCTTCAAATGTCCTGGAGATTGAAAACCGAATTTGATTTTTGGCTTGAATTTTTTATGTATGAAACTTACCTTTGAGGCTACTGAATTCGTCCCTGTGCAATAGGGTTGAGTTTTGTATTTATATGTGAGTGAATTTAGGTCATAAACTTGAATGGTTATGTGGAAAAATTGATATGAAAAGATTCAAGTTGATCATGCTTTGAAAACCAAATATTCTTGTATAATGGCTTACTATTTTTGGACCAATCTTGTGATTTCATTCCTCTTCAATTCCAATCAGCATTTAAGATATTCTAGAAGCTCAATCTCCATCAAATATTGCATTTTCATATTTTATTTTTATTTAAAATGATTTTTAATGAATTAAATCAAAATAAATAAAAATAAAATAATAAAAATTCTGATTTTTAATGATTTGGGTCGTGCATGAAGTCAATGTAAGGATTGGGTCATCATTTGGCAAGCCCATTTGGAAGAAATTGGTTTTAGACCTCCTTTTTCATCATAAACCAACTCAAAATTTCCCAACTTTGCAAAGGCACATATCCTTCAATTTTAATGCTATGAGGGCATTCTTATACATTTTGGAAATCTTGAAGAGTCCTCTAACCAACCCCACTGGTTTCATGTCCATATCATTTACCAATCTCAAGTTATGCCCTTTTGAAGTTGTTGACTTTTTGTTGACTTTCAAAAGGACCTATAATGTCTTAGCTCATACCTTCCAAATGAAGCATTTTTGGGCTTGGCTTGTGAGACACAAAGTTGTAGAGAATTCAATTTCCTTCAAAATGAGCTTTGAATGGAGACTTGGTGATGAAGCATGTGAAAGTTATGGCTGGTCAAAGTTTAGTTGACTTTTACTGAGGAAACCCAAATTTAGAAACTCCTGATTCTTGATGATCTGAAATCTCCTTGATGAATCATGATCAACCCTTGATCAAATGATGAATTTTACTTCATATACTTGATGTTGGCAAAAAATCATGAAGTTTGACTTTGGTTTGACCACAGTTGACCTCAGTTTGACTTTTTAACTGCTTGGACTGATTTTGACTTATCTGATCATCTGACTGAGCAAATTTTTTGAGAAAAGTTTTGAAACTTGTCATGGGGGTTCTTAAACACATATAAGATGTTATGAAGCTCATTTGAAGTCTTGGAAGTTCATCTAGCCTGATTAAAGTCAAAACCCTAGTTTTGGATGCACTGCTTAGGAGGTGCATTGTCTGAGGGGATTGTCAACTCTTCTGACCAGTTGTGAACCTTGTGAACCTTGTGAACCATCATAAAATGTCTTGTGAGCCTCATGGGAGGTATTGTGAACCTTGTGAACCTTGTGAACCTTCATGAAGTGACTTGTAGCCTTCATGAACCTCATGAAAGGTCATGCAAACATTGTGAATCTTGTGAACCTTGTGAACCTTCAAGAAGTGACTTATAGACTTCATGAACCTCATGAAAGGTCATGCAAACATTGTGAATCTTGTGAACCTTGTGAACCTTCAAGAAGTGACTTGTAGACTTCATGAACCTCATGAAAGGTCTTGTAAATGTTGATAAACTTGTGAACCTTGTGAACCTTCATAAAGTGACTTGTAGACTTCATGAATCTCATGAAAGGTTTTGAAAGCATTGTGGAACTTGTGAACCTTGTGAACCTTCTTAGCACACAAAGTCTTGTATTGTGAGGGCAAATTTTGGGGTGCAACACCAGGCTGCCCACCTGGAACTCTCTTTTTATGACCTTCGCGTCGTGGCGCAAAGCTATTTTTTGTTTGAGGGATGTTTCTCTAAGGGCCGCTTCGGAGCAGACCTCGTCGACGAGGTCCAGTTCGGCTCTGAGTGCCTCGTTGTTCAGTTCTTCGTCTAGGGGTTCTTCTATACGTCTCGTCGGTTCTCTTATTTCTACCGGGATGACTGCCTCGGTGCCGTAAGTTAGTCGGAATGGGGTCTCCCCGGTTGTGGAGTGGGGTGTTGTTCGGTAAGCCCATAGAACGCTATGTAACTCCTCGACCCACGCCCTCTTCGCCTCACCGAGTCTGCGTTTGAGTCCGTGCAGGATTACCCTGTTGGCCGCCTCCGCTTGCCCGTTTGTCTGGGGATGCTCGACGGATGTGAAATGTTGCTTAGTACCTAAGCTCGCGACGAAGTCTTGGAATCCCCCGTCCGTGAATTGTGTTTCGTTGTCCGTGATGAGGATCTGGGGCACGCCGAACCGAGCGAGGATATTGCGTTTAAAGAATCGAAGAATGTTCTGTGTTGTTATTTTAGCCAACGCCTCTGCTTCGATCCATTTGGTAAAATAATATACCCCTACGATGAGGTATTTATTCTGGTACGATCCGGTCACAAAAGGTCCGAGGATGTCCATGCCCCACCATGCGAAGGGCCATGGAGAAGAGAGTGTTTTTAGCTCGTTCGGGGGCCCGAGGTGCATGTTGGCATGCCGTTGGCATTTGTCGCATTTTTTTACGTGTTCCTTGGAGTCATGTTGCATGGTCGGCCAGTAGTAGCCTGGACGAAGGGCTTTTCGTGCGAGCGATCGCCCGCCGGGGTGTTGGACGTTTATTCCTCGGTGTATTTCTCCCAGTATATCGGAGACTTTATCTTCCTCAACGCACTTGAGTAATGTGATGGAGAACCCCCTACGGTAAAGTTTCCCTTCGAGGAGGACGTACGAGCATGCCCTCCGTTTGGTGGTGGCCGCCTCCTTTGGGTCGACGGGAAGCTCGTCCTTCGTTAGGTAATTGTAGATAGGTGTCATCCAACAATGAGTATCCCCGATCGCGTTGACCTCGAGCGGAGGAGGTGGTTTTTCGATGCTAGGTCGAGGAAGGATTTCTTGAATTACAGATTTGTTCCCGCCCTTCTTTCTTGTGCTAGCTAGCTTCGATAAGATGTCGGCCCGTGTGTTGTGCTCGCGAGGCACGTGCTGTACTTCCCACTTCTCGAATTTTTCGAGTCTCTCTTTGACCAGGGCCAGGTATTCGACAAGGTTGTCGTTCTTGGTCTGGTACTCTCCTCGTACTTGTGACGCCACGAGCTAGGAGTCTGTTGATATTTTTACCTCCTTTGCTCCTAGGTCTTCAGCCAACCTCAGGCCGACGATGAAAGCCTCATATTCAGCTTGGTTGTTTGAAGTCGGGAAGGATAGTTCTAGTGAGACCTCGATCAGGATTCCGTCCTCATTCTCGAGGATGATTCCAGCTCCACTTCCCGTTGTACTGGAGGCGCCGTCGACGAAGATCGTCCATTTGTGGGCGCCGTCCGTCGGTGTCGGGTTGTGGGTCATTTCCGCGACAAAGTCGGCTAGTGCTTGGGCTTTTAAGGCCTTTCTGTTCTCATATTGTAAATCGAATTCAGAGAGTTCCAGTGACCATTTGAGCATTCTACCGGCCATACATGGTCGTCCGAGCAGCTGTTTGATCGGCTGGTCAGTTCTTACTTTGACCGTGTGCGCGAGGAAGTAGTGGCGTAGCCTCCTCGCCGTATTTATGAGGGCTAGGGCGACCTTTTCAATTTGCTGGTATCTGAGTTCGGGACCTTGGAGCGCTTTGCTCGTAAAATATATGGGTTTTTGTCCCTCATCGGTTTCCCTTATCAGGACGGTGCTGACGGCCTCAGTTGCCACAGACAAATACAGATATAAGGTCTCTTTTTCTAATGGTCGTGATAGGACCTGGGGTTCGGAGAGAACCCTCTTTAAATGGAGTAGTGCCCGTTCACATTCGTCGGTCCACTCGAAGCTGGCTTCCTTACGAAGGAGTCTGAAGAATGGCAGTGCATGCTGGGCGGATTTGGCAATGAAACGGGAGAGTGAGGCGAGCATTCCGTTGAGGGATTGAATTGATTTTTTGGTCCTCGTGGTTGGGAACTCCGAGAACGCCCGACATTTGTCGGGGTTGGCCTCGATACCCCTTTCGGTGAGGTAGAAACCCAGGAATTTTCCTGCCCGTACTCCGAACGTGCATTTTTCAGGGTTAAACCTCATTTTGCACTGCCTTGTCTGCTCGAAGACTTTGTAGAGGTGTCGAGCGTGGTCGAATTCCTCGCGTGACTTGATGATCATGTCGTCCATGTATACCTCAAGCATATCCCCTATTTCTTGCTTGAAGACTTTGTTCATCATGCGCTGGTATGTGGCTCCGGCGTTCTTGAGTCCGAACGGCATCACGTTGTAATAGTAATTTCCGGTCGGGGTCATGAACGCCGTGTGTCTCTTGTCTGTGTCCGACATAGGGATTTGATTATATCCATTGTATGCGTCCATGAAGGACAGGAGTCTAAAACATGCAGAATTGTCAACGAGCTTATCTATGTTAGGGAGAGGGAAAGCATCTTTGGGGCAGGCCCTATTAAGATCAGTATAATCAACACACATGCGCCATTTTCCATTATTTTTATTAACGAGGACTACATTAGAGAGCCAGGTTGTGTACTGGGCTTCAGAAATAAAATTTGCCTCTAAGAGGTCTTTTACAGCTCGCTCGGCAGCCTCCGCCTTCTCGGGGGACTGCTTGCGCCTACGCTGTGCTATGGGCTTGACTGCCCGATCTAAAGCTAGTTGGTGGCACGCGATCTCAGGACCCAGGCCGGGCATCTCTGCGGCGTTCTATGCGAAAAGGTCGGAGTTCTCCTTGAGGCATGTCACGAGCTTCTCCCTTCTTTCCTCGGGCAATCCCTTGCCTACCTTTACTGTTCTTTCAGGATCGTCACCCAGAGGGATGAGATCGAACTCTCCGTCGGGGACCGGTCGGAACGGGTGTTCGGGAGACTGTTCCTCGGCGGGTTTCCATTCTTCAGTTTCGTCGCGACCAATGCGGCAGTCGAGGTCGATGGCGTTGATTCCTTGGAGGGGAGGATCATCGGTCTTGAGTTTTTTGTTGCTCTTTGTATTGAGTGTGGCATGTCCTTTTACTGCAGCTTCGTAGCACCGTCGGGCAGCCTCGATGTCGTCGTGGATGGTGACCATGCGGCCTAGTTTGGTGTAGTATTTCATCTTTAGATGGACGGTAGATGGGACCGCGGTGAGTTCGGCTAATGTTGGGCGGCCGAAGATGCAATTGTAGAGGGATGGACAGTCTACGACCAGGAACTGGATTTTGATTTCCCTGGCCGTTTCCTGCTCCCCGAAGGTGACGAGGAGCTCGAGATATCCCCACGGTCTTGTCGTGGCTCCATTGAATCCCTAGAGGTCGGATCCGACGTAGGGGGCCAGGTTGGTCTTGTCTAATTTCAAAGTCTTAAAGAGGTGGACGTACATGATATCCACCGAGCTGCCTTGATCGACCAGAATGCGCCTGACGTCGAACTTGGCCATCCTTACCCTGATCAATAGTGGAATGCCTGAATTCGGGGAGCCGCCCGGGAGTTCTTCTAAAAAGAAGGATATTGGGTTGGATTTACCCCGATATTTTGTCAGCGTCGCTTTTTGCTCGGGCGCGGTCAGAAGGAGCTCGTCGAACTTGCGTTTTACTGAGAGGGCGGCGGCCTCGCCGTTAATCCCTCCACCCGATATGACCAGGGCGGTTGGGAAATCTTCCCAGGGGTTGAGTGCAGTGATCCGGCCTTTGGGCAATGGCTCAGGGAGGATGAAATCCTCTAGACGTGACACGCAGAGGGCCACTTGATAAGGAGAGTTGTCGGGGGGTGTATCTTCCCGAGGTCTCTTCTTCTCCGCCTCGTCATGCTTGGGAGCTTCGTTCCTCCTCGTATACTGTTTTAGGGGCCCTTCCTTGATTAAAATCTCTATCGCATCTTTTAGGTGAACGCAGTCCTCGATCACATGCCCGTGGCTCCTGTGGAACCTGCAGTACTTGGACTTGTCGGTGTGAGGCTTTGGTGCAGATGGTTTTGGGAACCTTACTCTGCCCTGTTTGAATTCGGAGTTGATACATTCCGCTAGGATACGCTCGCGGGGAGCTGTCAGTAAGGTATATTTGTTGTATCGCCCTGCGGGGCCTCTTCCTTCTCGGGGCTCACGGGGCCTTTCTTCCATTCGCTTGTCCCCATTGCGACGGGGAATATTCAGATCTTCACGCTTGGGGTGATCAGTCTCTCCGATATTACGGCCGCTCCGGGCGCTGTGGGCTACCTGTTTCTCCTCGTATCTGATGTAGGCATGGGCCTTGTGCAGAAGTTCATTCAAGGTGCGGGGAGGCTCGATCCCGACAGCTCTGCTGAGTTCGCTACCGGTCAGGAGCCCCCTTTCAAGGAGGTATTTCTTCATGTGTTCAGTAGTATCTACCTCGAAAGCTTCCTGGTTGAATCGCTCGATGTACGAGCGTAGTGTTTCATTTTTCTTTTGTACTATGGCCTCGAGGGTTGCCTCTGTCTTGGGGTGACGCCGGGAGGCTGTGAAATGCCTCGTGAACATGGATCTCATGACTCTCCAAGACGTGATGGACTCGGGGGACAAGCTCTTGTACCAGGCCATGGACCCTTTCTTGAGGGTCGTTGAGAACAGTCTGCATTTGAGGTGCCCGGTGATGTCATTGCGGTAGTCGAGCATCGCGTTAACGTTGTCGACGTGATCGTCGGGGTCGGTGGTCCCATCATACACAGCTAGGTTAGGAGGCTTCTCCATGCCTTTGGGGAGCAGATCTTCCATTATCGCCCGTGACAGGGGACAATGCAGGTCTTCTTCATCGCTCCTTAGTGGGGAGAGTTCGTTGCGGTCGGGGCTACGGTCGCGCCTCGGCGAGGTTCCCGCTCGACCGTTATCACGGCGGGCGCGTGCCCTACTGTCGTGAGGCTCTGGGGAGCGATGTCCTCGTTTCTTCATCGCTTCTGAACGTTGTTGTGTCCTCCTCTCTTGTCGAGGATGGACCTCCTTTCGTTCAGCTTCTAGGGCCATGATTCTCTCGTGCTGCTGGTAGAGCATAGAGCAGGCCTGGTTGAGGGCGTTCACCATGGCAATCATGGTGGAGTCTCCTTCGACAGGAACGAGGATGGGGTGAAATGCCTCGGTCCCTTGGTTTTAAACGTGAGGGGGATCCCCGTTATTTTGGGGCTCCGGAGACGGAGTGGCTGGACGGCCGTCTCGGGTGTCTGCTTCATGGAACTGTGGGTCGTCGTCCATGGTGTAGTCGACGAGGGGACGGTTGCGCTCGCTAGGTTGTTCTCTGGCCATGTTGGAAGGACAGAAGTGAATGAGCTTTGATCTTCTGTTGGTGAAGATGGGGATAGCTAGTGCCCACAGACGGCGCCACTGATCTTACCTGATCAAAAGGGCCTTCCAAGGACTTGATGAATGGGCCAGAGAATGAAATGAGGAATGGGGTGTACCTGCAAAGCACTCCAATGCTTAAGTCAGAAGAGGTACAAAATATAAGGTTTGTTCAGAATGAGTGAGAATACCTGACCCTTTGCTAAGAAATGGTATTTATAATGTGCCCCCAGCGCTGGGCCAAGGCCCCTCAATGGGCTTAATCTGGCTAGGCCCAAGGAGGAGCTGCCAGGGGACGCGTAAGAAGCGTGAAGACCTAGACCAAAGGTCTGCCCCCTGGTCCAACTGCCCCTATCTTTCAAGAGATAATGAATGGCAGTTGGGTGGCGTGGCAGATGAGCTGGCAGACATGCTCTCCGCCCGTCATCAGTGTGTGCCCGTCACCTCAGCAGGTGATCCATACAAGAGGTTCACCTGCTCGAGCACATGGGCCTCTGCCCGACGTATATTGGGCCGTGCCCTGTTTAGCCTTACGACCCAGTCCGGAACATATATATATATATATATATATATATATATATATATATATATATATAATATATATATATATATATATATATATATATATATATATATATATATATATATATATATATATGAAAATCACTTATTTAACTAATAGAGAAACAAAAGTGATTTGGAGGAGCGATTTTGGATCAAAATTGATCCTAAATCACTCCTCTTTAAGAGAGAAAAAAAAAGAAGAAAAGTAATGACGACTAGGGTAGAGAAAAAGAAAAGGTGATTTTTTGGTCGAATTAACCTCCATAACCACTTAACTAGAAAAGATTTGTTAAACAAACTGATATCTTTAATACCTAAGCCTCCATCCAATTTAGACTTGCAAATCGACTTCCAACTAACACAAGCGATACCTTGCGAGTGTTTCGAACCACCCCACAAAAATCTTCGTTGAATAGACACCATATCCAACAAGACTTTCCTAGGAATTTTGAGGAAAGCGAGAAAATGCACATGAATGTTAGTGAAAATGGAATTATGAGCGTGATCCTGCCACGCATGGACACAAGTTTGCCTTTCGACATAACTAATCTCCTCTTCAGACAATCAATAACTAAATTCCAAAATGAGACCCTATGATGGTAACGCCCGACATAAACTCCCAAGAATTTGAATGGAATGGTATCAATCTTGCATCCTAAGAATTATTGTGTTGTGGTAAGGAACGTTTCCTCGACCCCTCTACCAAACAAATAGTTCTTACCAGTATTGATTTTGAGACCAGAAATTAGTTCATAACCTTTCAAGATAGCTTTTAAAGCCCACGAATTAGACCAATAACCGTTATAAATAATAACTGTATCATTCGCATATTGCAATAGGTTGTATGTCACATTGTTAGAAATCTTGAATTCTTGTTAAAGCCCAGCCGACATAGCTCTATCAACCAGAATTTTCAATGTTTCACCAACAATAGAGAAAAAGAAAGGAGAGAGGGGGTCTCCTTGATTAAATCCCCTTGACACTTTGAAGTCTTGCGTAGGGCTTCCATTGATAAGAATCAAACGAAAGTTATTCATAAAAGTGCCCTACATCCAGTTCATCCAGTTCTCCCCAAATCCTATAGCCAACATAATCTTCTTAAAAAATGTCCAATCCATGCAATCATAAGCTTTTTTAAATTGTTCATAGTTGGTATTTGCTTGTAACTTCATGACACAAAACAATTTTCATTTAAAAAAAGTGATTTAGTATTTTTTTTCCAATTACATCATCACATTTTTGCCACCGTTAATGAAAATTTTAAACTTATGGCAGTTGCAACATAGGGGTTAACATGCAAGAGAAATATATATGTAATCATGTGTACATCTTTTAACATGAATACAAAAACCCTATAGAATATATTGCATTCAATATTTGATTTTCCTCAAGATTAAAGAAATGAGGATCCCCAATATTTGATCTTCTCCAAGATATCCATTATATGTTCTTCACCAACAACGATAATGATGAAGAATATATAGCCTTTGCTAGAATCTATGCTGGTGTTGAGATTAATTTTGTATGGACTTTAATATTTTTCTTCAACCATAACCATAACCATGATTTGTTATTTGAGTTTTCAAACTTACCTAATAAGTTTGGGTGCATTCATGTCACAATGGGTGGTTGTTTTCAAGTTGGAGAGAAAAGGTTGGATGCTAAGAAATTGATAAAAATAAAAAATTAGAAAAAGAAAGAAAAAAGTGAAAAAGAAAAAGAAAAGAAAAGAAAAAAATAAAAAATACTTGAAAAAGAAAAAGAAAATAATAAAGTTGTGCTGATAAGTTGTGTGGATTGGTATGACAATTGTACAATGAGAAAAAAGTGAAAGAAGTTGTGAATGATTGAGTATTTGAGATGTGATCACTCTCATTTGTTTGGAATTATGTTTGTTTCAATTACCTTGAGATATGAAATTTCTTTGTTAGCCAAGCCATATTACAACCCTTAAATTCCTTGTGATTTTTGCTTTTATACTTTCAATATGAGTGTTTTTAGATAAATGCCTAATTTGAATAAGCTTTATGGAGCTTATGACTATGTGTAAATCGGAGTTACAATTCTCAAGTTATGATGAAAGAAAAAAACCATTTCCCCCATGTTGTCATGTTCGCAGAGCGACCACATGGAGAAATTAAGGCGGTGCAATTTACTATTCTGGCAGTAGGTTTTGGCCTCAATGGTCTCAATATGAGGCTTGGGCATGCTAGTTTGTTGTGCGGGCTAAGATATTTTCATAAGGCGGGTTAAGTGAAACACATGCCAGACCACGTGCAATAAGACGTCTTTAATCCACTTGGAATCTATTTTCAGCCCTCCCGTAATGGATTGCATATGAACTTTTCTACTCAAATCCCCGTACCTTGCCGTAAAAATAGGACGCCAAATTTTTCCCCCTTCAATATAGAATTTCCACATCCATTTGGCGAGAAGTGATTTATTAAACAGACCCACATTTTTAATTCAAAGACCACCACTACTTTTCGGTCTACAAACATCTTTCCAGCAGACCCAAGAGATGAAATTCTTGTCCAAAGTTCCCCCCACAATAATCGTCTTTGGATACCAATGATAGTCTTCACAACCTTTTTAGAAGCCTTATAGAAAGAAAGATGGTGTATTTGCAGGTTGGTCAAAACAAAATTTATAAGTGTAACACGACCTCCAATCGATAAACTTTGACCTTTCCAATTAGAAAGTCTAGATTGAATTCTTTCAATAACCAGGTGCCAAAAAGAGATCCTACGAGGGTTCCCACCGATGTTGATACCTTTCAAAAGGTTATGAGCTTGCTTGTTAATATAAGGTTATGAGAAAAACATTCAATGTATCTCAATATTTTGTGGCTGATTTAAATGGGGTAATATATAAAAAGTAGTATTATTTGAATTGAGAAAATAATTTAATAAGTAGTTTAAGAATTTATTCATTTGAATTAAGCGGAAGTAACATTCCTACAATTTTGTATCAGACTCCAGC
Source organism: Lathyrus aphaca (assembly GCA_963966055.1). Lineage (NCBI taxonomy): Eukaryota > Viridiplantae > Streptophyta > Magnoliopsida > Fabales > Fabaceae > Lathyrus > Lathyrus aphaca. Next base: position 39,607,796 of record OZ014519.1, on the reverse strand, counting down.
ACTTCTTATACTGTGTGTTTTCCAGTAATATGATTGTCTATTAAAAACACATTGATTTCCCAACTAATTGAAAATATTTTTTATAGAAATATACTAGAAATTTGTGCGGACCTGGGGATTTCCCTAGAATTCATGAAAAAATCGCTTTCATTCATTCTTTGCGTATCTTCTGATACAATGGTCGGATACATTATCATGTTCATTCTTCAATATGATAATTTTTATGTTTTAAAAATCCCTTTGAGTTTTTTTTTTTTAATTTTTATAAAAAAAAAACCTTTTAAATAATTCTTCCTTTAAATGTAAGTATAGTTTGAGATTTATATAATTCTTCAAAGCAATCAATTGCATATCACACAAAAGATATCAAAATCATATGAAATAAGTAAGAGAATTAAGGAGTGAAATGATAAAGAAAATCTCTATCATCGATATACAGACAACCAATTGTAGAACTTTATTTTTATTAATTGATATACATAGCCAAATTTCATTATCAATAGTAATCACAAACACATAAAAGAATTTATAACAAAAATATGAGAAATAAAAAACATAAAAGTTAGATTTGATAAAAAAAAAGTTAGATAAAGAAATTCCAATATCAATATTATAGCAGACCACAATGACCTTTAGCTTCACTCCTTTCTCTACACCATAACTTTTTTCAAAGATAAATTTTTCCACAATATTTAGTGTAAAACTCTTCATCAGTTAAATCAGAAAATTGATTTAAGCCAACCATGTAACTGTGATTACCAGAGTTATTAAACTCTACAATGAATTTCAATTGATCTTTGAAAATTTGTAAGCGTTTTTGCATCTCATAACTATTTGTATATGTGATTCCATACTTCTTCGTCCATTCTCGATATGTTTTAACAACCGAAGGATCATACAACACTCTAGACATGCTAGTGTATGCAAATAACCACAAGATGATGATGCGAAAACAAATAAGATGCTTCATTTTTTATATATTCTGGGATGACTTGCTATAGTATAGAACAAAATATTTTGTGAAAATTGATTTAATTAAAATTAACACAAAGAGAACAATTTATATAACTCATATTCAACAAATTATAAAGAAAATAATATTCTTTAAAGTATATATTATGTCTAAAGATTTTTATTTCTATTTGATTCACCACTTAAGTATTTGATTTGATTTTTATTTCTATTTGATTGTTAAACTAAAAAGAAAACTCGTTAAATATTTTGTTTCTAAAAATATAATATAATTATATTTTTAATTTGATCACGACTTATGCATTTATAGGTTGGATTTGTCATTTAAAATTTAATATATAAATTTATACTATCATTTTATTCTATAATAAAAATGCCAATGATTATATAAATAAATACTTAAAATAATTAGAAAATATATATTTTTAATGAATTATAATTAAATTTAAAACGTTTTAAATATTTTGTTTCTAATGTGAAATGAATTTTGGTAATAGACAATATAAATTATATTTAAAAAGAATTTATATATATATATATATATATATATATATATATATATATATATATATATATATATATATATATATATATATATATATATATATATATATATATATATATATATATATATATATATATATATATATATATATATATATATATATATATATATATATATATAGGAGCATATCAAGTGAGATGAATTTTAGTACGAGATGTGAGAGAAATAAATAATAATCATTAGATCAAGCATATCACTATTTAATAGCTACATTAATTATATGATAAATAATTTAACCTTAAATGTGTGATTAATCTAATTATTGATATTTGTTCCTCTCACCTCATATATATATATATATATATATATATATATATATATATATATATATATATATATATATATATATATATATATATATATATATATATATATATATATATATATATATATATATATATATATATATATATATATATATATATATATATATATATATATATATATATAACAAATGGTAGATATCACGTGTCATCTTTTTTTCTCTCTCATCCGTTATTAAAATAAATGACAGGGAGTTAGAAAAGAAAAAATGACATACAACCATCATAATAATTGATGCACGAATTCACCGTATCGAGCATCAATAATTCCTCTCCATAAATCCACTTTCACATTAAGTAACCTCCATAACCACTTTTTTTTTGACTAAAAATAAATGATATTCATTCATTCAAATTGATAAGGTACATTATTTTAATACAAATTCAAAATCGTCAAAAACAAAAAGGATGAATCTGCGAACAAACTCAAATCATCCATGTTAATAGTATAAAACGGCAAATTGCATAAGCCTACAAATATGATTGTATTGAGATGTCCGAAATCTTCATGCTTCTGGATCTATAGCGTTAATGGCACTAATGTCATTGATTGAATCTACGCTAGATCAAAAGTAATCTTTCAACCTGAAACAAATGAACACAACACAAAGATGGAAAAACAAAATACCCCGCACAAAGACGAGAAATCAAAATAAACCTTACAAATACGTGAAATAAAAATAAACAACGCCTCAAAAAATCAAAAAAAATACAAAGGAAACACTAATATATATATATATATATATATATATATATATATATATATATATATATATATATATATATATATATATATATATATATATATATATATATATATATTGTAAACACCCCAAATTTGCCCTCACCCATTCACACCATGGCTTGTGATCTCTTCATATGCATAAGTTCAATCATAGCACCTTATATCACATTTTTGATTCACTGCATTTCTTCTAAGTCATCTTCATCTAGGGTTTGTGATCTGAGCCATCCAAGAGCCATTTGAGCCACTCTAAAGGTCATTAATCACTTCAAAGGGGTCCATGTATGTTCAAGCATCATATTATATCCCCACAAAGTCAAGAAAGTCAAAGAATCACAAGAACTGAAAATGGCATGGAAGTAGAGCCAGGTTTAACTACACAGATGACCTAGAATTAGGGTTTTGGTTTCAAAGGCCATAACTCCAAATTTTTTGGTCATTCTTGTTTCTATTGGTCTCTATATGTTATAGGGATCATGCATATCAGTTTTCATGAAGAAATTCCATGGGGAAGACATCTAATCAAGAGTTGACTTCTTGAGCAAGTCAGTGCAAAATCAGGGCATCTGAGGCCCCCAATGACCTAACCAAAGGGTGTTCTTCATCATTTTGAATGTGTATGATCTTTATTTGATCATATAAGATGTTAGAAGTTCACAAAGTTGAAGAATTTCAAGCCATTTGCAAAATTGTCTTTTTGGGAAAGTGATTTGTAATGTAAACTTGCTATTTTGGGAAAGTTTTTCAACCTCCTCAAATTGATTCAAGAATGCTTCAAATAAGAAAACTTTGGTCATGAAAGTTGTAGAATAGATCATTCCCTTTTCAAAAAGTACAAGAACTTGTCCTAATTCATTTTGGATCAAAAGATATGACTTGTCAAAGTTGAGGAAAATCACATAATTTGAAGTTTTGCACCAAAGAGGCAAAGTTGCAAAACCTCTTGCCAAGGAAAATTGTAACTGCAAATAGACTTCTAATCTTTGCACAAACATAAACCAATGCCTAAAAATCAGAATGCACCAAGGATTTGTCCATTTTCATGACTTATGCTTCAAGAAATCACAAAGGGGCCAAAGATGTACCAACTTGCAAAAACTCATGTAGCCATGCCTCTACTTGTTACAACTCACAAAATCTGATCCACAAGAACTCCATGGTCTCAGCTGAGCCAAACCATGCTCCTATCACAACCTCCCACTTGCCCATACCTCAAGTACACCTAGACTTGACTTTATGCAAAATGGCCCATACCAATCCCACAGTGCCACACCAACTTCTCTGACCCATCCAAGTGTGATAAATGGACCAAAAGAGACTCAACACAACAGACACACAAGCCTGATCTCTCTCATAGCCATAGTTCACAAAAATACTCCATCTTGCATTTTCTATCGAATCCCTTAACTCAGCCACCTATTCCTCAAATTTCTTCCACCATCCATCTCAAAACACTCCACTGATCATCCCTGACCCTTCACCTTGCCTTGAAACCCCCTGAAACTAAAACACGATTTCCTCCCCTCTCTGAATAGAACTCCATCAATCTCACAAACCAGCCAAAATAAACTCCAAACAAGCTTTGCAAACACTTGAGGGAGGTCAGTAGGGTTGATTGGAAGCAAGGAACTGGGCAAAAAGCTCCTGGATTGAAAGCTTCAACTCAGGTAGCCACTGAAATTCATTTTTCCAGAAGCTTTGTTTTAAGTTACTAAATGGTTAAGTTTGATCCCCTGAGTTCATTGAACTTTTTATTTTTGAAAATGATGAAGAAATGAGTGTGTATGGTCTGACTGAAATTTCTGCCATTTTTGAACCTTGCTTCGAATCTTGTTAATGGTGAGAAATAAATTCCATTTGAGGGCAGGGATGAGTTTAGGAAGGTGAGAGGAAGTGATCTGGAGCTTTAGAGCTCCAGAAATGACCTAGAGAGTGAGATTGAAAATTTCAGGGAGGGATGTCACCGGAGAAGACGACCGGAGCTCTTCTCCGGTGACCTGAATGTCATTAAGTCTTTAATTACGATTAGGGTTTGGTTTGAATATAGGCCATAGATCCAGTTGACTTGCATTGACCCGCGCGCAAACGAATGGCTCAGATCCATCACTTAAGCCCTAATCCACGTCATTAGTCTAATTAATTAGGTTTTTATGTTAATTGGGTCAGTTTAAATGCCAGCCGTAGGATAGCGCGCGCAGTCAACCTTTGACTCCCAGCTTTGAATCTCAGCCTTGGATTGTGCATACCTTTCATTTTATTTAATTTTATTTCATTTTCATTTGATTTATTTTGTACGAATTATTTAAAATAACAAAAATCATTTAAAAATTATGAAAATTTTTGTCAAAGATTTCATTAATTTTTAAAACCCAAAAATATTTTTATTTTTATTTTTTGCACTGAAAATTATTTTTAAATCATTTAAATGTTTATTTTTAATTAGTTAATGAAAATTAATTAATTAAAAATACATTTAGGTATTTAAAAATCCCAAAAAAAATTCACATTGCATCTAGAAACATTTAGAAACATTATCAAACCCTCAAACCAAATTTCATTTTTGTTCTTGATGTCCTTTGATCATTTTCATTGGAATTAATTTCATTTTAAGGCAATATTTTGGTTCAACCTTTGAAAAATCCTTTCTGCCTAACCTTTGAGAGTTTGATAATGGTTCTTCTTGAATTGCATCCCTCATAGCATGTAGTTTATAGGATAAAATTGGTTTGATTTGATCTTGCATTTTCAATTTGTTTGGTATTTTTCTTTGTGAGGCACCCCAAAACCCTAGTTAACTTAGGAAATTCATAACTTTCACTAGGTTAAGAGTTAGGTCCCCTCCTTTGGGCAGTGAACTTGTATAGGTTTAGGGTACCTTTGATTGAATTTTCAATTTTTTATCATGTCATATGATTCTGGTTATGAATTTTTGTATTGCATGATGCATGTAACCCTAATTTGTGCCTTCCCTTGCACCCACCTTTCATTTGCTTGCATCCAACAACTTGCCATGACATTTTGTGCATCCACATGATTCATAATGCATCTTAAGACATGTTAGAATCCTGTTTGATCATTGCATCTTTCATTTGCCATGTTGTATGTCCATTGCATTTCATAAATATTCATGAACTTTTATGGTTCAAAGCATGCCTCATTTGCATCCTTGTGCTTGTATGATCATTCTCATCTCTTGTCATGTGTTTGCATCATCTCTTAGCATCATTAACATCATGTTCTTGCTTCTGGTTTTGGTTTGCATCATGGCATTGCATCTCATTCTCATTGCATTTCATTTTCTTGTGCTAACATTTCAGGTGGTAAGTTGTTTGAGAAGTGAACTTGCCTTCACTTCTCACAATCTCTTTTCATCTCTCTCATACTTCCTTTGCTGCATGTTGTATGTGTATGAGAGTGAGCTTTCTCATTCATGTTCATCTCTTACCTTCTTCCTTCAAGCAACTTGTCTTCTTAAGTGAAGCAAGTTGTTTTGTTTCTCTTTGCTCCTTTCATCTGCTTCCTTCCTGGTGGTTTCTCTGAAGATCTTCTTGCAAACCTCATTAACCCTAGGAACAACCAAGCATGACAATAATTAGGGTTTGATTAGTCCCCCCATTTAGCTTTTACCTTTGTGTCATCCTTGAGTCTTCTCTTCTCACCTCATAATCAGGGACTAAACCCTAAAGGCTTTAAGGCTTTGTGATTAAGCTTATGCATGCATCCTTCTATTAGGATGGAGTGTATAACTTTAATCCTCAGTGTTAAAACCTTAATGTGTTTAAATCCTTTAATCAATCCATCTAATAACCATCAAGACATCAAGCTTGTAACTTGGGCCTTGCATTAGGGTTCTAATTCTTCCTTAATTGGTTAAGAAGGACTAACCCTAGTGTTAATGGACAAGTCCTCCTCAAGTTGTCTTACAAACCATAAAATTCACTTCTTCATCTCATCATTAACTAAAATCCACTTTAATAAAGGCTTTGTTTTGTCATGAGGTTAATCCCTAATCATGGATTAAGTTGAGGAGCATTCCTCAGCTTAAATGTTCTCATCTATTATCCTTCTATTATGATGGTGTAATGAGTCCCTTAAATCCTTGATTATGGCTTAATCTCATTACTTAACACTAAACAAAAACATCTAAAACATCTAAATAATCACAAGTAGGTTAATGACCTTAATCCTACATCATGGTGATTAAGTGTGAGATGCTGACTTCACACTTAAGGTATTCTCATTACCCCTAATCAGAGGGAGGATGTGATGAGTTTACTAACCCTTGGTTTAGACTTAAGCTCATTTTCTTATGACAAACTTCAAAAAGCAATAAAAGATTAAAAACACAAAAAACAAACAATAATCGTCTCCTTCGGGATTCTTTTCTCATCTCATTCACTCACAAACGAGAACTCGCTTCTTCCGTCTAATGCAAGACAGTTAGCACCTGAGCCAGACAGGTCATACACTTGAGCATAGACAAGTAAGCAGTTCACAAGTCAATTTACCTTTCAGTCTCTTTGAGTCGAACTACGGTGTTCTGACTTCCTCATTGCACGAGAGGATACGTAGGCATAACTTAATAGTTATCGAACAAAAGTCTCTGTATATTCCCCCTCCTCCAGTATTATTCTTTAAGCCTTATGATCTTGAGCATTTCATTCTTGTTCTTACACTGGCACTTCACTTATACACTTCACATTTATTTTACACTGACACTTGCATTCTTTCCAGCTTTGATACACAGATTGCACTGACACTACCCCTTTAAAACACAAATCTTTTAAGCGTGGATCCCGTCGAGTACGACAGACAATCTGGGTGCTAATACCTTCCCAGGTTGTAACCAACCCCCTTTCTCAGTCTCTCTGGTTCGCGACCGTCTTACCCATATCGTTTCTTAGGTCTATGCAGCATTACCTTTCCTTCGGGATAAAAATGCCTAGCTGGCGACTCTATTCATTTCCTTTCCCTTTTCCCCGACCGTTCGCGTCTATACCCCTCTTGGCCCTGTGTCATCAGGTGGGAGCGACAGCTTGGCGACTCTGTTGGGGACCCTTATACTGTAACCAGGGCTTCTGGTTCTTTTTGTGGGTTCCTCCTAGCGCTTGTTTGATTTGTGTTTACTGGGGTGTTATGTGCTAATTGTGTTTATATATTTTCTTTATTTACTGCTTTATGTATAATTATTTATTGCTTTCTTTACAGCTTTATACATCATACTGTCATACTGTCATCTTGCTGGATCTGGTTTGTTTTGATGGGTGGGGTTCTACTTAGAGTTTAAGGTCCTATACCTGGGACCTGAGTGACACCTAGGCTAGAGTGGTTCATGTTCTTTCCCATTCCATTTCGGTCTGGTGCGGGAATATGAAACACGGTTCAGATATGGGTTTCTTCTTGAGAACTCTGTGCTACAGATCTCTTGTAGTGCTAGGGCTATCTGGGAAGCCTGCTAAGTCTGGATGACCTTTATTATTGACCTTCAGAAACTGAGGTGAATTAGAGGAGGATCTTTTATGGTTATTGTAAACATTGTACCTCCGGGTTAGAAGTGTTTACACTTCTCATAACTGATCCAAGTCTGAGGATCCTTGTTTTAGAACACTACCTGTGAGGGGGTTGGGCTGTTTACAGGTTTGCAGGTACCCTTGGCCACATCATACCCTGTTACTTTGTTTTGGTTAAGAGTACCTCATTTTGGGACAGTTCTTGTGATTTAACCCCAGACATGTGACTCTTTATTTGAGTCCCCCACCTTGGTTACTGGCCTTCTAAACCTCCATCTGGACTTTTTGAACATACATGGACTTATATCAAGACAGTAAATCAGATCCAGCTTGATCACAAACCCTTGCATATCATTTGCATACATCATCATTGCATCATTTAACATTTGTTTATTTGTTTCTCAGGGTATCCACATCATATCTGGCTTGGTTTTGACCCCTTCATCTGCAGAGACCTTTGTTTCATCAGTTATCTGTTTCAGCCATCTTCATCAATTGCCTGCTTCAGTTTCTCATCATCACCAGCACCGGCCTATCAGTGGCTTATCTCCAGTATCAGTCTTGATCTTCATCAGCACTTGTCTTCAGCTCTTCATCAGCACTCATGTCTGCACCCAGGAAGAGCAACATATCTTACCATTTCTTTGAGCCTGTGTTGACTGGCATCAGACAGGTCCAGGCACTCATCACTCCAGACCATATCCCATTATTCAGAGAGCATTATGGAGGCATCCTCGATATGGTTATGGACCTGGACCCTTCTCAGAGGAGTATGATCCACACCTGCCTACAGTTTTATGACCCTCCTTTGAGATGCTTCACTTTCCAGAACTTCCAGCTAGGACCTCTTTTGGAGGAGTTTTCATCATTGATTGGAGTGCCTGTCAGGGGTGGTGTCCCTTTCAACCCAGAAATGACTTCTCCCAGCAATGGAGAGGTGACAAAAGCACTGTACCTGGAGCCTATTTTGATTGAGCAAAACATGACAACAAAGGCTGGGATCCCTGGTTTACACTTGGATTTCTTGATTTCTCATGCCATCCTGAAGGCCTCTTTGGGAGAATGGAGAGCAGTTTGTGCATTGTTATCCCTCAGCATATATGGGGTTGTACTGTTTGCAGATGAGCCCAAATTTATCAGCAAGAATGCCATTCATCTTTTCCTTTTAAGGAACCCAGTACCCACATTGCTGGGGGATTTCTATTATTCTGTTCATCAAAGGAATGAGAAGCAAAGAGGGAAGTTGGTGAGATGTTGTGCTCCTCTGTTTCATACCTGGCTGCTCAAACACTTACCTAAGACTGATGCCTTCCTAAATCCTCACCAACAGAAGAATTGGGCTAAGAGACTTATTGCTTTGACTTCAGATGACATCAGATGGTGCACCCAGGGCACCAAGGGCAAGGACATCATCACTAGTTGTGGGCAATACCCCAATGTACCTCTAGTAGGAGTGAAGGGTTGCATCAACTACAATCCTTTGCTGTTCAAAAGACAATTGGGCTATGCTTTGGTTCACCCTCCAAGAATGCAAGATTTAGCTGAGACCCTGTATTGTGAGATAAAGCCTAATCTAGCTGTTGTCAGGCAAGCATCCTGGGCTTGGGACAACATCCAGACCAAAGGGATGGCTATTCTTGGAAGATGCAATAATGTGGCTTCAGCTCAGATTTCTGGGATGCCCTTCACCATTGAGGATACACCTGGACCCTCCACAGTACAGCCAGCAGCCACTGTCAGCCTGGAAGAATTTGAGAAGCTAAAGGAGAGGAATGAGAATCTGTCTCAAGCTCTGAAGAAGACCCTCTGGGAGAGGAGTGATGGTCGTCTAGACATTGAGAGGTTAGAGAAGCTTAAAGTGGAACATCTGGCCAAGATTGAGAAGACAGAGGACTATATCAAGAAATCAAGAGCTGGAGAGCAAATATTGAAGAATGCCTATAAGGAGGCCAAGCTTCAGAAGGCTTGGACTGATCTCTATCTGCAAGAAAGTCAAGCTAGGTGGGTCAGGATCACTGAAGCTCGTACTCAAGAAGATAAGAGAACTCAAGCCAGGATTGAGCAGTTGGAGGCCAATGAAAAGAAACAACAGGAAGCTCTACTGGAAGCCCAGAAAGAGATTTCAGAATTGAAGCTTAGGGCTGGTTTGAAGAGGTCAAAGGACCAAGACAGGCACAAGAAGCTGACCACTGCTATTGCCACTAGGAACCTCCTCATCAGGACCATTACAGAGCATCCGGCTGGTCCTGTAACTGAGGCACTTTTGAAGGAGGTTCAGGAGGATGAGTTTGGACTTGCTGTCTGACTTTTTGTTTGTTGTTGCTTTCCATTTGATGTACTTTTCTTTTATGTTGTATTTTGACCCTTCAGGGGCATGTGTTGTAAAAAACAGACTATGTGTTATGCACCATTTGTAATATATTTGTCAGTTTGTTTCATTGGATTTCTTTCTCTCAAGCAACATCAAAGCATCTTCCTCGGGGTCTGGAAAGGTCAAAACCAAGAGCCAAGCCGGATACCTTGGAAAATAAATAAGCATACTGCATTGCATACTAACTTTTGTTTTGTTTTGTAGGTTTTGTCATTATTTTGTTTGTTTCTAACTCTGTTGTGGTTCAAGAAATATTGCTCGCAGAAGTGTTCCCCGTCAACCGTGCATACCGGTATCCTACACGCAACAACCTTTCGGGTATTATAATGGAGCAGGTACATCAAGACCTGACCGAGGTCAGAACTCAGATGGCTAACGAAAGAGTGGAGATGAGGAACCAAATGGCCCAATTCATGACAGTAATGACTGGCTTGGCTCAGAGCCAAGAAAGGTTAAGGGCATTGGTAGAAAGACAAACTCCCGAGGAACCTCATCCTGGGACTGGAGGCACAAGCAACAATGAGAGGGGCCAGCCTCATGCTAACCCACCTGTATTTGGACCTCATCTAGATCCGGAAGTCAACATCCCGGCTAATGTGCAAGGAAATACTACTGGGGGGAGGATCTTACAAGAAGACCCCCAAGAGGAGCAATTCACTGTAATGGGAGCTGGTGACGAAGTCTACGATAGGAGATTTGATGAAATTGCTGAGAAATTGAGATCTCTGGAGTCTCAAAATTCCCTGGGTTTTGATGTCATGGATATGGGGTTAGTAGACGGGGTAAGAATTCCCCACAAGTTCAAACCTCCGTGCTTCGAGAAATACAATGGGACCTCTTGCCCACGAACTCACGTGCAATCCTTTCTGGGAAGACTTAAAGCATATACCATGGATGAAAAACTGTGGATGTTCTATTTTGAAGACAGTTTGACTGGGGCTTCAAGGGAGTGGTACTCACACTTGACCAGAGCTACTATCAGATGCTGGAAGGACCTAGCTGAGGCTTTCATCAGACAGTACCAATACAATCTGGACATGGCTCCTAACAGGACCCTCTTGATGGGAATGTCTCAATCCTCCAGGGAAAGCTTCAGGGAATATGCCCAAAGGTGGAGACAACTTGCTGCTGTTGTCCAGCCACCCATGTCGGAAAGAGAAATGGCCGACATGTTTATGAACACTCTGCAAGGAACATATATTGATAGGCTAGCTGCCTTTTCTTCCACCAGTTTTGCTGACGTAGTCATAGCTGGGGAAAGGATTGAAAGCCTTTTGAAAATGGGTAAGATTTATGATAATGGTGCAAGTTCGTAAGTAATCCCAGGAAGCCTTTTGTGGGACCTAGGAGAACCGGTGAGACAAATGCCATTCATGCCAACAGGGGAAGATCTCAGTATGTCCACAGATCAGTAGCAGCTGTCACTATTCTAGCTCCAATTCCTCAGCAACCAGCATACCAACAACAACAACAACCACAATATCAACAGCAAGTTCAGTATCCGCCACAAAGAACCTACAACAACAACAATAATAGCAATCAACAACAAAGACCCTTTCAGCAAAGACCATCACAGGCAAATAGGGTGATTGATCCTATCCCTATGCCTTATGCTGCCTTATTGCCACAACTCCTGAAGCTTAACTTGGTTGAGCTAAGGACATTGGCACCCCCAGATCCCTCCAATCTCCCGAAGAATTACGATGTCAATGCCAGGTGTGCTTTCCATTCCAATGCACCTGGTCACAATACGGAAAAATGCAGGGCATTGCAAATGAAAGTTCAAGATCTGGTGGATTCTAAAGACCTCAACTTCGCACCTCCTCCGAATGTCCACGGAAATCCTATGCCTAACCATGGTGGGCCAAGGATTAATGCCATCGAGGAAGGCAAACCATCTACTTTGATCACTAGTGTTGCACAAATTCGAACACCTCTGGTCGAAATTAAAGCTCAGCTCCTGGAGTGCCAGGTGTTTCCCTGGTGTGAACTCGGTTGTGGGTATTGAAACATTGCAGTCAACGGGCGTGATAATTTGAGAAGCGGCATAGATAATCTTATCAAGGATGGTATCCTTCAGATATCAACAACGGCGCCTACAAATCCAGTAATTCCTCTGACAACAATTCCTGATTCTTCTACAACAGCAGCAACAATCATTCCAACTGATTCATCAATATCATCAACAATGGCTTCATCCATCACTTCAACAAATCAAATGTCAACAACCATTTCTTCTACAACATCAACATCCATTCCATCAACAGAATCTTCTACAACGCCAACAGAAATTAATGAAGAAGGCTCAGCAATCACCATCTACTATGATCCATCAAATGTTCCTCCAAACAATAATTTTCAGCAACAAGCAGTGGCACCTCCTGCCAGGTCACCAGTCACCATTTACTACGATCCGTACACCATTATTGTACCCTCCCCTGCAGCAGTCAGTCCCGTTACTATCACGGTGCCTGGACCGGTTCCCTATGAAAGCAGTTATGTCATACCTTGGCATTATGGCTCTGATCTCTACTGCAACGGGGAGAAACTCACTTTGGATTCTTCAACCTCTTCTCCACAAATTGATAATGTTGGGGGAGGCGGAGGCTTCACCAGAAGCGGACGCCTTTTTGCCTCACAAACACAAAGACCTAATGCTGAAGCAGAAGCTGCTACCAAAGCAAAAGGAAAGAGTGTGGTATTTGAAGAGCCGGCTGTCAAAGAAACTCAGAAGACATCTTTTGAACAAGATGTAGACGAGTTTATGAGAATCATCAAAAGAAGTGATTACAAAGTGGTGGATCAGCTTCACCAAACTCCCTCAAAGATCTCCATATTATCCCTGTTGATGTGTTCTAAAGCTCACAGGAATGCATTATTGAAAGTTCTGCACGCAGCATACGTGCCAGAGGAGATCACCGTTAACCAACTAGAAACTGTGGTGGCAAATGTCAATACCAGTCATGGACTGGGCTTTACCAATGCTGACTTAACAACAGAGGGACGTAACCACAACAAGGCTTTACACATCACTTTAGAATGCAAGGGTGCTGTTCTATCTCATGTACTGGTGGACACTGGGTCCTCGCTCAATGTTCTACCAAAGAAAGCCTTAGTGAAGCTGGCGTATGATGGCTTGGCACTGCGCCTAAGTAATTTGGTGGTGAGAGCATTTGATGGATCTAAAAGATCAGTGCTTGGAGAGATTGATCTGCCTGTGATGATTGGCCTGCAGACTTTTAAAACTACCTTCTATGTGATGGACATTCAGCCGGCCTACAGTTGTTTGTTGGGTAGTGTTGCACCCCAAAATTTGCCCTCACAATACAAGACTTTGTGTTCTAAGAAGGTTCACAAGGTTCACAAGTTTCTCAACATTTCCATAACCTTTCATGAGGTTCATGAAGTCTACAAGTTACTTCTTGAAGGTTCACAAGGTTCACAAGTTCCACAATGCTTACCAAACCTTTCATGAGGTTCATGAAGTCTACAAGTTACTTCTTGAAGGTTCACAAGGTTCACAAGCTTCTCAACATTTACAAGACCTTTCATGAGGTTCATGAAGTCTACAAGTTACTTCTTGAAGGTTCACAAGGTTCACAAGATTCACAATGATTACAAAGCTTTCCTGAGGTTCATGAAGTCTACAAGCTACTTTATGAGGTTCACAAGGTTCACAAGCTTCACAATACCTCCCATGAGGTTCACAAGACATTTTATGATGGTTCACAAGGGTCACAAAGTTCACAATTGGTCAAAAGAGTTGACAATTCCCTCAGACAATGCACCTCCTAAGCAGTGCATCCAAAACTAGGGTTTTGACTTTAATCAGGCTAAATGAACTTCCAAGACTTCAAGTGAGCTTCATAACATCTTATATGTGTTTAAGAACCCCCATGTCAAGTTTCAAGACTTTTCTCAAAAGTTTTCTCAGTCAGATGATCAGATAAGTCAAAACCAGTCAATGCAGTTAAAAGGTCAAACTGAGGTCAACTGTGGTCAAACCAAAGTCAAACTTCATGATTTTTTTCCAACATCAAGTATATGAAGTAAAATTCATCATTTGATCAAGGGTTGATCATGATTCATCAAGGAGATTCCAGATCATCAATAATCAGGAGTTTCTAAATTAGGGTTTCCTCAGTAAAAGTCAACTGAACTTTGACCAGCCATAACTTTCACATACTTCATCACCAAGTCTCCATCCAAATCTCCTTTTGAAGGAAATTGAATTCTCTACAACTTTGATCTTGCAAGTTAAGCCCAAAAATGCTTCATTTGGAAGATATGAGCTAAGACATTATAGGTCATTTCAAAAGTCAACAAAAAGTCAACAACTTCAAAAGGGCATAACTTGATATTGGTAAATGATATGGACCTGAAACCAATGGGGTTGTTTAGAGGACTCTTCAAGCTTTCCAAAATGTCCAAGAAAACCCTCATACCTTTAAAATTGAGGGAGATATGCCCTTGCAAAGTTGGGAAATTTTGTGATGGTTTATGTTGAAAATGGAGGTTTAAAACCATTTCTTTCCAAATGGGCTTGTCTAATTGTGATCCAATCCATACCATATCATCATGCACGACCCAATTGACAAAAAATCAGAATTTTTATTATTTTATTTTTATTTATTTTGATTTAATTCATAAAAATCATTTTAAATAAATATAAAATATGAAAATATATTATTTGATGAAGATTGAGCTTCTAGAATCTCTTCAATGCTGATTTGAATCAAAGGGGAAGGAAATCATAAGATTTATCCAAAAATAGTAAGCCTTTATGCAAGAATATTGAACTTTGAAGACATGATTAATTTCAATCTTTTTGGATCAAAATCTCCACACAACCAATGAATTTTCTTAACCTAATTCATTCACATATAAGTACTGATCATAACCCTAGCCCTCATTGACGAATTTGCTGCCTCTAAGTGTAAGTTCACAAATCAAAAAAACCATTCAAAACCTCCATTCGGATTTCTTCATACAAGAGGTTTCAAGGTAAAATAAGATCATAGACGTGTTCCTTGGACATCATTGAAGCAAAACCATCACTCACATTCATCCAAATCATGCCATAATGCCTCACCCGAATTCAATTTGTTCTTGAATACAACTTTTTCGATTGCATTAATTTGTTGTGTTTCAATGAAATTTGCTTGGCTAATGTTGTTTGTTATGTGATATAGATCGTTTCTGGACAGGAAAATCAAAGAAACCGTGGCTAGTTCATAAAATGCCATTGTTAGGGTTTGGACCTAGGTTTAGGGATTTTTGATTTAGGGAACATAAATAGATTCTGAAGACATAGAACGAATCGTGTGAATGTCAGGATCATGTTGTTGTGTTTGATTTTGTGAAACTGTACGGTTTTGTTGGCCATTGATTTTTGTAGGTTTTGCTGGGAATTGCTTTTCGCAGGAAAACTCATAGTTAATTTCGCAGCAAATTTCGAAGGGCCTGAGGTTGAAGATGAAGGCTTTGGCGCGCTGATGAAGATTTGAAAATCATTCATAATATTTTATTAAATTGTTTCCTTGTTTAATCACCAAAGCAGGTTTGGTCCAGTGGTAGGAGGAGTGCGTGTATGACTTGATGGCATGAGTTCGAATCCTGCTCCCAGCCAATGTTTTTGATATTTTCTCATTTAAATTGCACTCTTCATATATTATTATTTGTGGTTGTTTAATTATCAGGTGGGCTCTTCCAGCCGGGTGGTAACGTGCGCGTGTGTATAGCTATGAGGTCCTGGGTTCAACACCACCCCAGGCCTTTTGTTTTTTTCATTATTTTCTGGATTTCTCAAAGCAAGACACAAAACCAATTTCACTCTCCCTTTTCTTGCTTGTGTGCGTGGTAGCCTGGTGGAAGTTGTTGTTGCTGGCAAATGGGACATCCTGGGTTCAAACCCGGCCAAGGTATGTTTTTACTACTTTTTTTTCTATTTAATTTCTTAGGTAATTAGTCTAATTATATTCTTGTTATTATAAAAAAATAAATCATATATATATTCAAAAATTTAAAATAACATCATATTTCCTAAAAGTTCTAAACTTTCTATTTTTTTTTCTCTAATTCAAAATTATGTTCTTTATTATTTTATGTAAATATTAGTTAAAATAATTTTGTATATAAACAAACCCTAATTTTCAAAAAAAACTCTAATTTATTTTCTAAGTACTTATTGAGAAAACCTAATTTTATTTCCTAAATTATTTTTTACTTTCTAATTCTTTACATAATTATAATATATATTATTTTAGTATAATTTTTGTAAATATAATAATTGGTAGAACTTAGATTTTGTAAACATGATTAATTTTTGTGAATGTGATACTTAAAATTCATTTTCCTTATAATGTGTAAATAATGTTTTTAATAAATAAATGTTAATATATGTTTAAAAATGATTAAATTTGTAATAATTAAAATTTATAATTATATTATGTTTAAAAAAATTTATTTAATTATTCTTATTTCTAAATAAATGTTATATATTAAACTTTGTGTTTATTATTCTAATCATGTCATTATAATATTTTTCTATTTATTTCTATTTATTTTAATTATTTGTTGCTAACCATATTATTATTATTTTTTTTTATCTTATATTTTATTATTATTTCTCTAACCTTGTTTATTTTTCTAATTACTATTATTTCACTAAATTTAGTTATTTTATTTTTACTAACCCTATTTTCTAATTCTTATTACTACTAACCCATTATTTATTTATTGCTAATTTATTATTTTTGCTTATTATTTATATTTTTCTATTTATTTTGCTTATTATTATAATTTTGTAAATGCTCCCGGATGTAAATTTTTGTAATATTTAATTGTTGCTATGGTTAGTAATTTAGGGAGTGCAAAAACATGTATTCTACTTAAAAATTAACTTAGATCATTTTAATTAAAGATAAATAATATTGAACACTCACACACGTAAGTCGATTTTTAATCGCCATCTCACCTTTCTAAGGTTATCCCTCAAGTTGCCTACTAATAAGGTCAAGTGGGGTGTATAAAGCAAGTCCCTTAAAAGAAAAATCATCAAGTCCCTAATGGTTGCCTTTACGAATCAAGTCCTTTCGAATAATGATGATAGTCCCTCCAGAATGCTTAATACACCCCACAGTTGCCTTCATAAACAGATGTCCCTCTCATGTCCCTTATATCCAAGGTAATGACTACCTACTCCTTAATAGTAGGGATAGTCTTACCACTTAAAGGATAAAGAACAAGAAAGACTTAAACTTCAGGATAGGTTCCTCTTATGTACTTGCTCACTATTCAAACTTTTCAAACACTTAACAAATTTCAAACAAATTTTCAAAAACAAGTTTTTACGCATCCGTACATGGATCATTATTAACTATTATGAAAATTTTTCTATTCACACACTACACTTTCAAAAACAATTCAAAAGTGAGCTAAGTAACTAAGAGCCCATGGATAACCATGGATGTAAAGGGTGCTAACACCTTCCCTTTACATAACCTACCCCCCGGACCCAAAAATATCTCTTAAGGTCTTTCCTGTTCTTTTATACCCTTTCCTTTTGGATAAAATAAAAGTCGGTGGCGACTCTTGCTATCCGCAACATAACTAAAAGTCAGTTCTCCCACCGTGTTACAGAACTGGCGACTCTGCTGGGGATTTAATAAAAGAGGGGTACCCTTAGGAATTAGATCACTTTAAATTGTTTGCCTTGTTTGCTTTATATTATCTTGTTGGGGTGCTCTTATGTGTGAAAGGTCCTAACCCGGATCTAGTGTACCTTAGGTAAATGGCAATAGACCAAGGAAACTGTACGACGTATATCGATACGGTTGATCTGGTGGCCATAGTTAGTGTGACTTCTTGGTTGGTGCTTATGTTCCTTAAGTCAAGTTGAGGATAATATGAGGCTACCATATGTTGTCAATGCACTAACTAACTTTTAGAACCCTAGTTAACTCATCTTAGCCTTTAGAAAGTAGTGAGGTAACCGGCTTTGGTGCAGACTGAAGTTGGTTGACACTCGATACTACACTCATTGAGATCTTAAACTTGGAGGGTTTTGGTTGGCAAGTAAGTTGCCTTCTGATCAACCACCCTTGTGAAGGATCAATGATATTGAGATCCCTTAGAACCTGGTTACTTTTGTAGGACAGGATGAACCATCTAACTTCAGGGGAGGGTACTTACCTTTGAACCTCATGCAAGTCTTTAAACCTAGGGCTATTGTGTGACTTGCTTGTGTGTGCCACATGTTTGTGATTAAGCATAACATCATAGCATCATCATGCATCATAAGCATAGCATTTTCACTAACCATTTCAAGGACCAAAGGATTTATCTTTGTTCTTTGTTGCAGGTCATGGCTTCAGCTCGTAGAAACACTATCAGGATCAACTTTGTGGGCATACCTGCCAAGCTCAAAGAGTTGGTTTCTCAAGTGTCTGATCACTCCCAGTTCATCAAGAGACATGGTCACCTACTGGACCTAGTCACCTCATGGTTCAATGAAGACATGATGAGTGTTCTGTTTCAGTTCTTTGATCCTAAGCACCATTGCTTCACATTCCCCGACTACCAGCTGGTTCCAACCATGGAGGAGTTCTCTAAACTTCTGGGTATACCTATAATTGATCAGAAACCATTCACAGGCTTGGAAAAAGAGCCTAAACCTGAGGTTATTGCTGCAGCTCTACATCTGAAGAAGTCTGACATTGTTCTAGAAACGAGAAGTGGAGTTAAGGGTATTCTTGCCAAGGTGTTGATAGAGAAGGCTCAAATGTTCTTGAAGGCCATGAGTCATGATGCTTTTGAGGAGATCTTATCCTTACTGATATATGGCTTAGTATTGTTCCCCAATCCAGATCAGTTCATAGATGTTCATGCCATCAACATTTTCCTGAGTCACAATCCAGTGCCTACATTGCTTAGAGACATCCTACATTCTCTTCACACTCGTACTACAAGGGCAAGAGGAACTTTGATGTGCTGCATACCTTTGCTTTCTAGGTGGTTTATTTCTCACCTTCCTCGCTCAGTAATGAAGAATGAGCAAGGGTTCAGATGGTCCAAGAGGATCATGTCACTCTCGCATTCAGATATTCATTGGTGTTCCAGATCTATGGAGAATGTCACCATCATTGACCGTTGCGGGGAGTTTCCTAATGTGCCACTTCTAGGCATAAGAGGAGGCATCACCTACAACCCCTGTTTAGCTTTACGACAGTTTGGTTACGCTCGGAGTGATGGTCCACATGACATGTTGATTCAGGGCATTGTGTTTGATTACGACAACGATCTTCAGGGTTACCGTCAGAGATTCATATGAGCCTGGGGAAAAGTAAACAGGGTTGACAGCAAGACACTGGAGCCTAAGTATACTATTCCTATGGAAGCTTATCTCAGGTGGGTGCGATCTCGTGCTCAGACTCTCATGATGCCATATCCTGCCGTCCTACCAGTTACCATGGAACCTGTTGCTGAAGGAGATACTTCTTATACCATCCTTCACCCAGACATGCCTACTGATATGGAAGACTTGCAGAGATCATGGATCCAACTGAAGGAGCAAAGGGATACTTTTGAGGCTCATTACAAAGCAAGCCAAGAAAGAGTCCTAGAACTAACAAAGCAACTTCACGAGGAACGGAACCTCAACTTATACCTCAACACAAAGAGGAAACGTCCATGGGAGACTTAAAACCCCACCTTTTGTACTTATTTCATTTCATTTTTGTAAGCCTAAAAGGCAAAACAAGTTATTACTAATAAAAAGTTTACTTTCGTGTTTGTCTAAGCAAATTTAAATCTTGCGGTCCTTGAAAACATTGCATATGCATTCACATATCATCTCATTGCATCACAGGTTTATAATTGTGCACAGGTTTCTCATCTTCTCGCTGTTTATTTCAGCAATGGCTCTTGAACAATCAGTTAAGGATCTTCAGACACAAAATGCACAGTTCCAAGAGCTGATCTTGAACCTGTCCAAGGGGCAAGATGAATTGAAGGTGTAGATGTTTAAGAATTGGCAGAATTTTTGACCAAACAAGAAATGTTAAATTCAGTTCAGAATGTCCTATCAGATGTTGGGACATTATCAAACAGAGTATATGAACTTATATCAGGATGTCTCATCAGATGTTGGGACATTGTGTTAATAACTTAGTTCAGTTTTTCAGGATGTCCCAACAGATGTTGAGACATCTCAGACCTGCTACCAGAATTAATTATTGATTAACAAGATCAGAGATATTTAAGGAGAATTATCTGGAATTAATTAATGATGGATAAAAACAGAACAAGGCGCATCTGTAGGGAGTTTTATATTGAAGTTTCAGTTTAAAACAGAAGACCTAAAAGCACCTAGAATCTAGGAGGTAACAAACCCTAATTCAAGGTGGAAGCTGCTGCGCATTAGGGCTGGACCATTCTACAGAAAGCCCAAAATTCAGATACCTATTTAAGCAACATAAACTCATAGAATTGAGTACGAATTTCAGAAGACAAAATAGGGTGTCTAGAATTTAATAGCAGGTTGTGTTTTATGTACCACTTTATGAGCTTTTAAGCAAAAGTGCATTTGTGACTTGATTGAAACTGTGAAGTAAGATCAAGCTGTATTGTTTGAAGGATGTCTTCAATTTCTGTAAACTTGTAAACTTGATCATTGTGTGATTGAGGGGGAGTGAGTAGGGTACTCTTATCTAAGTGTGTCTTAGGTAGAAATTGCATTGGGTAAGTATTAAGTGATAGATTAAACAGGGTGGTTTAAGTCTAGAATTAATATTACTAATAGTGGATTTCCTCCTGGCTTGGTAGCCTCCAGATGTAGGTGTGGTTATACACTGAACTGGGTTAACAAACTTCTGTGTTGTTTACTTTTCTTGCTGTTTAAGTTTTGGTTAAATTTGTCAAGTGTCCTATCAAGTGTTGGGACATCTCTTAGGACATCTCATACCTGATCACAGAATTTCAATTGGCATCAGAGCAGGCACCCTGCCTGTTTATACTGGGTGAGATCTAGGGAATACAAATTCTGTAACATGGACAGAGATTTAGGGTCAGTAAATAGACCACCTATACTGGATGGATCTAATTATGACTACTGGAAACCAAGAATGATTGCATTCTTAAGGTCACTTGACAACAGGGAATGGAGAGCAGTCAATGTTGGATGGGATCATCCTGTCCAAGACACCAAAGATGGATCAAAAGTGCTGAAACCTGAAGAAGAATGGAGTAAGGAGGAAGAAGACTCAGCACTAGGCAACTCAAAAGCCTTAAATGCTTTATTCAATGGCATTGATAGGAACATTTTCAGACTTGTGCATCATTGTGAGCTGGCCAAAGATGTTTGGGATACTATCAAAACAACTCATGAAGGAACATCAAAAGTAAAAATGTCAAGACTTCAACTTCTCACCACCAAGTTTGAAAACTTGAGGATGAAGGAAGATGAATCAATTCATGAGTTCTACATGAACATCTTGGATATAGCCAATACTTCTGGAGCTTTGGGAGAAAAGATGACTGATGAAAAGCTGGTAAGAAAGATTCTCAGATCTTTGCCAAAAAGATTTGACATGAAAGTCACAGCAATAGAAGAAGCTCAAGACATATGCTCCATGAAAGTTGAAGAACTCATTGGCTCCCTTCAAACTTTTGAGATGAGAATGAATGAGACAAATGTTAAAAAGAACAAAAGCATAGCATTGGTGTCAAATACTGATGAAGAAGAAGATGATGAATCAGAAAATGGTAAAAGCTTATCAGAAAACCTAGCTATGCTTGGAAGACAAGTCAAACAGATTCTCAGAGGAATGGATGGCAAATCCAAATCCAATGGAAAATACACAAACTCTTCTGAGAACAGGAGACCTTATGATGCTAATAAAAAGTCAAATTATGCTGAAAAGACCAGTCAAGAAGGAATCAAGTGCCATGGATGTGAAGGATATAGACACGTCAAGAAGGAATGTCCTACCTTCTTAAAAAGACAAAAGAAGGGACTATCTGTAACCTGGTCTGATGAAGACTCAGGAGGAGATTCAAAAGAAGAATCAGCTAAGCATTTTACTGCTTTAGCTGGACTGTGTGAATATGATAGTGATTCCAGTTGTGGAGAGCTTACTTATGCAGATCTTGAGCGAGCTTTCAAAGATCTATACAAGAGAAGCACTGAAATATGCAGTGAGGTTATAAAGCTAAAGAAGCAGAATGAGGTATTAGAAGATGAAAAAGCAAGTGATCAAGTAATCATTGATACCTTGAAAAGTGAAGTAACTCTTCTCAACTCTAAGTTGGAACATATGTCCAAATCTGTTAAAATGTTGAACAGCAGCTCAAATACACTGGATGTTATTCTCAGCAATAATAAACATTCAGGGGACAAAAGTGGACTGGGATATAACAGAGATGAAGCCAGCTCTAGCAAAGCTACTGCAAAAACTACACAGTCAAACAAGATGTCCCAACAGATGCTTCAACATCAGAACACAAAGACAAACATAATGTTCCAACAGATGTCTCAACATTCTGGAAAGAACAAAATGAAGAAGAAGTATCAAAGATGGAGATGCCATCACTGTGGAAGATTTGGACATATCAAACCTCACTGTTATAAGCTACATGGATATCCAAATCAGATGTATCAGCAACCTTCCAAGCAGAAAGTAGAAGGTACCAAGAAAGTGCTGCATAGACATCAAAGAAATGAGCAACCTCCTAAGCAGAAGACAGAGGTCATCAAGAAGGTTTGGAGACCAAAAGCTGACATTCAGACTGATCAAAGCCACATACCCAAGAACCAGACCAACAATCAAGCTTGGAGATCAGCTGAACAACACACAGGGCAGAGGCATCAAAAGAAATCTCAACTTATCTGGTCAAAGAAAAGTACTGCATACATAGCACATACATCTCTGAGAGTATCAGCTAAAGAAGACTGGTACTTTGACAGTGGATGCTCAAGACACATGACTGGATTGAAGAATTTGCTAGTAAACTTAAAATCACATTCATCCAGGTATGTTACCTTTGGAGATGGAGCTAAAGGAGAAATCAAGGGAGTTGGAACCTTGGATTGTCAAGATGTTCCAAGACTAGATGATGTGCTGCTAGTTAAAGGTTTAACTGCTAACTTGATCAGCATAAGTCAACTATGTGATCAAGGATACAGTGTAAACTTTACCAAATCTGAATGTATAGTGACTAACAAAGAACAAGAGGTTGTCATGAAAGGAGCCAGATCTAAAGACAACTGTTACATGTGGGAATCCCAAAATCTCAGTCTCACTTCAACCTGCTCTCTAGCTAAAGAAGAAGAAGTGAAACTGTGGCATCAAAGACTAGGTCATCTTCATTTCAGAGGCATAAAGAAGATCATATCTATGGATGCTGTAAGAGGTATTCCTAAACTGAAGATTGATGATGGCAAAATATGTGGTGAATGTCAAATAGGCAAGCAAACCAAGATGTCCCATCCAAAGCTCCAACATCTGACAACTTCCAAAGTTTTGGAACTTCTACATATGGATCTTATGGGACCTATGCAGGTTGAAAGTCTTGTTGGTAAGAGGTATGCCTATGTTGTGGTTGATGATTTTTCAAGATATACATGGATAAACTTCATCAAAGAAAAGTCAGATGTATTTGATGTATTCAAAGAATTATGTCAAAGATTGCAAAGGGAAAAATCCAGCTGTGTGATCAGAATAAGAAGTGATCATGGAAAAGAATTTGAGAATCAAAAGTTCTTAGATTTCTGCTCTTCAGAAGGAATCAATCATGAGTATTCTTCACCTATCACTCCTCAACAGAATGGGATTGTTGAAAGGAAGAATAGAACCATTCAAGAATCAGCAAGAGCTATGATCCATGCTAAAAAGTTACCTCTATACTTTTGGGCTGAAGCTATGAACACTGCCTGTTACATCCATAACAGAGTTACTTTAAGGAAAGGAACTTTGTCCACAATATATGAAGTCTGGAAGGGCAGAAAACCCACAGTTAAGTACTTCCATGTTTTTGGAAGTATCTGTTATATTCTGGCAGATAGGGAGCAAAGAAGAAAAATGGATCCTAAAAGTGATGAAGGGATTTTCCTTGGATACTCCATAAACAGCAGAGCATATAGAGTATTTAATTCTAGATCCAAGGTTATCATGGAATCCATAAATGTGATAATTGATGATGCTCCTACAGATGTCCCAGAAGATGTTGGAACATCTGCTGATATCAAGATTGAAGCTGAAGAAAAGAATGATCAATATAACTTCACTCAAACTGATACAAGGTCAGAAGATTCAAGCAAACCTCCCTCCATCAGAATACAGAAGGATCATCCCAAAGATTTAATAATTGGTGATCCCAACAGAGGTGTAAGCACTAGATCAAGAGAAGTGATTTCAGGTTCTTGTTTTGTTTCCAAAATAGAACCTAAAAATGTCAAGGAAGCTCTCACTGATGAATACTGGATTTGTGCTATGCAAGAGGAATTAGGTCAATTCACAAGGAATGAAGTGTGGAATCTTGTACCTAGACCTGATGACATAAATGTGATTGGTACAAAATGGGTGTATAAAAACAAGTCAAATGAACAAGGAATTGTTACAAAGAACAAAGCTAGACTTGTGGCTCAAGGATACACTCAAATTGAAGGAGTAGACTTTGATGAAACCTTTGCACCAGTAGCAAGGCTTGAATCAATAAGACTACTGTTGGGAATTGCTTGCATCTTGAAGTTCAAGCTATTTCAAATGGATGTGAAAAGTGCCTTTCTTAATGGTTATCTCAATGAAGAGGTATATGTAGAACAGCCTAAAGGATTTGTTGATCCAAGCTGTCCAAATCATGTATACAAATTAAAGAAAGCACTGTATGGTCTGAAGCAAGCTCCAAGGGCATGGTATGAAAGACTGACCACATTTCTTATCAAGCAAGGATATAGAAAAGGTGGAATTGACAAAACATTGTTTGTTAAAGATGAAGAAGGAAATGTCATGATTGCACAAATATATGTTGATGACATTGTGTTTAGTGGGATGTCTGATAAGATGGTCAAACATTTTGTCAAGCAGATGGAATCTGAATTTGAAATGAGTCTAGTAGGTGAATTAACCTACTTTCTTGGTCTGCAAGTAAAGCAAATGGAAGACTCAATGTTTATTTCCCAAAGTAAGTACTCCAAGAACATAGTGAAGAAATTTGGAATGGAAAATGCTTCTCATAAAAGAACTCCTGCTCCCACACATTTAAAGCTGACTAAAGATAAAAAGGGTGAGAATGTAGATCAAAGTTTATATAGAAGCATGATTGGAAGCTTGTTATACTTGACTGCTAGCAGACCAGACATTGCATTTGCAGTAGGAGTTTGTGCAAGATATCAAGCTGATCCAAAAGTCAGTCATCTCAATCAAGTCAAGAGAATCCTTAAATATGTTAATGGTACTTGTGACTATGGCATAATGTACTTTCATGGTTGCAAACCAATTCTCACTGGCTTCTGTGATGCTGATTGGGCAGGAAGTGCTGATGACAGAAAAAGCACTTCAGGAGGATGCTTCTTTCTAGGAAACAATCTGATTTCTTGGTTCAGTAAGAAACAGAATTGTGTATCCTTATCTACAGCTGAAGCTGAGTATATAGCAGCAGGTAGCAGTTGTTCTCAGTTGGTTTGGATGAAGCAGATGCTCACGGAGTACAATGTCCCACAGGATGTCATGACATTGTACTGTGACAACTTAAGTGCAATCAACATATCTAAGAATCCTATCCAACACAGCAGGACTAAGCATATTGATATCAGACATCACTTCATTAGAGATCTTGTAGAAGAAAAGGTGATTTCATTGGAGCATGTAGCTACAGATTTGCAATTAGCTGATATCTTTACCAAAGCATTGGATGCTACTCAATTTGAGAATTTAAGGGGTAAACTTGGAATCTGTTTATGTGATATTTAGCAGTTAATGAGATGTGCCAACATGTCATATGACATTGCATGGCATAAGTTCCAAATGGCAAAGCTAGTCTGGTCTAGATCCTTGGGAATTCCATCCCTAATCATTTGGACTGTAACGGCTACATATTTAGTAACTACTTATAAGAAGCTATCAAGATTCTCATCATACCATCACAAGCGAATCACATTAACTCTCAATCCTTCAGAAATCATAAACCCTAAAGCTGTTCATCCATCTTCTCAACAATGTCTCAAAACCCTAAAACAACTGAGGAAATTCTCAACAAGGAAGACGTGGTTCATGCCACTCCAATCTCTGTTGTGCCAATGCCATCAACACCATTGGACGAGCTCAGGGGAAGCGCTTCTCACACTAAAAAGGCAAGAACACCAAAGAGATGTAAAGATCAAATCAGAAGCAAAGCTAAAGGCATTCCCTCTCCTGCTAACATGTCCTCAAAATACTCCAAATATGTTGATGATTCCATCAAGGAGATTGTCAACAAAGTTTTCTCTGAACAAAGAGTGGTGAAAGGGATCTCTGTTCCTTTGAACACCATTCCTGCACCTCAAGAAGAACCAGCTCAAGATACAGAGGACACTGCTGCAGAACAAGATGTCCCAACAGATGTTGGAACATCTGAAGATAAGAAAAAGAACTCATCTGATGTTGATCTGGAACAAACTGAGGACAAAGCCTCAAAAGAAAATGATGAAGAGGTCTCTGAAGAACAGGCTCAAGGCTCAAATGAAGATCAAATCCCTGCTGATCAACCAGCTGAAGAGGAGGCTGCTCAATCTCCTCCAGTGGTCAATCTGGAGCAGGACTCTGATGCAGAGATCATATCATCTGTGAAACCCAGCATTGCTAAAAGACTAAGGTCCAGGAAAGGAAAGATGCAAGCTGAACCTGTCATCCCTGAGAAGAAGAAGGCTAGTCCAAAGAAAGGCAAAGCTAAAGCTACCTTTGGTCCAACAAAACCCTGGAGCAAAGTCCAATCCCAGAAGAGAAAAGCTGCCACACCATCAGATTCAGATGTTGAATCAGATGTCCCAACATCTCCTCCCAAGAAAAGACCAACACCAGCAAGAGCTTCAACTGTTGTTCCAGAAGCTCCCTTGGACAACATATCATTCCATCTTGTCTCTAGTGTCAACAGATGGAAGTATGTGTACCAAAGAAGGGTTGCCCTGGAAAGAGAACTGAGCAGCAATGCACTTGAGTGCACAGAACTCATTGACCTAATCTCTGCTGCAGGACTATTCAAGACAGTCTCAGAGTTCTCTCCCTGCTATGAACTTCTTGTCAAAGAGTTCATTGTGAATCTTCAGGAGGATTGCTCAAATGGTAAGTCCTCAGAGTTCAGAAAGGTATTTGTGAGAGGTAAGTGTGTTGAGTTCTCTCCCCAAATCATTAATCAGTATCTAGGAAGGGACACAGATGGAACCAATGAGCTAGGCAAGACAGATAATCAAATCTGTAAAGTGATCACTGCAAACCAGGTCAAGGCTTGGCCTGTGAAGGGAAAGCTCTCTGTGAGCATGCTTACCAGAAAGTATGCCATGCTTAACAGGATTGGAACTGCTAACTGGGTGCCTACCAACCACACTTCTTCAATCTCAACTGGTCTGGCCAGATTCATCTATGCTGTGGGAACTCAAACCAAGATGGATTATGGAGCATATATTTTTGATCAGACTATGAAGCATGCCATCTCTAATGCAACAAAGCTGCCAATAGCTTTTCCATCATTGCTGTGTGGTATTGTTCTAAGTCAATACCCTGGAATTTTAAATGAGAAGGACACAGTCTGCAAGAGAGAGAGCCCCCTGGCTTTTCACTACAAATTATTCCTAAGTCACCATGCTGCAGATGTTGAAGCACCTTCTGGGACATCTGCTGGTCCCTCCACTGCTAAGAATCCAATCTCCAGGAAGACTTTAATTACTGAACTCAAAAGCACCTGCAAAGAGCTTGAAGCTAGAAAGCAGAAGCTTGAGGAAATCATCAAAAGGTTGGAAAGTGAAGAAGATCAGAATGCTGCATCTGGTGAAGACAGTGAGGCTAATGAAGAAAGTGAAGCTGATAAAGATGAAGACACTGAGGTGGAGGAAGCAACTGAGAGTGATGAATCTGAGTGATCAATGTATGTGAGGCAAATTTATTGACAGCAATGTAATGACAATAGTAGTGTCTTTGGCTCCTAATTTTGTGTCTACCAAGGGGGAGAACAACATCAAATGTAATTGCTGTTTTAAGTATGAATGAAAAAAAAATCTGTTTGTTTGCTCCTGAACTGAATATGTTTTTTTTCTGTTGCAACAAGACTGGATACATATTTGTTTGAGGGGGAGTAATCTCAAATAAGAATCAACAGAAAAATAATGATATACTCTGATAAAAAGATCTTCTGCTGCACTCTGATAACCATAAAAGATGTTAGCCAAAAATTAGCCAAAGGGGGAGTTTGTAGATGTTTAAGAATTGGCAGAATTTTTGACCAAACAAGAAATGTTAAATTCAGTTCAGAATGTCCTATCAGATGTTGGGACATTATCAAACAGAGTATATGAACTTATATCAGGATGTCTCATCAGATGTTGGGACATTGTGTTAATAACTTAGTTCAGTTTTTCAGGATGTCCCAACAGATGTTGAGACATCTCAGACCTGCTACCAGAATTAATTATTGATTAACAAGATCAGAGATATTTAAGGAGAATTATCTGGAATTAATTAATGATGGATAAAAACAGAACAAGGCGCATCTGTAGGGAGTTTTATATTGAAGTTTCAGTTTAAAACAGAAGACCTAAAAGCACCTAGAATCTAGGAGGTAACAAACCCTAATTCATGGTGGAAGTTGCTGCGCATTAGGGCTGGACCATTCTACAGAAAGCCCAAAATTCAGATACCTATTTAAGCAACATAAACTCATAGAATTGAGTACGAATTTCAGAAGACAAAATAGGGTGTCTAGAATTTAATAGCAGGTTGTGTTTTATGTACCACTTTATGAGCTTTTAAGCAAAAGTGCATTTGTGACTTGATTGAAACTGTGAAGTAAGATCAAGCTGTATTGTTTGAAGGATGTCTTCAATTTCTGTAAACTTGTAAACTTGATCATTGTGTGATTGAGGGGGAGTGAGTAGGGTACTCTTATCTAAGTGTGTCTTAGGTAGAAATTGCATTGGGTAAGTATTAAGTGATAGATTAAACAGGGTGGTTTAAGTCTAGAATTAATATTACTAATAGTGGATTTCCTCCTGGCTTGGTAGCCTCCAGATGTAGGTGTGGTTATACACTGAACTGGGTTAACAAACTTCTGTGTTGTTTACTTTTCTTGCTGTTTAAGTTTTGGTTAAATTTGTCAAGTGTCCTATCAAGTGTTGGGACATCTCTTAGGACATCTCATACCTGATCACAGAATTTCAGAAGGCACTGCTGGCCAAGAAGACTAAGAAGACTAGAAGGTCTGCTGGTTTGCTCAACATGGGAAGAAGGTTCAAAGGTCCTGTCAAGACCAAAGAACAGGTTGAAGACTATGAATCTGAGGAATCTGAGAAAGAAGGAGGCAGTCTCCACAACACTATGGGGGACTCTGATTCTGAGGCTAATTACTATCATGAGCCTAATGAAGACAAATTCAAAATGCTGGTGGATAGGATGGATGCTATGGAGTTGCAGAAATCATCTGGGCTGGATTTTGAGGATTTGAGTCTGATATCTGGGGTGGTTATACCCATTGGTTTCAAGGTTCCTACCTTTGTTGTGTATGATGGGGTCTCTTGTCCCAAGCTGCATTTGAGGTCTTATGTCAGAAGGATTCAGCCTCACACTGCTGACAAGAAGTTGTGGATCCACTTTTTTCAAGAGAGCTTATCTGGAGCTCAGTTGGAGTGGTATTATCAATTGGAGAGTGTTAACATCAGAGATTGGAATGATCTTGCTGAAGCTTTCTACAAGCAGTATCAATACAATGCTGACTTAGCCCCCACTCGCATGCAGCTTCAGAGCATGTCTATGGGTGCCAAAGAAAGTTTTAAGGAGTATGCTCAAAAGTGGAGAGATTTAGCTGGAAGAGTTCAACCCCCTTTGACTGATAGGGAATTGGTTGACATGTTCATGTGTACGCTGAATGGCCCATTTTACAGTCATCTCATTAGAAGCTCATCATCTGGCTTCACTGAGTTGATCATGACAGGAGAGCGAGTAGAGAATGGTATAAAGAATGGCAAGATCCATGTGGGTACTTCTTCATCAGGTGCTGCAAAGAAGCCTCCCACTGGGAAGAAAGAATCCAATGCTGTTTATGGTCAACCTGATCGTAATAGAAGGCATCAGTCTGTTAGTGCAGTTCATATTTCAAATCCAACTCCTGCAACAACAGAGCAGCCTCAGGGCAACCAACAGAGGGCTAGAAGGCAGTTCACGAAGATCAACATGTCAATGGCTCAGGCATTGCAACATTTGTTGAAGGCTGAACTCATCACTTTGAAAGAGGCTCCTCAGAATCCCAATGTTACCTCTCCCAGGTACAATCCCAATGCACGGTGTGCCTATCATTCGAACTGTCAGGGTCATGATACTAATAACTGTTGGATCTTGAAGAACAAAATTCAAGATATGATTGATGCTGGAGAAATTGAGTTTGACCCTCCAGGTACACCAAATGTGATTACAGCTCCAATGCCAAATCACGAGAAGACTGTCAATGCCATTGATGAAGATCTACATGTCTATTCAGTTATGGAGTTGACCACACCATTGTCTGTTATCAAAAAGAGGTTAGTACAAGCTGGGATCTTTCCGGGTTGTCGTGAAGATTGTTTGTACTGTACTTATAAGCCAGATAGTTGCTTCATATTGAGAGATGGAATTCAACGTCTCATGGATAAGTATACTATAGTGTTTGAAAGAAGGCCGTCGTCTGTAGAAAGTATGGTGGATCATCTGACTCAAAGTAAGAAGATTGAAGAGGTTGATATGGTTGACAAAGTACCGGTAAGAATCACTTCAAAGAGACCTGTTAAAATCACTCATCAGGGCCCAATCAAGATTACTGCTGAAGGTCCTGTGAAAGTGGTTGCTGAAGCCAGAGTGGCTCCTCTGATCATTACCACTCCTGGTCCTATTCCATATACATCTGACAAAGTTGTGCCTTGGCACTATGGGTCTGATGTTTACATTCATGGTGTTAAGCAGGAGCCTTTACCTGATGTGCCTGTTGACATTGATAATATTGCTGGATCTAGCAAGATCACTCGTAGTGGAAGAGTCTTCTCTCCTTCAGTTGCTTCTAAAAATGCAGTTACTCCTGCTGCTACTTCTACCACTGATGCTCGGGGCAAAGGTCCTGTTATTGAGCCTGTATCTCCTGATGTGCCAGCTGCTGATGATCTCTCTAAGCAGATGGAAGAAGTATTGAAAATCATTCGCAAGAGTGATTATGACATTATTGATCAATTGGGGCATACTCCCTCAAAGATTTCTATGTTGTCCTTGTTGTTATGTTCTGAGGCTCATGCCAAATCCTTGATCAAGTTTCTGAAGACTGCTCATGTGCCCAATGCCATTTCTGTTGACCAATTTGAGAACTGTGTTGCCCACCTGACCTATGATAATGGGTTAGGATTTTCTGATGCTGATTTGACCCCTTCCAAGAGGGATCATAACAGGGCCTTTCATATTTCAATTGAATGCAGGGGCACTACCCTGTCACATGTGCTGATAGACAATGGTTCCTCTCTGAATGTGTTGCCCAAGGAAGTCCTGAATAAGCTGAGTCCTGAAGATATTGTGCTGAAGCCCAGCAATATTGTGGTAAAGGCTTTTGATGGTTCTAGAAGAGTAGTGCATGGGGAAATTGACCTTCCAATCAAAGTTGGCTCTCAGGTTTTTACTGCTACATTTTATGTGATGGATATTCGTCCTTCGTACTCTTGTCTGCTTGGTCGTCCCTGGATCCATGGGGCAGGTGCTGTAACCTCTACATTACACCAAAAGTTGAAATATCCGGTGAATGGAAAGGTTGTTACTGTCTATGGAGAAGAAGAATACTTTGTCAGCCATGTAAACACTTTCAAGTATCTGGAAGTGGAAGGTGAATACATTGAAACTCCGTGTCAGACGTTTGAAGTGGTTCCCTGGGTTGTTAATGATCATGTAGCTCCTCCTGCTACGAAGAAAGTTCCTGTGGTCACCAGAAAACCTCCAACAATGGCAATGGCCTCCCTCAATGATGCTAGAGCTGTGGTGGATGAAGGTGGTTGTACTATTTGGGGTCAGCTTCCTGATATTCCATACAAGTCTGACAAGTTTGGTTTGGGTTTCACTGCAGAGTCCCAGAAGGCTGTTCGTCGTGCTCGTGCTGTTCATATCACTAATCAAGGGGTTATGAAAGATCAGATCAACGCTGTGGGAGACTATGATGAAGACTACAACTTGGATGCTTGGATTTTTCCTACTGTGGGTGCTGGACTCAATAATTGGAAAGCTGAAGATGTTATCCCTATCTCCTTTAGTCAGGAGTAAATACTATTACTGTGTTGTTGCTTTTAAGTTTGTAATTTCTTGAACAATAAAACTTTCAAGCCATGTGCCTTACCCGGGGCACAATGCTGTGCTTGTTACGGGCTGTCATTTCATTTGCATACTTCATTCAATAAAATCAGTGGACGTTTCGTTTTAGTAAATATTGTGTTCCTTGTCTTTCTTTTCTTTTATTTTTGCTTTATCAGCTATGTGTTCTTACACACACCCACATCACTAAATGCAGATCCTCATCCACTCTGGATCCTGTTGATAACAGTTCTACTATTGCCAATTATGATTTCGAGAATCCGATCTATCAAACTGAAGACGGAAATGAGGACAATTGTGAAATACCTGTAGAGCTTGCTAGGTTGTTACAACAAGAAGAGAAAGCCATACAGCCACATGAAGAGCCAGTCGAAGTTGTGAATCTGGGAACTGAAGAAAACAGAAAAGAGGTCAAGGTAGGGGCTGATTTAGAGGACAGTGTCAAGAGCAGATTGATTCAGATGTTGCGTGACTATGTGGAGATCTTTGCTTGGTCTTATGAATATATGCCAGGGTTGGATACAGACATTGTGGTTCACCGTTTACCAGTGAAAGAAGATTGTCGTCCAAAGAAGCAGAAGGTTCGTCGTATGCGTCCTGAAATGTCAGAAAAGATCAAGGCAGAGGTAATGAAACAGTTCAATGCAGGGTTCTTAGCAGTAACTTCTTATCCTCAGTGGGTTGCAAATGTGGTACCAGTTCCTAAGAAAGATGGTAAGGTGCGTATGTGTGTAGACTACAGAGATTTGAACAAGGCTAGCCCCAAAGATGACTTTCCACTTCCTCATATTGATATTCTGGTAGACAACACTGCTCAGCATAAGGTATTCTCTTTTATGGATGGTTTCTCTGGTTACAATCAAATCAAGATGGCACCTGAAGATATGGAGAAGACAACATTTGTGACACAGTGGGGCACCTTTTGCTATAAGGTGATGCCATTTGGTTTGAAGAATGCAGGGGCAACATATCAGCGTGCTATGGTGGCTTTGTTTCATGATATGATTCATCATGAGATAGAGGTATATGTGGATGATATGATAGCCAGATCTCAGAATGAAGAGCAACATCTTGATCATCTGCACAAGTTGTTTGAGAGGTTGAAGAAATACAAGTTAAGGTTGAACCCAAACAAGTGTACTTTTGGGGTTAGATCTGGAAAGCTCCTGGGTTTTATTGTCAGTGGAAAAGGTATTGAAGTGGATCCTGCAAAAGTGAAAGCTATACGAGAGATGCCAGCTCCCCGCACTGAGAAGGAGGTTAGAGGTTTCTTGGGACGATTGAACTACATTGCAAGATTTATTTCCCAATTAACTACCATCTGTGAGCCAATCTTCAAGTTGTTGAAGAAAGATCAGGTGATGGAATGGAATGATGAGTGCCAGACTGCCTTTGATGAAATCAAGAGATATCTGCTAGAACCACCAATTTTGATGCCACCAGTTGATGGAAGACCCTTGATTATGTACTTAACAGTGTTAGACAACTCAATGGGGTGTGTATTGGGGCAACATGACGAGTCTGGTCGAAAAGAGCAGGCAATATACTACCTTAGCAAAAAGTTTACCGACTGTGAAACAAGATACTCACTGCTCGAGAAAACTTGCTGCGCTTTGGCATGGGCTGCTCGCCGACTAAGACAGTATATGTTGACCCATACTACCTTGTTGATTTCGAAGATGGATCCAATCAAGTACATATTCGAGAAACCTGCTCTCTCCGGAAGAATTGCAAGAATATGATATACAATATACTATATACTACTCAGAGTATGATATACAATATACTACTCAGAAGGTTTTGACAGAATATGATATACAATATACTACTCAGAAGGCCATTAAGGGAAGTGTTGTTGCTGATCATTTGGCTCATCAAGCAATGGATGATTACCAGTCAATGAGTTTTGAGTTCCCTGATGAAGACATTATGATTATTACCAAAGAACCTGGACAATATGACGGACCTGAACAAGGATCCCGATGGACTATGGTTTTTGATGGTGCTTCCAATGCACTTGGTAATGGTGTTGGTGTTGTGATTAGTTCCCCTGAAGGTTGTCATGCCCCGATTACTGCCAGACTTTGTTTCTATTGTACCAATAACATGGCTGAGTATGAGGCATGTATCCTGGGTATTAAAGTTGCTATTGATATGAAGATTCAGTTCCTTGACGTGTATGGAGATTCAGCCCTGGTAGTTAGTCAGATTAAAGGAGATTGGGATACCAAGCATGATAATCTCATTCCTTACAGAGAGCATGTGTTGTCTTTAATCCCACATTTCAAAGAGATTACCTTTGGACATATTCCGCGAAGAGAGAATCAGTTGGCAGATGCATTGGCCACCATGGCATCTATGTTTGAGATCAGCTGGGATGATGAAGCTCCCAAGATTACTATTGATAGATTTGAAAAGCCTGCATACTGCAATGAGATTGACACTGAAAGGGCAGAGGAAAAACCTTGGTTCTATGAAGTGAAAAGATATCTTGAAGCTCAGGAGTTTCCTGAAGGGGCATCTTTCAAAGATAGGAAATTTCTGAGGAGGTTTTCTGCCAAGTTCTTTTTGAGTAATGGGATTCTGTACAAGCGCAATCATGATTCAACTATGCTTCATTGTGTGGATAAGAAGGAAGCTACAGAAATTATGGAAGAGATGCATGATGGGACCTTTGGCACTCATTCTAGTAGTCATACTATGGCAAAGAAGATATTGAGAGCAGGCTACTATTGGTCTACCATGGAAGCTGATTGCTATCAACACTCCAGAACGTGTCACAAATGTCAAATTTATGCTGATAAAGTCCATGTACCCCCATCACCATTGAATGTGTTGACTGCTCCTTGGCCCTTTGCCATGTGGGGCATTGATATGATTGGTGAGATCAAGCCTACTGCTTCTAATGGACATCATTTCATCCTGGTTGCTATTGATTATTTCACGAAATGGGTGGAGGCAGCTTCATTTGCATCTGTTACTAAGAATGTTGTGGCTCGATTCATTAAGAATAATCTCATATGTAGGTATGGCATCCCTGAAAGGATTATTACTGACAATGGCTCTAATCTGAACAACACTATGATTACTGATCTCTGCACGCAGTTCAAGATTAAGCATCACAACTCTTCTCCGTATCGTCCAAAGATGAATGGGGCAGTTGAAGCTGCTAATAAGAACATTAAGAAGATTGTACAGAAGATGACTGTTACTTACAAGGATTGGCATGAGATGTTACCATTTGCTCTTCATGGTTATCGTACTACAATACGTACTTCAACAGGGGCAACCCCATTCTCTTTAGTCTATGGTATGGAAGCAGTTCTGCCCATTGAAGTTCAGATTCCCTCCTTGAGAATTATGAAGGATGCAGGCTTGGATGAAGATGAGTGGATTCAGACTCGACTGGACCAGATAAATTTGATTGATGAGAAGAGGATAGCAGCAGTTTGTCATGGCCAGATGTACCAGAAGCGAATGATCAAAGCTTTTAATAAGAAGGTTAAGCCAAAGGTATATCAGGTTGGTGACTTGGTGATCAAGCGTATCATATTACCACAGGGTGATCCTAGGGGCAAGTGGACTCCAACATATGAAGGACCATTTGTAGTCAAGACAGTGTTCTCAGGAGGTGCCATGATACTTACTACAATGGATGGTGAAGATTTCCCACAGCCTGTAAACGCAGACATAGTTAAAAAATACTACGCATAAAAAGAGACCCGCTAGGTTGACAGGCCTAGGCAAAAATAAGGGCATCCCGGCAAACCAAAAGGGTTTGGGCAAAAATTAGGGATATATATAAAAAGATGTACACCCGGCAAGTCGAAAACCTGAAAAGGCGGCTTGGGCAAAAAAGGGTATCCCGGTGGATTGAAAACCTGAAAGGGCAATCCAGGCAAAAGTTAGGGATTAAAGCGTATGACTATGTCTCGTTTGGATCACTCATGAAACTGCAACCAGTTGTACTACTTACTCAAGCTCGAACAGATAAAGCTCAATCCAATCGTTTCCGTCTCAACAACAGAAGATGAGATACTTGAAGATAATGGCAATAGTAGAATTGAAACTCAATAGGATTGTTTCCCACATAGCTGATTTTCTTTTGTAAAACGTTATGACAAAATCCTCTTACTAGGGTTTATGTCTCCTTGTACAAACTTACCCGTGTATGGGTCACTTTTTGATATAAATAAATTCCATCTTTTGAATCCAGATTTACTTTTACCCTATTTACATAAGCGAAACGTCCATTGGTTGTGTTTGAATGTATGTATGCTTTTGAATATGATTGATGTTTACCAGAAATGCATGTATGCTTAATATGATTAATGCTTACCAGAAATGCATGAAAATGCAGTAATAGTATTTACTAAGGACGAACGAGGGAAGGATTTCAACGAAGCTTCGCCGGTTCATCTTTACAAGACAATCACAAAACCCTCAGTAGGGCAAGTTCATCTTCACAAAGTCTCATCTCCCCTGGAATTTATATCCATCTCTTTTATCCTCATACGGATATTCGGGAAATTACTTTCCCATAAGGGTACGACGAACGAAGACGGGATGTTATATCTACCCTACCATCAAACGAAGACGAAGGTTATGTATACCTTACTATCCCCAGCAGACGGGAGGTTATATATACCTTACTATCCCCAGCGTATGGAAGGTTATGTATATCTCATTATCAAACAAGATGGGGACGAGTCCCTCATATTCTTCAACATCGAATCGGGATTTATTTTCCCTGGCCAGCAGTTGTTATACGAAGATATCCAGACGCTTCCGGCAGTATCATATCATACATACATCATTTACATCATACCATAACATACATATCCATAGATACATAATACATCACTTAAGTGCATCATATCATACATGCATACATAATGCATAAACTAATATTATTATACAACTGCTACTTTGTTTTCAGGTTAATTATCCAGCAAACAAACTTATGATCATCAGGACTGCTCTATCCTCCTGAAAGCTTATAATCTCATCAGGACTGCTCAATCCTCCTGAAGACATGCTGTTACATCAGGATTACTCCAGTCTCCTGAAAGCATATCATATTATTACCTCAGGATTACTCCAGTCTCCTGACAGCTTTTATTACATCAGGATTGCTTCACCCTCCTGAAATCATATCATTACCTCAAGATTGCTCCATCCTCTTGATAGCTATCATCATTGCTTCTGGACTGCTTCATCCTCCAAGACGTATTTCAGAAGAACAAATCCTGACGTTCTTTTGATCATTAAGAGCTAATCCTGACGTTCTTTTGATCCTTAAGAGCAAATCCTGACGCTCTTTTGGTCCCTTGTTCAAGATACTTTTCAGAGGAACTAATCCTGACGTTCTTTTGATCCTTAAGAACAAATCCTGACGTTCTTTTGGCCCTTGGAGAATAGGCAAATGGTCTGTACAAAGATCCATTCCCTAACCCAAAATATTTCCAACTCAAATCATGTTGCATAAATGATTCAGAGACGGCCTATACAAAGACCTAGTACTGATATCCAGTATCAACATAAAGACATCATCATATTCTGATACTTTAGATGGCATCTTTAAGCCCATCACCAGTTCCTCCAAGTGGCATCTTTAAGCCCACTCAAGCGTATACAACCAACCATCAATATCACTCTATGCACTGGTGAGTGCAAATTTTTGGGCTTTTGTGTTCAATCCCCTTCAACCTTCCAGGTCACGACTGGCAAATGTACCAATCTAACCCCTCAGGTTTCAGAAAATTGAACAGGGGCAGCTGTTGCACCCCAAAATTTGCCCTCACAATACAAGACTTTGTGTTCTAAGAAGGTTCACAAGGTTCACAAGTTTCTCAACATTTCCATAACCTTTCATGAGGTTCATGAAGTCTACAAGTTACTTCTTGAAGGTTCACAAGGTTCACAAGTTCCACAATGCTTACCAAACCTTTCATGAGGTTCATGAAGTCTACAAGTTACTTCTTGAAGGTTCACAAGGTTCACAAGCTTCTCAACATTTACAAGACCTTTCATGAGGTTCATGAAGTCTACAAGTTACTTCTTGAAGGTTCACAAGGTTCACAAGATTCACAATGATTACAAAGCTTTCCTGAGGTTCATGAAGTCTACAAGCTACTTTATGAGGTTCACAAGGTTCACAAGCTTCACAATACCTCCCATGAGGTTCACAAGACATTTTATGATGGTTCACAAGGGTCACAAAGTTCACAATTGGTCAAAAGAGTTGACAATTCCCTCAGACAATGCACCTCCTAAGCAGTGCATCCAAAACTAGGGTTTTGACTTTAATCAGGCTAAATGAACTTCCAAGACTTCAAGTGAGCTTCATAACATCTTATATGTGTTTAAGAACCCCCATGTCAAGTTTCAAGACTTTTCTCAAAAGTTTGCTCAGTCAGATGATCAGATAAGTCAAAACCAGTCAATGCAGTTAAAAGGTCAAACTGAGGTCAACTGTGGTCAAACCAAAGTCAAACTTCATTATTTTTTTCCAACATCAAGTATATGAAGTAAAATTCATCATTTGATCAAGGGTTGATCATGATTCATCAAGGAGATTCCAGATCATCAATAATCAGGAGTTTCTAAATTAGGGTTTCCTCAGTAAAAGTCAACTGAACTTTGACCAGCCATAACTTTCACATACTTCATAACCAAGTCTCCATCCAAATCTCCTTTTGAAGGAAATTGAATTCTCTACAACTTTGATCTTGCAAGTTAAGCCCAAAAATGCTTCATTTGGAAGATATGAGCTAAGACATTATAGGTCATTTCAAAAGTCAACAAAAAGTTAACAACTTCAAAAGGGCATAACTTGAGATTGGTAAATGATATGGACCTGAAACCAATGGGGTTGTTTAGAGGACTCTTCAAGCTTTCCAAAATGTCCAAGAACACCCTCATACCTTTAAAATTGAGGGATATATGCCCTTGCAAAGTTGGGAAATTTTGTGATGGTTTATGTTGAAAATGGAGGTTTAAAACCATTTCTTTCCAAATGGGCTTGTCTAATTGTGATCCAATCCATACCATATCATCATGCACGACCCAATTGACAAAAAATCAGAATTTTTATTATTTTATTTTTATTTATTTTGATTTAATTCATAAAAATCATTTTAAATAAATATAAAATATGAAAATATATTATTTGATGAAGATTGAGCTTCTAGAATCTCTTCAATGCTGATTTGAATCAAAGGGGAAGGAAATCATAAGATTTATCCAAAAATAGTAAGCCTTTATGCAAGAATATTGAACTTTGAAGACATGATCAATTTCAATCTTTTTGGATCAAAATCTCCACACAACCAATGAATTTTCTTAACCTAATTCATTCACATATAAGTACTGATCATAACCCTAGCCCTCATTGACGAATTTGCTGCCTCTAAGTGTAAGTTCACAAATCAAAAAAACCATTCAAAACCTCCATTCGGATTTCTTCATACAAGAGGTTTCAAGGTAAAATAAGATCATAGACGTGTTCCTTGGACATCATTGAAGCAAAACCATCACTCACATTCATCCAAATCATGCCATAATGCCTCACCCGAATTCAATTTGTTCTTGAATATAACTTTTTCGATTGCATTAATTTGTTGTGTTTCAATGAAATTTGCTTGGCTAATGTTGTTTGTTATGTGATATAGATCGTTTCTGGACAGGAAAATCAAAGAAACCGTGGCTAGTTCATAAAATGCCATTGTTAGGGTTTGGACCTAGGTTTAGGGATTTTTGATTTAGGGAACATAAATAGATTCTGAAGACATAGAACGAATCGTGTGAATGTCAGGATCATGTTGTTGTGTTTGATTTTGTGAAACTGTACGGTTTTGTTGGCCATTGATTTTTGTAGGTTTTGCTGGGAATTGCTTTTCGCAGGAAAACTCATAGTTAATTTCGCAGCAAATTTCGAAGGGCCTGAGGTTGAAGATGAAGGCTTTGGCGCGCTGATGAAGATTTGAAAATCATTCATAATATTTTATTAAATTATTTCCTTGTTTAATCACCAAAGCAGGTTTGGTCCAGTGGTAGGAGGAGTGCGTGTATGACTTGATGGCATGAGTTCGAATCCTGCTCCCAGCCAATGTTTTTGATATTTTCTCATTTAAATTGCACTCTTCATATATTATTATTTGTGGTTGTTTAATTATCAGGTGGGCTCTTCCAGCCGGGTGGTAACGTGCGCGTGTGTATAGCTATGAGGTCCTGGGTTCAACACCACCCCAGGCCTTTTGTTTTTTTCGTTATTTTCTGGATTTCTCAAAGCAAGACACAAAACCAATTTCACTCTCCCTTTTCTTGCTTGTGTGCGTGGTAGCCTGGTGGAAGTTGTTGTTGCTGGCAAATGGGACATCCTGGGTTCAAACCCAGCCAAGGTATGTTTTTACTACTTTTTTTTCTATTTAATTTCTTAGGTAATTAGTCTAATTATATTCTTGTTATTATAAAAAAATAAATCATATATATATTCAAAAATTTAAAATAACATCATATTTCCTAAAAGTTCTAAACTTTCTATTTTTTTTTTCTCTAATTCAAAATTATGTTCTTTATTATTTTATGTAAATATTAGTTAAAATAATTTTGTATATAAACAAACCCTAATTTTCAAAAAAAACTCTAATTTATTTTCTAAGTACTTATTGAGAAAACCTAATTTTATTTCCTAAATTATTTTTTACTTTCTAATTCTTTACATAATTATAATATATATTATTTTAGTATAATTTTTGTAAATATAATAATTGGTAGAACTTAGATTTTGTAAACATGATTAATTTTTGTGAATGTGATACTTAAAATTCATTTTCCTTATAATGTGTAAATAATGTTTTTAATAAATAAATGTTAATATATGTTTAAAAATGATTAAATTTGTAATAATTAAAATTTATAATTATATTATGTTTAAAAAATTTTATTTAATTATTCTTATTTCTAAATAAATGTTATATATTAAACTTTGTGTTTATTATTCTAATCATGTCATTATAATATTTTTCTATTTATTTCTATTTATTTTAATTATTTGTTGCTAACCATATTATTATTATTTTTGTTTATCTTATATTTTATTATTATTTCTCTAACCTTGTTTATTTTTCTAATTACTATTATTTCACTAAATTTAGTTATTTTATTTTTACTAACCCTATTTTCTAATTCTTATTACTACTAACCCATTATTTATTTATTGCTAATTTATTATTTTTGCTTATTATTTATATTTTGCTATTTATTTTGCTTATTATTATAATTTTGTAAATGCTCCCGGATGTAAATTTTTGTAATATTTAATTGTTGCTATGGTTAGTAATTTAGGGAGTGCAAAAACATGTATTCTACTTAAAAATTAACTTAGATCATTTTAATTAAAGATAAATAATATTGAACACTCACACACGTAAGTCGATTTTTAATCGCCATCTCACCTTTCTAAGGTTATCCCTCAAGTTGCCTACTAATAAGGTCAAGTGGGGTGTATAAAGCAAGTCCCTTAAAAGAAAAATCATCAAGTCCCTAATGGTTGCCTTTACGAATCAAGTCCTTTCGAATAATGATGATAGTCCCTCCAGAATGCTTAATACACCCCACAGTTGCCTTCATAAACAGATGTCCCTCTCATGTCCCTTATATCCAAGGTAATGACTACCTACTCCTTAATAGTAGGGATAGTCTTACCACTTAAAGGATAAAGAACAAGAAAGACTTAAACTTCAGGATAGGTTCCTCTTATGTACTTGCTCACTATTCAAACTTTTCAAACACTTAACAAATTTCAAACAAATTTTCAAAAACAAGTTTTTACGCATCCGTACATGGATCATTATTAACTATTATGAAAATTTTTCTATTCACACACTACACTTTCAAAAACAATTCAAAAGTGAGCTAAGTAACTAAGAGCCCATGGATAACCATGGATGTAAAGGGTGCTAACACCTTCCCTTTACATAACCTACCCCCCGGACCCAAAAATATCTCTTAAGGTCTTTCCTGTTCTTTTATACCCTTTCCTTTTGGATAAAATAAAAGTCGGTGGCGACTCTTGCTATCCGCAACATAACTAAAAGTCAGTTCTCCCACCGTGTTACAGGTAGACCCTGGATCCATGCCGCTGGCGCTGTTACGTCTACCCTTCACCAGAAGCTGAAATTCGAGTGGGAAGGCCAAATCATCACCATCTGTGGGGAATAAGACATCTTTGTTAGCCATCTGGCTACATACAAGTACATTGAGATGGATGGAGAAATCCATGAAACTATGAGCCAGGGGTTTGAGGCCCTGAACATTAATGAAGCATCTGCTTTACTGGGAACTTCCATGACGTCTTATCAGCAAGCCCGAAAGGTTGTTGAAGAGGGTACTGCCCA
Source organism: Lathyrus aphaca (assembly GCA_963966055.1). Lineage (NCBI taxonomy): Eukaryota > Viridiplantae > Streptophyta > Magnoliopsida > Fabales > Fabaceae > Lathyrus > Lathyrus aphaca. The sequence goes on along the minus strand of OZ014519.1, from coordinate 39,564,360 downwards.
AGGCTGGGGCAAGCTGCTGCCCATGGAAAAGAAAGAAGACAGATTTGGGTTGGGTTACAAACCAACTCAACAAGATCAATCAGAGGCTGCCAAGGAGCCCAATTTTGTCAGCGGGGGAATGCTCACCCCGGATGCAGTGAACAACTTGGAAGACGAGGAGGAAAGCGACCGCAACCTGGAGACCTGGATACGTCCAAGGATCCCGGGGAGCCAAGTCCTTAACTGGTATTCCCAGGAAATTATAAGGGTTACTCCTGCAGAGTAATTATTATTTCCTGTATTTTAAGCATGCATCAAGTCTTGCATCTTTCCCAAGATGACAAGACTCATTTTGTAATCAGGCCATCTTGTAATTTTGTGCAAATGGATTAATCAATGAATATCGGACATCTTTTGCAAATGAGTCTTTTCCTTTTTTCGCTCACTGTTTTTCATTCTTCTTTTTGTACAAAAATAAAATGGCAATGTTTTCCAAAATGAAAACTTCATTTCACTTTTTCTAAACAAGATTAAAATTGATCACTAAAATGAACAATCTAAACCCTTGCAGAGAGTGCCTTTCAGATTGCACCGACAACAACACTGCCATGACTTCGTATGACTTTGACAATCCAATCAATCAAGCTGACGAAGGGGTTGAAGAAGATTATGAGCTTCTTGAAGAGCTAGCCAGGTTGTTAAGGCAAGAGGAGAAGGTTATCACTCCTCATCAGGAGGAGGTTGAAACAGTTAATCTTGGTACGGAAGAAGATGTGAAAGAGGTTAAGATCGGGGCCTGCCTGCAAGACTCAGTGAAAGAGCAACTGATTGATATGCTTCGAGAGTAAGCGGATGTTTTCGCTTGGTCTTATCAGGATATGCCAGGGTTGGACACCGATATTGTCATGCACAAGCTGCCATTGAAGGAGGATTGTCCGCCAGTAAAACAGAAGTTGCGCCGTACTCGCCCAGATATGGCAATGAAGATAAAGGAAGAGGTGCAAAAGCAGTGGGACGCCGGTTTCCTTGCTGTAACTAGCTATCCGCCGTGGGTTGCTAATATTGTACCTGTGCCTAAGAAAGATGGCAAGGTGAGAATGTGTGTGGATTACCGGGATCTGAACAGAGCCAGCCCGAAAGATGACTTCCCATTACCTCACATTGATTTATAATACGGCTCAGTTCTCGGTGTTCTCCTTCATGGATGGATTTTCAGGATACAATCAGATCAAGATGTCACCTGAAGACATGGAGAAGACAACTTTCATCACACCCTGGGGCACATTTTGTTATAAGGTGATGCCATTCGGACTGAAGAATGCTGGGGCAACTTATCAACGGGCCATGGTAACATTATTCCACGACATGATCCATAAAGAAATTGAATGTTATGTGGATGACATGATTTCCAAGTCCCTCACAGAAGAAGACCACCTGGTAAATTTGTTGAAGCTATTCAAGCGTCTGAGGAAGTACCAACTGAAGTTAAACCCCAACAAATGCACATTTGGGGTACGATCCGGTAAGCTGCTGGGATTTATTGTAAGTGAGAAAGGGATTGAAGTTGACCCTGATAAAGTAAAAGCCATTCAAGAAATGCCTGCACCGAAGACATAAAAAGAAGTTCGGGGGTTCTTAGGTAGATTGAACTACATTTCGCGGTTCATATCTCACCTTACTGCAACCTGTGAACCTTTGTTCAAGCTGTTAAGAAAAGAACAAATGGTCAGGTGGAATGAAGACTGCCAGAAGGCTTTCGACAAAATCAAAGAATACTTACAAGAGCCTTCAATCCTTATGCCTCCAGTCGAAGGAAGACCTCTAATAATGTACTTGACAGTATTAGAAAAGTCAATGGGGTGTGTGTTGGGCCAGCATGACGAGTCTGGTCGAAAAGAGTATGCAATTTACTACCTAAGCAAAAAGTTTACCGACTGTGAACAACGTTATTCACTGCTCGAGAAAACTTGCTGTGCTTTAGCGTGGGCTGCTCGCCGACTAAGGCAGTATATGTTGACCCACACTACTTTATTGATATCAAAGATGGACCCAGTCAAGTATATTTTTGAGAGCCAGCACTTACCGGACGGGTTGCAAGATGGCAAATGATCCTCACAGAATATGACATTCAGTACACATCTCAGAAAGCCATCAAAGGCAGTGTATTGTCTGATTATCTTGCTGAGCAGCCCATTGAGGATTACCAGCCTATGAGATTTGACTTCCCTGATGAAGACATCATGTTCATAAAAGCGAAAGATCATGAAGAGCCTATTCACACTGAAGGGCCTGACCCGGAAGAAGAATGGACTATGATGTTTGATGGGGCTGTTAACATGAATGGTCGTGGTGTTGGTGCAGTACTCATTACACCTAAGGGAGTTCACATGCCCTTCTCGGCAAAACTCACCTTTAACTGCACTAACAACGAAGCTGAATACGAAGCTTGTATTATGGGTCTTGAGGAAGCCATTGACCTCAGGATCAAGACTTTGACTGTGTTCGGAGATTCAGCTCTGGTAGTTAATCAAACCAATGGCAAATGGTACACCCACCAAGATCATCTGATACCTTACAGGGATTATACAAGGAGGTTATTGACTTTCTTTACAACGGTCAAGCTTGAGTATATCCCTTGGGACGAGAATCAGTTTGCAGATGCTCTGGCTACCATTTCATCCATGATCAAAGTGCAAGCTGCCAACTTTGTGCCTCGGATTTCAGTGTCCAGACTTGACAGACCAGCATATATATTTGCAGCAGACGTTGTAAAATATGATAGGCCTTGGTTCCATGACATTAAATGCTTCTTGGAGGATCAGACATACCCACCTGGGGCATCTTCCAATGATAAGAAGACATTAAGAAGGCTAGCTGGCAGTTTCTTCCTGAATGCTGACGGTTCCCTGTACAAGAGAAATTTTGATATGGTACTCCTCAGATGCGTTGATAAGACATAAGCAAGCTTGTTGATGCACGAAGTACACGAAGGATCCTTTGGTACCCATGCAGGAGGGCATGCAATGGCTAAAAAGTTGCTAAGATCAGGTTATTAATGGATCACAATGGATGCTGATTGTTGTGCCTATGCCAGAAAATGCCATAAATGCCAGATTTATGCGGATAAAGTGCATGTGCCTCCCAATCCTATGAATGTGATGTCTTCACCCTGGCCCTTTGCCATGTGGGGCATTGATATGATTGGCAAGATTGAATCGACTGCTTCAAACGGCCACAGATTCATCCTGGTTGCTATTGACTATTTTACCAAATGGGTTGAAGCAGCTTCATATGCAAATGTTACAAGGCAAGTGGTAGCCCGATTTCTGAAGAGAGACATCATTTGTCGGTATGGAGTGCCCGAGCGAATCATTACTGATAATGGTTCCAACTAGAACAATAAAATAATGGCAGAACTATGTCGGGACTTCAAGATCCAACACCACAATTCTTCTCCTTACAGGCCAAAGATGAATGGCGCTGTGGAGGCAGCTAACAAGAATATCAAGAAGATTGTACAAAAGATGGTAGTTACCTATAAAGACTGGCATGAAATGCTACCATTTTCCTTGCATGGGTACCGCACGTCAATCAGAACATCCACTGGGGCAACGCCGTATCAGCTTGTGTATGGTATGGAGGCAGTCCTACCTGTTGAAGTTGAATTACCCTCCCTGCGGGTACTGATGGATGTTGAGCTGAACGAAGCAGAATGGGTCCGGTCCCGATACGAACAACTGAATCTGATTGAAGAGAAGAGACTGGCTGCAATCTGTCATGGGCAGCTTTATCAGAAAAGAATGAAGAAAGCCTTCGATCAGAAAGTCAGGCTCCGAGAGTACCAAGTAGGAGATCTTGTGCTGAAAAGACTCCTTCCTCCTCATACAGACCATAGGGGCAAGTGGACTCCAAACTATGAAGGGCCATTCGTAGTAAAGAAAGTTTTCTCTGGTGGAGCGCTGATGCTCAGCACTATGGATGGTGAAGACTTCCTGTCCCCTGTGAATTCAGATGCAGTTAAAAAATACTTCGCATAAAATGACCCGCTGGACATAAAAACAGAATGTAAGTCCAGGCAAAAATAGGGCATCCCGACGAGTCAAAAACAGAATAAAAGACTCGGGCAAAAATAAGGGAAAATAAAATAAAAATTGTACACCCGCTGAGTCGAAAAGCCACATTGGACGACTCAGGCAAAAAAGGGTATCCCGATGGATTGAAAACCCGAAAGGGCGATCCATGCAAAATAAGGGAATAAGCGAACAACTGCATTCTGAATTCGTTTGTATCACTTACGACTTGGTAAGCTTCGAAAGGTTCGAACGTCGGTCGGAATCAGCCTTCTTCAGAAAGCAAGATGAGAAGAACGTCAAGAGTCATACGAGTCATAGCAAAAGGGAAGCTCCTTGAAGCGTCATCAACATTGCCATCACTTTTTTGTTTTCAATTTGTAACGATTCCCTCATTTCAGGGGATCCGTTTCTTTGAATGTATCTTGCCAAATTCAGGGCACTTGAATTAATAAAATCAGATTTTCAGTCGCACACTGTCTCGTACTCTTTTATTTGCAAAAATGTCTGATGTCATTAATTTGTTGATCGCATAAATACAGATGTGCCTTTCCTGAATTACATGCTTACAGGAAATATACTTACTCCCAGGAGTGTCCAAATTCCTATGATGGAATCCGGTAAGGAATACCTCGGGGTATTTGTGCGTTTCTTTGTCTTTACAAGATTGCAGGTATCTAAAGCGCAGCGTGGGGCATGAAAGCTTCTCCCCAGCAAGCTGTCAAATCATTATCTATCCAGTCCGTCTTCTAGATTAGCACCGAAGTTGTTCATATCCCCAGCTGAGTTGTCAAATATCATCCTCAGCAGGATCCCCACAGAAATCTCTAAGAAGATCTCCCAGTGATCTTTCTTCTTCCCCAGCCAAGTACCAACCAGGGAACTACCTCCCCACAAAGTTTCAGCCTCTATCCAGAAGAGCAACGCGTGAAGAAATCACAATAGAGTGAAGAAAGCTTCTACAAACCCCGGCTGGGTCCCCCATTGCTGAGATGGGTCTATTAGTGATCCGTTTCCCATGCAGATACATCTTACCAGATCTACCAATGATCTTATCCCCAGCTGGGATGTCCACTTCAAGCAGATCAGTCAAAGATCTTCACAGCATTGGGATCCGAATCTCGGGTCGATACCTGTGCATAATCATAGTATTCACATCATATTTTCCCCCACATAGCGTAACATTCCGTCTAATACGGAGCATTACGGCAAAAATCAAACATATTGCATAATCACAAGCCATGTCCTGAATCAAACACTTGTAAATACTGGCAATCCATCAACAATATACAGATTGCTCCCCAAATTTCCCCGGCGGAGAGCCAAGGCATTTCTCTTACAGTACAGATACTTCGTGACACCCGTCCGTGTCATATCCCCAGTAGAAAGCCAAAGCGTCCCCTTTGCACTCACCATACAAATACACATACATACAATTCTTCGACACCCGTCCGTATCACCTTCCTCAACATAGTTACCTAAACACTTTGTAAATCATATATTTGTTTATAATACACTTTTCTCTTTTGACACTCGTCTGTGTCGCACTCTCCCTAGCAAGATAGACACTCGTCTGTGTCTTACTCATACTTGTTACTCACACTTTTTGCTCATACAGATACTTGTCTGTATCTTGTATACACCACTTATCTTTCTCAGATCCGACACTCGTCCGTGTTCTTTATTAACTAGTTGATACTCGTCCATATCATCATCTCTGAACACGTGTCAGCGTTTGTTTCTACTGATACTCGTCCGTATCATTGTCTTAAGGATGCTCGTTCACATCTTTAATCCATACACAATGTCAGATACTTTTACCTCTTTCTAGAATTTAGACACTCGTCTGTGTCTATTGTTCCCCAGAGGAGTCCCCTCAGAATCAACACTCGTCTGTGTTCTTTGTTAACCAGTTGGTACTCGTCCGTATCATCATCTCTGAACATGTGTCAAGCGTTCGTTTCTACCCGATACTAGTCCGTATCATAGTCTTAAGGATGCTCGTCCGCATCTTTAGTCTATACACGGTACCCAAACACTTATACCTCTCATTTCTTGGATGTAGACACTTGTCCGTGTTTACTTTTCCCCAGCAAAATCCCCAGCAAAACTTCTCTTCTATCGGACATTCTTCTTATGTCATGATACCTTTTCGGTAGCCGTACCCTGCCAGGTGATCGCCATTCACCTTTTTGATGATCGTCCTTCATCACCCCTAGTGAAGTCTCTATTCATTAGAACCCCTTCTTACCCGACATTCGTCCTATGTCGTGATATTTTCGGCAGCCGTCCCTTGCTAGGTGATCGTCCTTCACCTCCTGATGATCGTCCTTCATCATTTTATCCGATGGCCGTCCCTATCGTTGATCTTGTTATCTGACATTCGTCCTATGTCATGATAAACCCTGAGAGCAACCGTACCCTGCTAGGTGATCGACCTTCACCTCTTGATGATCGTCCTTCATCATGCTTATCCGATGGCCGTCCCCATCGTCGACCTTTTTATCCGACATTCGTCCTATGTCGTGATACTTTCGGCAGCCGTACCCTGCCCGGTGATCGTCCTTCACCATTAGATGACCGTCCCTCATCTTATCCCCAACAGAGCAGCCGTCCCCTGCTAGGTGATCGTCCTTCACCTTTGATGACCGTACCTCATCATTCATTTCATTTACCTATAATCCCCAGAGAGTCTTATAGCTTTACTTGATGGCCGTCCCCATCATAATCTCTTATGTCCCCAGCATGTCGGTCGTCCCCGTCATTGCTCTTTCCCCAGCAGTCGTCCTCTGCTCGACGGTCATCCTCCGTCGCCCGCACTTTATAATCATACTTTATTTTCTTTTACAATCTATATCCCTTTTTTTCTTCATTCCGTGAGTGCAAATTTTGGACTGTCTTCGGTATTCAACCACAAGTTATCTTGTTTGCCTGTTAAGCCGTTGCTTACATCCTACACAACTAACTCATGTTTGAATAGGGGCAGCTATAAACACCCCAAATTTTCCCTCACCCATTCACACCATGGCTTGTGATCTCTTCATATGCATAAGTTCAATCATAGCACCTCATATCACATTTTTGATTCACTGCATTGCTTCTAAGTCATCTGCATCTAGGGTTTGTGATCTGAGCCATCCAAGAGCCATTTGAGCCACTCCAAAGGTCATTAATCACTTCAAAGGTGTCCATGTATGTTCAAGCATCATATTATATCCCCACAAAGTCAAGAAAGTCAAAGAATCACAAGAACTGAAAATGGCATGGAAGCAGAGCCAGGTTTAACTGCACAGATGACCTAGAATTAGGGTTTTCGTTTCAAAGGCCATAACTCCAAATTTTTTGGTCATTCTTGTTTCTATTGGTCTCTATATGTTATAGGGATCATGCATATCAGTTTTCATGAAGAAATTCCATGGGGAAGGCATCTAATCAAGAGTTGACTTCTTGAGCAAGTCAGTGCAAAATCAGGGCATCTGAGGCCCCCAATGACCTAACCAAAGGGTGTTCTTCATCATTTTGAATGTGTATGATCTTTATTTGATCATAGAAGATGTTAGAAGTTCACAAAGTTGAAGAATTTCAAGCCATTTGCAAAATTGTCTTTTTGGGAAAGTGACTTGTAATGTAAACTTGCTATTTTGGGAAAGTTTTTCAACCTCCTCAAATTGATTCAAGAATGCTTCAAATAAGAAAACTTTGGTCATGAAAGTTGTAGAATGGGTCATTCCCTTTTCAAAAAGTACAAGAACTTGTCCTAATTCATTTTGGATCAAAAGATATGGCTTGTCAAAGTTGAGGAAAATCACATAATTTGAAGTTTTGCACCAAAGAGGCAAAGTTGCAAAACCTCTTGCCAAGGCAAATTGTAACTGCAAATGGACTTCTAATCTTTGCACAAACATAAACCAATGCCTAAAAATCAGAATGCACCAAGGATTTGTCCATTTTCATGACTTATGCTTCAAGAAATCACAAAGGGGCCAAAGATGTACCAACTTGCAAAAACTCATGTAGCCATGCCTCTACTTGTTACAGCTCACAAAATCTGATCCACAAGAACTCCATGATCTCAGCTGAGCCAAACCATGCTCCTATCACAACCTCCCACTTGCCCATACCTCAAGTACACCTAGACTTGACTTTATGCAAAATGGCCCATACCAATCCCACAGTGCCACACCAACTTCTCTGACCCATCCAAGTGTGATAAGTGGACCAAAAGAGACTCAACACAACAGACACACAAGCCTGATCTCTCTCATAGACATAGTTCACAAAAATACTCCATCTTGCATTTTCTATCGAATCCCTTAACTCAGCCACCCATTCCTCAAATTTCTTCCACCATCCATCTCAAAACACTCCACTGATCATCCCTGACCCTTCACCTTGCCTTGAAACCCCCTGAAACTAAAACACGATTTCGTCCCCTCTCTAAACAGAACTCCATCAATCTCCCAAACCAGCCAAAATAAACTCCAAACAAGCTTTGCAAACACTTGAGGGAGGTCAGTAGGGTTGATTGGAAGCAAGGAACTGGGCAAAAAGCTCCTGGATTGAAAGCTTCAACTCAGGTAGCCACTGAAATTCATTTTTCCAGAAGCTTTGTTTTAAGTTACTAAATGGTTAAGTTTGATCCCCTGAGTTCATTGAACTTTTTATTTTTGAAAATGATGAAGAAATGAGTGTGTATGGTCTGACTGAAATTTCTGCCATTTTTGAACCTTGCTTCGAATCTTGTTAATGGTGAGAAATAAATTCCATTTGAGGGCAAGGATGAGTTTAGGAAGGTGAGAGAAAGTGATCTGGAGCTTTAGAGCTCCAGAAATGACCTAGAGAGTGAGATTGAAAATTTCAGGGAGGGATGTCACCGGAGAAGACGACCGGAGCTCTTCTCCGGTGACCTGAATGTCATTAAGTCTTTAATTACGATTAGGGTTTGGTTTGAATATAGGCCATAGATCCAGTTGACTTGCATTGACCCGCGCGGCTCAGATCCATCACTTAAGCCCTAATCCACGTCATTAGTCTAATTAATTAGGTTTTTATGTTAATTGGGTCAGTTTAAATGCCAGCCTTAGGATAGCGCGCGCAATCAACCTTTGACTCCCAGCTTTGAATCTCAGCCTTGGATTGTGCATACCTTTCATTTTATTTAATTTTATTTCATTTTTATTTGATTTATTTTGTACGAATTATTTAAAATAGCAAAAATCATTTCAAAATTATGAAAATTTTTGTCAAAGATTTCATTAATTTTTTAAACCCAAAAATATTTTTATTTTTATTTTTTGCACTGAAAATTATTTTTAAATCATTTAAATGTTTATTTTTAATTAGTTAATGAAAATTAATTAATTAAAAATACATTTAGGTATTTAAAAATCCCAAAAAAAATTCACATTGCATCTAGAAACATTTAGAAACATTATCAAACACTCAAACCAAATTTCGTTTTTGTTCTTGATGTCCTTTAATCATTTTCATTGGAATTAATTTCATTTTAAGGCAATATTTTGGTTCAACCTTTGAAAAATCCTTTCTGCCTAACCTTTGAGAGTTTGATAATGGTTCTTCTTGCATTGCATCCCTCATAGCATGTAGTTTATAGGATAAAATTGGTTTGATTTGATCTTGCATTTTCAATTTGTTTGGTATTTTTCTTTGTGAGGCACCCCAAAACCCTAGTTAAATTAGGAAATTCATAACTTTCACTAGGTTAAGAGTTAGGTCCTCTCCTTTGGGCAGTGAACTTGTATAGGTTTAGGGTACCTTTGATTGCATTTTCAATTTTTTATCATGTCATATGATTCTGGTTTTGAATTTTTGTATTGCATGATGCATGTAACCCTAATTTGTGCCTTCCCTTGCATCCACCTTTCATTTGCTTGCATCCAACAACTTTCCATGACATTTTGTGCATCCACATGATTCATAATGCATCTTAAGACATGTTAGAATCATGTTTGATCATTGCATCTTTCATTTTCCATGTTGTATGTCCATTGCATTTCATAAATATTCATGAACTTTTATGGTTCAAAGCATGCCTCATTTGCATCCTTATGCTTGTATGATCATTCTCATCTCTTGTCATGTGTTTGCATCATCTCTTAGCATCATTAACATCATGTTCTTGCTTCTGGTTTTAGTTTTCATCATGGCATTGCATCTCATTCTCATTGCATTTCATTTTCTTGTGCTAACATTTCAGGTGGTAAGTTGTTTGAGAAGTGAATTTGCCTTCACTTCTCACAATCTCTTTTCATCTCTCTCATACTTCCTTTGCTGCATGTTGTATGTGTATGAGAGTGAGCTTGCTCATTCATGTTCATCTCTTACCTTCTTCCTTCAAGCAACTTGTCTTCTTAAGTGAAGCAAGTTGTTTTGTTTCTCTTTGCTCCTTTCATCTGCTTCCTTCCTGGTGGTTTCTCTGAAGATCTTCTTGCAAACCTCATTAACCCTAGGAACAACCAAGCATGACAATAATTAGGGTTTGAATAGTCCCTCCCATTTAGCTTTTACCTTTGTGTCATCCTTGAGTCTTCTCTTCACACCTCATAATCAGGGACTAAACCCTAAAGGCTTTAAGGCTTTGTGATTAAGCTTATGCCTGCATCCTTCTATTAGGATGGAGTGTATAACTTTAATCCTCAGTGTTAAACCCTTAATGTGTTTAAATCCTTTAATCAATCCATCTAATAACCATCAAGACATCAAGCTTGTAACTTGGGCCTTGCATTAGGGTTCTAATTCTTCCTTAATTGGTTAAGAAGGACTAACCCTAGTGTTAATGGACAAGTCCCCCTCAAGTTGTCTTACCAACCATAAAAATCACTTCTTCATCTTATCATTAACTAAAATCCATCTAATAAAGGCTTTGTTTTGTCATGAGGTTAATTCTTAATCATGGATTAAGTTGAGGAGCATTCCTCAGCTTAAATGTTCTCATCTATTATCCTTCTATTAGGATGGTGTAATGAGTCCCTTAAATCCTTGATTATGGCTTAATCTCATTACTTAACTCTAAACAAAAACATCAAAAACATCTAATAATCACAAGTAGGTTAATGACCTTAATCCTACATCATGGTGATTAAGTGTGAGATGCTGACTTCACACTTAAGGTATTCTCATTACCCCTAATCAGAGGGAGGATGTGATGAGTTTACTAACCCTTGGTTTAGACTTAAGCTCATTTTCTTATGACAAACTTCAAAAAGAAATAAAATATTAAAACACAAAAAACAAACAATAATCGTCTCCTTCGGGATTCTTTTCTCATCTCATTCACTCACAAACGAGAACTCGCTTCTTCCGTCTAATGCAAGACAGTTAGCACCTGAGCCAGACAGGTCATACACTTAAGCATAAACAAATAAGCAGTTCACAAGTCAATTTACCTTTCAGTATCTTTGAGTCGAACTACGGTGTTCTGACTTCCTCATTGCACGAGAGGATACGTAGGCATAACTTAACAGTTATCGAATAAAAGTCTCTGTATATTCCCCTCCTCCAGTATTATTCTTTAAGCCTCATGATCTTGAGAATTTCATTCTTGTTCTTACACTGACACTTCACTTATACACTTCACATTTCTTTTACACTGACACTTGCATTCTTTCCAGCTTTGATACACAGATTGCACTGACACTACCCCTTTAAAACACAAATCTTTTAAGCGTGGATCCCGTCGAGTACGACGGACAATCTGGGTGCTAATACCTTCCCAGGTTGTAACCAACCCCCTTTCTCAGTCTCTCTGGTTCGCGACCGTCTTATCCATATCTTTTCTTATGTCTATGCAGCATTACCTTTCCTTCGGGATAAAAATGCCTAGGTGGCGACTCTATTCATTTCCTTTCCCTTTTCGCCGACCGTTCGCGTCTGTACCCCTCTTGGCCTTGTGTCATCAGGTGGGAGCGACATATATATATATATATATATATATATATATATATATATATATATATATATATATATATATATATATATATATATATATATATGAAAATCACTTATTTAACTAATAGAGAAACAAAAGTGATTTGGAGGGGCGATTTTGGATCAAAATTGATCCTAAATCACTCTTCTTTAAGAGAGAGAAAATAAAAAGAAGAAAAGTGATGACGACTAGGGTAGAGAAAAAGCAAATGTGATTTTTTGGTCGTATTAACCTCCATAACCACTTAACTAGTAAAGATTTGTTAAACAAAATGATATCTTTAATACCTAAGCCTCCATCCAATTTAGACTTGCAAATCGACTTCCAACTAACACAAGCGATACCCTGCGAGTGTTTCGAACCACCCCATAAAAGTCTTCGTTGAATAAACACCATATCCAACAAGACTTTCCTAGGAATTTTGAAGAAAGCAAGGAAATGCACATGAATGTTAGTGAAAATGGAATTTATGAGCGTGATCCTGCCACCCATGGACACAAGTTTGCGTTTCCACCTAACTAATCTCCTCTTTAGATAATCAATAACTGAATTCCAAAATGAGACCCTATGATGGTAACGCCCGACATAAACTCCAAAGAATTTGAATGGAATGGTATCAATCTTGCATCCTAAGAATTATTGTGTTGTGGTAAGGAAAGTTTCCTCCACCCCTCAACCAAACAAATAGTTCTTACCAGTATTGATTTTGAGACCCGAAATTAGTTCGTAACCTTTCAAGATAGATTTTGAAGCCCACAAATTAGACCAAGAACCGTTATAAATAATAACGGTATCATCCGCATATTGCAATAGGTTGTATGTCACATTGTTAGAAATCTTTAATTCTTGTTAAAGCCCATCCGACATAGCTCTATGAACCAGAATTTTTAATGTTTCACCAACAATAGAGAAAAGGAAAGGAGATGGGGTCTCCTTGATGAAATCCCCTTGACACTTTGAAGTCTTGCGTAGGGCTTCCATTGATAAGAATCAAACGAAATTTATTCATAACAGTGCCCTCCATCCAGTTCATCAACTTCTCCCCAAATCCTATAGCCACCATAATCTTCTTAAAAAATGTCCAATCCATGCAATCATAAGCTTTTTTAAATTGTTCATAGTTGGTATTTTCTTGTAACTTCGTGACACAAAACAATTTTCATTTAAAAAAAGTGATTTAATATTTTTTTTTCCAGTTACATCATCACATTTTTCCACCGTTAATGGAATTTTTAAACTTATGGCAGTTGCAACATAGGGGTTAACATGCAAGAGAAATAGAGATGTAATCATGTGTACATCTTTTAACATGAATACAAAAACCCTATAGAATATATTGCATTCAATATTTGATTTTCCTCAAGATTAATGAAATGAGGATCCCCAATATTTGATCTTCTCCAAGATATCGATTATATGTTCTTCACCAACAGCGATGATGATGAAGAATATCAAGCCTTTGAAAGAATCTATGTTGGTGTTGAGATTAATTTTGTATGGACTTTAATATTTTTCTTCAACCATAACCATAACCATGACTTGTTATTTGAGTTTTCAAACTTACCTAATAAGTTTGGGTGCATTCATGTCACAATGGGTGGTTGTATTCAAGTTGGAGAGAAAAGGTTGGATGCTAAGAAATTGATAAAAATAAAAAATTTGAAAAAGAAAGAAAAAAGTGAAAAAGAAAAAGAAAAGAAAAGAACAAAAAAGGAAAAAGACTTGAAAAAGAAAAAGAAAATAATAAAGTTGTGCTGATAAGTTGTGTGGACTGGTATGACAATTGTACAATGAGAAAAAAAGTGAAAGAAGTTGTGAACGATTGAGTATTTGAGATGTGATCACTCTCATTTGTTTGGCATTATGTTTTTTTCAATTACCTTGAGATATGACATTTCTTTGTTAGCCAAGCCATATTACAACCCTTAAATTCCTTGTGATTTTTTCTTTTATACTTTCAATATGAGTGTTTTTAGATAAATGCCTAATTTGAATAAGCTTTATGGAGCTTATGACTATGTGTAAATCGGAGTTACAATTCTCAAGTTATGATGAAAGCAAAAAATATTTTCCCCCATGTTGTCATGAACGCAGAGCGACCACATGGAGAAATGAAGGCAGCACAGTTTACTATTCTGGCAATAGGTTTTGGCCTCAATGGTCTCAATATGAGGCTTTAGCATGCTAGTTTGTTGTGCGGGCTAAGATATTTTTATAAGGCGGGTTAAGTGAAACACATGCTAGACTACGTGCAATAAGACGTCTTTAATCCACTTGGAATCTGTTTTCAACCCTCCCGTAATGGATTGCATATTAACTTTTCTACTCAAATCCCCGTACCTTGCCGTAAAAATAGGACGCCAAATTTCTTTCCAGCAGACCCAAGAGATTAAATTCTTGTCCAAAGTTCCCCCCACAAGAATCGTCTATGGATACCAATGATAGTCTTCACAACCTTTTTAGGAGCCTTATAGAAAGAAAGATGGTGTATTTGTAGGTTGGTCAAAACAAAATTTATAAGTGTAACACGACCTCCAATCGATAAACTTCGACCTTTCCAATTAGAAAGTCTAGATTGAATTCTTTCAATAATTGGGTGCCAAAAAGAGATCCTACGAGGGTTCCCACCTATGTTGATACCTTTCAAAAGGTTATGAGCTTGCTTGTTAATATAATGTTATGAGAAAAACTTTCAATGTATCTCAATATTTTGTGGCTGATTTAAATGGGGTAATATATAAAAAGTAGTATTATTTGAATTGAGAAAATAATTTGATAAGTAATTTAAGAATTTATTCATTTGAATTAAGTGGAAGTAACATTCCTACAATTTTGTATCAGACTCCAGCACTCCTTATACTGTGTGTTTTCAATTAATATCATTGTCTATTAAAAAACACATTGATTTCCCAACTAATTGAAAAGATTTTTGATAGAAATATTCTAGAAATTCGTGCGGACCTGGGGATTTCCTAGAATTCATGAAAAAATCGCTTCCATTCATTCTTTGGGTATCTTCTGATACAATGGTCGGATACATTATCATGTTCATTCTTCAATATGATAATTTTTATGTTTTTGAAATCCCTTTGAGTTGTTTTTTTATTAATTTTTATAAAAAAAAAAACCTTTTAAATAATTCTTCCTTTAAAGGTAAGTATAGTTTGAGATTTATATAAGTCTTCAAAGCAATCAATCACATATCACACAAAAGATATCAAAATCATATGAAATAAGTAAGAGAATTAAGGAGTGAAATGATAAAGAAAATCTCTATCATCGCTATACACACAACCAATTGTAGAACTTTATTTTTATTAATTGATATACATAGCCAAATTTCATTATCAATACTAATCACAAACACATAAAAAAATTTATAACAAAAATATGAGAAATAAAAAACATAAAAGTTAAATTTGATAAAAAAAAGTTAGATAAAGAAATTCCAATATCAATATTATAGCAGACCACAATGACCTTTAGTTTCACTCTTTTCTCTACACCATAACTTTTTTCAAAGATAAATTTTTCCACAATATTTAGTGTAAAACTCTTCATCAGTTAAATCAGAAAATTGATTTAAGCCAACCATGTAACTGTGATTACCAGAGTTATTAAACTCTTCAATGAATTTCAATTCATCTTTGAATATTTGTAAGCGTTTTTGCATCTCAGAACTATTTGTATATGTGATTCCATACTTCTTCATCCATTCTCGATATGTTTTAACGACCAAAGGATCATACTACACTCTAAACATGCTAGGGTATGCAAATAACCACAAGATGATGACGCAAAAACAAATAAGTTGCTTCATTTTTTATATATTCTGGGATGACTAGCTATAGTATAGAACAAAATGTTTTGTGAAAATTGATTTGATTAAAATTAACACAAAGAGAACAATTTATATAACTCATATTCAACAAATTATAAAGAAAAAAATATTCTTTAAAGTATATATCATGTCTAAAGATTTTTATTTCTATTTGATTCACCCCTTAAGTATTTAATTTGTTTTTATTTCTATTTGATTGTTAAACTAAAAAGAAAACTCGTTAAATATTTTGTTTCTAAAAATATAATATAATAATATTTTTAATTTGATTACGAATTATGTATTTATAGGTTGGATTTGTCATTTAAAATTTAATATATAAATATATACTATAATTTTATTCTATAATAAAAATACCAAGTAATTATATAAATAAATCCTTAAAATAATTAGAAAATATATATTTTTAATAAAATATCATTAAATTTAAAATGTTTTAAATATTTTGTTTATAATGTGAAATGAATTTTGGTAACATACAATACAAATTATATTTAAAAAGCATATATATATATATATATATATATATATATATATATATATATATATATATATATATATATATATATATATATATATATATATATATAGGAGCATATCAAGTGATATGAATTTTAGTACGAGATGTGAGAGAAATAAATAATAATCATTAGATCAATCATATCACTATTTAATAGCTACATTAATTATATGATAAATAATTTAACCTTAATTGTGTGATTAATCTAATTATTGATATTTGTTCCTCTCACCTCATATAATAAATAATTATATATATATATATATATATATATATATATATATATATATATATATATATATATATATATATATATATATATATATATATATATATATATATATATATATAACAAATGGTAGATATCACGTGTCATCTTTTTTTCTCTCTCATCCATTATTAAAATAAATGATGGGGGAGTGAGAAAAGAAAAGATGACATACAACCTTCATAATAATTGATGCACAAATTCACCGTATCGAGCATCAAATTGAGTAACCTCCATAACCAATTTATTTTTTGACTAAAGATAAATGATATTCATTCATTCAAATTGATAAGGTACATCGTTTTAATACAAATTCAAAATCGTCAAAAACAAAAAGGATGAATCTGCGAACAAACTCAAATCATCCGTGTTAATAGTATAAAACGGTAAATTGCATAAGCCTACAAATATGATTGTATTGAGATGTCCGAAATCTTCATGCTTCTAGATCTATAGCGTTAATGGCAATAATGTCATTGATTGAATCTACGCTAGATCAAAACTAATCTTTCAACCTGAAACAAATGAACACAGCACAAAGATGGAAAAACAAAATACCCCGCACAAAGACGATGGAAAAACAAAATACCCCGCACAAAGACGAGAAATCAAAATAAACCCTACAAATACGGGAAATAAAAATAAACAACGACCCAAAAAATCACAAAAAATACTAAGGAAACACTAATATATATATATATATATATATATATATATATATATATATATATATATATATATATATATATATATATATATATATATATATATATATATATATATATATATATATATATATATATATATATATATATATATCAAAATCACTTATTTAACTAATAGAGAAACAAAAGTGATTTGGAGGGGCGATTTTGGATCAAAATTGATCCTAAATCACTCCTCTTTAAGAGGGAAAAAAAAGTGATGACGACTAGGGTAGAGAAAGAGCAAAGGTGATTTTTTGGTCGAATTAACCTCCATAACCACTTAACTAGCAAAGATTTGTTAAACAAACTGATATCTTTATTACCTAAGCCTCCATCAATTTAGACTTGCAAATCGACTTACAACTAACACAAGCGATGCCCTGCGAGTGTTTCAAACCACCCCACAAAAATCATCGTTGAATAGACACCATATCCAACAAGACTTTCCTAGGAATTTTGAAGAAAGCGAGGAAATGTACATAAATGTTAGTGAAAATGGAATTTTTGAGCGTGATCCTGCCACCCATGGACACAAGTTTGCCTTTCGATATAACTAATCTCCTCTTCAGACAATCAATAACTGAATTCCAAAATGAGACCCTATGATGGTAACGCCCGACATAAACTCCCAAGAATTTGAATGGAATGGTATCAATCTTGCATCCTAAGAATTATTGTGTTGTGGTAAGGAAAGTTTCCTCCACCCCTCTACCAAACAAATAGTTCTTACCAGTATTGATTTTGAGACCAAAAATTAGTTCGTAACCTTTCAAGATAGCTTTTAAAGCCCACAAATTAGACCAAGAACCGTTATAAATAATAATGGTATCATCCGCATATTGCAATAGGTTGTATATGTCACATTGTTAGAAATCTTGAATTCTTGTTAAAGCCCAGCCGACATAGCTCTATCAACCAGAATTTTCAATGTTTCACCAATAATAGAGAAAAGGAAAGGAGAGAGGGGGTCTCCTTGATTAAATCCCCTTGACACTTTGAAGTCTTGCGTAGGGCTTCCATTGATAAGAATAAATCGAAAGTTATTCATAACAGTGCCCTCCATCCAGTTCATCCACTTCTCCCCAAATCCTATAGCCACCATAATCTTCTTAAAAAATGTCCAATCCATGCAATCATAAGCTTTTTTAAATTGTTCATAGTTGGTATTTGCTTGTAACTTCATGACACAAAAAAATTTTCATTTAAAAAAAGTGATTTAATAATTTTTTTTCCAGTTACATCATCACATTTTTGCCACCGTTAATGAAAATTTTAAACTTATGGCAGTTGCAACATAGGGGTTAACGTGCAAGAGAAATAGAGATGTAATCATGTGTACATATTTTAACATGAATCCAAAAACCCTATAAATATATTGCATTCAATATTTGATTTTCCTAAAGATTAATGAAATGAGGATCCCCAATATTTGATCTTCTCCAAGATATCCATTATATGTTCTTCACCAACAACGACGATGATGAAGAATATCAAGCCTTTGCTAGAATCTATGCTGGTTGAGCGACCACTGCTATTTCAGCAAAATACCAGCTGCGAACAATCAACTCTTTCACTCCAAAACTCCACCAAAACTCCAATAAACATGATCAATAACATGTATCTAACATCATACTTCGACTATAACAATTTCTAACCGATTAATCTTCCAATTTCTCACATTTCCACTAAAACCCTAACTATTCATCTTCTCTAACTTTCATCAAAACCAAAACTCAACCAATCAAACACATATATAATCATACACAATGTTAAGATAACAATATTTCACACCTTTACCCGATTATTTTGATTTCTTGGAGCAATCTTAAAGCTTTTCCAACTTTCCCTCTTTTCTTTTCTTTTATCTTCTCTCCTTTTTCTTTCTTCTCTTTTTCTTTCTATCTTTTCTTTCTCTTCTTACCAACTTATACTCTTTCTCACTCTCTTATATTTTCTTTCTATTTTCTACTCTCTCCAACCAAATATCATTTCTCTCACAAAAATACCAATTCTACTAATTTCTAACTTATCATTAATTAACAAAAGTCTAACATACCCTCTTATCCAATTTTACCCGGAAATTCATAAAACGGTAAAAATCACATATCACACCAATATATCACATTAATTCATCAACATATCATATCATCATATTAATTTCACAAACAAAATAATAATTACTCAATTAAAATAAAAGACTCCAATAAAATGGGAATTATCGAATCGGGGCGTTACAACTCTCCCCCACTTTAGAAATTTTCGTCCTCGAAAATATTACCTGATTCAAACAACTCTGGATACGACTCGCATATCCTACTCTCCAATTCCCAAGTAAAATTGCCTTCCGCAGCGCCTCCCCACGCCACTTTCACAAGCGCAATATCCTTGCCTCTTAGCTTCTTGATTTCACGGTCCAAAATCCTAACCGGCAAAGCTTCCACCGTAAGGTTATCTCTTTCCTCAACCTCGTCCATAGGAATAACATGTGACAGATCCGGAACATACTTCTGAAGTTGCGAAACATGGAACACATCATGCAAATTTGAAAGATTCGGAGGCAACGCCACACGATAAGCCACAACACCAACTCGTGCAGTAATCTGATACAGCCCAATAAAACGAGAAGTCAACTTCTTCGACTTCAAAGCACGACCCACACCCGTAACCGGTGTAACTCTCAAAAACACATGGTCGCCTTCCTGAAACTCAAGATCATTCCTCCTCTTGTCATGATAACTCTTTTGTCTACTTTGAGAAGTTCCCATCTTCTCTCGAATAAACTTCATCTTTTCCGTAGTTTGTTGTACCATCTCCGGTCCAACTACCGTTCTCTCTCCGGTTTCATGCCAACACAAAGGTGTTCGACATCTCCGACCATATAAAGCCTCAAATGGTGCATACCAATACTCGAATGAAAACTGTTATTATAGGTGAACTCAATCAATGCTAAATAACTATCCTAAATACCACCTTGTTCTAGCACACAACCACACAACAAATCCTCTAACGATTGAATCGTCCTCTCGGTTTGACCGTCCGTTTGCGGATGGTAAGCCAAACTCAATCTTAGCTTAGAACCCAAAGCCTTTTGCAAACTTTCCCAAAACCTCGATGTAAATCTAGGATCTCTATCTGATACAATACTCTTAGGAACTCCATGTAACTTCACAATCACAAAAACATAAATCTCGGCTAGCTTCTCCAAAGAATAACTAATATCCATCGGAATAAAGTGAGCAGATTTAGTAAGCCTATCCACAATCACCCAAATAGCATTATGACCTCTTTGCGTATTCGGCAAACCCCTAACAAAATCCATCGATATACTATCCCATTTCCATTCTGGAATATCCAACGGTTGCATCAAACCACTAGGCTTCTGATGTTCCACCTTAGACTTCTGAAAAGTTAAACATGCATACACAAAATGAGCTACATCTCTCTTCAATCCGAACCACCAAAAGATCTTCTTCAAATCTTGATACATCTTATTCGCTCCCGGATGAATACTTAAATTACTCCGGTGTCCCTCTTCCAATATCATCTTTTTCAACTCCTCATCATCGGGAATACAAATACGACCACGGAATCTCAAAACTCCAAAATTATAAACCTTGAAATCCTCATTCTCATTCATCATCAAATCAATAAATTTCAAATCCAACTTTTGCTTTTCACAAACGGTTGCAAGAAAATCATTCGTAACATGAAGCATACCAAGTCTCACACTTCT
This sequence comes from Lathyrus aphaca, assembly GCA_963966055.1. Classification (NCBI taxonomy): domain Eukaryota; kingdom Viridiplantae; phylum Streptophyta; class Magnoliopsida; order Fabales; family Fabaceae; genus Lathyrus; species Lathyrus aphaca. Next base: position 39,543,294 of record OZ014519.1, on the reverse strand, counting down.
CGGCGTCATCTCGCAAACCAAACTCAAGTCTCTAAAATTCTCCAAAAGTTCCCATTCTCTTATCATCAATGCGGACATATGTAACAACTTACGACTCAAGGCATCGACCACTACATTTGCCTTACCCGGATGGTAATTCAAACCAAAATCATAGTCCCTCAAGAGTTCTAACCATCTCCTTTGTCTCATGTTCAATTCCTTTTGATCAAATAAATACTTCAAACTTTTGTGATCACTAAAAACTTCAAATCTCGCACCATAAAGATAATGCCTCCAAATGTTTAGAGCAAAAACCACTGCCGCTAATTCCAAATCATGCGTAGGATAATTCTTTTCATGCACTCTCAATTGCCTTGAAGCATAAGCTACAACATTTCCATCTTGCATCAAAACACCACCTAACTCAAACAATGAAGCATCACAAAACACCACAAATGGTTCCGTCGGATTCGGTAAAATCAAGATCGGAGCCGTTGTTAACCTTCTCTTAAGTTCCATAAAACTCTCTTCACAACGAATGTCCCAAATGAAAGTTTTTCCTTTACAAGTCAACTGCGTTAATGGAAGTGCCAACTTTGAAAATCCTTCAATAAACCTCCGGTAATAACCCGCCAAGCCTAAAAAGCTTCGAATCTCTGTAACCGATCTAGGAACTTCCCATTGCATTACCGCATCAATCTTGGATGGATCCACACTAATTCCACCATCGGAAATCACTTGCCCAAGAAAACTTACCTTCGACAACCAAAACTCGCACTTTGACAACTTAGCATACAAATGCTTCTCTCTCAAAATCTGTAACACAATCCTTAAATGCTCTTCATGCTCTTCTTGAGACTTAGAATAAATCAAAATGTCGTCGATGAACACAACCACAAAATGATCCAACTGTTCATGAAAAATATGATTCATGTATTCCATAAACACACCCGGCGCATTAGAAACTCCGAATGGCATCACGGAATACTCGTAATGACCATACCGTGTCCTAAAAGCCGTCTTTTGAATATCCTCCTCTTTCACAAGAATCTGGTGATATCCTAATCTCAAATCAATCTTACTAAAAATATGCGCACCAACCAATTGATCCATCAAATCATTGATCCTCGGAAGCGGATACTTGTTCTTAATTGTCACCTTATTCAACTGTCGATAATCAATACATAACCGCATGCTTCCGTCCTTCTTCTTTACTAACAATACCGGTGCACCTCAAGGAGAAACACTCGGTCTAACAAACCTCTTGTCCAACAAGTCATTCAATTGCTTTTTCAATTCTACCAACTCTGAAGCTAACAAATGATACGGTGCCATTGAAATCGGTCTAGTACCCGAAACTAGATCAATAGAAAACTCAACTTCTCTTTCCGGCGGTACATCCATAATATTGTCCGGAAACACTTCTGGAAAATTACGCACCACTGGAAACCTACTTATCTCCACTTCGCTTTCCACTGACCACGATGCAAACAAACCAAACAATTGAGCTTCGTCCACTAAAAGTTTCTTCAACTCTTTCGTGGATAAGAAACTCTCTTCTTCATCATCATCCAAAGAAGGAAACCTTACTAACTTATGATAACAATCTATATGAACTCGATTAAATTGCAACCAGTTCATACCCAAGTTCACATCCAAACCTTCCAACGGCAAACAAACTAAATCCATAACAAAATCTTTACCATACATGGTCAAAGAACAACTTACACACACCAAAGAAGTAGTTACTGACCCTGAAGCAGGAGTCTCAATAACCATCTCACCACCCCAAGAAGACATAAACAAATTCAAACTCTTAGCGCACTCAAGAGAAATAAACGAATGAGTCTCTCCCGTATCAATAATAGTAACTAAATGTGTACTATTAATAAAGCATGTACCTTTAATCAAACAGTCTGCACTAGTAGTATCCTTCCCTTCTAATGCAAACACCTTTCCGCCCTCCTGAGCTTACTTCGGCTTAGTACACTTAGTACTAATGTGACCAACTTCCCCACAATTGAAGCACTTCACAACATTCCTCCTACACTCGGTAGTAGCATGTCCAAGACCTCCACAGTTTGAACATTTCACAATATTCTTCCCACACTCAAAGGACTTGTGGCCTAAATTGCCACACTTGTAACACTTAACGGGGCCAGAACTCCCTCCACCAAATCTCCTATCAAAGTTTCCCCTATGTTTGCCCTTATCAGCGGGTGTCACATAAGGTCCACTTCTAGCTTGTTGCTTCCCTCTCCTCTCATTCACACTCTTGTAATGTGTAGAACGAGCTCTGTTATCTTCTTCAAAAATCCTACAACATTCATTCAAATCTGAAAACCTTATGATTCTCTGATATCCCACAACTTGCTTAATCTCAAGACGCAAGCCATTCTCATACTTAATGCACTTAGAAAACTCAGCAGTAGCAGCAGCATAGTGAGGATGAAATTGAACTAATTCCACAAATTTAGCAGTATAGTCAACCACTGACATACTACCTTGCTTCAGCTCAAGGAATTCCATCTCCTTCTTTCCCTTCACACTCTCAGGGTAGTACTTCCCTAAGAACTCAGTATGAAAAACTTCCCAAGTTATCTCTTCATCATTCTCCTCAAGAGTTTGACTTCTATCGACCCACCAATCATCGGCTTCTTCCTTCAGCATGTGAGAACCAAGTCTCACCTTACTCTCTTCAGCACAATCCATGACTCTGAAGATTCTCTCAATCTCCTTCAACCAATTCTGAGCACCATCAGGATCAAATCTCCCCTTGAAGACCGGCGGTTGATTCTTCCTGAACTCATCATTCACATTCACATTCGGCGCTCCCTGCACCGCCCTAGCCATTGCTTCCAAAGCAGCAGCCATCGCATTGTCATTTCTACCAGCCATATTCTGATCATTCCCAAAGACAACAACAAGATTAAACAAAAGTTCAATCACTACAACATCAAGACAGACACAACTGACTCGAACACTGGCTCTGATACCACTTAATGTAACACCCCCTTTCTATACCCCAAATAAGCAATTAATTCACATAGGCACATATTAAAATTTCATCAGAGTATATTTGAAAAACGGTATAAAAGAGCAATGCCACATTATACTTGAATTTAAAAACATCCAACACCTGCTCGATAAAGATATGCAACAAACGGGGTAACTTACATACACAAGGATTCCATCCTTACACCCGTATTCATCAATACCTTAAACAGCGGAAACAAAACATAACAATTTCAAACTTATATACTTATCATAAATATATCTGCAAGTTTGAATCACCAAAATACTTCCATGTTTACATAAAACATATCATATCAAAATACATATACAAATGTATTCACAAAAAGGCATCAAGCCAAATCCTAGTTACCCGATGCAACATATCAGAGCCAACCGACCAAAAAGATAAAGACGAACTTCACCAAACTATCATCCAGCAACCTACTCTGCAATGCCTCATAGAGCATCATAAAACAGCAGAAGGGTGAGAAACATTATCATAATAATATTGCATATAATTATATATCTCAACATATAAAATTCACATAAAGCATATTCTCACCACAATTCATTCCTCATTACCTATACACATCGCAACGTGTACATACACAAATCAAGCATGCACATCATGAACCAATTCACATAAACTTACATCATTTATGTCTATTCCTCAATTCTATTCATTCCGCATAAACATACATCTAGCTATGTTTAATTGCACATATACATTACAAATGTATAAATCACATACATATACATATATCAAACATGCATATATACCAGCAAGTATGTTTCATCACACATACTATCATCTCCATAACACTCCAAATAAACATATGCACATTCATGTTTATTTTTGCATACCATAATTAAAATGATAAAAATGCAACTCATAGAGACCGACACACGACTCTATGCAGATGCAAATGCGGTACCGACTCAACATTTCAGCAGGTTCTCTCAGGAACCAAATGGAATCATCGCTTGTTACCTAAAGTAACTCCCCGTCGGACACACGATGTTCACCCATTGCTCATACCCCACACGGGCACACAATGTTTATGGATTGCTCACACCCCACATGGGCACACAATCTGATTGCTCACACCCCACACAGGCACACAATCAATGTGAATAAATCACCCATTGCTCACACCCCACACGGGTACACGATGTTTCTGGATTGCTCACACCCCACACGGGTACACGATGTTTCTGGATTGCTCACACCCCACATGGGTACATAATCCGATCGCTCACACTCCACATGGGCACACGATCTTGTTATAGTTATCGCTCACACTCCATATGAGCACACGATGCTACAACGGATTCACAAAGAACCCCATAACACAAGAATGCATACATTATGCTTACATGCAAAATGACACACAACATTATTGAAAATGCATACATATTCACAATATAGTTATGCATTCATCCCATACAATTAAAATACATTCGCATTTAATTCAAGCAAAGTATCTACTTGCCAAACGGCCACAACACAACAATCAAACCCACAATTCCATAATTAACATAATTACGTTTTATCGGAAAAGTCGGGTAAAAGTCAGCTAAAAATTACATATTTTAGCATTATTAGATTCTACATGTTTCTAGCTTCGAATTGATATAGGGATCACTAAAAACAGATACCCGAAACTCAAGCTACGGATTAAAACACATAACCCCTCAAAAACCTACAGGCTCGCTGAGCGCCCTCTTGCTCGCTGAGCGAAAATCGCCCTGGAACTTTCGCTGAGCGAGGGATAGCTTGCTGAGCGACCACTGCGATTTCAGCAAAATACCAGCTGCGAACAGTTAACTCTTTCACTCCAAAACTCCACCAAAACTCCAATAAACATGATCAATAACATGTATCTAACATCATACTTCGACTATAACAATTTCTAACCGATTAATCTTCCAATTTCTCACATTTCCACTAAAACCCTAACTATTCATCTTCTTTAACTTTCATCAAAACCAAAACTCTACCAATCAAACACATACATAATCATACACAATGTTAAGATAACAATATTTCACACCCTTACCCGATTATTTTGATTTCTTGGAGCAATCTTGAAGCTTTTCCAACTTTCCCTCTTTTCTCTTCTCTCATTTTTCTTTCTTCTCTTTTTCTTTCTATCTTTTCTTTCTCTTCTTACCAACTTATACTCTTTCTCACTCTCTTATATTTTCTTTCTATTTTCTACTCTCTCCAACCAAATATCATTTCTCTCACAAAAATTACAATTCTACTAATTTCTAACTTATCATTAATTAACAAAAGTCTAAAATACCCTCTTATCCAATTTTACCCGGAAATTCATAAAACAGTAAAAATCACATCTCACACCAATATATCACATTAATTCATCAACATATCATATCATCATATTAATTTCACAAAAAAAATAATAATTACTCAATTAAAATAAAAGACTCCAACAAAATGGGAATTATCGAATCGGGGCATTACAAAAATCACTTATTTAACTAATAGAGAAACAAAAGTAATTTGGAGGGGTAATTTTGGATCAAAATTGATCCTAAATCACTCCTCTTTAAGAGAAAAAAAAAAGAAGAAAAGTGATAACGACTAGGGTAGAGAAAAAGCAAAGGTGATTTTTTGGTTGAATTAACCTCCATAACCACTTAACTAGTAAAGATTTGTTAAACAAACTGATATCTTTAATACCTAAGCCTCCATCCAATTTAGACTTGCAAATCGACTTCCAACTAACACAAACGATACCCTGCGAGTGTTTCGAACCACCCCACAAAAATCTTCGTTGAATAGACACCATATCCAACAAGACTTTCCTAGGAATTTTGAAGAAAGCGAGGAAATGTACATGAATGTTAGTGAAAATGGAATTTATGAGCGTGATCCTGCCACCCATGGACACAAGTTTGCCTTTCGACATAACTAATCTCCTCTTAAGACAATCAATAACTGAATTCCAAAATGAGACCCTATGATGGTAACGCCCGACATAAACTCCCAAGAATTTGAATGGAATGGTATCAATCTTGCATCCTAAGAATTATTGTGTTGTGGTAAGGAAAGTTTCCTCCACCCCTCTACCAAACAAATAGTTCTGACCAGTATTGATTCTTAGACCAGAAATTAGTTCGTAACCTTTCAAGATAGCTTTTAAAGCCCACAAATTAGACCAAGAACTGTTATAAATAATAACGGTATCATCCGCATATTGCAATAGGTTGTATGTCACATTGTTAGAAATCTTGAATTCTTGTTAAAGCCCAGCCGACATAGCTCTATCAACTAGAATTTTCAATGTTTCACCAACAATAGAGAAAAGGAAAGGAGAGTGGGGGTCTCCTTGATTAAATCCCCTTGACACTTTGAAGTCTTGCGTAGGGCTTCCATTGATAAGAATCAAACGAAAGTTATTCATAACAGTGCCCTCCATCCAGTTCATCCACTTCTCCCCAAATCCTATAGCCACCATAATCTTCTTAAAAAATGTCCAATCCATGCAATCATAAGCTTTTTTAAATTGTTCATAGTTGGTATTTGCTTGTAACTTCATGACACAAAACAATTTTCATTTTAAAAAAGTGATTTAATATTTTTTTTCCAGTTACATCATCACATTTTCGCCACCGTTAATGAAAATTTTAAACTTATGGCAGGTTCAACATAGGGGTTACCATGCAAGAGAAATAGAGATGTAATCATGTGTACATCTTTTAACATGAATACAAAAACCCTATAGAATATATTGCATTCAATATTTGATTTTCCTCAAGATTAATAAAATGAGGATCCCCAATATTTGATCTTCTCCAAGATATCCATTATGTTCTTCACCAACAGTGATGATGATGAAGAATATCAAGCCTTTGCTAGAATCTATGCTGGTGTTGAGATTAATTTTGTATGGACTTTAATATTTTTCTTCAACCATAACCATAACCATGACTTGTTATTTGAGTTTTCAAACTTACCTAATAAGTTTGGGTGCATTCATGTCACTATGGGTGGTTGTATTCAAGTTGGAGAGAAAAGGTTGGATGCTAAGAAATTGATAAAAATAAAAAAAAAATAGAAAAATAAAGAAAAAAGTGAAAAAGAAAAAGAAAAGAAAAGAAAAAAAGGAAAAAGACTTGAAAAAGAAAAAGAAAATAATAAAGTTGTGCCAATAAGTTGTGTGGATTGGTATGACAATTGTACAATGAGAAAAAAGTGAAAGAAGTTGTGAATGATTGAGTATTTGAGATGTGATTACTCTCATTTGTTTGGCATTATGTTTGTTTCAATTACCTTGAGATATGACATTTCTTTGTTAGCCAAGCCATATTACAACCCTTAAATTCCTTGTGATTTTTTCTTTTATACTTTCAATATGAGTGTTTTTAGATAAATGTCTAATTTGAATAAGCTTTCTAGAGCTTATGACTATGTGTAAATCGGAGTTATAATTATCAAGTTATGATGAAAGCAAAAAACCATTTTCCCCCATTTTGTCATGTTCGCAGAGCGACCACATGGAGAAATGAAGGCGGCACAACTTACTATTCTGGCAGTAGTTTTTGGCCTCACTGGTCTCAATATGAGGCTTGTGGATGCTAGTTTGTTGTGCGGGCTAAGATATTTTCATAAGGCGGGTTAAGTGAAACATATGCCAGACCACGTGCAATAAGACGTCTTTAATCCTCTTGGAATCTGTTTTCACCCCTCCCGTAATGGATTGCATATGAATTTTCTACTCAAATCCACGTACCTTGCCGTAAAAATAGGACGCCAAATTTCTTCCCCTTCAATATAGAATTTTCACAGCCATTTGGTGAGAAGTGATTTATTAAAAAGACCCACGCTTTTAATTCAAAGACCACCACTACTTTTCGGTCTACAAACATCTTTCCAACAGACCCAAGAGATGAAATTCTTTTCCAAAGATCCCCCCTCAAGAATCGTCTTTGGATACCAATGATAGTCTTCACAACCTTTTTAGGAACCTTATAGAAAGAAAGACGGTGTATTTGCAGGTTGGTCAAAACAAAAGTTATAAGTGTAACACGACCTCCAATCGATAAACTTCGACCTTTCCAATTAGAAAGTCTAGATTGAATTCTTTCAATAACCGGGTGCCAAAAAGAGATCCTACGAGGGTTCCCACCTATATTGATACCTTTCAAAAGGTTATGAGCTTGCTTGTTAAAATAAGGTAATGAGAAAAAATTTTAATGTATCTCAATATTTTGTGGCTGATTTAAATGGGGTAATATATAAAAATTAGTATTATTTGAATTGAGAAAATAATTTAATAAGAAGTTTAAGAATTTATTCATTTGAATTAAGCGGAAGTAACATTCCTACAATTTTGTATCAGACTCCAGCACTCCTTATACTGTGTGTTTTCTAGTAATATCATTGTCTATTAAAAAAACACATTGATTTCCCAACTAATTGAAAAGATTTTTGATAGAAATATGCTAGAAATTCGTGCGGACCTGGGGATTTCCTAGAATTCATGAAAAAACCGCTTTCATTCATTCTTTGGGTATCTTCTGCTGCAATGGTCGGATACATTATCATGTTCATTCTTCAATATGATAATTTTTATGTTTTTAAAATCCCTTTGAGATGTTTTTTTTTAATTTTTATAAAAAAAACCTTTTAAATAATTCTTCCTTTAAAGGTAAGTATAGTTTGAGATTTATATAATTCTTCAAAGCAATCAATCGTATATCACACAAAAGATATCAAAATCATATGAAATAAGTAAGAGAATTAAGGAGTGAAATGATAAAGAAAATCTCTATCATCGCTATACACACAACCAATTGTAGAACTTTATTTTTATTAATTGATATACATAGCCAAATTTCATTTTCAATACTAATCACAAACACATAAAAGAATTTATAACAAAAATATGAAAAATAAAAAATATAAAAGTTAGATTTGATAAAAAAAAGTTAGATAAAGAAATTCCAATATCAGTATTATAGCAAGCCTCAATGACCTTTAGCTTCACTCTTTTCTCTACACCATAACTTTTTTCAAAGATAATTTTTTCCACAATATTTAGTGTAAAACTCTTCATCAGTTAAATCATAAAATTGATTTAAGCCAACCATGTAACTGTGATTACCAGAGTTACTAAACTCTTCAATGAATTTCAATTCATCTTTGAATATTTGTAAGCTTTTTTCCATCTCAGAACTATTTTTATATGTGATTTCATACTTCTTCATCCATTCTCGATGTGTTTTAACGACCGAAGGATCATACAACACTCAAGACATGTTAGGGTATGCAAATAACCACAAGATGATGATGCAAAAATAAATAAGATGCTTCATTTTTTATATATTCTGGGATGGCTAGCTATAGTATAGAACATAATGTTTTGTGAAAATTGATTTGATTAAAATTAACACAAAGAGAACAATTTATATAACTCATATTCAACAAATTATAAAGAAAATAATATTCTTTAAAGTATATAATTATGTCTAAAGATTTTTATTTCTATTTGATTCACCCCTTATGTATTTGATTTGATTTTTATTTCTATTTGATTGTTAAACTAAAAAGAAAACTCGTTAAACATTTTGTTTCTAAAAATAAAATATAATAATATTTTTAATTTGATCACGACTTATGTATTTATAGGTTGGATTTGTCATTTAAAATTTAATATATAAATATATACTATCATTTTATTCTATAATAAAAATAACAAGTAATTATATAAATAAATTCTTAAAAAAATTAGAAAATCTATATTTTTAATGAATTACCATTAAATTTAAAACGTTTTAAATATTTTGTTTCTAATGTGAAATGAATTTTGGTAACAGACAATATAAGTTATATTTAAAAAGAATATATATAGGAGCATATCAAGTGAGATGAATTTTAGTACGAGAGGTGAGAGAAATAAATAATAATCATTAGATCAATCATATCACTATTTAATAGCTACATTAATTATATGATAAATAATTTAACCTTAATTGTGTGATTAATCTTATTATTAATATTTGTTCCTCTCACCTCATATAATAAATAATATATATATATATATATATATATATATATATATATATATATATATATATATATATATATATATATATATATATATATATATATATATATAAAACAAATGGTAGATATCACGTGTCATCTTTTTTTCTCTCTCATCCGTTATTAAAATAAATGACGGAGGAGTGAGAAAAGAAAAGATGACATACAACCTTCATAATAATTGATGCACGAATTCACCGTATCAAGCATCAATAATTCCTCTCCATAAAGTAACTTTCTCATTAAGTAACCTCCATAACCACTTTATTTTTTGACTAAAAATAAATGATATTCATTCATTCAAATAGATAAGGTACATCATTCTAATACAAATTCAAAATCGTCAAAAACAAAAAGGATGAATCTGCGAACAAACTCAAATCATCCATGTTAATAGTATAAAACGGAAAATTGCATAAGCCTACAAATATGATTGTATTGAGATGTCCAAAATCTTCATGCTTCTGGATCTATAGCGATAATGGCACTAATGTCATTGATTGAATCTGCACTAGATCAAAAATAATCTTTCAACCTGAAACAAATGAACACCGCACAAAGATGGAAAAACAAAATACCCCGCGCAAAGACGATGGAAAAACAAAATACCCTGCACAAAGACGAGAAATCAAAATACACCGTACAAATACGGGAAATCAAAATAAACAACGACCCAAAAAATCACAAAAAATACAAAGGAAACACTAATTTATATATATATATATATATATATATATATATATATATATATATATATATATATATATATATATATATATATATATATATATATATATATATATATATATATATATATATGAAAATCACTTATTTAACTAATAGAGAAACAAAAGTGATTTGGAGGGGCGATTTTGGATCAAAATTGATCCTAAATTACCCCTCTTTGAGAGAGAAAAAAAAAGAAGAAAAATGATGACGACTAAGGTAGAGTAAAAGCAAAGGGGATTTTCTGGTCGAATTAACCTCCATAACCACTTAACTAGTAAAGATCCGTTAAACTAACTGATATCTTTAATACCTAAGCCTCCATCCAATTTAGACTTGCAAATCGACTTCCAACTAACACAAGCGATACCCTGCGAGTGTTTCGAACCACCCCGAAAAAATCTTCGTTGAATAGAAACCATGTCCAACAAGACTTTCATAGGAATTTTGAAGAAAGCGAGGAAATGCACATGAATGTTAGTGAAAATGGAATTTATGAGCGTGATCCTGCCACCCATGGACACAAGTTTGCCTTTCGACATAACTAATCTCCTCTTTAGACAATCAATAATTGAATTCCAAAATGAGACCCTATGATGGTAACACCCGACATAAACTCCCAAGAATTTGAATGGAATGGTATCAATCTTGCATCCTAAGAATTATTGTGTTGTGGAAAGGAAAGTTTCCTCCACACCTCTACCAAACAAACAGTTCTTACCAGTATTGATTTTGAGACCAGAAATTAGTCTGTAACCTTTCAAGATAGCTTTTAAAGCCCACAAATTAGACCAAGAACCGTTGTAAATAATAATGGTATCATCCGCATATTGCAATAGGTTATATGTCACATTGTTAGAAATCTTGAATTCTTGTTAAAGCCCTCCCGACATAGCTCAATCAACCAGAATTTTCAATGTTTCACCAACAATATAGAAAAGGAAAGGAGAAAGGGGGTCTCCTTGATGAAATCCCCTTGACACTTTGAAGTCTTGCGTAGGGCTTCCATTGATAAGAACCAAACGAAAGATATTCATAACAGTGCCCTCCATCCAGTTCATCCACTTCTCCCTAAATCCTATAGCCACCATAATCTTCTTAAAAAATGTCCAATCCATGCAATCATAAGAATTTTTAAATTGTTCATAGTTGGTATTTGCTTGTAACTTCATGACACAAAATAATTTTCATTTAAAAAAAGTGATTTAATATTTTTTTTTTCCAGTTACATCATCACATTTTCGCCAACGTTAATGAAAATTTTAAACTTATGGCAGGTTCAACATAGGGGTTACCATGCAAGAGAAATAGAGATGTAATCATGTGTACATCTTTTAACATGAATACAAAAACCCTATAGAATATATTGCATTCAATATTTGATTTTCCTCAAGATTAATGAAATGAGGATCCCCAATATTTGATCTTACCCAAGATATCCATTATATGTTCTTCACCAACAGCGATGATGATGAAGAATATCCAGCCTTTGCTAGAATCTATGCTGGTGTTGAGATTAATTTTGTATGGACTTTAATATTTTTCTTCAACCATAACCATAACCATGACTTGTTATTTGAGTTTTCAAACTTACCTAATAAGTTTGGGAGCATTCATGTCACTATGGGTGGTTGTATTCAAGTTGGAGAGAAAAGGTTGGATGCTAAGAAATTGATAAAAATAAAAAATTTGAAAAAGTAAGAAAAAAGTGAAAAAGAAAAAGAAAAGAAAAGAAAAAAAGGAAAAAGACTTGAAAAAGAAAAAGAAAATAATAAAGTTATGCTGATAAGTTGTGTGGATTGGTATGAAAATTGTACAATGAGAAAAAAGTGAAAGAAGTTGTGAATGATTGAGTATTTGAGATGTGATCACTCTCATATGTTTGGCATTATGTTTGTTTCAATTACCTTGAGATATGACATTTCTTTGTTAGCCAAGCCATATTACAACCCTTAAATTCCTTCTGATTTTTGCTTTTATACTTTCAATATGAGTTTTTTTAGATAAATGCCTAATTTGAATAAGCTTTCTGGAGCTTATGACTATGTGTAAATCGGAGTTACAATTCTCAAGTTATGATGAAAGTAAGAAACCATTTCCCCCCATGTTGTCATGTTCGAAGAGCGACCACGTGGGGAAATGAAGGCGACACAATTTACTATTCTGGCAGTAGGTTTTGGCCTCAATGGTCTCAATATGAGACTTGGGCATGCTAGTTTGTTGTGCGGGCTAAGCTATTTTCATAAGGCGGGTTAAGTGAAACACATACCAGACCACGTGCAATAAGACGTCTTTAATCCACTTGGAATTTGTTTTAAGCCCTCCCGTAATGGATTGCATATGAAATTTTCTACTCAAATCCCTGTACCTTGCCGTAAAAATAGGACGCCAAATTTCTTCCCATTCAATATAGAATTTCCACAGCCATTTGGCGAGAAGTGATTTATTAAACAGACCCACGTTTTTAATTCCAAGTCCACCACTACTTTTCGGTCTACAAACATATTTCCAGCAGATCCAAGAGATGAAATTCTTGTCCAAAGTTCCCCCCACAAGAATCGTCTTTGGATACCAATGATAGTCTTCACAACCTTTTTAGGAGCCTTATAGAAAGAAAGATGGTGTATTTGCAGGTTTGGTCAAAACAGAATTTATAAGTGTAACACGACCTCCAATCGATAAACTTCGACCTTTCCAATTAGAAAGTCATGATTGAATTCTTTCAATAATCGGGTGCCAAAAAGATTTCCTACGAGGGTTCCCACCTATGTTGATACCTTTCAAAAGGTTATGAGCTTGCTTGTTAATATAAGGTTATGAGAAAAACTTTCAATGTATCTCAATATTTTGTGGCTGATTTAAATGGGGTAATATATAAAAATTAGTATTATTTGAATTGAGAAAATAATTTAATAAGTAGTTTAAGAATTTATTCATTTGAATTAAGCGGAAGTAACATTCCTACAATTTTGTATCAGACTCTAACACTCATTATACTGTATGTTTTCCAGTAATATCATTGTCTATTAAAAAACACATTGATTTCCCAACTAATTGAAAAGATTTTTGATAGAAATATGCTAGAAATTCGTGCGGACCTGGGGATTTCCTAGAATTCATGAAAAAACCGCTTTCATTCATTCTTTGGGTATCTTCTGCTGCAATGGTCGGATACATTATCATGTTCATTCTGCAATATGATAATTTTTATGTTTTTAAAATCCCTTTGAGATGTTTTTTTTTTAATTTTTATAAAAAAAAACCTTTTAAATAATTCTTCCTTTAAAGGTAAGTATAGTTTGAGATTTATATAATTCTTCAAAGCAATCAATTGCATATCACACAAAAGATATCAAAATCATATGAAATAAGTAAGAGAATTAAGGAGTGAAATGATAAAGAAAATCTCTATCATCGCTATACAGACAATCAATTGTAGAACTTTATTTTTATTAATTGATATACATAGACAAATTTCATTATCAATACTAATCACAAACACATAAAAGAATTTATAACAAAAATATGAGAAATAAAAAACATAAAAGTTAGATTTGATAAAAAAAAGTTAGATAAAGAAATTTCAATATCAATATTATAGCAGGCCACAATGACCTTTAGCTTCACTCTTTTCTCTACACCATAACTTTTTTCAAAGATAAATTTTTCCACAATATTTAGTGTAAAACTCTTCATCAGTTAAATCAGAAAATTGATTTAAGCCAACCATGTAACTATGATTACCAGAGTTATTAAACTCTTCAATGAATTTCAATTCATCTTGAATATTTGTAAGATTTTTTCCATCTCAGAACTATTTTTATATGTGATTCTATACTTCTTCATCCATTCTCGATGTGCTTTAACGACCGAAATATCATACAACACTCTAGACATGTTAGGGTATGCAAATAACCACAAGATGATGATGTAAAAACAAATAAGATGCTTCATTTTTTATATATTCTGGGATGGCTAGCTATAGTATAGAACAAAATATTTTGTGAAAATTGATTTGATTAAAATTAACACAAAGAGAACAATTTATATAACTCATATTCAACAAATTATAAAGAAAATAATATTCTTTAAAGTATATAATTATGTCTAAAGATTTTTATTTATATTTGATTCACCCCTTAAGTATTTGATTTGATTTTTATTTCTATTTGATTGTTAAACTAAAAAGAAAACTCGTTAAATATTTTGTTTCTAAGAATATAATATAATAATATTTTTAATTTGATCACGACTTATGTATTTATAGGTTGGATTTGTCATTTAAAATTTAATATATAAATATATACAATCATTTTATTCTATAATAAAAATAACAAGTAATTATATAAATAAATCCTTAAAATAATTAGAAAATCTATATTTTTAATGAATTATCATTAAATTTAAAACGTTTTAAATATTTTATTTCTAATGTGAAATGAATTTTGGTAACATACAATATAAGTTATATTTTAAAAAAATATATATAGCAGCATATCAAGTGAGATGAATTTTAGTACAAGAGGTGAGAGAAATAAATAATAATCATTAGATCAATCATATTACTATTTAATAGCTACATTAATTATATGATAAATAATTTAACCTTAATTGTGTGATTAATCTACTTATTGATATTTGTTCCTCTCACTTCATATAATAAATAATTTAATATATATATATATATATATATATATATATATATATATATATATATATATATATATATATATATATATATAAACAAATGGTAGAGATCACGTGTCATCTTTTTTACTCATATATATATATATATATATATATATATATATATATATATAACAAATGGTAGATATCACGTGTCATCTTAACGGATGAAGGAGAAAAAAAGATGACACGTGATATCTACCATTTGTTTTATATATATATATATATATATATATATATATATATATATATATATATATATATATATATATATATAAACAAATGGTGAATTTTTTTTTAAAATAACATAGTTTTATAAAAATATTTCCAAAATGACATATGTTTCAAAAGAAATACCAAAATGACATAGTTTGATAACATATTCGCCAAACCAATAGGCGAACATGCATAAAGTAAAAAGCAATTCGCCAAATGAAATGACGAACGCGTGTTGCATGCAAATGAATTCGCCAAACCGATTGGCGAATTGGTTCAAAATTTCTACATGTTCGCCAAACCGATTGGCGAATTGGTTCCAAATTTGTACATGTTCGCCAAACCAAGTGGCGAATTGCCTCAAGATTTCTACATGTTCGCCAATCAGTGTGGCGACCATGTGTAGAAACTATGTCATTTTGGTATTTTTTTTGAAATATATGTTATTTTGGAAATATTTTTATAAAACTAGGTTATTTAAAAAAAAAAAATCACAAATAGTAGATATCACGACTTATTCCATTAAAACAGAACCAAGTGTATTTGCAACACACAATAGGTAATCAATTAAGTTTAGAGCTTTAATAAACGCATTGAACTCTGAAATCTTAGTCAACTTAGCACCACTTCTACCTTTTCTTTCCTCCTTAGATCTAATTTTTTTTTTTAAGTTTGTTTTTTTTTATAAAATATTTATCTGAATTAATTAGAATATTTATTTTACTTTAATCAAATTAACTAGACATTAAATTAATAAATTCAATATTAATCACTAATAGACAACATTTATTTATAAAACAATATTGATACTCAAATATTTTACTACCTAATTAGTATCTATTTTTTTATAGAAAATTTTGCATTGTAAGTTTTAAACGGGAATAAATTACAAATAATTTTATAAATTCAAATATTAATACAATTGTTTTTAACAGGAATAAATTAAAAATATTTTAGTAAAATTGTCCCACGAGTTCAAAGGACTTATAAACGAGAAAAAATCTAGGTATTGATATAATTAGTTTTATAAACAATAATTTTTATAAACGAGAATAAATTTAAATATTTTTATGAACGGAAAAAATTGGAGTTTTTATATAATTATTTTTATAAACAATAATTTTATAAAATATTTTTTCATATTCTATAAAAATTATTGTAAAATTATTGTTTATAAAAATAATTATATCAATACATAGATTTTCCTCCGTTTATAAGTGCTTTGAACCCGTGTGCCAATTTTACTAAAATATTTTTAATTTATTCCTGTTAAAAACAATTGTTTAATATTTGAATTTATAAAATTATTTGTAATTTATTCCCGTTTAAAATTTATTTTTCTTTAAAAAAATAGAGACTAATTTGGTAGTAAAATATTTGAGTATCAATATTTTTTTATAAATAAAGGTTGTCTATTAGTGATTAATATTGAATTTATTAATTTGATGTCTAGTTAAATTGATTAATGTAAAATAAATATTTTAATTAATTAAAATATATGTACTGCAATTAAAATAAACGAATCGGATAACTCAGCCTTGCTACTTCCGGTTAAGAAATTCCACGACCGGATAACACATGCGTGCTATTTTCGGTTTGGAAATTTTCTGAACCGGAAAACATAATAATGCTACTTCAGATTTGTAATTTTTTATACCGGATAACTCATCATTGCTATTTTCGGTTTGTAAATTTTTCAACCGGATAACTTACCCATTGTACTTCTGGTTTGTCTCGTCCAATGTTAAAAAATATTATTTTTTTACTCTGACTTTGGGGTAAAAAATTTAAATTAATAATTAAATATTGAAAGGGCAAAATTGAAATTTATGAATTATATAGGGGTATCAGGATGATTGTAGGGGTATAAAATATAATTTCCAGGTTTTTAAATAAAAAATCCATAACATGGTAATTATAATTTGATTCCACGAACACCATATATTCCAACACGTAGAAAACAATATTAGGTTTATAAAATTCCATAATAAAGTCTTCTGAACAAGACTTTTCCCACTAGGAACATTCCAAACAACATCCTTCACGTCTTACAGAGAGAAAAAAGCTTCCAAACGTATTCATTCTTAACAACTCAATGTTTTTCTCTTATGAGAAAATGAAGCTGTTATTGTGATATGTCAATTTGTTTATTGTGTGAAATAGAGTGGGGTATAATCTCTGCTGTTTAGCTTAGTAGATATTATTAGTGTATATGTATATAGCTTTATCTTTCATATTTACTTTTTTATCTGATACTAATTAGATATGTGTATTATCTAACTCTTTCATAATCACACAAAGAGATTGTACATGATATATATATATATATATATATATATATATATATATATATATATATATATATATATATATATATATATATATATATATATATATATATATATATATATATATATATATATATATATATATATATATATATATATATATATA
Organism: Lathyrus aphaca; assembly: GCA_963966055.1. Lineage (NCBI taxonomy): Eukaryota > Viridiplantae > Streptophyta > Magnoliopsida > Fabales > Fabaceae > Lathyrus > Lathyrus aphaca. The sequence goes on along the minus strand of OZ014519.1, from coordinate 39,525,143 downwards.
TATATATATATATATATAATGTTAATAGTAAGAAAAAATTATGTTACATTTCTCAACTGTATCATAATTGTTTTTGGATTTTTTCATCTCCTTTATCAATGAGCACAAGCTTCATCTTCTTCATCTAGTTTAATGTCTTCTGGTTATCTCAACATTGATATGGTATCAGATCTTAACAAGCTCTGGTAGTCATTGTTCTTCCTTTTTGTTCGTTTCTCTTTCCGATTTTTCGGTTCTTGATTTTTTTTCTTCAATCGAATTCTTTAATTGGTTTGTTCTTGATTCTTCTTCTATGGCTACTCAGAGCTTCACCAATTTTTCCACAAATTCATTGAATCCTTATTATTTACATTCGAACGAAAATCCTTCACTTGTTCTTGTTTCGCCACGTACGATTACTCATCATGGCATTGATAATCCAAGATAGTCTAACCGAATGGAGATTATCGAATCGATATAGCTTTGGACTACTCCATCGTGTATCGCTTCGAATATCTCCGTCCTATCATAAGTTCAACTCAGATCCGGGTTAGAATCTATCTCACTCACAAAGGATCACCAAAACCGAAACAAAACAAACAAATCAAACCAAAGCAGTAAATAAATCAAAGTAGGCTGAATCCACTTAGAGATTACTCCCCACCAGAGTCGCCACTTTTCTGTAGCGGTAAAAACACGAGTGTAAGTTATTAGTTAACTTAACTCAAAGTAAACAGAGTCGCCACCACACTTTTATTTTATTCCAAGAGGAAAAGGAAAAAAGAGCGAATAAATCCTAATGAATCTAAAAGCAAAAAGCTAAAGAAACACAACAAAGAACCGAGAAAGGGGATATGTTACACAATGGGAAGGTTTTACCCACCCAAAATGTTCGTGGTACTCCACGTGAGCCCTTTGAAATATTTATTGCTTTTGATTTGAAAGAGGTTTGTAAAATGAGAGTGGAGTGGTGAGAAAAAAATTATTTTTTTAATATTTTTGTGTTTGGAGAGGTTTACCACCTCATGCCTACGTATCCACAAAGTACAATGCAAGATCAAAACCCTGTAGTTTGTGGTACAAATAGTGAAAATAGTTGGTTATGATTAATTTATTAAGTGGAGAGAATTTATCATTTTTCAAGTGGATAGCCAAACAAATCTTCCATGAGAATGAAGGCATGGACTCGTACATCATTATGGGGAGGGCGCCAACTCAGATAAAATCAACGAGTATGCCACTAAACCCCCACGAATGAAAAGATACTCAATTACATCAAACTACAACCATGGAGATTGAGAAACTTGCACCCGACTAAAGAATAATGACTCATAATCGATATTTTTTTAAAGAAAACAAACAAAAGTGCACAAAGGCACAAAACAACTTGAATGAGTTTGGTTCTTTTTATTTTTTTGAATTAAGGTCAAAATGATTAAATTCATTGGTTTTAAAAGAAAAGAAAATGGTAAAAATCCACTTGACAAAAGTCAAAGTTTTATTTAGTAAAGAAGTGATGATTTAAAAAAAACAAGAATCCTTTGAAAAAGATGGAAGATTTTGAAAATTAAAGAAGGGGTGGAGATGAAGAGACTATCATAGAAAAGAAAATAAGGAGATAAAGGAAGAAAGATCTAACCAAACTTGATGATACTTCCAATTATGAACATAAGAGTTTCATCCTTATAAGCTAGCAAATGGTCAAATAAAGGCAAGTACCAACTTCATGAAGATCCAAGCAAATGAGAGATGTTCTAAAATCTAAGTCCAAAACTCCATTCCAAAGCCAAGTATAGTAACTAATAGTCCAAAGATTAAGATCACAAGTTTTTAGAGATTTAATCCTTTATTAATATTTTTGTGTCCAAATGGACAAAAGGAAAATCAACACAACAAAAATAAGAGCAAGAAAAATAAACATGATAATGGATGAATAAAACATAATAAAGCATAACAAAATAAAAGAAATAAAGGTGCAAGAAATTAAATGTTAGTAGCAAAAACAATTAAAGTGCAAGAATCTAAAATATTAATAGTGTCGCTCCCCCGAAAAAACACCAGGGTCCACAAGGTACAAACGCGAACGGTCGGTAAAAAGAGAAATGAAAATGAATGAATAGAGTCGCCAACTAGGCATTTTTATCCCGAAGGAAAGGTAATGCTGCATAAACCTAGAAAAAGATGGATAAGACGGTTGCGAACCAGAGAAACTGAGAAAGGGGGTTGGTTACAACCTGGGAAGGTATTAGCACCCAGATTGTCCGTCGTACTCGACGGGATCCATGCTTACAAGATTGTGTTTAAAAGGGGTAGTGTATGTGCTATCTGTGTGCAAAAGCTGAGAAAAGAAAATACAAGTGTCAGTGTAAAAGGTGAATTGCTCAGGAACTGAGGCTTAGGAAGAGAATGCTGAAAGAGGGGGAAAACAAAGAGACTTTTGTTTGATAACTGTTAAGTTATGCCTACGTATCCTCTCGTGCAATGAGGAAGTCAGAACACCGTAGGTCGACTCAAAGAGACTGGAAAATAAATTGACTGCGAATTGCTTACTTGTCTATGCTCAAGTGTATGACTCATCTGGCTCGAGTGCTAACTGTCTTGCATTAGACGGAAGAAGCAAGTTCTCGTTTGTGAATGAGTGTGATGAGAGGAGAATCCCGAATGAGACGATTATTGTTTGTTTTTTGTGTTTTCAGTTTTGTTATTGTTTTTGGTGTTTTTGCATAAGTAAATGAGCTTAAGCCTAAATCAAGGGCTTGTGAACTCATTATATCCTCCCTGACTAGGGATAATGAGCCTACTTAAGTATGAGATAAGCATCTCAACTTAACTACCATGATAATGTAGGATTAAGATCATTAACCTACTTGAGATTATTTAGATGTTTTTGGATTTTTTAGTGTTAAGTAATGAGTTTAATCTCCAATCACAGATTAATGAACTCATTACACCATCCTAATAGAAGGATAATAGATGAGAACACTTAAGCTGAGGAAGATACCTCAAATTAATCCATGGTTAGGGATTAAATTCATTAGATAACAAGCCTTTCTTAAATGGATTTTAATTAAGGGATGAGATTAAGAAGTGGATTTTAAGTTTGTAAGACAACTTGAGGAGGACTTGTCCATTAAACACTAGGGTTAGTCCTTCTTAACCATAAGGAAGAATTAGAACCCTAATGTAAGGCCCAAGTTACAAGATAAAGTCTTGATGATTATTAAGTGATTTTATTAAGAGGTTTAAACAAATTAAAAGTTTAACACTTAGGATTAAAGTTATACACTCCATCCTAAGAGAAGGATGCAGACATAACCCTAATTCCAAAGTCCTAAAACATTAAGAGTTTAGTCTCTGATTATTTGAGATGAGAAGAGAGACTCAAGGAGACTCAAAGGTAAAAATATAAGGGGAACTAATTACAACCATAATCATTATCATGCTTGGATATCCTATGGTTTTTGAGGCTTAGATAAAGATCTTCAAGGAAGCCATCAATGGAAGAAGTAGGAGGAAGCAGAAGAATAAGTTACTTACTTCCTAAGAAGATAAGTAACTTAAAGGAAGAAAGTGAGAGAGATGAAACATAAGTGAATCAAATTCACTTCAAAGAAAAGTTAAAATTCATATGAAAGAGATAAGAAGAAGTGAGAGTTGAAGGCAAATCCACCTCCCAAAACAACTTACCAAACCTGAAAGTGTTAGCATGAATGCATAAAGTATAAAGCATAAAGAAATAAAGTGAAATGAGATGCATGGATCAAAGTCAGAAGTTCTTATGCTATGTAAATGTCATGTGAGATGATTCAATGTCATACAAGATGCACATGAATGATCATACAAGAATGAGATGTTATGGAAGCATACTTTGAAGTTTGAAAACACATGAAAGTTTATGAAATGAAATGAATGTTAAACATGGCAAATGAATGAAGAAATGCTCAAGCAAGGTTCTAACATGTCATACGATGTCTAAGATGGCATATGAATGCATGAAATGTCATGGCAAGTTCATGTGATGATGAATATGCAAGGTGAATGCAAATGAACATGAGAAATTAGGGTTACATGGATATGTGAGATGCAAATTAATAAAAAAGAAGCATATGCCATGATAGAAATTTGAAATCAAACTCAAAAAAACCCTAATCCTATATTAGGTCACACCCCAAAGGAGAAGGTCAAAAACCTAACCTATCAAAAGTTATGATTTTCCTAAGTTTTCCAGGGTTTTTTGGTGCTTCAAAGGAAAAAATGCAAATAAAATTGAAAGTGTAAGATAAATTCATGAGGAAATTGACCTATAAACTAAATGAAATATGTAACACAATGCAAAAAGAATCAAGTTCAAACTCTTCTTGGTTAGGCAGAAATGATTTTTCAAAGTTAGGGTTTAAAAATGTGATTTTAATGACCCTTAATTCAAAGCAAATTGGCAAACTATGATCAAACCTAAAAAGAAATTTGTGTGAAGAGTTTGAAAATGTTTCTAAATGTATTGGAATGGTTCATGATTTTTTTGGTGATTTTTAGAAACCTAAATTTATTTTTAATTAATTAAAATACTTTAATTATTTAAAAATATCATTTAAATATTTAAAAAAAATCTTTTTTAATGCAAAAAATAAAATAAAAATTATTTTTGGATTGAGAAAAATATTTATAGTCAGAATGCAAAGTTTGATATTTTTGTGATGGTTTTTGGTATTTTAAAATAAATATGCAAAAGAAATGAAAATAAAATGAAAATAAATGAGAATAAATGGAAGTCAGCGCATCCAAGGGCCAGGATTTGAATAAAAAGGGTGGGAATTGACCACGCGCGCATCTCAATGGTCCACATTCGAACTGACTAAATGATTTTTATTAAATTAATTAAGTGAAATTAGGGATTAATGATATAATCTGGTCCATCCACGCGCTAACCCTAAACATGATCTAATGGCTCATAATCAAATTGGGAATTAAAACACATTTAAGCCCTAATCACTTTCAGACGGCCGGAACAGTGTTCCGGTCATCTTCTCCGGCAAGGTCTCTACCCTATCTCTCTCCACAGGCCATAAAAACCTCCCAACTCTCCAAAATCACTCCCCAGGCATCAATAAGCAAGAATCAACCATCAAAAACAATTTATTTCACGCATACATGATGAATCGAAGATAGAACAAATTCACGGACAAAGTTTCAGAAGAACAATACATGCTCATTTCTCAATCATTTTCAAAAATAAACATATCACAATGATCAGCTAAACATGTAGAATCATTTAGAAACTTAAAATCATGCTTCTGGAAAAAAAGTTCATGAAGGTTACCTGAGTTGCAGTTCTTTGAAATGGAGCTTTCTGGGCCTCTCCCTTGTTCAATCCAATCCCCTTTGACCTCCTGGTGCTATTGGCAAGCTTGAATGAAGCTTAGGGTGGCTATTTTGAGTGTTTGGTTTCTGAAGTTGCAGAAATCGTGTTTGAGTTTGAGGGTGTTTCAGGCTATTCTAATGGTTGAGATTTGTTCCTTAGGTGATGCTGAGTTGAATGGTGAAGAAAGTTTGAAGTTTGAGTGGTTGTGCTATGAATTTCGAAGAGGTGAAGGTTTCTTGAGGTGTTTGGAAATCTGAGTGTTGAGAGGCTTTCAGGCTTGTTTGTGTTATGAAATGAGTTGCTTAATGTCCACATAAACAATGTTGATTGGCCAGAGGGTTGTTGTGGCACAGGCTGATTGGTATGGGAGGTTTTGCAAAAATTCAAGATTGTGTACTATGAGGTATGGGCACGGGTCAGAGGTTGTTTGGAGGGGTGTCTGGCCTCAGCTTTGTTCAAGGATGGCCATGGGATTGAATTTGATGTGCTAGAAGGCTTGGATCATGAGATGACATAGATTTTGCAACTTTCCCTCTTTGGTGTTTCTTGGATCACAAGCCATAAAAACCCTAGATTCAAAGTCCAATTCTGATCTTTTGAAGCTTCTTTGACATGTTATAACATATTTGTGCACATTAGAGGTCATTAGAATGCTTGGCAAGTGAAATTGCAAAATTCCCTCTTTGGCATGAACTTGAAAATTATGTGATTTTTGCCAACTTTGAAAGGTCATATCTTGAGTTCTAGGATGAATCAAGACATGTTCTTGTACTTTTGAAAATGGAAAGACCTAATCTACAACTTTCATGCCCAAGAAGTTTTCATTTGAACCATTTTTGGTCATGAAAGAGGAGGTTGAAAATCTTTCCCAAAATGGAAAGTTTGCATTTCAAGTCATTTCCAAAAATGACAAGTTTGCAATTGGCTCAAAATTCTTCAATCTTGTGAACTTTAAACCACTTATAAGATCAAATAAAGATCATTAAACTTCAATTTGATGAAAATACCCCTTTGGTTCCATTGTTGGGGGCCTCAGATGCCCTGATTTTGACTTAACTTGCTCAGGAAGTTACCCAGTGAACAGATGACTTCCACAATGATTTTCTTCATCAAACTTGGTACACATGATACTTATAACATATTAAGACCATTAGAAACAAGAATTACCCAAAAATTTGGAGTTAAGGCCTCTGAAACCAAAACCCTAATTTTGGTCATCTGTGCAGTGAAAACCCTCACTCTGCTTCCATGCCTTTGCTAGTTCTTGTGATCTCTTGACTTTCATGAACTTTGAGGAGCATAATATGATGGTAGAACACACATAGACCCTCTTGGAAAGCTTTGAGACCTTTGGGATGTCTCAGATGGATTCTTGGATTGCTCATATCACAAACCCTAGATGCAGATGAACTTGAACTATGCAGTAAAACAAAAATGCAATATGAGATGCAATGCTTATGTTGAAAACAAAAATGAAAGATCACAAGCCATGGTGTGATAAAGAGTGAGGGAAAATTTGGGGTGTTTACAAATAGTAGTAATAGTATAATAATATTTACATAATAATTGTATGGTGAACTTAATAAACCACAATCAAAAGAGTAACCAAAATCGAAAGACAATCGGATCCACTTAGTATCTTACACTATAGCGATTAATCAAGGCAAACCGAACCAAATTCAATGAAATTTAAAAGGCGGTTGGGAGATCTAAAGCACCTACGCATCAAACATTCATAAGTCTTGATTCTTAATGCAATATGATCAAACGCTTTAGGATTACGCGACCAACAAGAGGTCCGGTCCACGAAAGTGTAAGTATAAAATTGGATTTTTATTCCGAATTCGGGACACATTTAGGTCTATGTTGAGCAATCGCCGAGTAATTTACGAAGTAATTACCCTACAAATGAGACCGGCCACCACCAATTAAGGTGAACAATGTTAGTGCTAATGCATGCGAGATAACTGATATGTAAATCGCTATCCGGGCTTAATACCGCACAAAACTAAAGATGAATACCAAATTGAGTCACACTCATGGTATTATTCCATCTTTAAGTTCAATTACTCATCTTAGTGAATTCAAGCATGAAAATGTATCACTAATGTAAAGTACCTTAAATGAATTAAATAATTCACTTAAAGGTAGTTTTAAATTAATGAACATTAACTACTCTAATCTACACCCAAAGTTCATTGAAATTAAAGAGAAATCACTCCCAAAAGTGCTTCCCAAGGTAAAAAAAATAAAAGGAGGAAGAAAAAGAAGGAACCAAAAAGGAGCTTAAAATAAGCCAAAAATAGCCTCTGACTTGTGTTAACCGGTTAACCAAAATGCACTGGAAATGGTTAACCGATTAACGCAACCAGTTTCAAAACCCGCGCCACACAAAACTGGTTAACCGGTTAACCAAAATACACTGAAAATGGTTAACCGGTTAACACTGAACCAGTAGTAGAAAAAATACTGAAATTCAGCATGATCCATTTTCAAAACCTTTTTTCAAACACTTGATGATCATGATCTGAATTTGCATGAATTTTAAAACCAAAATACAGTAAAATTCCTGCAATCAAACAACAAATTAAGATCCAAAGGATCTAGAATCAAAGGCACCAAAGATCTACATCTTGAATGTTGATGGTGAGTATGGGTTTATGGAAATACTAAATTACCAAAAGAACTTCTTCAAATTGGACCAAATCAAGCTAGATCTACTGCAATTGATGAACAAGAAAAGAGTAGGATGAAAGTTTAGCTCAAGTTGATCAAGAATTCAAGGTGAATTCTTAATAACTTCAAAAGAAAAAGAGTTTTAGTGAAATTTTGGTTTTGGGGGAGTATTTTGCAAGAGATTTGTAGGCTCTCAAAAGCTTGTTGAATCAATGAAATTAGAGTTCTATTTAAAGACTTTAGGTATGAGAATTTGGTGGAATGGAGCTTGCTTTGGTAATTAAAATTAGGTTTGGTAATTGAAAATTTGGTGGAAAATGGAAAAGAGTGGTGATTAGTGAGGGTTTATGGTAGGAAATGATCAAAGTGATGTAGAGAATTCAGAGGGAAATGGATCTAGAATATTCTAAATGAGATCAATGATCCAAGGGTGCTGAATTTGAATGAAATATTCAAATTTCGCACTAGTTAACCGGTTAACCAAAATGCACTGGAAATGGTTAACTGGTTAACCAAGCTAAAATTTGAATATTTTATTCAAAAGTGATTGCTTGGTTGTTGTGGCCCGATTCTTTTGTACGTCGAAGAAGGCATATAAATAAACACATAAATCTTGGAATTCCTTGAATGAATCAATTAAATTGGGAAATCCTTGATCAAATAAATTTGAATTATTTGCGGATCAACTTCGAGTTTTGTCTGTGAAATTTTACTCGAGCGGCATGACTGCTATTTTTGGCATTTTCAATTGTTCCTCTTCCTGAAAATGTTAGTGAAAGGAAACAAAATATTTTTTTTGGATTTTAATTAATGGTTAGTAAACATAAACAAATAAAGCAATTAAAAGCCACAATGATCCCCCCGTGAGATATAAACCTACACACGAGAAGAACCGAGCAACCAGTGTGATCTAGTTTGTATGCAAGATGCAGATGAAATGCGAAGAAAACTTAGGAAAAAATTAGGGTGTTACACCCTGGCCTCTATTACTTGTGAAATACAGTGGCTACAATACTTGTTTCATGATTTGCGAGTTCTCTTTGATCAACCTACCTCAGTTTTTTGTGATAGTAAGTCTGCAATATATTTGGCTTATAATCCCTCTTTTCATGAGCACAGTAAGCATATAGAGTTGGATTGTCATGTTATCCGTGAGAAAATCAATTCCAAGCTTATCACCTCTTATCCATTTCCACTCATGACCAGCTTGCTGATATCTTTACGAAGCCCTTGCACTCTCCAGCATTGCAAGTCAGTCTAGGCAAGTTGGGTTTTTGCAGCATTCAATCCCCAACTTTAGGGGGGATATTAGTTTATATGTATATAGCTTTATCCTTCATATTTACTTTTTTGATCAAATACTAGTTAGACACGTGTATTATCTAACTCTTTCATAGCCACACAAAGAGAATGTACATGATATATATATCCTTTATGGATAATGTTAATATTAAGAAAAAATTCTGTTACATTTCTCAACTGTATCGTAACTGTTTCTGGATTTTTTCATCTTCTTCATCAATGAGCACAAGCTTCATCTTCTTCATCTGGTTCAATGTCTTCTGGTTATCTCAACATTGATAGATATACTCACCTAATATGTTTTCTTTGTCAGTAGATTGTATTTTGTTTTAACCATGATTCAAACTCTTTCAATGGTGAGGCAACACATATGATTAGATGATTTATAAAAAGTAGAGAATGAATCAAAGTTAAACTGCTTAAGAGTAGTTATTGTGTATTGTGTTAGTCATATGAATGAATTATCATTGATGATCCGAGTCATTGGAGCGACATTGTAAAATGGCTTGGTCAAAAGTCAGACTTTAAATCTGGATTTATATGCTCATATGTTCATAAGAAAACTGTAGCAGTGTTTTTGATACGAAAACCTTAAGAGTGTGGTTGGACGAGAAAATTTTGAGGAAATCAAGAATACCAATTTTCACATGCAATTGTTCCTTATTTGGACCACTTTCCATAAGATTTGTATACTTTTATCCTACACCTTTTAAAATTTGTAAAAATAGTCCAAAGAATGAATATTTTATTAATCTATCCAAAAAAAATTATAAATGAAGGGATAGTATATTCTTGATACTGATACAGATTAACTTGGATCTGTTTGATTTTTATATATTCTTATTTTGGTATAGAATCCATGATCATTTTATGATGCAATTTACCTTACTTGATCATATATATTTTTGCAGATAGTCGTTGACTCCATACTTGATCCTAAAGTGGGTATAATATATGACCCAAAGTCACTGATTAGAGCTCTTGCTGACCTAATAGAGAGATACATGAAGTCACAGGTTAATTGCTTAATTGACACCAGATGATCACAAGGCGCTAATCTAATTATAACCACAAAATTGGCCACAAAATCATTTTTTTGCAGTATGTTCATTACAATGTACATGGTATGAAATTCATATTCTTTATCAAGTGAAATTCTCTCCACTAGTCAAAATTTTATACTGACCATAAATTGGGAATTCTAGGTGAATTCGTCTATTTATTCCTCCCACCAAAATACAGAGTCAGAGACTAGAGACTGGTGTAACAATCAACAGTTCTCTTATTTCTGTGAAAAAATTTGATTTTGTTGAAAAATAAACATGTCGAAGTGCTGTTGTATTATAAGAATAGAGAGCAAAACAATCTCTAATTACTGTTTTACATATTATATTGTGTATATATATATCCAATGTAATAATGATAATGTTTCTTTGATTGATATATATATATAAGCTGAATTTCATCACAATAGAAGCACAAACACGAAGAAGCGAAGAGCTTCAGAAAAAGAAAAACTTAGACAAAATAGGACACTTATTACTTATAGCAGCAAAACAAGAACTGATACTGTGAAATTCATCTGAAAGTAGTACTAGATAGTGGGATAAGAAGCATGCGCAGCAATACCACATTGACCTCCAGGTTCACCATTTTCCCTCAACACCCTCATGTACCCTCCTTCACCCCAATCTTTGCCCCATTGATTCTTAATCAACCAATACTTTATTCCATTTTCTGTTACTCCATAACCAACCGCTGTAACTGCATGGTTGAAGGGTGTTCCACATGTTCCTGAATATACCCCTTCCTTGTATAAATGAAATTCACTACCGACATCAATCCCAACTGATACTGGTTGTTGTGCTACAGCTTGTAGTAGTTGCTGTTCATCATTAGCAGGTACATCCACAAAACTAGTTATTTGAGCTGCGGTTGTCATCTGATCGTTGATTTGGCAGGTTTGTTGAACTTCTTGGTATGGATAATCCGCTTCACTAACGATTCCGTTGGTTTGTATTATAGATTTGAAGGCATTATCCATATAACCTCCTTTACACCCGTAGCTCTGTTGATCACAGTCAAGCAATTGTTGCTCCGACAATGAGATCAAGTTACCGGTTTTGATTTTCGTAATACCTTCTACAGCTGCCACAGCTGAGAATGCCCAGCAGCATCCTGCAACACATATTTAATAGTGTTAACATGTCGGTGTCGTGTTACTCTTCATAGGTTATCACATGTAATATATATGATAATGTTCTATAAAAACTCTTACTCTTAGCTGCATAATTAATGAAAATAATTTAATGTAACTTACCACAACTGCCTTGGTTCTTAACATCAGTGACAGCTCCTTGTTCTCTCCAGTCAAAATTTGTTGGAACATCATCATTAACATCCAACAGTACTGCATTTGACCCCAACTTGGAGGAAGAAAGTTGTTTTGGAATCTTAATTCCAGTATGTGAAGCAATAAACTCTTCACTAGTTAAATCAGAATATGGATTTAAGCCAAGCTTGTAACTCTTGTTACCAGCATTGTTAAATTTCTCTATGTATTCCAAATTCTCTTTGAATATTTTTAAGCGTTTTTCCATTTCGAAGCTATCTGTGTATGTGCGACCATGTTTCGTCATCCATTGCTGATGTTTTTCAACAATAGATGATTCATACAATGTTCGAGACATGGCTGTGTGAGTACATGCCCACAAGGTCATGATACAAACAACAATAAGAAACTTCATCTTGTTTTTTGAGTAGTTAGATATTGAAGAGAATGTTTTGTGAATGAAGAAAAGTAACATTAGATACAACTATTTATAGAATTTAAAATCCAGTTCTAACGTAACAAGAGGGAAATGGCGTGAGTCAAATAAAGGAAATTATGTATAACAGACAAAAAGACAGAAAGGAGGAAATTTTGTTCCTGGCGAAAATCTCGGTATACTTGTGTAATACGTTGGTTAGTTTAAGGTTGACTTGTAAACATAAATATCACTTCCTCTTAGTATATGATTCAACCAATAAATAAAGTTGTCAAATTAATTAACATAAATTGAATAAATAATAAATAAAAATTAATAGTTAATAAATAAAATTAAATAATTAATAAATTGAATAATAAATAAATATAATTAAATACTAACAATATAATAAATAAAAAAATAAATAAAAATTAATAATATCTTACAAAAATATAATTATAATTAAATCTAATTATCTTACAAACTCTTTCAAAAATAAAAAATAGAATAAATGTTGCGTATAAATCTAAATCGGGACACTGGTCAAGGTTATAATCATAGTCATCCATATGTTTTTGATCACTAACTCCTTCAATTCCATCAAGATTACCGCTCCCTTGTGATTGCATAAATTGTTGCATCGTCGTCTCCATATCAACTTGTTTTTATTCATGGCCTCTATTTGACTTTGTTGATGCTCCATAAGACGTTTTTGCTCCTCCATTTAGGGCGCCACCTCACGTTGCTCTGACTCTCATTTCGTCTTGGTTAGCGCTAGTTGTCTAACAATTTTCATTATATTGGGAGACAATTGTGGTGGATGTGACGTTCCTTCCCCATGTCTAATTCTTTTAAATAAAGCCCCACTCTTTTACTTCTTCTTTTCCTGAATAAACAAAAATAAAGAAAAATTACAACAATAGGATTAATTCTTTGATCCTCGAGCACCACACTCTTTTACTTCTTTTTTGAAAGTCTTCAACATAGTCTGGAAGATCAAAAGAAAGTAACTCACGGCCGGGTAGGATCCGTCATCTTTAAATTCTCCTCTTGCCATAGAAAGCCGGAAAGGTAGCTCCTCCATCTGTAGGTTGCACCATTCATTAAGCCGAATAAGCTTATTACGGTACATATCTCTCTCTTCGATCCGAACCTGTATAGCTCGTTCGTATCCTTGGAAATGACCTTGCACCTCCGTTCTTACTGCCTCCTAGATATCTCGGTCTTTAAGCAAAGGCTCATACTATTCCTTCCAATGTCGGGCATTTCCTTCGGTGTGGTGCACCTCTTGGCATTTGTATCCCAGTCTTCTAGGGTAAACTTTGAGACACTCATGGCTTGGATTCTAAGTTCATACTCTTGGTTCGAGCTTTTCACTGCCTGATCAAAAGCTGCGGTGAGTTCTGCAATTTTCTTCTCAAATTCAGCCCTTTCAATCTTCGCTTTTTTAGTTGCTCGGATGTACCAATCTTCATTGTTTGCACTCTTTCTACAAACTCTGTTTGAATCTTCTTTTAAGTGAACCACCCGGCCATAAGTCTGATCCAGACACCCTTTGACATTGTTTTTCTTTCGTTCCTCTTTATCAGCTTTTTCTTGAATTGCTTCAAATTGGGCGGTTTTACGGGTAAGGTCATATTTCAATTCATTCTTCTCGTAGGTGACCTGGTGTAATTTTGAACTAAGCTCTTCGTTTTCCTTCCCGAGACTGGCTATTCTAGCTCGAAGTTCCTCTACTTCTTCCACGGATATTGGTACATGCTCTGGTGCAGGAGGCTTGGGGAGTACTTCTCCGGAGAATGGTAACTTGACAATCTGGACCCTTTCGAGAACCCACTGTCGGTATGGTATTCTAACCACACCATCCCTTTTCCTTAATTCAGAGCCCTTCGTGTGAACCTTCTCCCAAGAACGACATATTTTGTAAAGTAACGCTGGATCGTCCATGCCTCTGTTGTGGAGGATCATTTCTTCTAACTCAGCATCTTCTGGCTTTCCCAACATAGGGTACTCATGTTGTCGTATGGTCAGGATGGGGTTATAACTAATGCAACCTTTTGATCCCATCAATGGCACATTTCGGAAATTTCCGCAGCTCATAATGATTTGGTCAACATCCAACTTATTGGGGTACCGGGTGATATCCTTTTCAGTGAGAGAAACCAACATTTGAGACCATTCCCCTCCTGTCATCTTGGGAATCAAAGAGTGGCGTTTGAAGACATGAGAAGTAAGCCATTTATATAGCAAAGGGAAACAAAAGGTCAAAACAACACTTTTTTTCTCGTGACGGAGATGGAGGTTATAGAACACGTCTGCTAATAGCGGATATACCGAGCTTTGACCCTCTTTCCAAACTGCCCAGAATACGTTAATTGCTGCTATGTCAATGAAATCTTCGAAGGTTGGGAACAAAACTAACCCGTATATGAGGAGGGCTAACACATTGACTGAAGCATCCCATTGGCGTTCCCTTATAAATCTTTGACTCTCTCGTTCCAAATAGAGCCTCTGGAAACCCAAAATTCTTTTTTTCTTCCAATTAGCTTTAGCTGTAGCTGTAGGAATTTGAAGAGCTTCTGCTAGCTCTTCTACCTTAAGGTCTTGATTAACCATGGTGTAAGGTGCCATTCCTTTCATAGAAAAACCCAAAAACCCTTCAAACTCTCCCAGGGATGGTGTTAGCTGAAAATCCTGGAACAAAAAACTTCGCATCGGGGGATCATAGAATTGTGCCACAGCCGTGAGGGATGGAATTTGCACATCGACCTCCAGGAGATGAAGTACCTGACCAAACCTCACTTCAATAGCTCTCTTGTAGGAAGCTGACATTTTCTCTAAGCAATCCATAAGAATAATTGTATTTAGCAAGAAAGCTTTCAACTGGAGAGTCTTCCTTTTTCCTGAACTCATGATTGTTTTGAATGCAAGACAAAAAATGAATGTGTTTCCCTGAAATAACAAGATGTGTAAGTTATGATGCACATGCTACATGATCATGAATGCACAAAGCTGGATCTAGGGTATCAATGGGAGCTCAGAACTTCTTAATATGTAGGCTCTAGGTGATTGGTCTATATTTTTCTACCCATAATACCCACTCACATGATAGCTTTCTATGGCGATGGTATAAGGAAACTCAAGGTCACGGACGTCTATCGTATTAACGCCCCGCCGCAGGCTAGCTGCATTGTGACGATAATGGCGATAAGGTCTACCTTGAGTGGAGTTCTCATGCTAGGCTAACAAAGGGGCGAGCCCTCGGAGCCTAACATTACACAACTACCAAAATTGAAACAGGTTCTAGGGGGTCTCAGAATCACAGCCCTTTCGTGAATAAGGTCACGCGACAGGCTAACTGCGTTGCGATAAGATCTATGAAAAGTCTAACTATCTGGGGGTACTTTCATGCTAGGCGTGCAAGGAGCGAGTCCTTGGAGACTAACACTAATAATATCCAATTCTAACTTAGGTGTTCCCTCTTCTTTTTTCAAAACTCAAGTACAAATTCATACCCGTGATGTCCCGAGATCCAACAGGAAAATATAATGAGCAAATATAATGGAGAAGAAAACAATGGATAAAATATCAGCAGTAAAGAAAGAAGACAATCAAACAAGTCAGCAAACAAACGCAAACTATCCCAAGTTAGGCTTGACTCTCTTATGCACAAGGCATCTCTTCCCCAGCAGAGTTGCCAGCTATCGTACCTCGAAAAATATGATCCTAAAACAAACAACAGAGTCGCCACCTAATTCTATTTATTCTAACTAAATAAAAGGGAGATATAGACACAACCTAAATAGGACAAGAAATGGTCAACGAAACCACTAATCTAAGTTCGGGAGTCAGTTACGCAAAGGGAAGGTATTAAGCACCCCTCACGTCCGTTGTACCCAACGGGAACCTCTTAGTCTAATTCGCGCTTAAATGTTAACTTATTTTATTGTCTTTTTTTAATGATTAAAGTTTATAAAGATTACTTATTAAAGGGAATGTTTCAATTATTATTTGTTATGGAGAAAGGTTAAGTTTTTTATTATTGTGCTCGCGAAGGATTAAAATCCTCGTGCCTACGTATTCCCTTGTGCAATGGGAAAGTCAGAGCTTCGTAGTTCGTGCAACTACAGTTTGTGATTTTTATTGAACAATTGTTTGAAAACGCTTTCTAATCTGCTAAGCGTTGGCTTTTACTCGCGATAGGAGGCTGAAGCGCTAGCTTGTTTGCGAGGTAGAAAAATTTAAACAATGTTCGTTTAGAGAAAAGATGTTTGATCTTTATTAAAGTGTTTTAAATGAAAAGGCGAATGAACCACGTCGCGTGGGGCTAGCCCAGGAGTGATTGCATTCCAGAACGTGCGGAGTGCTAGACTCCGGAGCTCTGTTCTTTTGTTGATTAATTATGAAAAATGATTTGGATTGGTTGGTAAGTTTTGAATTGTTTTAGGTATGAAAGAGCGAATGAATCACGTCGCGTGGGGCTAGCCCATGAGCGATTCATTCTAGAACGTGCGGAATGCTAGACTCCGGAGCTCTATTCTTTCGTATTTAAATTTATATGATTAAGATATTTTGATATACGAAAGGCGAGTGAACCACGTCGAGTGGGGCTAGCCTAGGAGTGATCCATTCCAGAACGTGTGGAGTGCTAGATTCCAGAGCTCTGTTCTTTCGTATTTAAAATTATATGATTACGATATTTTGATATACGAAAGGCGAGTGAACCACGTCGCGCGGGGCTAGCCCAGGAATGATCCATTCCAGAACGTGCAAAGTGCTAGACTCCGGAGCTCTGTTCTTTCGTATTTAAAATTATATGATTAAGTTGGATATTTTTTTTAGACGTTTTAGGATTTAATATTTTAATAACGAAGGAGTAAATGAAACACTACACGTGGGGCTAGCCCAGGTGTGGTTCATTAAAGACCTGCGGAATGCTAGATTCCGAAGCTCAGTTCCTTGTTAATTAAATTTGACGCAATAAATATCATGCAGATGGCGGTCACATAAGTGATCGACTTACGTGTGTGCGAAATGTAGGCGTATTTTTTAAAAAGTGTTTATTTGGCGTTGGACCAAACGATTAATTTGTCTTTCGAAATGATTATTTTAGCGCGAGCGTATTCACTTCTTATTTTAACAAATTATAACCAAGATATGAAAATAACAGTCAAATCCCAATACGAGTCGTACGTCACCATCACGACAAAATGACGAGTAAAAGCAAAAACAAACAACATACACATAAATAAATAAACATAAGGTCATTAACTAACTAACAAAAATAATATATTTTTTGATGAAATAACTAATGAATTAATTAACTTAATTAAATTAAAATTATTAGTAAACAATGAAAATATATTTTTTAAAAGAAATATTTTCCTAGAATTTGTTAATTATATAAAAGGAAATAGAATAAATAAAGACAAATAAAAAAATAAGAAAAAGGAAACAGATGGGCCAAGCAGGAAAGGGGTGCTGAAAGTAAAGCCCGTAGGCCCATGAAGTAAAACCGGCCGGGTCGGGTCTGATCCGGATCCGGTTCGGTGTTCTTTTCCTAAAAGGGGAAAAATATTGCCCTAGGGTTTCATCTAACCAAATTTACCCTAAAAAAGAAAAGAAAAACGAACGAATCCTCTCACAAATCTCAACTCACCGTCTACCTCCTTCTCACCGTCTCCTTCAATCGTAAATGCGATCCGGCCAACGCTCCCTAACGAAAACTCGCGAACAAAACCTCGTCAACAACAAACATCTCAAGCAATCCTCAATAGAAAATCAACCGAAAATAATTTCAACTCGAATCTCTCTGTTTTTCGATGAAAAAAACTATCTTCTCTCTAATCATTCAAATAACAACGATAAACAAGTGCGGAAAGAAGAAGGGAGAGACTTACAAATGGCAAAAAATTTTGAAGGCTAGCTTTCGAATCTCCGTCACGCTTCTGTTCTCTCTGTCTCAAGCTGGGAGCAATGGCCGAATAAACTCGTGAGGCAGGAGCTGTTGAAGGATCGAAGATGAACACAGAAAGAAAACGTTATTGCTGGGGAAAGGATTTCCGCAGTTATGGTGAGGTAAAGCGATTTTCTTCACAATTTCTTTCTGTTAATCCAAGTCCTTATTTTGAAATCTCAGTTACTCTCTTCTGGAAAAGATCTCTTAGGGTTTTTTTTATGGTGATTTTCCTTTTGTTTTCGCCCCCCTTTTCGGTCCATAACACTTGATTTTATACTCACGAATTAGGGTTACATCTTTGGAAATCTCCTCAAAAACTTTTCAATATTATGTCAATATGTGTTTTTTGATGCTCAGAAAGTCTTTTACAAAAGTATGAAACTTTCTCTGTGGGGATTTTATTTGAACACACGCCATCCCTGCTTTTTTTTCATTTTTCAAACTTGAGTATTGACTTGATGATAAACCTATCACAGATGCCGATGTACTTTTCTGCAGACCACCTTTTTATCCTTCTTGATGTATACTTGATGTTGTGATTTTGCAGGCTTTGGCACATTGTGTGATGTGAGTTCGTAGCAGACCTTTGGCGGTTTGTGTATGCTGAAGGCTGGTAGATGCGATATTATCCTTTTCCTATGGTGTGGTCCTTCTCATATCTTCCGGATTCCAAGATGTTGTACCTTTTTGTGTACTGACTTCTGCTTTCAAGGTATTTTCCTTTGCCTCTTTTTATCCAAACTTAATGAGGTCAAATGTTGTTGCCTCTTTTGGTTCCTCCCTATGGACTTGCGAAATCTTAGTGTACAAAATTCTTGCTGATGTTTAAAATTGAGATTTGGTCGTATAATGATATGTTAATGCCATGGGTAAAAAGTTATGTTGAAACATGAAGTATCGACCACTTAAATTGAGACCAAAAAAATGAAATGATTTTAGAATATGATAAGTGAATTGTATTGTGAATCCTTGATGAACAGGATGATGTTTTTCTTTTACCTGCAGCTGATCCCACATTTTCCTTAATGCTTTGCGATTGAATATGTCTATGGCTGAACACATGCTTTTTCTTTTATGCTTAGGTGAGAAGTTACTTAGAATAGGATGCTTAAGAGACTCATATGACCTCTGATTTTGTTGTATCAGCGTTACAATTAAGTTAAATAATCTATAAAACCACACGTAGCCTTCGAAACCCTTGTTTTGTGTTATCTTTATTCTTCTTATGTTTGCACCTTGGATCTTGATCACCGTGAATTGTGGAACTTATGTTTTTATCATTACAAAGTCGTGCATTATTGACTAGTTGTGGAAGTTGTATGTCCTAGTTTTTAAGCCATGCTTGATTGATGCAATAAGTTTCGCGGTAATATCATAATCTCTTCCTAACTTAAGCTACTTTTTGATGTTTGTTGTGAACTATTTTCAAGCTTATTTTCCGACACATATCTCCTATTTTATCCTTGTGATTCTTGTCTCAATTTGTTTCATGTTTACCACGGTTGGAGCTTGAGATTGGAATTGGCGAAGGCTTGGATGAATGAACTGACACAGCTGTGTATCGCTGCCATCCATAGCTCATCAAACCCTAATTTTGATCATGCTTGGGTGTTCCTAGGGTTCATGAAGCTTGCAAGAAATCTTCAAGAAAAGCCACCAAGGAAGAAGCAAATGAAAGGAGGAGAAGCAGAAGAAGCAATCCAACTTACTTCACTTAAGAAGATAAGTTGCTTGACGAAAGAAGGTGAAGAAGGAACATGAATGAGCAAGCTCACTCTAATACAAATACAAAATGCAGCAATGAATGCATAAGAGAGATGAGGAGAGATTCTGAGAAGTGAAGGCAAATTCACTTCTCAAAATACTTACCACCTGAAAAGTTAGCATAAGGAAATGAAATGAAATGAAAAATGAAATGAATGCAAGGATGTAAACCAAAACCAGAGGCATAAACATTATATTAATGATGCTATGAGATGATGCAAAGACTTGCCAAATGCAATGGATGATCATACAAGAGATGAGAATGCAAATGAAGCATGAAAGCACATGAATGCACATGAAATGAAATGAAGGCATAACATGGAAAATGGATGAGGAAATGATCAAGCATGAGTCTAATGTGTCCTAGGATGTCTTATATGTCATGTGAATGTATAAAATGTCATGGCAAGTTCATGAATGCAAGCATATGCAAGATGTATGCAAGAGAAGATGAGAAATTAGGGTTTTCATGCAACATGAGATGCAAAACTCAAAAACAGAAGCAAATGACAAGATAAAAAAAATGAAATTGCAACCAAAAGAACCCTAACCCCATATTATAGCACACCCCAAAGGAGAATACCTAACCCTTAACCTAATGAATGATATGATTTTTCTAAGTTTTCTAGGGTTTTAAGGTACTTAAAGGCAAAAAATGCCAATCAATTCAAAAAGGCAGAATAAATTCATGACAAAAATATGCTAGAAAATACATTTCAAATGAATATCAATGCAAAAAGAATCATTGGCATACCATTCTTGGTTAGGAAGAAAATAATTCTTGAAGTTAGGGTTCAAAAATAAGAATTTTATGAACCCTAAATTCAAAAAAATTGTCAAAAATGGTTCAAAACCAAAAATAAATTTGTGTGTATGGTATGACAATGTCTCTAAATGTTTAAATATGCAATATGAATTTTTTTGGGATTTTTTAGAAACCTAAATGATATTTTAATTAATTAATTTTCATTAATTAATTAAAATAAACACTTAAATGTCTAAAAAATGATTTTTTAACGTGAAAAATAAAAGTAAAAATATTTTTGGGTTAAGAAAATTATTTGAAATCAAAATGCAAAATAAAAATATTTTTGGAAATTTCTAGCTATTTTAAATAAAATGTACAAAACAAATAGAGAAATATGAAATAAAAATTAAAATAAACTGAAGTATGCGCATCTGATGGCTCACAATGATTCTGGGGATTTCCTAGTTGACCACGCGCCAAATCTAATGGTCTATATTCAAACTTACTTAATATTGTTTAATTAATTAAATAAATCAGATTAAATGTTTATGACAAGATCTGGACCACACAACGCACGCGGGAAACCTAAATCCAACGACCTACATTCAAAATTTGCCCTAACCCTAATTAAACAAATTAATGACTTTCAGGTCACCGGAGAA
The DNA here is from genome assembly GCA_963966055.1 of Lathyrus aphaca. Lineage (NCBI taxonomy): Eukaryota > Viridiplantae > Streptophyta > Magnoliopsida > Fabales > Fabaceae > Lathyrus > Lathyrus aphaca. The sequence continues at coordinate 39,503,947 of OZ014519.1, read as the reverse complement.
GAGCTCCGGTCGTCTTCTCCGGTGACACCCTCCCCTGAAAGTTTTCAACTTCTTCCCTAGGTCTTTTCTGGAGCTCTAAAGCTCCAGATTCACTCCTCTCACTCTCCTAAGATCAAATACACCCTCAAAACAAATTTATTTTCACTCAAACTCCTGATTCGAAGAGAAACATAAACATGGCAAAAATTTCAGACAATCAATACACACTCATTTCTTAACCATTTTCAAAAATTCCAAGTTCAGTGTGATCAGTGAAGCATGCTTAATCATTTTGTAACATAAAAAAGAAGTTCTGGAAAATTAATTCGAATGGCTACCTGAGATGGAGCTTTTCACCCTTGAGCTTTCTGGCTGCTTCCTTGGTGCAAAATGCCTCTAATGACCTTCCTGAAGAGGTTGCAATGCTTGGAAAGCTTTGTGGATGACTGGTTTGTGAGTTTGCACTCCAACTGGTCAGAAATCGTATTTTGTTTGTGGTGTGTTCTTGGCTGTTTTTATGGGTGGTTTATGATCAGTGAGTGATTTAGAAATGAATGGTGGTGTTTGTTTGAAGATTGAGTGGCTGAGTTGGGAGATTCGAAAGCTTTTGCAAGAGGGAGTGTTTTTGGTAACTTGGTGATTCTTAGGGTTCAGCTTGTGTTCTTGTGTGTTATGATCAGCATTTGGTCCACATATCAACTTGTGATAGGTCTGTGGAGTGGTTGTGCCCTATTGTGATTGGTATGGCCTTCTTGTAAAAAAGTCACCAACTTGTGTATTCGAGGTATGAGCAAGGTTGCAGCTGGCCTTTGGGCATGTCCATGCGCAGCTGACTTCAAGGAAGTCCACAAATTCATTCTTGAGGCAATTCAGCATGTGGGAAATAAGTTATGGGGTGTTTTGCAATTATGTGAAGTTTTGGCCCCTTTGAGAAATCTTGGTGTTCAAGGCATGTGATCTTGCAATTCCTTGGGCAATTCTGATATAGAAGCAATGCACTATGATGTTATGATGCATTGAAGTGTGTTTGAATTCACAAAAAGCCTTGGCAAGTGGTTTTGCAAAGAATCCCTTTTGGTGCATTCTTGAAATTTATGGGATTTTTGCCAACTTTGACAAGCCATATCTTGAGTTCCAAAATGAATTAGATCTTGTTCTTGTACTTTTTGAAAAGGGAATGATCCAATCTACAACTTTCATGACCAAAAATTTTTCATTTGAAGCATTTCTGGTTGAGAAAGAGGAGGTTGAAAAACTTTCCCAAAATGGAAAGTTTACATTACAAGTCATTTCCATTTTTGGCAACTTTTTGGTTTAGCTCACTTTTCTTCAAATTTGTGAACTTCTAAGCACTTCAATGATCAAATAAAGACCAAATAACTTCAATTTGATGAAAAATCCACTTTGGTTCCATGTTAGGGGGCCTCAGATGCCCTGATTTTGCTTTGACTTGCTCAAGAAGTTACCTAGTGATCAGATGACTTCCACAATGAATTTCTTCATCAAACTTGGTATGCATGATCCTTATAACATATTGAGACAAATAGAAATAAGAATGACCAAAAAATTTGGAGTTATGGCCTCTGAAACCAAAACCCTAATTTTAGGTCATCTGTGCAGTTAAACCTTAGCTCTGCTTCCATGCTTTTCCAGTTCTTGTGATTCTTTGACTTCTTTGACCTTTGGAGGATAAAATATGATGATTGAACATATATGGACCCTCTTTAGATGATTGAAGACCTTTGGGGTGGCTCAGCTGGATCTTGGATTGCTCAGATCACAAACCCTAGATGCAGATGAACTTGAACCAAGGCAGTGAAGCAAAAATGCAATATGATATGATATGCTTGAACTGATGCAAATATGAAAGATCACAAGCCATGGTGTGAACTTAGTGAGGGCAAATTTGGGGTGTTTACAACTGCCCCTATTCAAGCATGAGTTAGCTGTGCAGGATGTAAGCGCCTGGCTTATCAGACAAACAAGATAACTTGTGGTTGAATACCAAAGACAGTCCAAAATTTGCACTCACTGGGAGAAGAAGAAAAGGGATATAGATTGTAAAAGATAGTATAATATGTTTATCAAAACGGGCGATGGAGGACGATCATCGAGCAGAGGACGACTGCTGGGGATAAAGCAATGACGGGGGCGGCCGACATGCTGGGAAAAATAAAGAAATCATGATGGGGACGACCATCAGGTTTGTAAAGTAAGGTAAACAACGACGCGAACGACCATCAGTTAAGGAATAAATGAAATAATGATGAGGGAAGGTCATCAAAGGTGAAGGACGATCACCTAGCAGGGGATGACTGCTCTTTATCACGACATAGGACGAATGTCAGATAGAAAAAGTCGACGATGGGGACGGCCATCGAATAAGCATGATGAAGGAAGATCATCAAGAGGTGAAGGACGATCACTTAGAAGGGTACGGCTGCTCTCGGTTTTATCATGACATAGAACGAATATCAGATAACAAGATCAACGATGGGGACGACCATCGGATAAAATGATGAAGGACGATCATCAAGAAGGTGAAGGACAAACACCTAGCAGGGGACGGCTGCTAAATATCACGACATAGGACGAATGCTGGATAAAAAAGGGTTCCAATGATGGAGACTCCGCTGGGAGAAAATATGAGGGACGGTCATCCAAAGGTGAAGGACGATCACCTGGCAGGGTACGGCTGCCAAAAGTATCATGACATAGGACGAATGTCAGATAAGAGAAAGGTCGTTCTACTGGGGACTTAGTGGGGAATAGTAAACACGGACGAGTGTTTACATCCAAGAAATGAAATGCATAAGTGTTTTGACGCTGTGTATAGATTAAATATGCGGACGAGCATCCTTAAGACTACGATACGGACGAGTATCGGTAGAAACAACGCTGACACATGTTCAGAGATGATGGTACGGACGAGTACCAACTGGATAATAAAGAACACGAACGAGTGTTGAATCTGAGGGGAAATAAGTGGTGTATACAAGATACGGACAAGTATCTGTATGAATAAAGATTAGCATTGGTGAGACACAGACGAGTTTTCAATCTTGAGAGTATGAAACGAACGGGTGTCATAAGAGGAAAGGTATAAGTTATGAACTTATAAGTGCAAAAGGTAATCTGGTGACTTGTGGGGATAGGATGACATGGACGGGTGTCAATGAGAGTGTATTATAATAAGTGTTTGGTTAACCATGCTGGGGAATGGTAACATGGACGAGTGTATGTAAAGTTCTGTATTTGTGGCTTATATCTGCAGGGGGATGATACGACACGGACGCGTGTCGAATGAGTATATATGAACATGTACTTGTGTTGAAGAGTGAAAAGGGGACGCTTTGGCTTTTTGTTGGGGAAATTGAGAGGTATTTTGTATATTGCTGATGTGGCTTTGTTGGTATTTACAGGTGACTGGTTCGAAGCTGACTTGTGATTATGCAATATATTTGATTTTTTTTCCGTAATGCTCCGTGTTAAAACGGAATGCTACGCATTGGGGGGAAAATGATGTGAATGTTATGATTATGCAAAGATACCGATCCGGGATTCGGATCTCGTTGCTTGTGGAGACCTCTGACTGATCTGCTTGACAGGATATCCCAGCTGGGGATGAGATCATTGGTAGATCTGATAAAATATACGACTCTGCTTGGGGAAATAAGTCACTGATAGACCAATCTTAGTAATGAGGAGCCCAGCTGGGGATGTAGAAGCTTTCATCATTTTGTTGTGTGGGAAATTCAGACATTGCTCTTCTGGGAGGAGGCTGGAGCTCTGTGGGGAGATGGTTTCCTGTCTAGTACTCTATTGGGGGAGGAAAGACCACTGAACGATCTTCCTAGAGATTTCTGTGGGGATCCTGTTGAGGAAGATGATATCTGACAACTCATCTGTGGAAATGAGCACCTTCTAATGCTGCTCTGAAGAAAATGTGCTAGGGAAGTGATGCATGGCAACTCTGATGGGGAGAAAACACTTCCGGTGTTGTTTGGAGGATGTGCTGAGGAAATAATGATTTGGCAACTTTTCTGGGGAAAACCTTTCATGCCCCATGTTGCGCTCTGAATACCAGCAATCCTGTTATAACAAAGAAACGCGCCAGTATCCTGAGGTATCCCTTACCGGATTCCGTCATAGGAGTTAGACATTCCTGGAAGTAAAAATATATTTCTTGCAAGCATGTGATTAGAAAGGCACATTTGTTTTTATGCAAACGTTATATCAAGGATATAAGACATTTTTTTGCAAATGAAATAAAATGTACAAGACGAAATGTGACTGAAAGTCTGATTTTATTAATTAGTGTGCCCTGAATTGGCAAATACAGTCAAAGAAACAAATCCCCTGAAATTAGGAGATTGTTACAAATTGAGAAAAATGAAGGTGCTGGCAATGTTGATGACGCTTCAGTGAGCTTCCCTTTACTATGACCCGTATGACCTTGATGTTCTTCTCATCTTACTTTCTGAAGAAGGCTGATTTTGACCGATGCTTTGACCTTTCGAAACTTGCCGTGTCGTGAATGATACAGACGAATTCAGAATACAGTTGTTCGCTTGTTCCCTTATTGTGCGTGGATCGCCCTTTCGGGTTTTCAATCCACCGGGATACCCATTTTTGCCTGAGTTGTCCAATGTGGCTTTTCAACTCAGCGGGTGTACATTTTTCTTTATTTTCCCTTATTTTTGCCCGAGTCTTTTATTCTGTTTTTGAATCGTCGGGATGCCCTATTTTTGCCTGGACTTACATTCTATTTTTATGTCCAGCGGGTCATTTTATGCGAAGTATTTTTTAACTGCATCTGAATTCACAGGGGATAAGAAATCTTCACCATCCATAGTAATGAGCATCAGTGCTCAACCTGAGAAAACTTTCTTTACTATGAATGGACCATCGTAATTCGGAGTCCATTTGCCCTGTGGTCTGTATGAGGAGGAAGGAGTCTTTTCAGCACAAGATCTCCTACTTGGTATTCCTGAAGCCTGACTTTCTGATCGAAGGCTTTCTTCATCCTTTTCGGGTATAGTTGCCCATGACATATTGCAGCTAATCTCTTTTCTTCGATCAGATTCAGTTGATTGTACCGAGATCGGACCCATTCTGCTTCATTCAACTTGACATCCATCAGTACCCGTAAAGAGGGTAATTCAACTTCAACAGGTAGGACTGCCTCCATGCCATACACAAGCTGATACGGTGTTTCCCCAGTGGATGTTCTGATTGAAGTACGGTACCCATGCAAGGCAAATGGTAACATTTCATGCCAATCTTTGTATGTAACCACCATCTTTTGCACAATCTTCTTAATGTTCTTATTAGCTGCCTCAACAACGCCATTCATCTTTGGCCAATAAGGAGAAGAGTTGTGATGTTGGATTTTGAAGTCCCGGCACAGTTCTGCCATCATTTTATTGTTCAAGTTGGAACCATTATCAGTAATGATTCGCTCGGGTACTCCATACAGACAAATGATGTCTCTCCTTAGGAATCGGGCTACCACTTGTCTGGTGACATTTGCATACGAAGCTGCTTCAACCCATTTGGTGAAATAATCAATGGCTACCAGGATGAATCTGTGTCCATTTGAAGCAGTCGGCTCGATCTTTCCAATCATATAAATGCCCCACATGGAAAAGGGTCAAGGTGAAGACATCACATTCAAAGGATTCGGAGGCACATGCACTTTATCCGCATAATTCTGGCATTTGTGACACTTCCTAGCATAAGCACAATAGTCCGCATCCATTGTGATCTAGTAGTAACCTGATCTTATCAATTTCTTGGTCATTGCATGCCCTCCAGCATGGGTACCAAAAGATCCTTCATGCACCTCGTGCATCAACAAGTCTGCCTCTTTCTTATCAACACATCTGAGAAGCACCATGTCAAAGTTTCTTTTGTATAAGGAACCATCAGCATTCAGGAAGAAACTACCAGCCAACCTTCTTAATGTCTTCTTATCATTGGATGATGCCCCGGGTGGGTATGTTTGATCCTCTAAGAAGCATTTGATGTCATGGAACCAAGGCTTGTCATCTTTAGCAATGTCCACAAAGAATACGTATGCTGGTCTGTCAAGTCTGGATACTGAAATCTGAGGCACAAAGTTGGCAGCTTGAACTTTGATCATGGAGGAAATGGTAGCCAGAGCATCTACAAACTGATTTTCATCTCGGGGGATATACTCAAGTTTGACTGTTGTGAAGAAAGTTATTAATCTCCTCGTGTACTCTCGGTATGGAATCAAATGCTCCTGGTGAGTGTACCATTTGCCATTAGTTTGATTGATTACCAGAGTTGAATCTCCGAACACAGTTAAAGTCTTGATCCTGAGGTCAATGGCTTCCTCAAGACCCATGATACAAGCTTCATATTCAGCTTCGTTGTTAGTGCAGTTAAATGTGAGTTTTGCCGAGAAAGAAATGTGAACTCCCTTAGGTGTGATGAGCACTGCACCAACTCCACGACCATTCATATTGACAGCCCCATCAAAAATCATTGTCCATTCTTCTTCTAGGTCTGGCCCTTCAGTGTGAATAGGCTCTTCATGATCTTTTGCTTTCAGGAACATGATGTCTTCATCAGGGAAGTCAAATCTTATTGGCTGGTAATCATCAATGGGTTGCTCAACAAGATAATCAGACAATACACTGCCTTTGATGGCCTTTTGAGATGTGTACTGAATGTCATACTCTGTTAAAATCATTTGCCATCTTGCAACCCTTCCGGTAAGTGTTGGCTTCTCAAATATATACTTGACTGGGTCCATCTTTGAGATCAATAAAGTAGTGTGGGTCAACATATATTGCCTTAGTCGGCGAGCAGCTCACGCTAAAGCACAACAAGTTTTCTCGAGCAGTGAATAATGTTGTTCACAGTCGCTAAACTTTTTGCTTAGGTAGTATATTGCATACTCTTTTCGACCAGACTCATCATGCTGGCCCAGCACACACCCCATTGACTCTTCTAATACTATCAAGTACATTATTAGAGGTCTTCCTTCAACTGGAGGCATAATAATTGGAGGTTATTGTAAGTACTCCTTGATTTTGTCAAAAGCCTTCTGGCAGTCTTCATACCACCTGACCGTTTGTTCTTTTCTTAATAACTTGAACAAGGGTTCACAGGTTGCAGTAAGATGAGATATGAACCTTGAAATGTAGTTCAATCTACCTAGAAACCCCCGAACTTCTTTTTCAGTCTTTGGTGCAGGCATCTCTTGAATGACATTGACTTTGTCAGGGTCGACTTCAATTCCCTTTTCACTTACAATAAATCCTAGCAGCTTACCGGACCGCACCCCGAATGTGCATTTGTTGGGGTTTAGATTCAGTTGATACTTCCTCAAACGCTTGAACAGCTTTAACAGATTTATCAGGTGGTCTTCTTCTGTGAGGGACTTGGCAATCATGTCGTGGAATAATGTTACCATAGCCCGTTGATAAGTGGCACCAGCATTCTTCAGTCCAAATGGCATTACCTTATAACATAATGTGCCCCAGGGTGTGATGAAAGTTGTCTTCTCCATGTCTTCAGGTGACATCTTGATCTGATTATATCCTGAAAATCCATCCATGAAGGAGAATACTGAGAACTGAGTCGTGTTGTCGACCAATACATCAATGTGAGGTAATGGGAAATCATCTTTAGGGTTGGCTCTATTCAGATCCCGGTAATCCACACACATTCGTACTTTGCCATCCTTTTTAGGCACAGGTACAATGTTAGCAACCCACGGCGGGTAACTAGTTACAGCAAGGAAACCGGAATCCCATTGTTTTTGTACCTCTTCTTTTATCTTCATGGCCATATCCGGACGAGTACGACGTAACTTCTGTTTTACTGGAGGATAGTCTTCCTTTAGAGGCAGCTTGTGCATAAAAATATTGGTGTCTAGACCTGGCATGTCTTGGTATGACCAAGCAAAGACATCAATGTACTCTCGCAGCATGTCAATAAGTTGTTCCTTCACTGAATCTTGCAGGCGGGCCCCGATCTTCAATTCCTTCAAGTCTTCTTCGGTACCAAGATTAACTGTCTCCACTTCCTACTGATGAGGAGTGATAACCTTTTCCTCTTGTCTTAACAACCTGGCTAGTTCTTCAGGTAGCTCATAATCTTCTTCAACCCCTTCATCGGCTTGATTAATCGGATTGTCGAAGTCATACGAAGTCATAGCAGTGTCGTTGTCGGTGCAGTCTGGAGGGCACTCTCTGCAAGGGTTTAGATTGGTTTATTTTAGTGATCAGTTTTATCTTGTTTAGAAAAAGTGAAAAATGAAGTTATTATTTCGAAAACATTTGCCATTTTATTGTTTTGTACAAAAAATAAAAAATGAAAAACAGTGAGCGAAAAAGAGACTTGTTTGCAAAAGATGTCCTGATATTCATTAATTGATCGTTTGCACAAAATACAAGGTGGCCCGATTACAAAATGAGTCCTGGCATCTTAGGCAAGATGCAGGACTTGATGCATGCTAAAAGATAGGAAATAATAATTACTATGCAGGAGTAACTCTTATAATTTCCTGGGAAGACCAGTTTGAGACTTGGTTCCCCGGGATCCTTGGACGTATCTAGTTTTCCAGGTTGCGTTCGTCTTCTTCCTCGTCTTCCAGACTGTTCACAGCATCCGGGGTAAGCATTCCCCCGCTGACAAATTTGGGCTCCATTGCAGCCTTTGGTTGATCTTGTCGAGTTGGTCTGTAACCCAACCCGAATCTGTCTTCTTTCTTTTCTACTGGCAGCAGCTTGCCGCAGCCTTGAGCGGTACCCTCCTCAACAACCTTTCGGGCTTGTTGATATGAAGTGATGGAAGTTCCAGACACAGAAGTTTCTTCATTGATGTTAAGGGCCTCAAACCCCTGACTCATAGTCTCATGGATCTCTCCATCCATCTCTATATACTTGTAAGTAGCCAGCTGGCTAACAAAAATGTCTTCCTCCCCGCAGATTGTGATGATTTGACCTTCCCACTCAAATTTTAACTTTCGGTGAAGGGTAGATGTAACAGCGCCAGCGGCGTGAATCCAGGGTCTACCCAAAAAACAGCTGTAGGCCGGCTGTATGTCCATCACGAAGAAGGTAGTTTTAAAGGTTTGTGGGCCAATCAACACAGGTAGATCAATCTCTCCAAGCACTGATCTCTTAGAGCCATCAAATGCTCTCACCACCAAGTTACTTGGACACAAAGCCAACCCATCATACTCCAGCTTCACCAAGGCTTTCTTTGGGAGGACATTGAGCGAAGACCCAGTGTCTACCAGTACATGAGAAAGAACAACACCTTTGCATTCTAAGGTGATATGTAAAGCCTTATTATGATTGCGTCCCTCCGTCATTAAATCAGCATTTGTGAAGCCCATTCCATGACTGGTGTTAACATTTGCAACCACTGTTTCCAGCTGATTAACCGTAATCTCTTCCGGCACGTAGGCTATGTGCAGGACCCTCAACAGTGCATTTCGGTAGGCTTCGGAGCACATTAACAATGATAATATAGAGATTTAGGAGGGTGTCTGATGAAGCTGGTCCACCACTTTGTAATCACTCTTTTTGATTATTCTCATGAACTCGTCTACCTCTTGTTCAAAAGACGTCTTCAGAGTTTCTTTAACAGTTGGCTCTTCAAGTACCACATTCTTCCCTTTTGCCTTAGCAGCAGCTTCTGCTTCAGCATTGGGCCTTGGTGTTTGTGAGGCAAAAAGGCGTCCGCTTCTGGTGAAGCCTCCGTCTCCCCCAACATTTTCAACTTGTGGTGAAGAGGCTGATGAATCTAGAGTTACCTTCTTTCCGTCGCAGTAGAGATCAGAGTCGTAGTGCCAAGGTATGGCATTATTGCTTTCATAAGGGACGGGTCCAGGCACCGAAATGATGACCGGACTGATTGCTGCAGCGGAAGGTACTGTGATGGTATGCGGGTCGTAATAGATTGTAACTGGAGATCTGACAAGAGGTGTTGCAGTTTGTTGTTGGAAATTGTTGTTGGGATGAACATTTGCCGGGTCATAATAGATCGTGACCGTTGAGACATCTTCATTAGTGATTGTTGGTGTTGTAGGTGATTTCGTTGATAAGATGGGTGCTAATGTTGTAGAAGTAAATGTTGTTGAACTTTGATCTGTTGAAATAATGGATGGAGTGATTGCCAGAGTTGTGGATGAATCAGTGGGAATGATAGTTATTTCAGTTGTAGGAGGATCTGTTGTTGCTGAAGAGGGAATTGTTGACGTTGTGGGAGAATCCCTTGTTACTGAAGAAAGAGCTGTTGAAGGAGCCGTTGTGGTAACTTGCAAAATCCCATCTCTGATAAGGCCATCTATGCCAAACCTTAGCCTCTCACAACCATTAATAGCAATCTTGCACAATTTGCAGCAGGCCTCACAGCCCGGGAACACTTGGCATCTCAGGAGTTGAGCTTTGACTTCTGCCAACGGTGTTTGAATCTGTGCAACATTGTCAATCAGTGCAGATGGTTGGTCCGCTTCTATGGCATTAATCATGGGACCACCATGATTAGGCATAGGATTTCTGTTAACATTTGGAGGAGGTACGAAATTGAGAGCTTTGGAATCGACCAAATCCTGAACCTTCATCTGTAAGGCTCTACACTTCTCAATATTGTGACCAGGTGCATTGGAATGAAAGGCACACCTGGCATTAGCATCATAATTCTTTGGGAGATTGAGAGGATCTAGGGGAGCCAACGTCCTTAACTCAACCAAGTTAAGCTTCAGGAGTTGTGGCAGTAAAGCAGCATATGGCATAGGAATGGGGTCAATCACCCTATTTGCTTGAGATGGTCTCTGTTGAAAGGGACGCTGCTGTGGGTTGTTGTTGTTATTGCTGTAAGTTCTTTGTTGCGGAAAATGAGATTGCTGCTGATAGTGATGTTGTTGTTGTTGTTGAGGAAAAAGTGGTTGTTGTGGAACTGGAGTCGGGATAGTAACGGCTGCTATTGATCTGTGAGAATACTGGGGTCTGCCCCTGCCTACATGAACAACGTTTGTTTCACCCGCCCTTTGGGGTCCTGAAAAAGGCTTTCTAGAATTGTTGGAGGAACTTGCACCATTGTCAGATATTTTTCCCATTTTCAAAAGACTCTCAATTCTCTCACCAGCTATAACTACATCGGTAAAACTGGTGGAAGAGAAAGCAACAAGTCTATCAATATAAGTCCCCTGCAAGGTGTTCATAAACATGTCAGCCATTTCTCCTTCACACATGGGCGGCTGGTGTTGTACCCCAAAATTTGCCCTCCCCAAGACAAGACATTGTGTACTAAGAGGTTCACAAGGTTCACAAGGTTCACAATTAGTCAGAAAGTTTGACAATTCCCTCAGACAATGCATCCTCCTAAGCAATGCATCTTAAACTAGGGTTTTTGACTTTGATCAGGCTAAATGGACTTCCAAGACTTCCAGTGAACTTCATAGCATCCTATATGTGTTCAAGAATCCCCATGTCAAGTTTCAAGACTTTCCCAAAAGATTTGCTCAGTCAGATGATCAGATAGGTTAAAATCAGTCAAGGCAGTCAAAAAGTCAAACTGAGGTCAACTGTGGTCAAACCAAAGTCAAACTTCATGATTTTTTGCCAACATCAAGTATATGAAGTAAAATTCATAATTTTATCAAGGGTTGATCATGATTCATCAAGGAGATTTCAGATCATCAAGAATCAGGAGTTTCTAAATTAGGGTTTTCATAGGAAAAGTCAACTGAACTTTGACCAGCCATAACTTTCACATGCTTCATCAAAAATTTTCCATCCAAAGCTCATTTTGAAGGAAATTGAATTCTCTACAACTTTGTGTCTCACAAGCCAAGCCCAAAAATGCTTCATTTGGAAGATATGAGCTAAGACATTATAGGTCCTTTTAAAAGTCAACAACTTCCAAAGAGCATAACTTGAGAATGGTAAAAGATATGGACATGAGACAAAAGAGGTTGGTTAGAGGACTCACTAAGATTTCTAAAATGTCCAAGAACACCTTCATAGCATTAAAATTGAAGGACTTGTTCCCTTGCAAAGTTGGGAAAATTTTGAGAGGTTTATGAAGCAAACAGGGTCTTAAAACCATAATTCACCAAATGGGCTTGCTTTTTTATGATCCAAACACTTCCATGACATCATGCACGAATTAAAATTTATTTATTCATATTTTTATTCATTTTATTTTATTTATTATGATTTTTTATATTAAAAATCATTTTAAATTAAAATAAAATATAAAAGGATGGATATTTGATTTGATTTTGGTTCTAGAAGGTCTTAATATTCATTTAAAAGTGATTGGTACCATATAATTTCAGATCATACAAATATAGCAATGTTAGATCAAAATATTTCAATTTTTATGGATGAATCTTTTTCAAATCTCTAAATATCCAAAACTCCAAAGGATTGAATAACTTTTTGACCTAATTCTGATGTATCATATATATACAACATTAAGCAATGCATTGGACACGAATTGGCAGCCTCAAGAACACCTTTCAAATTTCAAAAAGTTCATCCAAAAGTGATTTTCGAATTCTTCAAATTTGTGGCTTTTAAGTTGATTTGAAGGTGGCAAATCGTTCCTGGATCATCACTGAACATGTTTGCATCATTATAATCATCAAAATCATGCTCATATACACAAACCGAATCGTTCTTCTTCCTTAATTTTTTGCTTTTCGATTTCATAAATTTAGCCATTATAAATTATGTTTGATTATTGATTCATGTTTGTTTTGAAGTGTAGAAGCTTTCTGGATAAACCAATTGAAGTTTTATGGCCTAAATCGTTAGATGCCATTGTTAGGGTTTGAGATTCGAATTCGGGATCTTAGTGTTTAGGGCGTTTAAATGGATTCTAAGAACATGGCCATAAAGTATAAACCTCATATAATTGATCTGGGTTGCTAATTTGTATTGATATTAAGGTTTGCTTGATGTTTCAAAAACGTAGGTTTTCTGGTTTATGAACACGCAGGAAATTTCGCAGGAAAAGTCATATAAATTTTCGCAGGAAATTCAAACGAGGAATATGAAGTCTTGGCGCCATCTGGAAATTTGAATTTGTGACTTAATATTTTTAGAATTTGTTTCCATTATATTTCAGCTAACGCGCTTGGCTCAGTTGGTGAAGTGTTGATGGTTATAGACATCAGGGCGTGGGTTCGAGTCCAGCCCTCAGCATTTTTTTTATCTTTTCTCAATTATTTCACTTGATTTATCATATATTGTTTGTTTGATGGTTTTAGGTCACCAGTTGCGTGCGCAGCCCAGTGGTAATCTCCTTGGCAGGTACAGGGGAGGTCCTGGGTTCAAATCCAGGCCTCCCCATTATTATTTTCAACCTAATTTTTCTATTTTTCTTCTCTTTTCTTCATTTAATTATATATTATATCATAAATTAATTTCTTTTTTTAAAATAATAGTATAATATTTCACATATAATAAAAAAAAACTTTATAGTTTATTTTTTAAAATATAATTTGTTTATGTTTATATTATATATATATATATATTTTTATTTGTAAATAAATTGATTAATATCTTAATTAAATATTCTAACCCTAATTTTATTTTCTTAAATATTTAATCCTAATTCCAAACCCTAATTTTTGTTTAACTTTAAATATTGAATTTAATTAATTTTTCTAATATATAATGTTTTGTAAATAATTATTCTATGGTTTATTATTCTTATTATATTATTTTCTTTTAAAAATTCTTTAAAATTGCTTATATAATTTAAAAATATTCTCTTAACTTGTATATATCTTTTGTATATTTGAGCTAACCTCTTCCTCTTATGATTATTTTTATTTACTAACCATTTTAATTATATTTTATTTATTATATATTTATTATTAATTATTTCTCTTATAATATAATTGCGAAAGCCTTGTAATAGTCGTAGTTTATTATTGTTCTATTGTTTATAAATATTCTTGCCATGGTTAGTAACTATAGGGAGTGATAACATGTTTGTAAATTAAAATTAATTTAGAATGACTTATTTAATAAGATAAATATATGAATATGGACACTCACACACGTAAGTCGATCTTTGATCGCCATCTCTCACTTTCTAAGGTTATCCCTCATGTTGCCTAACTATAAGGTCAAGTAAGGTGTCTTAAAGCAAAGTCCCTTTTCATAAAATATCATCAAGTCCCTTTTAAGATTATAAGATCAAGTCCCTTCGATGTTGCCTACGGTAAATGATCTTGTCACTTCGAATAAAAGATGATAAGTCCCTTCGTATTGCTAAGACACCTTACAGTTGCCTAAACACAGATGTCCCTTCACATGTCCCTTATAACATCCAAGGTAATGACTACCTATTCCTTAATAATAGGGCTAGTCTTACCATTGAAAGAACATATAAGAACAGTAAAGATTTGACATAGGGTAGGTTCCTCTTAAGTACTTGCTCACTTCTTCAAAATACTTCATTACACTTCACATTTCAAACGAATTTTCAAAATAAAGTCTTTATATACATCCATACGAGGATCATTATAAAGTACTTAGAAATTTTTTATCACACACTACACCTTTCTCAAAACAGTTTAAAGTGAGCTAAGTAACTAAGAGCCCATGGATAACCATGGATATAAAGGGTGCTAACACCTTCCCTTTGTATAACCTACCCCCCGAACTCAAATTTTTTTAAGGTCTTTCCTGTTCTTTTATGTCCTTTCCTTTTGGATAAAATAAAAGTCGGTGGCGACTCTTGTTATCCGCAACATTTAACTAAAAGTTAGTTCTCCCACCGTGTTACAGAACTGGCGACTCTGTTGGGGATTTAATAAAAGAGGGGTACCCTTAGGAATTAGATCACTTAAAATTTGTTTGCTTTGTTTGATTTACTTTACTTTTTGGGTGCTCTTATGTGTGAAAGATCCTAACCCGGATCTAGTGTACCTTAGGTAAATGGCAATAGACCAAGGAAACTGTACGGCATATACCGATATGGTTGATCTGGTGGCCATAGTTAGTGTGACTTCTTGGTTGGTGCTTATGTTCCTTAAGCAAGTTGAGGATAATATGAGGCTGCCATATGTTGTCTATACACTAACTGACTTTCAGAACCTTAGTCATCCCATCTTGGCCTTTAGAAAGTAGTGAGATAACCGGCTTTGGTGAAGACTGAAGTTGGTTGATACTCGATGCTACACTCATTGAGATCTTGAACTTGGAGGGTTTTGGTTGGCAAGTAAGTTGCCTACTGAACAACCACCCTTGTGAAGGATCAATGATATTGAGATCCTTTAGAACCTGGTTACTTTATAGGACAGGATGAACCATCTAAACTTCAGGGGAGGGTACTTACCTTTAAACCTCATGCAAGCCTTCAAACCTAGGGATATTGTGTGACTTGTTTGTGTGTGCCACATATTTGTGATTGAACATAACATCATAGCATCATAAGCATAGCATTTTCACTAACCATTTCAAGGACCAAAGGATTTATCTTTGTTCTTTGTTTCAGGTCATGGCTTCTGCTCGTAAGAATACTATCCGGATCAACTTTGTAGGGATACCTCCTAAGCTTAAAGAATTGGTCTCTCAAGTTTCTGAAAGATCCCAGTTCATCAAGAAGCATGGTCACCTACTGGATCTAGTCACTTCAGGGTTCAATGAAGACATGATGAGTGTTCTATTTCAGTTCTTTGACCCTAAGCATTATTTCTTCATATTCCCCGACTATCAGCTGGTTCCTACAATGGAAGAGTTCTCCAAACTTCTGGGTATACCTATACTTGATCAGAAACCCTTCACAGGCTTGGAAAAAGAGCTTAAACCTGAAGTCATTGATGCAGCCCTACATCTGAAGAAATCAGACATTGTCCTGGAAACAAGGAGTGGAGTCAAGGGTATTCTTGCTAAAGTATTGATTGAGAAAGCTCAAATGTTCCTGAAGGCTATGAGTTATGATGCTTTTGAGGAGATCTTAGCCCTATTGATCTATGGCTTAGTGTTGTTCCCAAATCCAGACCAATTCATAGACGTACACGCCATCAACATATTTCTGACTCATAACCCAGTGCCTACATTACTTGGAGACATCTTACACTCTCTTCATACCCGTACTACGAAGACACGAGGAACTCTGATGTGTTGTATACCTCTATTGTCTAGGTGGTTTATTTCTCACCTTCCTCGATCAATGATGAAGAATGAACAAGGGTTAAGGTGGTCTAAGAGGATTATGTCACTTTCTCATTCAGATATTCATTGGTGCTCTAGATCTATGGAGAATGTTACTATCATTGACCGTTGTGGTGAATTCCCTAATGTGCCACTTCTTGGCATAAGAGGGGGCATTACCTACAATCCTTCCTTAGCTCTACGTCAGTTTGGTTACGCTCGGAGTGATGGTCCTCATGATATGCTTATTCAGGGTATTGTGTTCGACTACGGCAACGATCTTCAAGGTTACCGTCAAAGGTTCATACGAGCATGGGGTAAAGTGAACAAGGTTGACAGTAAGACTCTGAAGCCAAAGTACACTATTCCTATGGAACCTTATCTCAGATGGGTGCGATCTCGTGCTCAGACTCTTATGATGCCATATCCTGCTATCCTGCCAGTTACTATGGAGCCTGTTTCTGAAGGAGATACTTCTTATATCATTCTTCATCCAGACATGCCCACTGACATGGAAGAGTTACAGAGGTCCTGGGTCCAGTTGAAGGAGCAAAGAGATACTTTTGAGACTCATTACAAAGCAAGTCAAGAAAGAATCTTGGAGCTAACAAAACAACTTCACGAGGAGCGGAATCTCAACTCATACCTCAACACAAAGAGGAAACGTCCATGGGAGACTTAAAACCCTATTTTTGTATTCATTTCATTTTTATTGTAAGCCCAAGGGGCAAATAAGTTTATTTGATTACTAATAAAAGTTTACTTTCTGGTTGTTTAAACAAATTTAAATCCTGCGGTCCTTGAAAACATTGCATATGCATTTACATACAATATCATTGCATCACAGGTTTCTTATGAACATGTATCTTATCTTCTCGCTGTTTATTTCAGAAGAAATGGCCCTTGAACAGACTGTCAAAGATCTCCAGGCTCAGAATGCACAATTCCAAGGGTTGATTCTGAACTTGTCCAAGGGACAAAATGAGTTGAAGACACTGCTGGCTAAGAAGAATAAGAAGACTAGGAGATCAGGAGGCCTTATTAATCTTCGAAGAAGATTCAAAGGTCCTATCAATACCAAGGAACATATTGAGGATTCTGAGTCTGAAAATTCTGAGA
This sequence comes from Lathyrus aphaca, assembly GCA_963966055.1. Lineage (NCBI taxonomy): Eukaryota > Viridiplantae > Streptophyta > Magnoliopsida > Fabales > Fabaceae > Lathyrus > Lathyrus aphaca. The sequence continues at coordinate 39,486,686 of OZ014519.1, read as the reverse complement.
AAAAGGGAGGTATTCTCCATGATACTGTGGGAGATTCTGATTCTGAAGCAAACTATTATCATGTTCCTGCTAGTGAGGATAAGTACAAGATGCTGGTAGACAGGATGAATGCCATGGAGTTACAAAAATCTTCTGGCCTTGATTTTGAAGTTCTGAGCTTAATATCTGGAGTGGTTATACCTATTGGTTTCAAGGTTCCTACTTTTGTGGTGTATGATGGGGTTTCATGTCTGTCGCTCCCACCAAATGACACCTCTTGGGCAATATGCAGCAAAATGCACCATATAATGTTGTTATGACACTTTGATATTGATTAGAGATCAAACAAAACCAAAGGAACCCTTCTTGCAAGATTTCCCTCTTTGTGATTTTCATGAAAAGTAACTTATGATTCTTGGAATTCAAGGCATGAAAGTGAGAAATTTCTTGGGCAAATCTGAATTATGAGCCATGAATTATGTTTGTGTGATGATTAGAAGCTGGTTTGAAGTTACATTTGGCCTTGTCATGAGGTTTTGCAACTTTCTTCTTTTGGTGCAAAAGTGAAAAATAAGTGATTTTTCCCAATTTTGACAAGCCATAACTTTTGATCAAAAATGAATTAGAATGAGTTCTTGTACTTTTTGAAAATGGGAGGATCCATTCTACAACTTTCATGACCAAAGTTTTCTCATTTGAAGCATTTTTGAATCAAAAAGAGGGGGTTGAAAAACTTTCCCAAAATGGCAAGTTTACATTATAAGTCACTTTCCCAAAAAGGCAACTTTGCAAATGGCTTGAAATTCTTCAAATTTGTGAACTTATAACATCTTCTATGATCAAATAAAGATCATACACATTCAAAATGATGGAGAATTCCCTTTGGTTGGGTCACTGGGGGCCTCAGATGCCCTAATTTTGCACTGACTTGCTCAAGAAGTCATCTCTTGATCAGATGCCTTCCCCATTGAATTTCTTCATGAAAATTGATATGCATGATCCTCATAAAATATAGAGACCAATAGAAACAAGAATGACCAAAATTTTTGGAGTTATGGCCTCTGAAACCAAAACCCTAATTCTAGGTCATCTGTGCAGTTAAACCTGGCTCTGCTTCCATGCCTTTCTCAGTTCTTGTGATTCTTTGACTTCCTTCACCTTGTGGGGATATAATATGATGCTTGAACATACATGTACCCCTTTGAGATGATTGAAGACCTTTGGAGTGGCTCAAATGGCTCAGGGATGGCTCAGATCACAAACCCTAGATGCAGATGGCTTTGAATCAATGCAGTGAATAAAAAACGTGGTATGAGATGCTATGATTGAATTTATGCAAATGAAAAGATCACAAGCCATGGTGTGAATGGGTGAGGGAAAATTTGGGGTGTTTACAGCTGCCCCTATTCAAGCATGAGTTAGCTATGCAGAATGTAAGCAACGGCTTAACAGGCAAACAAGATAACTTGTGGTTGAATACCAAAGACAGTCCAAAATTTGCACTCACGGAATGAAGAAGAAAAGGGATATAGATTGTAAAAGGAAGTAAAGTATAATTATAAAGTGCGGGCGACGGAGGAAGACCGTCAAACAGAGGACGACTGATGGGGATGAAGCAATGACGGGGACGACCGACATGCTGGGGAAAATGCGGGAAATAAAGCAATGACGGGGACGGCCGACAAGCTGGGGATATAAGAGATTATGATGGGGACGGCCATCAAGTTCAAGGCATGAATGAAATAAATGATGAGGTACGGTCATCGAAGGTGAAGGACGATTACCTAGCAGGGGACGGCTTCTCTGTTAGGGATAAGATGAGGGACGGTCATCTAAGGTGAAGGACGATCACCTGGCAGGGGACGGCTGCCGAAAGTATTACGACATAGGGCGAATGCCGGATAGAAAAAGTCGACGATGGGGTCAGACATCGGATAAGCATGATTAATGACGATAGAGGTGAAGGACGATCACCTAACAGGGTACGACTGCTCTCAGGGTTTATCATGACATAGGACGAATGTCAGATAACAAGATCAACGATGGGGACGACCATCGGATAGAATGATGAAGGAAGATCATCAAGAGGTGAAGGACGATCACCTAGCAGGGGACGGCTGCTGAAAATATCACGACATAGGACGAATGTCGGATAGGAAGGGGTTCTAATGAATAGAGACTCCACTGGGGGTGATGAAGGACGATCATCAAAAAGGTGAAGGACGATCACCTGGCAGGGTACGACTGCCGGAAGGTATCATGACATAGGACGAATGTCAGATGAAAGGAAATAGATCAATGGGGTTTGCTGGGGACTCTCCTGGGGAAGGGTAGACACAGACGAGTGTCTAAATTCAAGAAGACATAAGTGTTTGACACGGTGTATAGATTAAAGATGCGGACGAGCATCCTTAAGACTATGATACGGACGAGTATCAATAGAAATAAACGCTTGACGCATGTTCAGAGATGATGATACGGACGAGTATCAACTGGTTAACAAAGAACACAGACGAGTGTTGATTCTGAGGGGATTTAAGTGGTATATACAAGATACAGACGAGTATCTGTATGAGTAAAAAGTATAAGTGTGACACAGACGAGTGCTCAACTTGCTGGGGAGAGCACGACACTGATGGGTGTCAAGGAAGTGTATGGATATATGCACACAGGTGTTGTGAGTGCAAAGGGGATGTTTTGGTTTTCTGCTGGGGGTATGACACAAACGAGTGTCAAGAAGCATCTGTAATATAAGTGTCTGTTTGTAAAGAATGCTCGGGCGACTTTACTGGGGAACGATGACACGGACGAGTGCCAAAAGGAGTGTGTATATATGTATCTGTATTTGTGAGTGTAAAGGAAATGCTTTAATTTTCTGTCGGGGAATTTGGGGAGTATTTGGTATATTGCTGATGGTATTGTTAGTATTTACAAGTGTTTGATTCAAAACATGGCTTATGATTATGCAATATGTTTGATTTTTGCCGTAATGCTCCGTATTAGAAGGAATGCTACGCTCTGTGGGGAAAATATGATGCGAATGCTATGATTATGTAAAGATACCGATCCGGGATTCGGATCCCATTGCTGAGGAGATCTCCGACTTATCTACTTGAAGCGGATATCCCAGCTGGGGATGAGATCATTGGTAGATCTGATAAGATGTATGATTCTGCTTGGGGAAATAGGTCATTTTGATAGACCTATCTCGGTAATGAGGGATCCAACTGGGGTTTGTGGGAACTTTCGGCACTCTATTAGGAGATCTCCAGGCGTTGTTCTTCTGGATAGAGGTTGAAACTCCGCGGGGGGATAGTTCCCTGTCTGACACTCGGCTGGGGAAGAAGAAAGATCACTGAAAGATCTTCCTAGAGATTTCTGTGGGGATCCTGCTGAGGATGATACTTGACAACTCAGCCGGGGATATGAACACCTTCAAGTGCTGCTCTTTGAAGGAAATGTTGGAGAAGTGATGCCTGGCAACTCTGATGGGGGAGAAAGCATCTCTGGTGCTGTTTGGAAGGTGTGCTGAGGAAACAATGATTTGGCAGCCTACTAGGGAGAAGCTTTCATGCCCCATGTTGCGCTTTGGATACCTGCAATCCTGTAAAGACAAAGAAACGCACAAGTACCCCGAGGTATCCCTTACTGGATTCCATCATAGGAGTTTAGACACTCCCGGGAGTAAGTATATTTCCTGTAAGCACGTATTTTTAGAAGGGAAGCATCTATATTTATGCAATCAATATCTTAAAGACATCGTACATTTTTGCAAACGAAAATAAAATGTACGAGACGAAACATGACTGAAAATCTGATTTTATTAATTCGTGTTCCCTGAATTGGCAAGATACAGTCAAAGAAACGGATACCCTGAAATGAGGAAATCGTTACAAATTGAGAAACAGAAAGATGCTGGCAATGCTGATGACGCTTCAAGGAGCTTCCCTTTTGCTATGACTCGTATGACTTTTGTCGTTCTTCTCATCTTGCTTTTGAAGGAGGCTGATTCTGACCGACGCTCGAACCTTTCGGAGTTCATCTTGTTGTAAGTGATACAAACGAATTCAGAATGCAGTTGTTCGCTCATTCCCTTATTTTGCGTGGATCGCCCTTTCGGGTTTTCAATCCACCGGGATACCCATTTTTGCCTGAGTCGTCCAATGCGGCTTTTCAACTCAGCGGGTGTACACATTTTTATTCATTTTCCCTTATTTTTTCCCGAGCCTTTTATTCTATTTTTGACTCGCCGGGATGCCCATTTTTGCCTGGACTTACATTCTGTTTTTATGTCCAGTGGGTCATTTTTACGCGAAGTATTTTTTAACTGCATCTGAAATCACAGGGGACAGGAAGTCTTCACCATCCATAGTACTGAGCATCAGTGCTCCACCCGAGAAAACTTTCTTTACTATGAACGGACCATCATAATTCGGAGTCCACTTGCCCTTGTGGTCTGTATGAGGAGGGAGGAGTCTTTTCAGCACAAGATCTCCTACTTGGTACTCTCGGAGCCTGACTTTCTGATCGAAGGCTTTCTTCATTCTTTTCTGATACAGCTGCCCATGACAGATTGCAACTAATCTCTTCTCTTCAATCAGATTCAGTTGTTCGTATCGGGATCGGACCCACTCTGCTTCATTCAACTTAACATCCATCAGTACCCGCAGGGAGGGTAATTCAACTTCAACAGGTAGGACTGCCTCCATACCATACACAAGCTGATACGGTGTTGCCCCAGTGGATGTTCTGATTGACGTACGGTACCCATGCAAGGCAAACGGTAGCATTTCATGTCAATCTTTATAGGTAACCACCATCTTCTGTACAATCTTCTTGATATTCTTGTTAGCTGCCTCAATGGCGCCATTCATCTTTGGCCTGTAAGGAGAAGAATTGTGGTGTTGGATCTTGAAGTCCCGACATAATTCTGCCATCATTTTGTTGTTCAAGTTGGAACCATTATCGGTAATGATTCGCTCGGGAACTCCATACCGACAGATGATGTCTCTCTTTAGAAATCGGGCTACCACTTGCCTTGTAACATTTGCATAGGAAGCTGCTTCAACCCATTTGGTAAAATAGTCAATGGCAACCAGGATGAATCTGTGGCCATTTGAAGCAGTCGGTTCAATCTTGCCAATCATATCAATGCCCCACATAGCAAAGGGCCAGGGTGAAGACATCACATTCAGAGGATTCAGAGGCATATGCACTTTATCCGCATAGATTTGGCATTTATGGCATTTTCTGGCATAGGCACAACAGTCTGCATCCATTGTGATCCAGTAATAGCCTGATCTTAGCAACTTTTTAGCCATGGCATGTCCTCCTGCATGGGTACCAAAAGATCCTTCGTGCACCTCATGCATCAACAAGTCCGCTTCTGTCCTATCAACGCATCTGAGGAGTACCATATCAAAGTTTCTCTTGTACAGGGAACCGTCAGTATTCAGGAAGAAACTACCAGCTAGCCTTCTTAATGTCTTCTTATCATTGGAAGATGCCCCCAGTGGGTATGTTTGATCCTCCAAGAAGCATTTGATATCATGGAACCAAGGCTTATCATCTTTGACAACATCTGCTGAGAACACGTATGCTGGTCTGTCAAGTTTGGACACTGAAATCCGAGGCACAAAGTTGGCAGCTTGAACTTTGATCATGGATGAAATGGTAGCCAGAGCGTCTGCAAACTGATTCTCTTCTCGAGGGATATACTCAAGCTTGACTGTTGTGAAGAAAGTCAACAACCTCCTTGTATAGTCCCGATAAGGTATCAGATGATCTTGGTGCGTGTACCATTTGCTGTTGGTTTGATTGATTACCAGAGCTGAATCTCCGAATACAGTCAAAGTCTTGATCCTGAGGTCAATGGCTTCCTCAAGACCCATAATGCAAGCTTCGTATTCAGCTTCGTTGTTGGTGCAGTTGAAGGTGACCTTTGCCGAGAAAGGCATGTGAACTCCCTTAGGTGTAATGAGTACTGCACCAACACCACGACCATTCATGTTAACAGCCCCATCAAACATCATCGTCCATTCTTCTTCCGGGTCAGGTCCTTCAGTGTGAATAGGCTCTTCATGATCTTTCGCTTTTATGAACATGATGTCTTCATCAGGGAAGTCAAATCTCATAGGCTGGTAATCATCAATGGGTTGCTCAGCGAGATAATCAGACAATACACTGCCTTTGATGGCCTTCTGAGATGTGTACTAAATGTCATACTCTGTGAGGATCATTTGCCATCTTGCAACCCGTCCGGTAAGTGCTGGCTTCTCAAAAATGTACTTAACTGGGTCCATCTTTGATATCAATAAAGTAGTGTGGGTCAACATATACTGCCTTAGTCGGTGAGCAGCCCACGCTAAAGCACAACAAGTTTTCTCGAGCAGTGAATAACGTTGTTCACAGTCGGTAAACTTTTTGCTTAGGTAGTAAATTGCATACTCTTTTCGACCAGACTCATCATGCTGGCCCAGCACACACCCCATTGACTCTTCTAATACTGTCAAGTACATGATTAGAGGTCTTCCTTCAACTGGAGGCATAAGGATTGGAGGCTCTTGCAAGTATTCCTTGATTTTGTCAAAAGCCCTCTGGCAGTCTTTGTTCCACCTGACCGTTTGTTCTTTTCTTAACAGCTTGAACAAAGGCTCACAGGTTGTTGTAAGGTGAGATATGAACCTTGAAATGTAGTTCTATCTACCTAGAAACCCCCGAACTTCTTTTTCAGTCTTTGGTGCAGGCATTTCTTGAATGGCTTTAACTTTATCAGGGTCAACTTCAATCCCTTTTTCACTTACAATAAATCCCAGCAGCTTACTAGATCGCACCCCAAATGTGCATTTGTTGGGGTTCAGCTTCAATTGGTACTTCCTCAGACGCTTGAATAGTTTCAGCAGATTCACCAGGTGATCTTCTTCTGTGAGGGACTTGGCAATCATGTCATCCACATAACATTCAATTTCTTTGTGGATCATGTCATGGAACAATGTTACCATAGACCGTTGATAAGTTGCACCAGCATTCTTCAGTCCGAATGGCATCACCTTATAACAGAATGTGCCCCAGGGTGTGATGAAAGTTGTCTTCTCCATGTCTCCAGGTGACATCTTGATCTGATTGTATCCTGAAAATCCGTCCATGAAGGAGAATACCGAGAACTGAGCCGTATTATCAACCAATACATCAATGTGAGGTAAAGGGAAGTCATCTTTCGGGCTGGCTCTGTTCAGGTCCCAGTAATCCACACACATCCTCACCTTGCCATCTTTCTTAGGCACAGGTACAATATTAGCGACCCACAGCGGATAGCTAGTCACAGCAAGGAAACCGGCGTCCCACTGCTTTTGCACCTCTTCCTTTATCTTCATTGCCATATCTAGGCGAGTACGGCGCAACTTCTGTTTTACTGGTGGGCAATCTTCTTTCAGAGGCAGCTTGTGCGTGACAATGTCGGTGTCCAACCCTGGCATATCCTGATAAGACCAAGCAAAAACATCCACGTATTCCCGAAGCATGTCAATCAGTTGCTCTTTTACTGAATCTTGCAAGCAGGCCCCGATCTTAACTTCTTTCACGTCTTCTTCCGTACCAAGATTAACTGTTTCAATATCCTCCTGATGAGGAGTGATAACCTTCTCCTCTTGCCTTAACAACCTAGCTAGCTCTTCAGGTAGCTCATAATCTTCTTCAACCCCTTCATCAGCTTGATTGATTGGATTGTCAAAGTCATACGAAGTCATAGCAGTGTTGTTGTCGGTGCAATATGGAGGGCACTTTCTGCAAGGGTTTAGATTGGTTTATTTTAGTGGTCAATTTTATCTTATTTAGAAAAAAAGTGAAAATGAAGTTATTTTATTTTGAAAAACATTGCCATTTTATTTTTGTACAAAAAGAAAAAATGAAAAACAGTGAGCGGAAAAGAAAAGACTCATTTGCAAAAGATGTCCTGATATTCATTAATTGATCTTTGCACAAAATACAAGATGGCCCGATTACAAAATGAGTCTTGACATCTTGGGCAAGATGCAAGACTTGATGCATGCTTTAAAATTACAGGAAATAATAATTACTCTGCAGGAGTAACCCTTATAATTTCCTGGGAAGACCAGTTAAGGACTTGGCTCCCCGGGATCCTTGGACGTATCCAGCTCTACAGGTTGCGGTCGCTTTCCTCCTCGTCTTCCAAATTGTTCACAGCATCCGGGGTGAGCATTCCCCCGCTGACAAACTTGGGCTCTTTTACAGCCTCTGATTGATCTTGTTGAGTTGGTCTGTAACCCAACCCAAATCGGTCTTCCTTCTTTTCCACGGGCAATAACTTACCCCAGCCTTGGGCGGTACCTTCCTCAACAACCTTCCAGGCTTGCTGATATGATGTTATGGAAGTTCCCAGTACAGCAGATGCTTCATTAATGTTCAAGGCCTCAAACCCTTGGCTCATAGTTTCATGGATATCTCCATCCATTTCTATGTACTTATACGTAGCCAGATGACTAACAAAGATGTCTTCCTCTCCACAGATGGTGATGATCTGACCTTCCCACTCGAATTTCAGCTTCTGGTGAAGGGTAGACGTAACAGCGCCAGCGGCGTGAATCCAGAGTCTACCCAACAGACAGCTGTAGGTCGGCTGAATGTCCATCACAAAGAAGGTAGTTTTGAAGGTCTGCGGGCCAATCATCACTGGCAGATCAATCTCCCCAAGCACTGATCTTTTAGAGCCATCAAATGCTCTCACCACTAAATTACTCGAACGCAATACCAAGCCATCATACTCCAGCTTCACTAAGGCTTTCTTTGGTAGAACATTGAGCGATGACCCAGTGTCTACTAGTACATGAGACAGAACAACACCCTTGCATTCCAAGGTGATATGCAAAGCCTTGTTATGGTTACGTCCCTCTGTTGTTAAGTCAGCATTGGTAAAGCCCAGTCCATGACTGGTGTTGACATTTTCCACCATAGTTTCTAGCTGATTAATGGTAATCTCCTCTGGCACGTATGTTGCGTGCAGGACTTTCAACAATGCGTTCCGGTGAGCTTCAGAACACATTAACAGTGATAATATGGAGATTTTTGAGGGAGTTTGGTGAAGCTGATCCACCACCTTGTAATCACTTCTTTTTATGATTCTCATGAACTCGTCTACATCTTGTTCAAAAGATGTCTTCTGAGTTTCTTTAACAGTTGTCTCTTCAGGTACCACACTCTTTCCTTTTGCTTTGGCAGCAGCTTCTGCTTCAACAATAGGTCTCTGTATTTGTGAGGCAAAAAGGTGTCCGCTTCTGGTGAAGCCTCCGCCTCCCCCAACATTATCAACTTGTGGAGAAGAGGTTGATGAATCCAGAGTGATTTTCTCCCCGTTGCAGTAGAGATCAGAGCCATAATGCCAAGGTATAGCATTACTACTTTCATAAGGAACTGGTCCAGGTACCGTAATAGTAACTGGACTGACTACTACAGAGGAGGGTACTGTAACGGTGTGCGGATCATAGTAAATTGTGACTAGTGCTCTGGCAGGAGATGCTGCTGTTTGTTGCTGGAAATTGCTGCTGGGAGGAACCTCTGATGGGTCATAATAAATTGTAACTGTTGAAACATCTTCGTTAATTTTTGCTGGCGTTGTAGAAGATTCTGCTAATAAAATGGATGCTGATGTTGTAGAAGAAATGGTCGTTGAAATCTGACTTGTTGAAGTGATGGACGGAGCCATTGTTGATGATATTGATGAATCGGTAGGAATGATTGTTGCTGCTGTTGTAGAAGAATCAGGCATTGTTGTTAAAGGAATTGCTTGATTTGTAGGCGCCGTTGTTGAGATCTGAAGGATTCCATCCTTAATAAGACCATCTATGCCACTTCTCAAATTTTCACACCCGTTGACTACAATATTGCAATACCCACAACCGAGCTCACACCCGGGGAACACTTGGCACTCTAGAAGCTGAGCTTTAATTTCGACCAGAGGTGTTCGAATTTGTGCAACACTGGTGATCAAAGTAGATGGTTTGTCTTCCTCAATGGCATTAATCCTCGGCCTACCATGATTAGGCATAGGATTTCTGTTGACATTCGGAGGAGGTGCGAAGTTGAGGGCTTTAGAATCCACCAGATCTTGAACTTTCATTTGCAATGCTCTGCACTTCTCAGTATTGTGACCAGGCGCATTGGAGTGGAAAGCACACCTGGCATTGACATCATAATTCTTCGGGAGGTTGAGGGGATCTGGTGGTGCCAATGTCCTTAACTCAACTAAGTTAAGCTTCAGGAGTTGTGGCAATAAGGCAGCATAAGGCATAGGGATAGGGTTAATCATCCTGTTTGCCTGTGATGGTCTTTGCTGGAAGGGTCGTTGTTGTTGATTGCTATTGCTGTTGTTGTAGGTTCTCTGTGGCGGGTACTGAACTTGCTGTTGATAATGTGGTTGTTGTTGTTGTTGATATGCTGATTGCTGAGGAATCGGAGCTGGAATAGTGACAGCTGCTACTGATCTGTGAACATACTGAGGTCTGCCCCTGCTGGCATGAATGACATTTGTCTCACCGGTTCTTCAGGCTCCCACAAAAGGCTTCCTGGGATTACTGGATGAACTTGCACCATTATCAGAATTTTTTCCCATTTTTAGCAGACTTTCAATCCTTTCACCAGCTATAACTACGTCTGCAAAGCTGGTAGAAGAAAAGGCCGCCAATCTATCAATATAGGTTCCTTGCAAAGTATTCATGAACATGTCAGCCATCTCCCTTTCTGACATGCGTGGTTGGACAGCAGCATCAAGCTGTCTCCACCTTTGGGCATATTCCTTAAAGCTTTCTCTGGAAGATTGAGACATTCCCATCAGAAGGGTCCTGTTAGGAGCCATGTCCAGATTGTATTGATATTGTCTGATGAAGGCTTCAGCTAAGTCCTTCCAGCATCTGATGGTAGCTCTGGTCAGGTGTGAATACCACTCTCTTGAAGCCCCAGTCAAACTGTCTTTAAAGTAGAACATCCACAGCTTTTCATCCATGGTATATGCTTTAAGTCTCCCCAGAAAAGACTGCAGGTGAGTTCGTGGACAAGAGATTCCATTGTATTTCTCAAAGCGCGGGGGTTTGAATTTTTGGGGAATTCTCACCCCATCCACTAGCCCCATATCCATTACATCGAAACCCAAGGAGTTTTGAGACTCCAAAGATCTCAACTTCTCAGCAATTTCATCAAACCTCCTATCATAGACTTCATCTCCAGCTCCCATGACAGTAAATTGCTCTTCTTGGGGATCATCTTGCAAGATTCTCCCCCCAGCAGTATTTCCTTGCACATTTCCCGGGATGTTGACTTCCGGATCTAAATGAGGTCCAAATACTGGTGGATTAACATGAGGCTGACCCCGCTCATTATTACTAGTTCCTCCAGTTCCAGGATGAGGTTCCTCGGGAGTTTGTCTTTCTACCAATGCCCTTAACCTTTCTTGGCTCTGGGCCAAGCCAGTCATCACAGCCATGAATTGGGTCATTTGGTTTCTCATCTCCACTCTTTCATTAGCCATCTGGGTTCTGACCTCAGTCAGGTCCTGCTGTACTTGCTCCATTTGGATACCAGGAAGGTTGTTGCGAGTAGGATATCGGTGCGTACGGTTGACAGGGAACACTCGGCAACGAGCAATGTTTCATGAGATGATAACAGAGTTAGAAACAAATAATAATGAAACCTACAAAAAAACAAGGTTAGTATGCAATGCAGTATGCTTATTTGTTTTCCAAGGTATCCGGCTTGGTTCTTGGTTTTGACCTTTCCAGACCTCGAGGAAGATGCTTGATATTGTTGAGAAAAGAAACCCAATGAAAGCAAACTAATATATTACAAATACTGAACAATACATAGTCTGTTTTACAATACATGCCCATGGAGGGTCAGAATACATCAAAAAGAAAAAGTACATCAAATGAAAACAACAACAAACAAAAAAGTCAGACATCTAGTCCAAACTCATCCTCCTTGACCTCCTTCAGAAGTGCCTCAGTCACTGGACCAGCTGGATGCTCTGTAATGGTCCTAATGAGGAGGTTCCTGGTGGCAATGGCAGTGGTCAGCTTCTTGTGCCTATCCTGATCCTTTGATCTCTTCAACCCAGCCCTAAGCTTCAACTCTGAAATCTCCTTCTGGGATGTCAGCAAGGCTTCCTGCTGCTTCTTTTCATTGGCCTCTAACTGTTCAATATTGGCCTGAGTTCTCTGATCTTCTTGTGTCCGGGCTTCAGTGATCCTGACCCACCTAGCCTGACTTTCTTGCAGATAGAGCTCAGTCCTAGCCTTCTGAATCTTGGCCTCTTTACAGGCATTCTTCAATATTTGTTCCCCAGCTCTTGCTTTTCTGATGTAGTCCTCTGTTTTCTCTATTTTGGCAAGATGCTCCACCCTAAGCTTTTCCAGCCTCTCAATGTCCAGACGACCATCACTCCTTTCCCAAAGGGTCTTCTTCAAAGCTTGAGACAGATTCTTATTCCTTTCCTTCAGTTTCTCAAATTCTTTCAGGCTGACAGTTGCTGCTGGTTGTACTGTTGAGGGTCCAGGTATGTCCTCAATGGTGAAAGGCATTCCAGTAATCTGAGCTCTAGTACGGGACCGGTCATAGTATTGAGCTGAAGCGACATTATTACACCTTCCAAGAATAGCCATCCCTTTTGTCTGGATGTTGTCCCAAGCCCAAGATGCTTGTCTGACAACAGCTGAATTAGGTTTTACTTCACAATACAGGGTCTCAGCTAAATCTTGCATTCTGGGAGGGTGAACCAAAGCATAGCCCAGTTGTCTCTTAAACAGCAAAGGATTGTAGTTGATGCAACCCTTTACTCCTATCAGAGGTACATTTGGGTATTGTCCACAGCTGGTGATAATGTCCTTGCCTTTGGTGCTCTGGGTGCACCATCTGATATCATCTGAAGTCAAAGCAATGAGCCTCTTAGTCCAATTCTTCTGTTGGTGAGGGTTCAAGAAGGCATCTGATTTAGGTAGGTGTTTGAGCAGCCAGGTGTGAAACAAAGGAGCACAACATCTCACTAACTTCCCCCTTTGTTTCTCATTCCTATGATGGATGGAGTAATAGAAATCTCCCAGCAAGGTGGGTACTGGGTTCCTCAGAAGAAAAAGATGAATGGCATTCTTGCTGACAAATTTGGGCTCATCTACAAATAGTATAACCCCATATATGCTAAGGGCTAACAGTGCACAAACTGCCCTCCACTCCCCCAAGGAGGCCTTCAGGATGGCCTGAGAAATCAAGAAGTCTAAGTGCAAACCAGGGATTCCAGCTTTTGTTGTCATACTGTGCTCAATCAAGGCAGGCTCCAAGTGCAGTGCTTTTTCCACTTCTCCATTGCTGGGAGAAGTCATTTCTGGGTTGAAGGGGACTCCACCCCTGACAGGTACTCCGATCAATGATGAAAACTCCTCCAGCAGAGGTCCTAGCTGAAAGTCTGGGAATGTGAAGCATCTCAATGGAGGGTCATAAAACTGTAAGCAGGTGTGGATCATGCTCCTTTGAGAAGGGTCCAGGTCCATAACCATATCCAGGATACCTCCATAATGCTCTCTGAATAAAGGGATGTGGTCAGGGGTGATAAGTGACTGGACCTGCCTGATACCAGTCAACACAGGCTCAAAGAAATGGTAAGATATGTTGTTCTTCCTGGGAGTAGTCATGAGTGCTGCTGAAGAAACTGAAGATAAGTGTTGATGAAGATTAAGACTGATACTGGAGATGAACCACTGATAGGCTGATGCTGGTGAGGATGAGAATAGCTGAAGCAGATAACTGATGAAGCAGAGGTATATGCAGAAGAAGGGGTCAAAACCAAGCCAGATATGATGTGGATACCCTGAAAAACAAGTAAGCAAATGTTAAATGATGCAAATGATGAGTATGCAAATGATATGCAAGGGTTTGTGATCAAGCTAGATCTGGTTATCTGTCTTGATATAAAGTCCATGTATGTTCAAGAAGTCCAGATGGAGGTTCAGAAATCCAGTAACCAAGGTGGGGGACTCAAATAAAGAGTCACATGTCCAGGGTTAAATCACAAGAACTGTCCAAAATAAGGTACTCTTAATCATAACAAGTAACAGGGTATGATGTGGCCAAGGGTACCTGCAAACCTGCAAACAGCCCAACCCCCTCACATGTAGTGCTCTAAAACAAGGATCCTCAGACTAGGATCAGTTATGAGAAGTGTAAAAACTTCTAACCCGGAGGTACAGTGTTTACAATAACCATAAAAGATCCTCCTCTAATTCACCTCAGCTTTTGAAGGTCATAATAAAGGTCATCCAGACTTAGCAGGCTTCCCAGATAGCCCTAGCACTACAGGAAATCTGTAGCACAGAGTTCTCAAGAAGAAACCCACATCTGAACCTTGTTTAATATTCCTGCACCAGACCGAAATAGAATGGGAAAGAACATGAACCACTCTAGCCTAGGTGTCTCTCAGGTCCCAGGTATAGGACCTTACACTCTCAATGAAACCCCACCCACCAAAACAGAAACCAGATCCAGCAATGATAATGACAGTATGAAATATGAAAAACTGTAAAGGAAAGCAATAAATAAAGTTGTACATAAAGCAATAAATAAAGCAAATAAACACAATTAGCACATAACACCCCAGTAAACACAAATCAAAAAGCGCTAGGAGGAACCCACAAAAAGAACCAGAAGCCCTGGTTACAGTATAAGGGTCCCCAACAGAGTCGCCAAGTTGTCGCTCCCACCAAATGACACCTCTTGGTCAATATGCATCAAAATGCACCATATAATGTTGTTATGACACTTTGATATTGATTAGAGATCAAACAAAACCAAAGGAACCCTTCTTGCAAGATTTCCCTCTTTGTGATTTTCATGAAAAGTAACTTATGATTCTTGGAATTCAAGGCATGAAAGTGAGAAATTTCTTGGGCAAATCTGAATTATGAGCCATGAATTATGTTTTTGTGATGATTAGAAGCTGGTTTGAAGTTACATTTGGCCTTGGCATGAGGTTTTGCAACTTTCTTCTTTTGGTGCAAAAGTGAAAAATAAGTGATTTTTCCCAATTTTGACAAGCCATAACTTTTGATCAAAAATGAATTAGAATGAGTTCTTGTACTTTTTGAAAATGGGAGGATCCATTCTACAACTTTCATGACCAAAGTTTTCTCATTTGAAGCATTTTTGAATCAAAAAGAGGGGGTTGAAAAACTTTCCCAAAATGGCAAGTTTACATTATAAGTCACTTTCCCAAAAAGGCAACTTTGCAAATGGCTTGAAATTATTCAATTTTGTGAACTTCTAACATCTTCTATGATCAAATAAAGATCATAAACATTCAAAATGATGGAGAATGCCCTTTGGTTGGGTCACTGGGGGCCTCAGATGCCCTAATTTTGCACTGACTTGCTCAAGAAGTCATCTCTTGATCAGATGCCTTCCCCATTGAATTTATTCATGAAAATTGATATGCATGATCCTCATAACATATAGAGACCAATAGAAACAAGAATGAACAAAATTTTTGGAGTTATGGCCTCTGAAACCAAAACCCTAATTCTAGGTCATCTGTGCAGTTAAACCTGGCTCTGCTTCCATGCCTTTCTCAGTTCTTATGATTCTTTGACTTCCTTGACCTGGTGGGGATATAATATGATGCTTGAACATACATGGACCCATTTGAGATGATTTAAGACCTTTGGAGTGGCTCAAATGGCTCAGGGATGGCTCAGATCACAAACCCTAGATGCAGATGGCTTTGAATCAATGCAGTGAATCAAAAATGTGGTATGAGATGCTATGTTTGAATTTATACAAATGAAAAGATCACAAGCCATGGTGTGAATGGGTGTGGGAAAATTTGGGGTGTTTACAATGTCTTAAGCTGCATTTAAGGTCCTATGTCCGGAGGATTCAACCACATACTGCTGACAAGAAGTTATGGATTCATTTCTTCCAAGAGAGCTTGTCTGGAGCTCAATTGGAATGGTACTATCAACTGGAGAGTATCAATATTCGTGATTGGAATGATCTTGCCGAGGCCTTCTATAGGCAATACCAATACAATGCTGATTTAGCACCTACTCGCGTGCAGCTCCAAAGCATGTCAATGGGTGCTAAGGAGAATTTCATGGAGTATGCCCAAAAATGGAGAGACCTGGCTGGCAGAGTTCAACCTCCTCTGACTGACAGGGAGCTGGTGGATATGTTTATGAGTACTCTGAATGGTCCTTTCTATAGTCACCTCATTGGAAGCTCATCATCTGGTTTCACTGAGTTGATAATGACTGGAGAGCGTGTGGAGAGTGGTATAAGAAGTGGTAAGATACAGGTGGGTGCCTCTTCATCAAGCACTGCAAAGAAGCCCCCTAGTGGGAAGAAGGAGTCAAATGTTGTGTATGGTCAACCCAGCCGTAACAGAAGTCACCAATCTGTGGGAGCAGTTCACATTTCTAATCCTACTCCTGCAGCACCAGAGCTACCACAGAACAATCAACAAAATCCTAGAAGACAATTTACCAAGATCAACATTTCACTGGCCCAAGCCTTGCAACACATGTTGAAAGGGGAACTCATTACTTTGAAGGACCCTCCTCAGAATCCTAATACTTCCTCTCCTCGGTACAATCCTAATGCACGATGTGCCTATCATTCTAATTGTCTGGGACATGATACCAACAACTGTTGGATATTGAAAAACAAGATTCAAGATATGATTGAAGCTGGAGAGATTGAATTTGACCCTCCTGGGACTCCAAATGTGATTACTGCTCCCATGCCCAATCATGAGAAGACTGTTAATGTTGTTGATGAAGTTTCATATGTTTCCTCAGTAGCAGATGTGACTACTCCCTTATCTATTATCAAGAAGAAGTTGATACAGGCTGGATTCTTTCCAGGTTGTAATGAAGATTATTTTTATTGTGCTTACAAACCTGATAGTTGCTGGAAGCTAAAGGATGGTATTCAACGCCTCATGGACAATTATACTATATTGTTTGAGAGGACTCCTTCTGTGGAAAGTATCTGTGAACATCTGACTCGGGGTAAGAAGTTTGAATATGTGGATATGGTTGATAAAGTGCCAGTGAAGATTGCCTCCAAAGGTCCTGTGGTAGAACCTGTACAAGCTGAGGCACCGACTGCTGAAAATATTTCTAAATAGATTGAAGAAGTGCTGAAGATCATTCGCAAGAGTGATTATGATATTGTTGACCAGTTGGGGCATACTCCCTCCAAAATCTCCATGTTACCTTTGTTGCTGTGTTCTGAGGCTCATGCTAAAGCCTTAATCAAGTTCTTGAAGACTGCTCATGTGCCAAATGAGATTTCTGTAGATCAATTCGAGAATTGTGTGGCACATTTGACTTATGATAATGGGTTAGGCTTTTCTGATGCTGACTTGACTCCTGCCAAGAGAAACCATAACAGAGCTTTGCATATCTCCATTGAATGTAGGGGCACTACCTTGTCTCATGTGTTGATAGACAATGGCTCTTCATTGAATGTACTTCCCAAAGAGGTTCTAAACAAGCTTAGTCCTGAAGATGCTGTGTTAAGACCAAGTAATATAGTGGTGAGGGCCTTTGATGGTTCAAGAAGAGTGGTGCATGGAGAAATAGATCTCCCAATCAAAGTAGGATCTCAAGTCTTCAATTCTACCTTCTATGTAATGGATATTCGTCCTGCGTACTCTTGTTTGCTTGGGCACCCCTGGATCCACGGGGCAGGTGCTGTGACCTCCACTCTACATCAGAAGTTGAGATACCCAGTGAAGGGAAAGATCGTCACTGTTTATGGAGAGGAAGAATACATGGTCAGTCATGTGAATACATTTAAGTATGTTGAAGTGGAAGGTGAATATGTTGAGAATCCTTGCCAGACATTTGAAGTAGTTCCTTGGGTCGTTCCTGCTACTGAAGTTCCTCCTGTGATTAAAAGAGTTCTTGTGGTTACCAGAGTACCTCCTACAATGGCCTCCCTCAAAGATGCCAGAGTTGTAGTTGAAGAAGGTGGTTGTACTATTTGGGGTCAACTTCCTGACATTCCTTACAAGTCTGACAAGTTTGGTTTGGGTTTCACTGCAGAGTCCCAGAAGGTTGTTCGTCATGCTCATGTTGTTCGTATCACCAATCAAGGTATCATGAGAGATCAAATCAATGCTGTGGGTGACTATAATGAAGACTACAACCTGGATGATTAGATCTTTCCTACTGTGGGTGATGGGCTCAACAACTGGAAGACCGAAGACGTTATTCCTATCTCCTTTAGTCAGGAGTAAATACTATAACTGTGTTGTTATTTTTAAGTTTGTAATTTTTAAACAATTAAACTTCTAAGCCTTGTGCCTTACCCGGGGCACAATGGTGTGCTTGTTTCGGGATGTCATTTCATTTGCATACTTCATTCAATAAAAATCAATGGACGTTTCATTTTCGTAAATATTGTGCTCCTTGTCTTTCTTTTCTTTTCTTTTTTATTTTATCAGCTATGTGTTCTTACACACACCCACATCACTAAAATGCAGATCCTCATCCACTCTGGATCCTGTTGATAACATTTCTACTATTGCCAATTATAATTTCGAGAATCTGATCTATCAAGATGAAGATGGAAAGGAGGAAGATTGTGAAGTACTTGTAGAGCTTGCTAGGTTGTTACAACAAGAAGAGAAAGCTATACAACCACATGAAGAGCCAATCGAAGTCGTAAATCTGGGAACTGAAGAGAACAGGAAAGAGGTCAAGATAGGGGCTGAATTAGAGGATGGTGTTAAGAGCAGATTAATTCAGATGTTACATGATTATATGGAGATCTTTGCTTGGTCCTATGAAGATATGCCAGGGTTGGATACAAACATTGTGGTTCACCGTTTACCGGTAAAAGAAGATTGTCGTCCAAAGAAGCAGAAGGTTCGTCGCATGCGTCCTGAAATGTCAGAGAAGATTAAAGCAGAGGTGATGAAACAGTTTGATGTAGGGTTCTTAGTTGTGACTTCTTATCCTCAATGGGTTGCAAATGTGGTACCGATACCTAAGAAAGATGGTAAGGTACGTATGTGTGTAGATTACAGGGATTTGAACAAGGCCAGCCCTAAAGACGACTTTCCACTTCCTCATATTGATGTTCTGGTAGACAACACTGCTCAGCATAAAGTATTCTTTTTCATGGATGGTTTCTCTGGTTACAATCAAATTAAGATGGCACCTGAAGATATGGAGAAGACTACATTTGTTACACAGTGGGGCACCTTTTGTTATAAAATGATGCCATTTGGTTTGAAGAATGCCGGGGCAACATATCAGCGTGTTATGGTGGCTTTGTTTCACGATATGATTCATCATGAGATAGAGGTATATGTGGATGATATGATAGCCAGGTCCCAGAATGAAGAACAACACCTTGATCATCTGCATAAGCTGTTTGAAAGGTTGAAGCAATACAAGCTCAGATTGAACCCAAACAAATGTACTTTTGGAGTTAGATATGGTAAACTCCTGGGTTTCATTGTCAGTGGAAAAGGTATTGAAGTAGACCCTGCAAAAGTGAAAACTATACAAGAGATGCTAGCTCCCCGTACTGAGAAGGAAGTTAGAGGTTTCTTGGGACGACTGAATTACATTGCAAGATTTATTTCCCAATTAACTGCTACCTGTGAGCCAATCTTCAAGTTGTTGAAGAAAGATCAGGTAATGGAGTGGAATGATGAGTGACAGACAGCCTTTGATGAAATCAAGAGATATCTTCTAGAACCTCCAATTTTGATGCCACCAGTTGATGGAAGACCCTTGATTATGTACTTAACAGTATTAGACAACTCAATGGGGTGTGTGTTGGGGAAACATGATGAGTCTGGTCGAAAAGAGCAGGCAATATACTACCTTAGCAAAAAGTTTACCGACTGTGAAACAAGATACTCACTGCTCGAGAAAACTTGTTGTGCTTTGGCATGGGCTGCTCGCCGACTAAGATAGTATATGTTGACTCATACTACCTTGTTGATTTCAAAGATGGATCCAATCAAGTACATATTCGAGAAACCTGCTCTCTCCGGACGAATAGCGAGATGGCAAATGATCTTAACATAATATGATATACAGTATACCACTCAGAAGGCCATTAAAGGAAGTGTTGCAGCTGATCATTTGGCTCATCAAGCAGTGGATGATTATCAGTCAATGAGCTTCGAGTTCCCTGATGAAGACATTATGATTATTACCAAAGAACCTGGACAATATGACGGACCTGAACAAGGATCCCGATGGACTATGGTTTTTGATGGAGCTTCTAATGCACTTGGTAATGGTGTTGGTGTTGTGATCATTTCCCCTGAAGGTTGTCATACCCCGATTACTGCAATACTTTGTTTCTATTGTACCAATAACATGGCTGAGTATGAGGCATGTATCCTGGGTATCAAAGCTGCCATTGATATGAAGATTCAGTTCCTGGACGTATATGGAGATTCAGCCCTGGTAGTGAGTCAGATTAAAGGAGATTGGGATACCAAGCATGAAAATCTTATTCCCTACAGAGAGCATGTGTTGTCTTTGATTCCATATTTTGAAGAGATTACCTTTGGACATATTCCACGAGGAGAAAATCAGTTGGCAGATGCATTAGCCACCAAGGCATCTATGTTTGAGATTAGCTGGGATGATGAAGCTCCCAAGATTACTATTGATAGATTTGAGAAGCTTGCATACTGTAATGAGATTGACACTGAAGAAGCAGAGGGGAAGCCTTGGTTCTATGAAGTGAAAAGATATCTTGAAGCTCAGGAATTCCCTGAAGGGGCATCTGTCAAAGATAAGAAGTTTCTGAGGAGGTTTTCTGCTAAATTCTTTTTGAGTAATGGAATTTTGTACAAGCGCAATCACGATTCAACTTTGCTTCGTTGTGTGGATAAGAAGGAAGCAACAAAGATTATGGAAGATATGCATAATGGGATCTTTGGCACTCATTCTAGTGGTCATACTATGGCAAAGAAGATATTGAGAGCAGGTTACTATTGGTCTACTATGGAAGCTGACTGCTATCAACATTCCAGAACATGTCACAAGTGTCAAATCTATGCTGATAAAGTGCATATACCTCAAGCTCCATTGAATGTGTTAACTGCTCCTTGGCCTTTTTCCATGTGGGGCATCGATATGATTGGTGAGATCAAGCCCACTGCTTCTAATGGTCATCGTTTCATCCTGGTTGCTATTGATTACTTTACAAAGTGGGTGGAGGCAGCTTCATTTGCATCTGTTACTAAGAGTGTGGTGGCTTGATTCATTAAGAATAATCTCATATGTAGGTATGGCATCCTTGAGAGGATTATCACAGACAATGGCTCTAATCTGAACAATACCATGATTACTGATCTCTACACATAGTTCAAGATTAAGCATCACAACTCTTCTCCGTATCGTCCGAAGATGAATGGGGCAGTAGAAGCTGCTAATAAGAATATTAAAAATATTCTACAAAAGATGACTGTTATTTACAAAGATTGGCACGAGATGTTACCATTTGCTCTTCATGGTTATCGTACTACAATACGTACTTCAACAGGGGTAACCCCATTCTCCTTAGTCTATGGTATGGAAGCAGTTCTGCCCATTGAAGTTCAGATCCCCTCCTTAAGAATCATGAAGGATGCAGGCTTGGATGAGGATGAGTGGATTCAGACTCGACTTGACCAGATAAATTTGATTGATGAGAAAAGGTTGGCAGCTGTTTGTCATGGCCAGATGTACCAGAAACGGATGATCAAAGCTTTTAATAAGAAGGTTAAGCAAAAGGTATATCAGGTTGGTGACTTGGTAATCAAACGTATCATACTACCACAGGGTGATCCTAGGGGCAAGTGGACTCCTACATATGAAGGACCATTTGTAGTCAAGAGGATATTCTCAGGAGGTGCCATGATGCTTACTACTATGGATGGTGAAGACTTCCCGCAACCTGTAAACGCAGACATAGTTAAACAATACTACGCATAAAAAGAGACCCGCTAGGTTGACTGGCCTAGGAAAAAATAAGGGCATCCTGACGAACCAAAAAGGTTCGGGAAAATATTAGGGATATATATAAAAAATGTACACCCGGCAAGTCGAAAACCTGAAAGGGCGGCTTGGGCAAAAAAGGGTATCCCGGTGGATTGAAAACCTGAAAGGGCAATCCAGGCAAAACTTAGGGATTAAAGCGTATTGCTATGTCTCGTTTGGATCACTCATATAGCCCCAACTAGTTGTGCTACTTAATTCAAGTTCGAACAGATAAAGCTCAATCCAATCATTTCCGTCTCAACAACAGAAGATGAGATACTTGAAGATAATGGCAATAGTGGAATTGAAACTCAATAAGGATTATTTTCTCACATAGCTGTTTTTCTTTGTTTTGTAAAACTTTTACTAGGATTTCTGTCTCCTTGTACAAACTTGTATGTGTATAGGTCACTTTATAATATAAATAAAATTTCATCTTTGAATCCAGGTTTACTTTTACCCTATTTACATAAGCGAAAACGTCCATTGGTTGTGTTTGAATGTCTGTATGCTTTTGAATATGATTGATGTTTACCAGAAATGCATAAAATGCAGTAATAGTATTTACTAAGGACGAACGAGGATGGTAGTTCAACGAAGCTTCGCCGGTTCATCCCCACAAGATAACTACAAATACCCAGTAGAGCAAATCTATCTCTATAGATACTTCGAGTTACATCTCCCCTTGAATTTATGTCCATCTCTTTTATCCTCAGTCGGGATACTCAGGAACTTCTTCCTTCAATAGAAGTTCGACGAACGAAGATAGGAGGTTATAAATACTATACTATCAAACGAAGCGGTAATGAGGTCCTCATATTCTTCAGTAACGAATCGGGATTTATTTTCCCTAGCCAGCAGTTATTATACAGAGATACCCAGACACTTCAGGCTGCATGATTCATACATACATCATTTACATCATACCATAGCATATCCATAGATGCATAATACATTTACATAGATGCACCATGCCATACATGCATGCATATTGCATAAACTAACCTTTTCTTTGCAGGATGGTTATATGCAGATAAAATACTATCAACAATTCACAACAGGTCAGAAACAATCTATACGAAGGTCTAGTGCTGATACTTAATCATTACTCAAGATGTCCTTGGATAATAGGCAAACGGTCTATACGAAGATCCATTCCCTAGTCCAGGATATTATCAGGAGATTTAATCCTGACACTCTTTTGTCCTTGGATAATAGGCAAACGGTCTATACGAAGATCCATTCCCTAGTCCACGATATTTTCAGGAGATTTAATCCTGATACTCTTTTGTCCTTGGATAGTAGGCAAACGGTCTATACGAAGATCCATTCCCTAGTCCAGGATATTTTCAGGAGATTTAATCCTGATACTCTTTTGTCCTTGGATAGTAGGCAAACGGTCTATACGAAAATCCATTCCCTAGTCCAGGATATTTTCAGGAGATTTAATCATGATACTCTTTTGTCCTTGGATAGTAGGCAAACGGTCTATACGAAGATCCATTCCCTAGTCCAGGATATTTTCAGGAGATTTAATCCTGACACTCTTTTGTCCTTGGATAATAGGCAAACGGTCTATACGAAGATCCATTCCCTAGTCCACGATATTTTCAGGAGATTTAATCCTGATACTCTTTTGTCCTTGGATAGTAGGCAAACGGTCTATACGAAGATCCATTCTCTAGTCCAGGATATTTTCAGGAGATTTAATCCTGATAATCTATTTGTTCTTGGATATTAGGAAAACGGTCTATACGAAGATCCATTCCCTAGTCCAGGATATTTTCAGAAGATTTAATCTATTTGTTCTTGGATAGTAGGCAAAAGGTCTATACGAAGATCCATTCCCTAGTCCAGGATATTTCCAAAAGAGATAATCGTCACGAAGATTTATTTCTACTGGTCTATTCAAACCACGTTGCATAAACGATTCAGAGACGGCCTATACGAAGACCTAGTACTGATATCCAGTATCAACATCAAAATATTATCACCTCCTGATATTATGGATGGCATCTATAAGCCCATCTCCAATTCTTCCAAGTGGCATCTTTAAGCCCACTCAAGAATATACAGTTAATCATCAGCTTTACTTTATGCACCGGCGAGTGCAAACTTTTGGGCATTTTGTTCAATCCCCTTCAACCTTCCAGGTCACGAATGGCACATATACCAATCTAACCCCTCAGGTCTCAGAAAATTGAATAGGGGCAGTTGTTGCACCCCAAAATTTGCCCTCACCAAGACAATACATTGTGTACTAAGAGGTTCACAAGGTTCACAAGACATCTCATGAGGTTCACAAGGTTCACAAGGTTCACAATTAGTCAGAAAGTTTGGCAATTCCCTCAGACAATGCATCCTCCTAAGCAAGGCATCCTAAACTAGGGTTTTGACTTTCATCAGGCTAAATGGACTTCCAAGACTTCCAGTGAGCTTCATAGCATCCTATATGTGTTCAGGAATCCCCATGTCAAGTTTCAAGACTTTTCCCAAAGGTTTGCTCAGTCAAATGATCAGATAGGCTAAAATCAGTCAAAGCAGTCAAAAAGTCAAACTGAGGTCAACTGTGGTCAAACCAAAGTCAAACTTCATGATTTTTTGCCAACATCAAGTATATGAAGTAAAATTCATCATTGGATCAAGGGTTGATTATGATTCATCAAGGAGATTTCAGATCATCAAGAATCAGGAGTTTCTAAATTAGGGTTTTCACAGGAAAAGTCAATTGAACTTTGACCAGCCATAACTTTCACATTCTTCATCAAAAATTTTCCATCCAAAGCTCATGTTGAAGGAAATTGAATTCTCTACAACTTTGTGTATCACAAACCAAGCCCAAAAATGCTTCATTTGGAAGATATGAGCTAAGACATTATAAGTCATTTTAAAAGTCAACAAAAAGTCAACATCTTTCAAAGAGCATAACTTGAGAATGGTAAAAGATATGGACATGTGACCAAAAAGGTTGGTTAGAGGACTCTATAAGATTTCTAAAATGTCCAAGAAAACCTTCATAGCATTAAAATTGAGGGATTTGTGCCCTTGCAAAGTTGGGAAATATTTGAGAGGTTTATGAAGCAAATGAGGCCTTAAAACCAATTTTTGCTAAATGGGCCTACCAAATTGCTATCCAATCTTCATAATATCATCAAGCACGACCCAACCCATGCCTTTTCTGATTTTTTATTTTTTATTTAGTATTTAATTGAATTTTATTCATTAAAATACAAATTAAATCAAAATAAAATATGAAAATCATATATTTGGATGAGATTATGATTCTAGAAGGTCATAAACATCAATTATAGATGATTGATCTGATCCAAATTCGTGCTAGCTTGATTTGGCAAGGTTAGATGTGATCTTTTTCAATATTTGAAAGAAGGAGACTTCATGATCAATCAATCAATACAAAGCCCATAAATCCATAACATTTTGACCTATTTTACATCCTTATATATACATGAGTATACTGCAAGCAAGAGATGATGAATTCACAACCTCCAAGCATAAGAAAAAACTTCAAACTTTTCAAGAAAAAACTCCAATTCGGGTCGCAACTTAGAGGCGTTTTCAAAGCTTTCTGAAGGTGGCATTAGCTTGCTTGAGCATCACTGAACACAACTCAATCATCATAAGCATCTAAAACATCATATAATCGTCCAACCGAATCATGCTTTGTTCTTGAATTTGAATTTTTCGATTTCATATATTTGTTTGTTTTAAATAATATTTGATGATTGCTTGATGTTTGTGATGGTGCTAGGAATGTTTCTGGACTCTCAATTTGAAGAATCGTGACCTTAATCTCCAAACGCCATTATTAGGGTTTCAAGCACCATATTAGGGTTTAATGATTTAGCTAATATAAATAAATTCTAATGACATGGTTAAACTGTAAATGTTGTGGTGATTCTATTGGTGTATTCAATTTTGTAAAATTTTACAGGTTCATTGATGATTGAAGAAACCTAGGAAAGCCTGCGAAACTAAATTCGCAGGAAAATTCTTAGCAATTTTCGCAGGTAAATGCGCAGGGTCAGAGGAGGAAGATGAAGTCCTTGGCGCGAAAATCTGAATTCAAAATTTAGATTGTTTTTATAATATGTATTTGTTATTTTATTATCAATTAACGCGTTTGGTTCAGTTGGCTTGTGTGTTTGTTTGTAAACGAATGGTCCTGGGTTCGAACCTCCCCCAGGCCATTTTGTTTTGTTTTATTTTTTGGTGTTTTTGCAGGTTAGTAATAAAACAATTGTTGCCCAAACCCTAACACCAGCGCGCGCCTGGCCTGGTGGTCACGCTGCTGGATTAGTGCTTGCAGGGCCTAGGGCGTGGGTTTGATCCCTGCCCCAGGTAAGTTTTTTTTATTCATTTTCTTATTATTTATTTATTTGTTTTATAATTAATCCAAATTATATTTCTTATAAGAAAATTATTTTTAAATAATAATATGTAAATACATACAACTTCATATGTTCTAAAAAATTTCTAATTTATTTTCTAAAGTTTAATTTGGTTTATATTTAGTTTAAAATTTATATTTGTATATATATTTTTATAATTTAATTAAGTTTAGATTAAATAATCAAAACCCTAATCCTGATTTTTCTTAATTGTAAAATTAACCTTAATTCCAAACCCTAATTTATAACCCTAATTTTTGTTTAACTTTAAATATTAAATTTAATTAATTTTTCTAATATATATTTAAATGATTAATCATGTTTTGTAAATAGTTATTATATGGTTTATTATTATCATTCTAATTATCTTATTTTCTTTTAAAATTCTTTAAAATTGCTTATTTAACTTAAAAATATCCTCTCAAATTTTATATTCTTTATATTTGTTCTAACCTCTTTTTCTTATGATTGTTATTGTTGCTAATCCTTTTAATTGTTATTTATTTATTATATATCTATTATTTAATTATTTATATTATAATGTAATTGCGAAAGCCTTGTAATAGTCGTAGTTTTATTTTTGTCTTTATTTTATTATTGATAAATATTCTTGCCATGGTTAGTAACTATAGGGAGTGATAACCTATTTGTAATTTAAAATTAATTTAGAATGACTTACTTAATAAGATAAATATATGAATATGGACACTCACACACGTAAGTCGATCTTTGATCGCCATCTTGCACTTTCTAAGGTTACCTCTCATGTTGCCTACTTCTAAAGGTCAAGTAAGGTGTCTTAAAGCAAAGTCCCTTCACTAATATCATCAAGTCCCTTTAAGATTATAAGATCAAGTCCCTTCGATGTTGCCTATGGTAAATGATCTTGTCCCTTCGAATAAAAGATGATAAGTCCCTACGAATTGCTAAAGACACCTTACAGTTGCCTATACTCAAATGTCCCTTCACATGTCCCTTATTACATCCAAGGTAATGACTACCTATTCCTTAATAATAGGGATAGTCTTACCATTGAAAGAACATATAAGAATAGTAAAGACTTAGCATAGGGTAGGTTCCTCTTAAGTACTTGCTCACTTTTCTTCAAAATACTTCATTACACTTCACATTTCAAACAAATTTTCAAAACAAAGTCTTCATATACATCCATACGAGGATCATTATAAAGTACTTCGAAAATTTTTAATCACACACTACAGTTTAAAGTGAGCTAAGTAACTAAGAGCCCATGGATAACCATGGATATAAAGGGTGCTAACACCTTCCCTTTATATAACCTACCCCCCGAACTCAAATTCTTTTTAAGGTCTTTCCTGTTCTTTTATGCCCTTTCCTTTTGGATAAAATAAAAGTCGGTGGCGACTCTTGCTATCCGCAACATTTAACTAAAGTCAGTTCTCCCACCGTGTTACACATGGATGTAAACATCAGAACCATAATTCCAGGGTATAGCTTTATCAGAAGTATATGGATCAGGGCCAGGAGTGGTAATAATCATGGGAGCCACTCTAGCTTCAGCAACAGTCTTCACAAGGCCTTCAGTAGAAATCCTGACAGGACCTTTAGAGGTGATCCTGACAGGGCCTTTAGAGGTAATCTTCGCTGGAACTTTATCAACCATAGCTACATCTTCCAGCTTTGTCACTCGAGTTAGATGTTCACACATACTTTCCACAGAAGGTGTCCTCTCAAACAATATAGCGTAATTGTCCATGAGGCGTTGAATACCATCTTTTAACTTCCAGCAGCTATCAGGTTTGTAGGCACAATAAACACAGTCTTCATTGCAACCTGGAAAGAATCCAGCCTGCACCAACTTCTTCTTGATAATGGATAAGGGAGTAGTCACATCTGCTACTGAGGAAACATATGAAACTTCATCAACAACATTAACAGTCTTCTCATGGTTGGGCATAGGAGCAGTAATCACATTTGGTGTCATGTCCCGGACTATTAGAATGATAGGCACATCGTGCATTAGGGTTGTATCGAGGAGAGGAAGTATTAGGATTCTGAGGAGGGTCCTTCAAAGTAATGAGTTCCCCTTTCAACATGTGTTGCAAGGCTTGGGCCAGTGACATGTTGATCTTGGTGAATTGTCTTCTAGGCTTCTGTTGATTGTTTTGTTGTAGCTCTGGTGCTGCAGGAGTAGGATTAGAGATGTGAACTGCTCCCACAGATTGGTGACTCCTGTTACGACTATGTTGACCATACACAGCATTAGCCTCCTTCTTTCCACTAGGGGGCTTCTTAGCAGTGCTTGATGAAGAGGCACCCACCTGTATCTTATCACTTCTTATACCACTCTCCACACGTTCTCCAGACATTATCAGTTCGGTGAAACCAGATGATGAGCTTCCAGTGAGGTGACTATAGAAAGGACCATTCAGCGTACTCATGAACATATCCACTAGTTCTCTGTCATTCAAAAGAGGTTGCACTCTACCAGCCAAGTCTCTCCATTTCTGGGCATACTCCTTGAAACTCTCCTTAGCACCCATAGACATGCTTTGGAGATGTATGCGAGTTGGTGCTAAATCAAAATTATATTGGTATTGCATGTAGAAGGCTTCAGCCAGATCATTCCAATCACGAATATTAACACTTTCCAGTCTGTAGTACCATTCCAATTGAGCTCCAGACAAGCTCTCTTGGAAGAAATGAATCCATAACTTCTTGTCAGCAGTATGTGGTTGAATACTCCAGACATAGGATCTTAAATGCAGCTTGGGACATGAAACCCCATCATACACCACAAAAGCAGGAACCTTGAAGCCAATAGGTATAACCACTCCAGATACTAAACTCAGATCTTCAAAATCAAGCCCAGAAGATTTTTGTAACTCCATGGCATTCATTCTGTCTACCAGCATCTTGTACTTATCTTCGCCAGCAGGATCATGATAATAGTTTGCCTCAGAATCAGAATCTCCCATAATATCATGGAGACTACCTCCTTCTTTCTCAGAATTTTCAAACTCAGAATCCTCAATCTGTTCCTTTGTCTTGATAGGACCTCTGAACCTTCTTCCCAGATTGATAAGGCCTCCTGATCTTCTAGTCTTCTTCTTCTTCTTAGCCAGCAGTGTCTTCAACTCATCTTGTCCCTTGAACAAGTTCAGAATCAACTCTTGGAATTGTGCATTTTGAGCATGGAGATCTTTGACAGTCTGTTCAAGAGCCATTTCTGCTGAAATAAACAGCAAGAAGATAAGATACCTGTTTATAAGAAACCTGTGATGCAATGATATGGTATGGAAATGCATATTGATCACACTAAAATTCACCGTATTTCTGACTCCGATTTCGCATGCATTCTTAGCTTTTATTGTTGTTTTGCTTTGTTATTGCTTTGTTTTCTTATGTTTTCAGGTTTTTATAATAATCGGAGCTGGAATCGGGAAAAGGAGCGAAAAAGGAGTGAAAACGGACGAAAACCTAGAAATTCAGCATTTTGCACTTGCGGCACCCACCGTGGCGGGCGCCATGGGGTTAGCCATGACGTGGCCACGTCTCACCACCACTCCTCAACCTCCAGGACCCACGATCCCCACTCATCAATCCCCTGTAGGGAGTGTGGCGGGCGCCATAGGCCTGTGGCGGGCGCCACAAGGCCAAATTCCATAACCTCCACTTTTTAGTGGAGGGGCGTCCTGGTCATTTCATGCTTTCAGTTTTTACTATAAATAGGACCTTAGTTTTTCGTTTTTCTTCATCCAGAATTAGAATTCTCTAGGCATATATCAGTTATAAAGCAGTTGCCATTCCACATCGGGGTGCCTCTGCAATCGAGTGATCGAGTCTGTAATCTGTCTGTGGTTCGAGTTTTGGAGCACTCTGGAGGAAGTTAATCCTGCCGCCATTTTAATTCAAGTTCGTACTTTACTTTTATTTATTTTCTGCCTCGCTTTTACTTTGTTTATTTCCTGCACTCGCACATTTACGTTGTTTATTTCCTGCACTCGCACATTTACGTTGTTTATTTCCTGCACTCGCACATTTACGTTGTTTATTTCCTGCACTCGCACTTTACTTTGTTTACTTACCGCACTCGCTTTAAATTACTTTTATGAAAAACTATAAAAAGAATATTTACTTTATCATGTCTAACTAATTCCATAAAGGTTAGAATGTAAGGATCGTAATCAAACCAGTAATCAGTATAATTGTTCGTGGAAACACCTAAGGGCTATTTTATCTTTCAATTCAAATAATTGTTTTTAACTATTTCAAAAACAGCCAAAAGCGCTTTGTATAGTTCATTAGGAGATTTTAGATTAAAAAGAAAAGAGATTTTAAAACGATTTTCGGACGCGTTAGGAAGTTTAAACTCTGGTTCGCAAGAACCTCTTTTTGCTAAGAAGTCCGGGTTAAAATACTTTTCAACTTAGTTAAGATACTATATTTCTTAAAAATAGGTTTACTACTCTAACGCAGTACGCACCTTTTTATCCGTGACAATAGGAGGGGTTGATTAGAGAGTACAACTCGGTTCTGAATACGCGAAAGCGACAGTTCCTGTTAAATTAGTTCTTTTCAAAGGAGAAAACATTGCCCATAAGTAGTTCCACTAACAAGTACTGGATTATCATTGATTGCGTGAATTACATTCGAGCCTGTCTTCATTAATTATTTAAAATTAATATTTTATTTACCATTGCACCCTTATTAAAACCCTTAAAAATAGTTGCCTTAGATACACACCATAACAACAGGTTTGATAGATTGACACTTGGTCTCTGTGGATTCGATAATCTTTTATATTACTTTGACGTGATTCGTACACTTGCGAAAAACACGCATCAAGTTTTTGGCGCCGTTGCCGGGGACCAATATCGTCAAATTTCATTACCCTGTAGTTATACCATTTAGACTAAGGTTGTTACCCACCGGTCAATGCGAAAGACTCGCAGTGCCGGAAGTTTAGTAGACCCTCTAGCTGAACCTGAACGTTACGCTCGCGCACGTTTATTTTTCCATAGGAATAGGATAGCTATGGCCGAAGAACAAAACCGAAGACCTCTTAAGGACTTCGCCCAACCATCAAACGAGGAACCTAGTTCCAGTATAGTAAACCCCGCTATCCCATCCAATAATTTTGAACTTAAACCATCCCTGCTGCAATTAGTGCAACAGAGACAATTCTCAGGTCTCGCTACTGATAACCCGAACCAACATTTAAAAAACTTTCTTCAGTTAGCAGACACCTTTAAAACCAATGGAGCTTCTCCTGAGGCAATACGCTTAAGATTATTTCCCTTTTCCCTCAGAGATAAAGCTCTATCATGGTTAGATTCCCTTCCACCCAATTCAATAACAACTTGGGATGACCTTAGGAAAGTTTTCCTTGCTAGATATTTTCCCCCAAGTAAGACCGCTCTTCTTCGAAACCTTATAACTAGATTTACCCAACTCCAAGGAGAGTCGTTGTTCGAAACCTGGGAGAGATATAAAGAACTATTAAGAGCATGCCCACACCATGGCTTAGAGAATTGGCTAATCATCCAAACCTTCTATAATGGACTTCATTATAACACTAAAATGACCATCGACGCTGCCGCTGGTGGCGCACTGATGAACAAACCTTACCCTGAAGCTAGTGCCCTTATCGAGGATATGGCCCAAAACCATCAATCATGGGGAGTAGAACGAGCGACAGTGGAAAAGAAGGAAGCCCAAGGAGGAATACATGAGCTAAGCTCTATAGACATGATGCAGGCTAAAATGGACGCGTTGGCCCTAAGAGTCGAACATATGTGTACAACTCCGAATACTGTAGCCGCAGTTTCGCCGAATTGTGAGATATGTGGAACGCAAGGACACCAATCCGCCGAATGCAATCTGTTGAATGAAACCAACACCGAGCAATTGAACTATACCCAAGGGAACCCATTTTCAAACACATATAACCCTGGATGGAGGAATCACCCAAACTTCTCCTACAAAAATAATAACCCTATTCAAAATACCGCACCTCCGAGACAACAAGGTTACCAAGCCCCTAGAACAAATCAACCTATGCAACCTGTACCACCAAACCCGAGCTTTGAGGAAATTGTAAAAGATTTCATCGTTGCTCAAAAACAGAAAAACAATGAGTTCATGAACCAAAGCGTCCATGTTAACGAACTAATTACCAAGTTAGGAACCAAGGTTGATCAAATCATTACTCATAATAAGATGCTTGAAACCCAAATCTCTCAGGTAGCGTTAAACCAAGCCCCACAGACTACACCCGGAGGACAGTTCCCTGGACAACCTCAACAGAACCCGAAAGGGCAAGCTAATGCCATTACTCTACGAAGTGGAACCGCTTATAAGGAACCTTTGAACCCTAGATTAAGTGAGCCTGAAACTTCTGAGAGGAGTGAGGAAAAGGAACCAGAGAAGCCTGAAACCCCAGAAAGTCAAGAAAAAGGAGAAGAACCCAAAAATAAAACCTATGTACCACCACCGCCATACAAACCACCAATACCTTACCCTCAAAGATTAAAGAAAACCCAAATCGATAATCAATATCAAAAATTCGTTAAGGTTATAGAAAAACTTCACGTAGAAATCCCCTTTACAGAAGCCATCACCCAAATACCTTCTTATGCTAAGTTTCTCAAAGACATACTTACGAATAAACGTAGACTTGAAGATCCGAAACCCGTGGAATGTAATTCTATTTCCGAAGATAGGTTAGCAAAGAAAGATAAAGATCCCGGAAATTTTTCCATTCCTTGTATTTTGGGGAATCATGTCATCGAAAAAGCTTTTCTAGACTTAGGAGCTAGTGTGAGCTTAATGCCTTTAGCAGTTTGTGAGAGATTAAACTTAGGAGAATTACAACCTACTAAGATGTCACTTCAATTAGCCGATAGATCCGTTAAATACCCTATAGGCATACTTGAAGACGTCCCTGTTAGGGTAGGTCAGTTGTTTATACCTACTGATTTTGTTGTCATGGACATTAAAGAAGATGACGACATACCGATACTCCTAGGTAGACCGTTCTTATCGACTGCTGGAGCCGTAATAGATGTTAAAAAAGGAAAACTAACTTTTGAGGTAGGTGAAGAGAAGATAGAATTTATATTGTCAAAATTTCTTATGGCACCTGTGATAGGAGATTCCTGTTATGCCTTAGATATCATCGAAGAATGCATTAGGGAATTAGAACAAGAAGAAGAAACTGAATCTATAAAATTGCCATCAACCCTTATTTTGGAAGATGACAATTATAAAACACCCTACATTGATGATAACCTTCACGAATGTTTATCTCTTACCCCAGATCCTATGCCTTGCCCTATGAAACCGACCGTAAAACTTAAGGAACTGCCTAAAAACCTGAGATATGAATTTCTCGATGAAGATATGAATCGTCCAGTTATAGTCAGTGCTACCTTAAACCAAAAAGAAACCGATCAATTATTAGAAGTTTTACGTAGGTACCCCTCAGCCTTAGGATATAAGATCTCTGATCTAAAAGGAATAAGCCCTTCCGTATGCATGCATCGGATTTTGCTTGAAGAAGATTCAAAACCTTCCAGAGAACACCAACGAAGAATAAATCCTATAATGAGTACTGTAGTTAAGACTGAAGTTCTTAAGTTACTAGAGGCAGGTATAATATATCAGATCTCGGATAGTAAATGGGTGAGTCCTGTGCATGTAGTACCCAAAAAGGGAGGCATCACAGTCGTGCAAAACGAGAAGGGCGAACCTGTAGCAAAAAGAACCGATGGAGGTTGGCGTATGTGCATAGATTATAGAAAATTAAATAAAGCAACTAGGAAGGACCATTTCCCATTACCATTCATAGACCAAATGTTGGAGCGCCTAGCCAGACACTCTTACTTTTGTTACTTAGATGGATATTCCGGATTCTTCCAAATACCTATTCACCCCGAAGATCAAGAAAAAACTACCTTTACATGCCCAGTTGGAACTTTTGCCTATAGAAGAATGCCTTTTGGACTTTGTAATGCTCCTGCAACTTTCCAACGCTGCATGATGTCTATCTTTGCTGATTATTTAGATGGAATTATGGAAGTATTTATGGACGATTTCTCAGTTTGTGGATCAGATTTTAAAAATTGTCTTGTCAACCTTGAGAAAATCCTGGAGAGATGTGTGGAGGTAAACCTTGTGCTAAATTGGGAGAAATGTCATTTCATGGTCACCGAAGGGATTGTTTTAGGACATATAGTTTCCGAAAAAGGTATAGAGGTAGATAAAGCAAAAATAGAAGTCATAGAGAATCTAAAACCGCCGAAGACTATCAGGGAGATAAGAAGTTTTCTTGGACATGCCGGATTTTACCGACGTTTCATCAAGGATTTCTCCAAAATAACAAAACCCTTAACTGGTCTTTTGATGAAAGATGCTGAATTTATCTTCGATGAAAAATGTACTGAAGCATTTAATCTCCTGAAGCAAGCTCTGATTTCAGCACCTATAATGAAACCCCCTGATTGGTCAGAACCGTTTGAGATAATGTGTGACGCCAGTGATTACGCTGTTGGAGCCGTTCTAGGTCAAAGAAAAGATAAGAAGTTACATGTGATTTATTATGCCAGTAGAACCCTAGACGCTGCACAGCTCAACTACGCAACAACCGAAAAAGAGCTCCTAGCTGTAGTTTTTGCAATAGACAAATTTAGATCTTACCTAGTAGGAGCCAAGATTATAGTTTACACCGACCATGCTGCCATTCGTTACTTACTAAGCAAAAAGGATGCCAAGCCTAGGTTACTTCGATGGATTCTATTACTGCAAGAGTTTGATTTGGATGTCCGTGATAAGAAAGGCACTGATAATGTGGTAGCTGATCACCTATCTAGGCTAGAATACCTGAAACCTGATCCAGTTCCCATAAATGACGATTTTGCCTATGATAGACTGATAGCCCAACTAGAAACCATTGAAGATGATAACCCAGACCCTCATGAGTATTTTCAAAAATCCTTAGCCATAAGTGATGTACCTTGGTATGCAGACTTTGTTAATTACCTAGCCGTTGACATCATACCCCCTGATCTAAACTACCACCGGAAGAAGAAGTTCTATAGTGATGTGAGAAACTTCTATTGGGACGACCCGTTTCTTTTCAAGAGAGGTAAAGATGGCATTTTCCGCCGTTGTGTTCCAGAAGAAGAGGTAAATAATATAATTGAGCATTGTCACTCTGCACCCTATGGTGGACATGCAAGCACATCTAAGACCTACGCCAAGATTCTTCAAGCTGGCCTATTCTGGCCTACTATGTGGCGTGATGTCCATGCTTTCATTGTCAAGTGTGATAGATGCCAACGCACAGGAAATATTTCAAGACGTAATGAAATGCCGTTAAGAAATATCCAAGAAGTAGAACTCTTCGACGTATGGGGTATAGACTTTATGGGACCGTTCCCACCATCTTTTGGAAATCAGTACATCTTAGTAGCAGTTGACTACGTGTCTAAATGGATTGAAGCTATCGCCGCACCCACAAACGACACCAGAGTGGTCATCAAATTATTCAAAAATTATATATTTCCCAGGTTTGGAACCCCCCGTTTAGTCATAAGTGATGGAGGATCACACTTCATATCGAGAATATTTGATAAACTTTTAAGCAAGTATGGAGTTAAGCATAGAGTAGCAACACCATACCACCCACAGACCAATGGACAAGTGGAAGTATCTAATAGGGAGATAAAACAAATCCTCGAGAAGACTGTCTCTATATCTAGAAAGGATTGGTCACAGAAACTTCAAGAAGCATTATGGGCCTATAGAACCGCTTTCAAAACTCCTATAGGAACAACCCCTTATCAACTGGTCTATGGAAAATCATGTCACTTACCTTTTGAATTGGAGCATAAGGCCTATTGGGCCATCAAAACTTTGAATTTGGATTACTTGACTGCTGGTGAGAAACGTATCCTTGACATCCACAAATTAGAAGAGCTCAGACAATCTGCCTACGAAAATGCCATCATATACAAAGAAAGAACAAAAGCTTGGCATGACAAAAGAATCATAAGAAGAGACTTCAAGATAGGCGATCCTGTTCTCCTGTTCGATTCTAGGTTACGACTATTTCCAGGTAAGCTTCGTTCGAGATGGACTGGCCCTTTCGAAGTATCAAAGATCCTAAGATCCGGTGCTATTGAAATCAAGAACCAGATATGTAAACCATTCATCGTCAATGGACAGAGGTTGAAGCCCTACGAAGGAGGTGACATTCCAACAACATACACCTGCCATACTCTGAGTGATCCACCATATCCTTCCAATGATGTTTAATTATCGGTCGTCGAGCTAATGACGTTAAACAAGCGCTGCATGGGAGGCAACCCATGGTTTTCTTATTTTTGTACTTTTTATTTATTTGTACTTTATTTTTATTTGTTTATTATTATGTCAGGACTAACGATTGAATGTTTTATGTGCTTTCAGGACTTGTTTGCTAACCTTGTACAGAATGCAGAACCCTGATGACATGCACGTGGCCTTTAGAGATGATGCACAGAGAGAGCGTTACTATGTTCACATGAGACGCCCTATGGCTCCTACCAGGTACCCTGACCATGACTGCATGGATGCCTTGGGGATAGAGCCAAGCGTCAGATTCTTATGCCATCAACTCCAGTGGGAACAGTTTGACTACAGGAACAACACTTATAGGAACTTGACTCTTGAGTTCCTCAGCTCGTTTCATTATGACCCTTGGGCTGGACCCGATGGACTCGCTGTTTTCAGGTTGTTCGGGATTGACTACTCATTCTCTCACAGAGAGTTTGGTGATTTGCTAGGTTTCCAGACTACTCCTGATGCTATTCCAGATACACCGATGGGGTATTTTATGAGCAGAGAAGTGGAAAAGTTTTGGACTAAAATATCCGGCGGAGGGAGCCAAGATCCTTCTACCCAGTTTTCTCAGGTAATCCACAACCCTGCATTGAGGTA
This sequence comes from Lathyrus aphaca, assembly GCA_963966055.1. NCBI lineage: Eukaryota > Viridiplantae > Streptophyta > Magnoliopsida > Fabales > Fabaceae > Lathyrus > Lathyrus aphaca. The sequence continues at coordinate 39,449,287 of OZ014519.1, read as the reverse complement.
CTTCCAGATGATTCTAGCACATTCTTTCCTAGGTTTTCCAGATACAGAGACACTGCTAAGTGAAGAGGAGATTTTCCTACTGTTTTGTGCGACTCAGTCTCGCCCTGTTGCTTGTGGCAACTTTCTGTTAAAGGGCTTGGCTAGTGTTGCCAGATCATCCGTAGGCATCATCCATGTCGGTGGGATTATTACACAGATAGCTACTGCATTGGGTTTGTCTCGCAAGTTATTGCACCTCAGGACCTTCTGCTGCTACACCACCCTGGATATTGATTTTTGTCTTGATAGAGGACTGATGAGGAGGGCTTCTTTTGAGCCCAACATGTTTAGATTGCTGATCGACGGCGAAGCGATACACTACTTTACATTACCAGATCAGCTGATGACCAGTGTCCATGATCCTGAAAATTGGAGTTATGCTCTAGAGGGTTATGGAGAGACTGTCGAAGAGCCGAAATCGCCTCCCGCCGCTGAGTACACTCCTACACCTCTTACTCCCCAAATCACTGTTATGTCTAACAATATGTCTCTGCAGCCACCTGACCTACAAACACAGATTTATGAGCTTCGCAAGGAGACTGCCCTGCTCAAGCAGGAAGTGGCAGACTTGGAGTTGCAGATGCAGGTTTCTGATCTCACTCATGCCTCAGAGGCCGATGCTTTACATCAGGCGATTGAAGAGCTTCGGAGGGAGATAGCTGAGATTCGTGGATCAATCCAGGAAAAGAAACCTACCACATGACTCATTCTACACTGACAGCACTACCCTAGTATTTTATTTATCGCATTTCCAGACATATATTTTACTTTATTGCAGCTTTTATATTTTCATGCACTTTGAATTCCTTATATATATATACATATTATGCACTAATTTTTCTTTTTCTTTTTTGATTTTTAATTATTTTATTTTTGTCGTGCAAAGAAAAAAATATAAGACAAAAATATTTTCATTTTTGTCTTCACAAAAAAATATGCAAGCCTCATGCCTTGAAAAGAAGAAGAAAACGCTATCCAGAGACAAGGACCGATTGTTTTTGGAGGGCTTGTTACGTCTATTGCTCGGGCCCTTGGCCTGAATGATGAGATAGCTACACTTGAACCACTACCTCCTCGCACAATTAATTTAAAATTTCTGAAGGACATGAAATTGTGCCGAACGAGGAGAGAAGGTGGTTATGAGTTGATGGTTCATGGGGTAGCTATCCCATCTGTTGCTTTACCATGCAGTAGACGTACTGATGTACGTGATGAAAGGAACTGGACCTATGATCTTAATGCTCCACGTGTTTTGGGTCCACTTCCTCCTAATATTCCCGATGGGGAGGCACATGACACTGATGATGAGTATGATCGGAGAGAGCAGTCTCCCATCCCTCACATGTCCCCCCATCGTCCTTCACAGTCACACACCGCACCATCTTCCTCTAACCCTGTTGCAGGTACTGCTCCTGGATTCTTTGTCACCGAGGAGATGTGGCGTGATATGACAGCTAGGGAAGAAAGGCGTGATGGCCTTCTCTCTACTATTTCACAGCAGCTGACGGACAACATGAGCTTCATGCAACAATCGCGATTGGTTTCGGATCGTGCTTATAGCAACGTCTGCCGTACCTTGAACGATATCTCATTAGAGCAGAACCGTCAGAGAGAGTTCAACAGCCGACACTACCAGCTTGTAGAGGCTACTCAGGGTTCCATCTTGGGTAACCTTCGAGAGGTCCGGAGTGCTCAGGCTGCTTTATCAGCACGACTCGACCGGAGGGACCAGCATCGCAGTAGATCCCGTCGTTCCAGACCATCACATCAGGACGGCGAAGGCACCAGTGCCCCTCCTCAGTAGTTTTTTTTTTCCAGGTTACCCCCCTTATCTTATTTCGAAACATTGGGGACAATGTTCGATTTAAGTGTGGGAGGGGATTTTATTGCTTTCTGTCATTTCCCTTTTTAGTTAATTTCCTTTCAGTTATTTCCCTTTCAGTAATTTAATTTTCTTAGATAATGCATGAGTCTGACGAGTCACCAGTATAGTGTCTTTTTAGTTCATCTTCATTTTTTCCCATTTCCTTAGCCTTACCAGAAAAATTTTAAAAAGAAAATAATGTTGTTTCACATGTTTTTTTAGGCTTTGAGACAGGTTTAGATTAGGATGTGGTGACTTAGGTCAACTTTTTGAAACATCAGAACCATTTTAGCACCATAGACCTCTTGAATATAGGAATCACTCCTAAACCCCACCACCTTGGCCTTTATTATCATTTAAAAAATTGTTCTAAGTAGTTTATCCTAGCAGTCAGCTCCGGCTTAAGCATGCTCTACGTAGGGGGTCGATGAATATAAGTGAATGATCCAGTGCTAATAAAAAAGAAAGAAAAAAAAAAGAAAAAAAAAAAAAAAAAAAAAAAAAAGGCAAACTCTGGTATAGGTGACCCTCACAAAGTCATTTAAACCGAAAAAAAGAGAAGAAAAAAATTTTGCCACAAAAAGAAAAAAATTGCAAGTCACCTATTGTTAGTTGGTTCAGAGGTATCTGGCACTGAACTTGGTAGGGCGGATTACGATCCGATCCCCCGCAGCTACATTTAGGCGAAATAAAAACAGGTTTACACATGCTTATGTGCCAGAAACCTTATGTTATGGATCAGAATCACTAACCGGTCACTCTACTATGAAGCATGTACGGATAACGGGCTTAATGTGATTGCGCCTGAATGAAAAGGACACAAAAAGATGAGAAGATAGGCCTAGGTATAGTGGGATGATATGGAGTGGTTAATATAGGATTGAAGTTTGTGCTTGTGTTACTATGGTACCCTTGGTTCACTTAGTTAGTATCTGTCACTGCATCCTGACTTGAACTTAGAATCCCTTTAGCCCAAAGACAAGTGTTGACACCATATTTTCTTAAGCTTTAATGTTTGCTTGAGGACAAGCAAAGGTTTAAGTGTGGGAGAATTTGATCACACTAAAATTCACCGTATTTCTGACTCCGATTTCGCATGCATTCTTAGCTTTTATTGTTGTTTTGCTTTGTTATTGCTTTGTTTTCTTATGTTTTCAGGTTTTTATAATAATCGGAGCTGGAATCGGGAAAAGGAGCGAAAAAGGAGTGAAAACGGACGAAAACCTAGAAATTCAGCATTTTGCACTTGCGGCACCCACCGTGGCGGGCGCCATGGGGTTAGCCATGACGTGGCCACGTCTCACCACCACTCCTCAACCTCCAGGACCCACGATCCCCACTCATCAATCCCCTGTAGGGAGTGTGGCGGGCGCCATAGGCCTGTGGCGGGCGCCACAAGGCCAAATTCCATAACCTCCACTTTTTAGTGGAGGGGCGTCCTGGTCATTTCATGCTTTCAGTTTTTACTATAAATAGGACCTTAGTTTTTCGTTTTTCTTCATCCAGAATTAGAATTCTCTAGGCATATATCAGTTATAAAGCAGTTGCCATTCCACATCGGGGTGCCTCTGCAATCGAGTGATCGAGTCTGTAATCTGTCTGTGGTTCGAGTTTTGGAGCACTCTGGAGGAAGTTAATCCTGCCGCCATTTTAATTCAAGTTCGTACTTTACTTTTATTTATTTTCTGCCTCGCTTTTACTTTGTTTATTTCCTGCACTCGCACATTTACGTTGTTTATTTCCTGCACTCGCACATTTACGTTGTTTATTTCCTGCACTCGCACATTTACGTTGTTTATTTCCTGCACTCGCACTTTACTTTGTTTACTTACCGCACTCGCTTTAAATTACTTTTATGAAAAACTATAAAAAGAATATTTACTTTATCATGTCTAACTAATTCCATAAAGGTTAGAATGTAAGGATCGTAATCAAACCAGTAATCAGTATAATTGTTCGTGGAAACACCTAAGGGCTATTTTATCTTTCAATTCAAATAATTGTTTTTAACTATTTCAAAAACAGCCAAAAGCGCTTTGTATAGTTCATTAGGAGATTTTAGATTAAAAAGAAAAGAGATTTTAAAACGATTTTCGGACGCGTTAGGAAGTTTAAACTCTGGTTCGCAAGAACCTCTTTTTGCTAAGAAGTCCAGGTTAAAATACTTTTCAACTTAGTTAAGATACTATATTTCTTAAAAATAGGTTTACTACTCTAACGCAGTACGCACCTTTTTATCCGTGACAATAGGAGGGGTTGATTAGAGAGTACAACTCGGTTCTGAATACGCGAAAGCGACAGTTCCTGTTAAATTAGTTCTTTTCAAAGGAGAAAACATTGCCCATAAGTAGTTCCACTAACAAGTACTGGATTATCATTGATTGCGTGAATTACATTCGAGCCTGTCTTCATTAATTATTTAAAATTAATATTTTATTTACCATTGCACCCTTATTAAAACCCTTAAAAATAGTTGCCTTAGATACACACCATAACAACAGGTTTGATAGATTGACACTTGGTCTCTGTGGATTCGATAATCTTTTATATTACTTTGACGTGATTCGTACACTTGCGAAAAACACGCATCACATATGCAATGTTTTCAAGGACCGCAGAATTTAAATTTGTTTAAACAACCAGAAAGTAAACTTTTATTAGTAATCAATAAACTTGTTTGCCCCTTGGGCTTACAATCAAAAATGAAATGAATACAAAGATGGGGTTTTAAGTCTCCCATGGACGTTTCCTCTTTGTGTTGAGGTATGAGTTGAGATTCCGCTCCTCGTGAAGTTGTTTGGTTAGCTCCAGAATTCTTTCTTGACTTGCTTTGTAATGAGTCTCAAAAGTATCCCTTTGCTCCTTCAACTGGATCCAGGATCTTTGTAACTCCTCCATGTCAGTGGGCATGTCTGGGTGAAGAATGACATAAGAAGTATCTCCTTTAGCAACAGGCTCCATGGTAACTGGCAGGATAGCAGGATACGGCATCATGAGAGTCTGAGCATGAGATCGCACCCATCTGAGATAAGGTTCCATAGGAATGGTGTACTTTGGTTCCAGAGTCTTGCTGTCAACCTTGTTCACTTTACCCCATGCTCGTATAAACCTTTGACGGTAACCTTGCAGATCGTTGTCGTAGTCGAACACAATACCCTGAATAAGCATGTCATGAGGATCATCACTCAAAGCATAACTAAACTGTCGTAGAGCTAAAGAAGGATTGTAGGTAATGCCCCCTCTTATGCCAATGAGTGGCACATTTGGGAACTCCCCATAACGGTCAATGATAGTAACATTCTCCATAGATCTAGAACACCGATGAATATCTGAATGTGAAAGTGACATAATTCTCTTAGACCACCTGAACCCTTGTTCATTCTTCATCATTGATCGAGGAAGATGATAAATAAACCGCCTAGACAATAAAGGTATACAACACATCAGAGTTCCTCGTGCCTTCGTAGTACGGGTATTAAGAGAGTGTAAGATATCTCCAAGCAATGTAGGCACTAGATTATGAGTCAGAAATATGTTGATGGCGTGTGCGTGCTATGAACTGGTCTGGATTAGGGAACAACACTAAGCCATAGATCAATAGGGCTACGATCTCCTCAAAAGCATCATAACTCATAGCCTTCAGGAACACTTGAGCTTTCTCCATCAATACCTTGGCAAGAATACCCTTAACTCCACTCCTTGTTTCTAGAACAATGTCTGATTTCTTCAAATGTAAGGCTGCAGCAATGACTTCAGGTTTAAGCTCCTTCTCTAAGCCTATGAAGGGTCTCTGATCAAGGATAGGTATACCCAAAAGTTTGGAGAACTCTTCCATTGTAGGAACCAGCTGATAATCGGGGAATGTGAAACAATGATGTTTAGGGTCAAAGAATTGAAACAGGACACTCATCATATCTTCATTGAACCCTGAAGTGACTAGATCCAGTAGGTGACCATGCCTCTTGATGGATTGGGAGTTTTCATAAACTTGAGAGACCAATTCCTTAAGCTTAAGAGGTATTCCTACAAAGTTGATCCGGATAGTATTCCTACGAGCAGAAGCCATAACCTGCGACAAAGAACAAAGATAAATCCTTTGGTCCTTGAAATGGTTAGTGAAAATGTTATGCTTATGATGCATGATGATGTCATGATGTTATGCTCAATCACAAACATGTGGCACACACAAACAAGTCACACAATAACCATAGGTTTAGAGGCTTGCATGAGGTTTAAAGGTAAGTACCCACCCCTGAAGTTTAGTTGGTTCATCCTGTCCTATAAAGTAACCAGGTTCTAAGGGATCTCAATATCATTGATCCTTCCCAAGGGTGGTTGTTCAGTAGGCAACTTACTTGCCAACCAAAACCCTCCAAGTTTAGGATCTCAATGAGCGTAGTATCAAGTATCAACCAACTTCAGTCTTCACCAAAGTCGGTTATCTCACTACTTTCTAAAGGCCTAGATGGGATGACTAGGGTTCTAAAAGTTAGTTAGCGTATTGACAACATATGGCAGCCTCATATTATCCTCAACTTGCTTAAGGAACATAAGCACCAACCAAGAAGTCACACTAACTATGGCCACCAGATCAACCATATCGGTATACGCCGTACAGTTTCCTTGGTCTATTGCCATTTACCTAAGGTACACTAGATCTGGGTTAGGATCTTTCACACATAAGAGCACCCAACAAGTAAAGTAAAGCAAACAAAGCAAACAAGTTTAAAGTGATCTAATTCCTAAGGGTACCCTTCTTTTATTAGTTCCCCAGCAGAGTCGTCAGTTCTGTAACACGGTGGGAGAACTGACTTTAGTTAAATGTTGCAGATAACAAGAGTCGCCACCGACTTTTATTTTATCCAAAAGGAAAGGGCATAAAAGAACAGGAAAGACCTTAAAAAGATTTTGAGTTCGGGGGGTAGGTTATACAAAGGGAAGGTGTTAGCACCCTTTATATCAATGGTTATCCATGGGCTCTTAGTTACTTAGCTCACCTTAAATTGTTTTGAGAAAGGTGTAGTGTGTGATTAAAAATTTTCTAAGTACTTTATAATGATCCTCGTATGGATGTAAATAAAGACTTTGTTTTGAAAATATTTTTGAAATGTGAAGTGTAAAATGTATTTTAAAATGTGTGAGCAAGTACTTTAGAGGAACCTACCCTATATTAAGTCTTTACTGTTCTTATATGTTCTTTCAATGGTAAGACTATCCCTATTATTAAGGAATAGTTAGTCATTACCTTGGATGTAATAAGGGACATATGAAGGGACATCTGAATTTAGGCAACTGCAAGGTGTCTTTAGTCATTCGTAGGGACTTATCATCTTTTATTCGAAGGGACAAGATCATTTATCGTAGGCAACCTCGAAGGGACTTGATCTTATAAACTTGAAGGGACTTGATGATATTTATGAAGGGACTTTGCTTAAGACACCTTACTTGACCTTAGAAATAGGCAACATGAGAGGTAACCCTAGAAAGTGTAGGATGGCGATCAAAGATCGACTTACGTGTGTGAGTGTTTATATTCAAGCATTTATCTTATTTAAGATTAATTATCTAAGTCATTTTAATTACACATAGTTATACACAACCTAAAGTTACTAGCCATGGCAATAAAAATATTTACAAAAATAAAATAGAGACAAAAAATAAATCTACGACTATTGCATGGCTTTTGCAATTACATAATAATAGAAACGATTAACAACAAATATAATAAATAAGCAATAATTTAAATAGTTCGTAATAACAATAATGATAATAACAAAAGGGTTAGTAAAAATATAAAGAAGATAAAAATTAAGAGAAAATATTGTTTTTAAGTTAAATGACCATTTAGAATTTTTTTTTGAATAAAATAGAACAATTAATAATAATAATAAACAAAATAATAATTATTTACATAAAAAAAACTGATTAATTATTTAATTAAAGTTTAAAACAAAAATTAACTATATTAAATATTAAAGTTAATAAAAAATAGGGTTAATAAAATATTTAGGGTTAAAAATTAGGGTTTACATATTATCTAAGAAAAATTAGGATTTATAAAATAATTAGGTTTAATTTATAACATAAATCAACTTATTTACAATATATATATATATATATATATATATATATATATATATATATATATATATATATATATATATATATATATATATATATATATATATATATATATATATATATATATATATATATATATATATATATTTAATAATATAAACATGTGATAAAATAAATATAATAATTAGTATTTTTTTAAGAAAATAATTTGAATTAAAAAAATATAAGTTTTGTTTAGAAAGAAAATAATATATACATTTATTTTATAAATTATTATTTAAAGAATTATTTAAATTAAATAAACAAAACAAAAAATAATGAAAATAAATGGAAAAAAAACATACGTGGGGCTGGGATTCGAACCCAGGCCCTAGGCTTTGCCAACACAAGACCAACAACATCACCACCAGGCCATGCGCGCGCTGGTGCTAACAAAGGAGATCAAATTTGTTTTATCATTAACCTGCAAAAATTCTAAAAAATAAAACAAAGCAAAATGGCCTGGGGAGGATTTGAACCCAGGACCATCAACACCACAAACGCGCACATAAACCAACTGAGCTACTACTACACATTCAACATATAACCAACAAATAAACATTATATTTTAAATCAATTTTTTAAATTTAATTTTGGCGCCATCTGAACTTCATCTTCTTCCTTGGTTGCTGCGAATTCACCTGCGAAATCATCTATGAACTTTCCTGCGAATTTACCTACACTTGAAACCAGCCAATCTCATATCATCATCAATATGTAACTATTCATCAAATTGATCATATGGTTATGATCCACTAACCTCATACAGTTCATTTATAGCTTTACAATTAATTTATAATGTCTAAATCGAAGAACCCTAATTTTGGTTCAAGAACCCTAACAATGGCAACTTTCGGTTTAGGTCCTCATTCTCCAATCTTTTTGCCCAGAAACCATCTAAACATCACAACTAACACAAATATATGATTAGAATTCATTATCATTGCATAAATAATCGTAATCGAAAAAAATAAGAACAAGAGCAATATGGATTCGGTTTATGCTATATGTCATGATTTGAATGCTATAAATGATCCAATTAGGTTCAGTGATCATCAAGGAACATGTTGCAACCTTCAAAACCTCTTGGTGTAACCTCTAAATCAAAAACCGAATCTCACTTTTTTGGATGAAAATTTGAAGTTTGATGAATGTTCTTGGAGGCTCAATTTCGTGTCCTTGTGTTTGCTTCATGTTATATATATATATATATATATATATATATATATATATATATATATATATATATATATATATATATATATATATATATATATATATAGTATGACCTAACTAGGTCAAAAAATCAGATCATACTTTGGACTTGTGGATCATTTGAGATTGAAAAAGATATGCTTCCAAAATATTGAAATTTTTTGATATATCCTTGCTATTTTTGGTTGATCAGATTTTCCATGATCTCAATCACTTTAAATTGATCTTTATGACTTTCTAGAACCAAAATCTTATCAAATATTGCAACTTTTATATTTTATTTTGATTTAAAATGATTTTTAATGTATAAAATCATAATAAATACAATAAAATGAATAAAAATTTGAATAAATGATTTTTAATTCGTGCATGATGTCATGGAAGTGTTTGGGTCACAAAAATGCAAGCCCATTTGGAGAAATTTGGTTCTAAGGTCCTATTTGCTTCATAAACCTCTCAAAAATTTCCCAACTTTGCAAAGACACAAATCCCTCAATTTTAATGCTATGAAAGTGTTCTAGGACATTTTAGAAATCTTAGAGAGTCCTCTAACCAACCTCTTTGGTCTCATGTACATATCTTTTACCATTCTCAAGTTATGCTCTTTGGAAGTTGTTGACTTTTTGTTGACTTTTAAAATGACCTATAATGTATTAGCTCATACCTTCCAAATGAAGCATTTTTAAGCTTGGCTTGTGAGACACAAAGTTGTAAAGAATTAAATTTCCTTCAAAATGAGCTTTGGATGGGAAACTTTTGATGAAGCATGTGAAAGTTATGGCTGGTCAAAGTTCAGTTGACTTTTTCTATGAAAACCCTAATTTAGAAACTCCTGATTCTTGATGATCTGAAATATCCTTGATGAATCATGATCAACCCTTGATCAAATGATGAATTTTACTTCATAAACTTGATGTTGGCAAAAAATCATGAAGTTTGACTTTGGTTTGACCACAGTTGACCTCAGTTTGACTTTTTAACTACTTTGACTGATTTTAGCCTATCTGATCATTTAAGTGAGCAAACCTTTTGGGAAGGCCTTGAAACATGACATAGGGATTCTTGAAGACATATAGGATGCTATGAAGTTCACTTGAAATCTTAGAAGTCCATTTAGCCTGATGAAATCCAAAACCCTAGTTTAGGATGCATTGCTTAGGAGGATGCATTGTCTGAGGGAATTGTCAAACTTTCTGACTAATTGTAAACCTTGTGAACCTCTTGAGATACCTTGTGAATCTTGTGAACCTTGTGAACCTCTTGGGACACCTTATTACACAATGTCTTGTCTTGGTGAGGGCAAATTTTGGGGTGCAACAGGAAGGTGTTAAGCACCCCTCACGTCCGTTGTACTCAACGGGAACCTCTTAGTCTAATTTGTGCTTAAATGTTGATTTATGCTATTATCTTATTATAACGATTAAAGTTTGTTAAGATTACTTTTAAAGAAATATTTTAATTATTATTACGGGGGAAAGATTATAGTTTTTTATTATTGTGCTCGCGAAGGATTAAAATCCTTGTGCCTATGTATTCCCTTGTGCAATGGGAAAGTCAGAGCTTCGTAGTTCGTGCAACTACGGTTTATGTTTTTTAATTGAACGATTGTTTGAAAACACTTTCTAATCTACTAAGCGTTGGCTTATACTCACGGCGGAGGTTGAAGCGCTAGCTTGTTTGCGAGATAGAAAGATTTAAACAATGTTAGTTTATAGAAAAGATGTTTGACCTTTGTTAAGGTGTTTTAAACGAGAGGGCGAATGAACCACGTCGCGTGGGGCTAGCCCAGGAGTGACTGCGTTCAAGAACGTGCAGAATGCTAGACTCCGGAGTTCAGTTACTCGCTGATTAATTATGGAAAATAGTTTGTATTGGTTGGTAAGTTTTAAGATTGTTTTAAGTATGAAAGAGTGAATGAACCACGTCGCGTGGGGCTAGCCCAGGAGAGATTCATTCTAGAACATGTGGAATGATAGACTTCGGAGCTCTATTCTTTTGTTATTTAATTTTATGATTAAGATATTTTGAGATACAAAAGGCTAACGAATCACGTCGCATGGGGCTAGCCCAAGAGCGATTCATCCTAGAATGTGCGGAATGCTAGACTCCAGAGCTCTATTCTTTTGTTATTTAATTTTATGATTAAGATATTTTGAGATAGAAAAGGCGAACGAATCACGTCACGTGGGGCTAGCCCAGAAGCGATTCATCCTAGAACGTGCAGAATGCTAGACTCCGAAGCTCCATTCTTTCGTATTTATTTCGACGCGATAAATATCATGCAGATGGCGGTCACATAAGTGACCAACTTACGTGTGTGTGAAATATAGGCGTATATTTTTTTTAAAGTGTTTACTTGGCGTTGGACCAAACGATTTAATTATTTTTGAAGCATTACTTTCAAGTCTTGCTTAACGATTTAGGCCGGGAAATGCTAATAAGATTCACGTCTATACTAGTCATACATTAAATAACGGACAAGGAAAAAAACTAAACCTTGCAAAAATAATCGAACAAACGAATAAATAAAATAACCAACTAATCTAAATATAGTTAATTACTAAAAATAATTAACAAACAAATAAATGAAATTATTAATCATAATAAAATATTTTTTAAATTTGGTTTTTTTATAGAGAAATATGTAACAAACCCCCCTCTTTTTTTTTAAAAAAAGAAACTCAAAAGGAGAAATAATAAAAAAACATTAAGAAAGCCAAAGAAGAGAAGAAAACATATTTTTTAAAATAAATATAAAAAGATGTTGGGGATATGAAAACAGACCCAACAGACCTAGGGTTAATATCGGTCGGGTCGGGTTTGACCCGGATCCGGTTTGGTTATCTCTTAACACTTGGAGAGAAAAAAAAGTAACCCTAGGACAAGATACAAACAATGGCCGTTTGACAGAATGGGAAAGAAAACGTTCTTTTTGTAAATGAAATCCCTCCTTCATCGCTCAACTCAATCACAATCCTCAACCTTTCTCTCTCTCAAAAGCGTCCCTCCCAACAAGCATGACGAACCCTAATCCTTGTCAAAAAAAAACTCCTCACAAAAACGAAATCTATCATCCTAATATCCTAATCCCCAAATCGCTACTCTAATCCTCTTTCTGAGCACAACAGGATTTCATCACACGAAGACTTAGAAACGAATAAACGAGTGGAAAAAAAAGCTACCTCAACTCGATTCGCGTCGGCTTCTGGTAAGACTTCTTCTTCTCCGCTGAAATTTCTTCTTCTGCTCCTTCTATCTCTTTCGTGAAGATGGTTGTTGTGGAACGATTATCGAATTTGATTGCCTCTTAGTAAAATTTCCTTACGCATTTGGATGCGGCTCGCCTCCTTTTTTCTCGATTCGAAACCTAAATCCTCCTTTTATAGTGTAGTGAATTAGGGTTTGAGATTAAAAAACTGAAGAATTTCTCTCTTTTGTGCTATACCCGTTTTGCCTTTTCTCTGTGCGTAAAAGCTTTTTGCCGATTTCGTGAATGTTTCGGTCTTTGTAGCCTGTTGTTGTTTCTTTCTGTACCTTTGTCAGTGTATTTTTGATTTAGTTCTCTCTGGTTTGAAGTGAACTGAATCAGTTCAGTTGGATTGAAATAGTTTGCTCTCTTTTTTTTTACCGCGAACTTTCATTTTCACCGCTTGTTACCTTTTTACTCCTATAGCTTTGTACCTTTTCTTGTTATTTCTTACACTGGCTTTGGCTCAAACTTGTTTTGCAGGTGAAGGTTCAAAGACATCAGCTTCTATATCTCATGGAGCCTTGAGACAAAACTTTGAGTTGGTGAAGCCAAAGGAGAGGGTAAGACATGAAGCAACTTTAATAACTCATCAACTTTTATTTTTATGATAGACATTTGATGCTTTGTCTAGATTTTTGATCAGTTATCAGCATTGGTCTCTTTACCATGTTTTGTGTTTTGCAAGGCTGAACTTGTATCCTCAAGCGTTTTTGATGTTGTTCTTTTGCCAACACGAAACGTCCCTGATAGATTCTATAATATTATGGGGATTGTCGTGATATGCCTTTACTATTTCCATTTCTTCCTTCACCGTAAAGTTTGAACTAACCATTATTCTTTTGTATGGAAACATGTTGGAGTGTGGCTTGTGACGTACGGAGGGAAAAATTTGCTGATGGTGTCTCGTTTGAACATGCGTTGAAGATGGTTGCTGAGGTTACGCCCGTTAAGGTATCTATCGAGGTCATTGTTGTTGCTGACTTCGTAACTTTTGGCCTTTGCCATTTCTATTTCAGTCCTCAAATCACATCCTAAAACATGTGTTGATTCAAATGCAGGTACTATTCCGCGATGAATTAGAATTCTGTGAGGAATGTTTTCAATCTCTTGAATGGTTATACCATTCGAGTGGAACTCCGCTATCATCCCGTCCACGACAAATTCCTAAGGCATTGTGGGATGAAACTGATTAAACAAATCTTTTGAAACTCAACTCATCAATCAACCAATTATCAAGGTAATTTCAAAATAGGTTTTTTGGCTTCATAACAATCACATTTTATACCTATGAACTTTTATTCTTCATTCCAATTATAGGGCTTCTGTTTTTTAACATCAATTCTTTCTTTGATACCGAGTCTCTAAATACGGTTCAGAACTTGATTTTCATGTCCTAAACTTGCTTTTCATGTTGCCTTGTAGATTGGAATGAAATAAACATTGTTGTTGTTGAAGTTGAGGTTAAGTTACCGGTTACTGCGCAACTGATTTGAAATCTGGTTCGAAGCAAATGCATCGCCATTTATAATAGCTTGTTGAGATTATTGTGGCTGATATTGTTGTTGTAACTGTTGGTGCTGAGGCCATGATGCCGGAGATTGTTGCAATTGGTTGATTTGATTAGGTTTGTTAACTTGATGATTTGGCGCAGAGAGGATTGGAGGTTTGAATTCGAGCCTTCAGCTGTAGTGGAAACAAGGCTGTAAATTAGACTTTATATTTCATAATTTCTTGAATTTAGGCCATGTATTTTATAAGCTTAGAACTTTGTATATTCTTAATCAATTTTGTAATCAATTCTTTGTGTATGTAACCTTGACCTTGCATTGTAGTAACCGTGACTTATTAATACACACACATTTTTCCTCACTTAAACCTTTCTTTTTGCTTTTTACAAGACCTTTAATGGGTGTCTTGGATGACAACTTAAAGGAAAATATTAATCTCATAAATTGGTGAGGAAAACACCTAGCAACAATCCTTTCAATAATTTGAGGCCAACAAACTAGAATCATAAAACAACATGGAACAAGATCTTAAAACACTTAAGAAATCAAATCGTAAAGGCTAATTTGAAATCCAATATGAAATAAATTTGCAAAGTCTTGAGGACGTCTTAAAGCCTTGATCCAAAACTCTGTTTTAAAATTGACTTGACAAGGACCCGAGTTGAGGAAAGTTCAAGACTCTTTGAAATAATATTACATTTCGTGTGTGTTGCACCCCAAATTTTGCCCTCCCCTAGTCAAGACATTGTGCTCCAAGGTGCCCCAAGAGGTTCACAAGGTTCAAAAGGTATCCCAAGAGGTTCACAAGGTTCACAATTAGTCAGAAAGTTTGACAATTCCCTCAGACAAAGCATCCTCCTAAGCAATGCACCCTAAACTAGGGTTTTGAATTTCATCAGGCTAAATGGACTTTCAAGGCCTCAAGTAAGCTTCATAGAATCCTATATGTTTTCAAGAACCCCTATGTCAAGTTTCAAGGCTTTCCCAAAAGGTTTGCTCAGTCAGATGATCAGATATGCAAAAATCAGTCAAAGTAGTTAAAAAGTCAAACTGAGGTCAACTGTGGTCAAACCAAAGTAAAACTTCATGATTTTTTGCCAACATCAAGTTCATGAAGTAAAATTCATCATTTGATCAAGGGTTTATCATGATTCATCAAGGAAGTTTCAGATCATAAAGAATCAGGAGTTTCTAAATTAGGGTTTTCACAGGAAAAGTCAACTGAACTTTGACCAACCATAACTTTCACATGCTTCATCAAAAATTCCCCATCCAAAGCTAATTTTGAAGGAAATTGAATTATCTACAACTTTGTGTCTCACAAGCCAAGCCCAAAAATGCTTCATTTGGAAGGTATGAGCTAAAACATTATAGGTCACTTTAAAAGTCAACAAAAAGTCAACACCTTCCAAAGGGCATAATTTGAAAATGGTAAAGGATATGGACATGAGACCAAATATTTTGGTTAGAGGACTCTCTAAGCTTTCCAAAATTTCCAAGAACACCTTCATAGCCTTAAAATTGAGGGATTTGTACCTTTGCAAAGTTGGGAATTTTTTGGGAGGTATGTGAAGCAAATGAAGCCTTAAAACCAATATTTGTCAAATGGGCCTACCAAATTGCCATCCAATCTTCATGATATCCTCAAGCACGACCCAAAACAAGTATTATCTGATTTTTTTATTTTTTATTTAGTATTTATTTGAATTTTATTCATTAAAATGCAAATTAAATCAAAATAAAATATATAAATCAAATATTTGGATGGGATTGTGGTTCTAGAAGATCATAAACATAATTTAGCTTGATTGGATACACTCCAAATTCGTGCAAGGCTTTAAGAGTATGAAAATATTTGATTTTTCTCACTTTTAAGATCATATCTTTCTTCACCATCAAGTTATCCAAAAGCCCAAAGAAGGGACATGTTTTTTTACCTAATTTCATTCATTATATATATATGAACATCACACAATAAGCAGGGACGAAAATCAGAGGCAAGGTAAGTGAGTTGAAGTTTCAAAAAAGTGAAGAAAAGGTGAATTTCGGTTTCATTGATTTAGGGCATTAACAAGAGAATTAAAGGTGTAGAATCGTTCCTTGAGGTCTCCTGAACATGTTTCAATCATCATTTACCTCAAAATCATGCTAAATATCTCAAACCAAATTGTTCTTGTTCTTGAAATTTTGATTTTTTGATTTCGATTATTCATGCATTGTTAATGTGATTTGACTCTGGTTTATTGTTTGTGAGGTTACATAGATGATTTCTGGATGATTTTATTGAGGTTTCATGGCCATATCCGTGTATCACCATTGTTAGGGTTTGGACCTTCGAATTGGGATCTTCCCCTTTAGACCATTTAAATACTTTTTAAGACTGTGTTTGAATTGTATGAAATATGGGAAATAATTTGCTATTGTCAATTTGCTTTGATTTTACGTGTTTCTAAGGTTTTAAAAAAACCTAGGTTCTTCTGTTAAATTCACACGCAGGTAAATTCGCAGGAAGAATCGTAGGAAATTTCGCAGGTATAAGGTTGAAGATGAAGTCAGATGGCGCCAATCAGGATTTCAAAAAATGAGTATTCTTTTTTATTGTTTCGTTTCTATTTAGTTTCAACTAACGTTGCTTGGCCCAGTGGTAGTAGCGTGCGTGTGTGATGTCTATAACCTGTGTTCGATCCTTGGTGACACCATATTTTTCTCAATTTTTCAATCATTCAATTTACATAATATATTATTATTGTTTGTTGTTCCATAGGCAGACGCGCCCCATGTGGTTGGATGGCAAGAGCTTTGTTTAAAACCTGAAAGGATTGGGGTTCGAATCCCACCACCCACCAATTTTTTCCCTTTTTCATCATATTTTGCAGATTGAATATATTATGTGTTGTTGTTGATTCTTTACTAGCTAGCATACGCAGCCCAGTGGTACCCCATCAAACTGGTAATGGGGAGGTCCTGGGTTCAAATCCAGGCCTCCCCTATTATTTTTTTAAAAAACTCTATTTTTGTTTTATTTTCTTTTCTTAATTTAATTATTATATAATTATATTATTTAATCATCTAATTAACTAATTAATTAACCCTAATTTCAGTTTAAGTACATAATATTTTTTGTTAATAAATATTAATTATTCTTTCTAATAATTTTTATTATGATATTAATTTTATTATATATAATTTGTAAATAATTTATTTAAATCTTAATTAATTCCATAAACCTAAAATGTTTAACCCTATTTTTCTTAATTAAAATACTAACCCTAATTTTTCTATTAACCCTAAAATTTAATTTATTTTTTTCTAAGCCCTAATTAATATGTTAATCTTTATTTTTATTAATATGTAAATAATTTAATATTTTTCTTATTATTATTAAATTTGTTTTATTTTCTTAATTAATCTCTAAAAAACTTATAATATTTATTTAACCTAAAAATAATTTTCCTTTTGAATTTTAATTATTGATTTCTTTATTCACTATTATTATTATTATCATTATTACTATTATTTTATTATTGCTAATATTTTATTATTGTTTATTTATTATTTTTATTATATTTATTATTATAATTTTTATTTGATTATTATGTATCTGCTAAAGCCATGTAATACTTATAGGTTTATTTTCTATCTTTATTTTATTTCGTAAATATTTTATTATATGGTTAGTAATTTTAGGGTGTGTATAACCTAAATGTGATTAAAAATGATTTAGAAAATTAATTTAAATAAGATAAATATTTGAATATAAACACTCACACATGTAAGTCGATCTTTGATCGCCATCTTGCACTTCCTAGGTTACTCCTCTCAGTTGCCTTAAAACAAATGGTCAAGTCCCTCGAGTATAGGGGTGTCTTAAACAAAGTCCCTTCATAAAATCATCAAGTCCCTACAGTTTAAAAGATCAAGTCCCTTCGAGGTTGCCTACGGAATAATCATCTTGTCCCTTCAAGTAAATGATGATAGTCCCTACGAATTGCTAAAGACGTCCCTTAAGTTGCTTTCTATGACCATATGATGACCCTACGCTTGTCCCTTAACACATCCAAGGTAATGACTACCTATTCCTTAATAATAGGGATAGTCTTACCCTTGAAAGGACATATAAGAACATGAATGACTTAGTCTAGGGCAGGTACCTCGTAGTTACTTGCTCACTCTTCAAAAATACTTTTCACACCTCACAATATTTTCAAAACATTTTCAAAACATTTTCAAACAAGGCTTTGTATACATCCCTACGAGGATCATTACAAAGTACTTAGAAAAGTTCTAATCATACACTACACTTTTCAAAAACAATTTAAGTGAGCTAAGTAACTAAGAGCCCATGGATAACCATGGATATAAAGGGTGCTAACACCTTCCCTTTATATAACCTACCCCCCGAACTCAAGTCTTTTAAAATAGGTCTTTCCTGTTCTTTTATGTCCTTTCCACTTGGATAAAATAAAAGTCGGTGGCAACTCTTGTTATCCGCAACATGACTAACAGTCAGTTCTCCCATTGTGTTACAGTGTGAACAACCAAGCGATCACTTAGTAGCAACTAAACGGGCCTAAAGAACGGGTGGCTTTCCATAACCATCTTAATTGCTTGAATTTGGCTTGCTGGGATCAATCCTTGAAAGAAAGAGATCTTTATCTAATGGTTTCCATGAAGAGACACTTGGAATTCAACACGGCCTGATAACTTAGAGATGAAACATAACTCTTATTTGACCGAAATTAGTTTAATCTTAACTTCAATTCCATTCATCAGTGCACACACATTTGACCTGATGAGCATACCCGAACCTTGGCTTAAAATTGGATCTGGACAATAAAGGAAATGAAAGCAACAAAACAAAATTTTGGTATTTCCAAAAGGATAAGCAATGCACACATGTAATGTTAAGTGTTATGCACATGATGCATATAAAGACACAATCTAGCATATAGAAAAAGTGGTCAAAATTTAGAGTATGACAGCTGCCCCTATTTAATCTTCTTGGACCTGAGGGTATGAATATTACTGATTTTCAGACATTCCAGGTAAAAGAGGATTAAATAACAAAATACCCATAATTTTGACCGCGAATGTAGATGACATGGTAAAATATGCAATGCCAAATGCAAGACAAAAGCTTCAACTCTACTGGGCAAATAGACAGATATTGTCAGAAAAAAATCTCACGAGAATCTTCTTCCAAATGCAAACCAGACGCCAACTGACTAGCAGGCGACAACTGAGAATCAAAACAGGCTAAATGCGACCAAATGAGAACTGGCATTTGGAAGAGACGCCATTTGACGGAAAAAGGAAATCCACAACAAACTTCTCAACTTGTCTGGGAGAAACTCCATTTGTTGGAAAAAGGAGATTCGTATCAAACTTCTCAACGTGTATTTGAGAGATAGCCATTTGATGGAAATTGGAAATTACAACAAACTTCTCACCTTGTCTGGATGAGATGCCATTTGTTGGAAAAATAAAGAGATTCATACCAAACTTATCAACGTGTATTGGAGATATGCCATTTGATAGAACCTTCACCATACTTCCCTTCTTCTGAAAAAGACAGCCATATGATGGAGAACAAACTTCACGTTCAAACTTCCCAACTTGTCTGGAAGAGATAGCCATTTGATGGAAATTGGAAATTACAACAAACTTCTCACCTTGTCTGGGAGAGACGGCCATTTGTTGGAAAAATAAAAGAGATTTATATCAAACTTCTCAACATGTATCGGAGAGATGCCATTTGATAGAACACTCACCATACTTCCCTTCTTCTGAAAGAGATAGCCATATGATGGAGAACAACTTCACAACAAACTTCTCAACTTGTCTGGAAGAGATAGCCATTTGACGAAAATTGGAAAATTCACAACAAACTTCTCACCTTGTCTGGGAGAGACGGCCATTTGTTGGAAAAATAAAAGAGATTTATATTAAACTTCTCAACATGTATCGGAGAGATGCCATTTGATAGAACACTCACCATACTTCCCTTCTTCTGAAAGAGACAACCATATGATGGAGAACAACTTCACAACAAACTTCTCAACTTGTCTGGAAGAGATAGCCATTTGACGGAAATTGGAAAATTCACAACAAACTTCTCACCTTGTCTGGGAGAGACGGCCATTTGTTGGAAAAATAAAAGAGATGTATATAAAACTTCTCAACATGTATCGGAGAGACGCCATTTGATAGAACACTCACCATACTTCCCTTCTTCTGAAAGAGACAGCCATATGATGGAGAACAACTTCACAACAAACTTCTCAACTTGTCTAGAAGAGATAGCCATTTGACGGAAATAGGAAAATTCACAATAAACTTCTCACCTTGTCTGGGAGAGACGGCCATTTGTTGGAAAAATAAAAGAGATTTATATCAAACTTCTCAACGTGTATCGGAGAGATGCCATTTGATAGAACAGAAACCTCGTTAAGGATGAACAAACTGCTCGAGAAGAGAATGCCATCTGTTGATTTACTCAAAAGTTCAAGGACAAAACAAGCTTCTCAAATAAAGAGACTGCCACTTGTTGATCCCACTTAGAAATTCAAGGACGAAACAAGCTTCTTGAATAAAGAGACTGCCACTTGTTGTTAGGTGTAAGTATTCCAAGAGAATGTTGCAACAACACTGCTGGAAAACAAAGTTTGTCTTCAATGGAAGCCTTCAATAAATTCCTTCTATGAGACAAAGTATTCAAAGGTGCAAAATAAGTGCACTTCCCATTTGGAAATCAAATTATCAAAATTGTCAAAGACCAAATTCAGTCTAGGAACGAGCTAGAGAGAAACTGTCAAGCAAGACACTAATCCATGAGGAGTGAACTCAACTGGGGATTTATCCTATCCAAGTGTGGAAAGGAGAACTAAAGCAAAAATCTCCCACGAGGTTAAAAACTTAGTGGGGAATTTAGAAAGAATGTACATTTTCTGTCTAAGGCTGGAAACTCTATTGAACGGAGAAATGTATATCACTTGGGAGGAATAAACACAACCAAGGTGAAAGAGGTATGCATTAATGAATGCAACATGTATATGAATATGAATATGAGTTCAAATATGATGTACATGTATGTATATGTGTTATGTTTATGCTGACAAACAGACAAAACAGACATACAAGATAAATTGGTGGAGAAAAAAACAACAAGTGGATACCCGACCAATCTCAACAAGACGTGAGCGACTAATAGGGTAAAGAGCCATCCCAGGAGTAAAAGTCCTGTTACAAAGCTCACATCACTTTGAGGAGAGAGAAAAAACCTCAATTGGGAAATATACCCAAACAACTTTTTAATCATAACACAATTTGTTTTGTCAAGGATGAAATAGCTTGTTCTCTACCGGGGAAGATGACCACAATCTACTGGAGCGACTTGAATCCAGGCTCAACTGGGTATATCATGCTTAACATCAGGAGCTGAGTAACAACAAGACTCTATCGTAGAATGACGAGTCACACATATAACACTTCGGTGACCCATATTAGAGAATCATGAGTATACCGCACTCAACGACACAATTATTTCACATTTTGCAGCCTAACCATTCTTGGAACAACCATCAACGTCCATCTTTTGGTTTGCCAAATCAGTAAGCACACACAGACACTAAAACAAATATAGTAAAAAGTTTTTTTTTTGTTTCGAAAATCATTATCATTAATAACAATGTCATTTTCAAAAATGAAGATAGAATAAGAACTGCAAGCAAAGGCAAAGGCTCGATTTTCATTAATAGAATGGTAATCTGCCAATAGCGGGATTCCATAGATCTTTACAAAAATTGGAATAAATGGTAATTAAATGGAAAAGGCTACATTAAAATTACAATGATTATTACGGTTTCTAACAACTTCGAATTCCCAGTATTCTCGAGCTTGAATCAGATTTTGAGGAGTTCTTGGCACACGATGTTGTCATCACAGTCCAGTACAATTACTTGCCGTTATCCCTAACTTTTGCCTAGATTTTCCCTTTCAGGTTTTCAATCTAGCGGGATGATTACTTTCTGTTTATGTCTCTAACTTTTTCCTGAGTCGCCCTTTCGGGTTTTCGACCCACCGAGACGCTCTTTTTTGCCTAAGTCGCCCTTTCCGGTTTTCGACATACCGAGCTATTCTTTTATTTCTATTAGGCGAAGTATTTCTTGACTGTATCTGCATTTGTAGGACAGGTGAATTCTTCGCCGTCCATCGTTGCGAGGATTAATGAACCGCCTGAAAAGACTCTCTTGACAACATACGGGCCATCATAATTAGGAGTCCACTTGCCCCTGGAATCTGATATGAAAGGCTGGAGTTTCTTAATCACGAGGTCGTCTTCCCTGAACACACGAGGATGGACCTTCTTATCAAAAGCCTTCTTTATTCTTTGTTGATATAACTGCCCATGGCATAAAGTTGTCATCCTCTTCTCTTCGATCAGATTCAAGTCATCATACCTGCTTTGGCACCATTCAGCCTCTGTTAACTTGGCTTCCATCAAGACCCTCATTGACGGGATTTCAACCTCCACTGGGAGCACTGCCTCCATACCAAATACGAGCGAGAAAGGAGTTGCCCCGGTTGATGTACGGACCGAAGTGCGATATCCATGTAAAGCAAAGGGAAACATCTCGTGCCAATCCTTATAAGAAACAACCATCTTTTGAATAATCTTCTTGATATTTTTGTTGGCGGCTTCCACCGCACCATTCATCTTGGGTCTGTAGAGAGAGGATTTATGGTGTTCAATCTTGAATTCTGCGTACGTTTCCTTCATCATTTTATTGTTCAAGTTCGATCTGTTGTCAGTAATGATCCTGTTCGGGATACCGTACCGGCAAATGAGATTATTCTTGACGAATTGGACTACTACTTGTCTAGTCACATTGGCGTAGGAAGTTGTTTCTACCCATTTTGTGAAGTAGTCAATGGCCACTAGGATGAAGCGGTGTCCATTGGAAGCTTTCGACTTGATCATACCAATCATATCGATGCCCCACATAGAAAAAGGCCACGGAGAAGAAAGAACGTTGAGGAGAGTTGGAGGAACATGAACTTTATCAGCGTAAACCTGACATTTGTGACATTTCTTCACATGCTTGTAGCAGTTGTATTCCATCGTCAACCAATAATAACCTTCTCTCAGCATCTTTTTAGCCATAGCATGTCCATTAGCGTGAGTGCCAAATGAACCTTCATGAATTTCCCTTATTAGCATTTCTGCTTCATGTTTATCCACGCATCTGAGTAGGATCATGTCGAAGTTTCTCTTGTACAACACGTCATGATTCAGAAAGAAGTTACCGGCTAATCTTCTTAAAGTCTTCTTATCCTTATTTGATGCCCCGGGCGGATATTCATGGCGTCGTAAGAAACACTCGATCTTGTAGTACCATGGTTTATCATCAACAACTTCTTCTAGGGTGAACACATAAGCAGGTCTATCAAGGCGCATGATTTCAATCTTCGGCACATCGTTCTGCCAATTTACAACAATCATAGAGGATATGGTAGCCAAGGCATTGGCCATTCTGTTCTCGTTATGGGGTACTTGGTGAAACTCAATTTTGTCAAAGAACGTCGAGATCCTTCTTGCATAGTCCCTGTATGGGATCAAGTGAGGTTGTAGAACTTCCCACTTCCCTTTAATCTGATTGATTACTAGAGCTGAGTCTCTATATACATCTAGGTTCTTGATTCTTAAATCAACAGCTTCTTCCAGGCCCATGATGAAAGCTTCGTATTCAGCCGCATTATTGGTACAATTGAATGTCACTCTCACAGCGAAAGGAATATGAGAACCTTGGGGAGTTATAATCATTGCCCCAATTCCTTTTCCATACAAATTTACAGCTCCATCAAAAATTAATCCCCAACGAGATCCTGGTTCTGGCCCTTCGTCAAGTGGAGGCTCGTCACAGTCTTTCATCTTCAAATACATGACATCTTCGTCACGAAAATCGAACTTTACGGGTTCATAATCGTCAATGGGTTAGTGAGCCAGGTGGTCGGCTAAAATACTTCCTTTGATAGCTCTCTGAGTGTGATATTCAATATCATATTCTAATAGTAACATTTGCCAACGAGTAATTCTTCCCGTCAGGGCAGGCTTCTCGAAAGTATACTTAATCAGATCCATCCTCGAAATCAACCAAGTAGTGTGATTAATCATATATTGTCGGAGAAGACGAGCTGCCTAAGCTAAAGCACAACAGGTCTTCTCAAGCATGGAGTATCAAGACTCACAATCCATAAATTTCTTGCTTAGGTAATAAATGGCATGCTCCTTCCGTCCTGTTTCATCTTGTTGTCCGAGCACACAACCCATGGAATCTTCTAATATCGTCAGGTAAATGATCAAAGGTCTTCCTTCGACTGGAGGGACTAAGATAGGTGGCTTAAGTAAGTAATCTTTGATGTTATCAAAAGCTCTTTGGCAATCTTCAGTCCACTTGCAGCTTTGATTCTTTAGCAGGAGTTTGAATATCGGCCCACAGGTAGAAGTCATGTTAGAAATAAATATAGAGATGTAATTCAAACGACCTAAAAATCCCCTCATTTTTTTTCTATCTTTGGCGCAGGCATCTCTCGGATGGCTTTGACTTTGTCAGGATCTACTTCGATACCTTTCTGGCTAACAATGAAACCTAATAGCTTCCCTGAACAAACACCGAAGGTGCATTTGCTGGGGTTCAGGCGAAGTTTGTAACTCCTCAAACGTTGGAACAAATTCAAAAGATATTCCACATGCTCTTCCTCAGTTCTGGATTTAGAAATCATGTCATCGACATATACTTTGATTTCTTTGTGCATCATGTCGTGGTAAAGTGTTTTCATTGCTCTCTGATAAGTTGCACCTGCATTCTTCAAGCCGAAAGGCATCACTTGGTAGCAAAATGTTCCCCAAGGTGTAATGAACGAGGTCTTCTCCATATCCTCTGGAGCCATTCGAATCTGATTATATCCAGAGAAATCATCCATGAAGGAGAAAACTTTAAACTTAGTTGTACTGTCGACCAACATGTCGATGTGCGGTAGCGGGAAATCATCCTTAGGACTGGCCTTGTTCAAATCTCTATAATCGACACACATTCTGACTTTTCCATCGTTCTTCGGCACTGGTACTATATTGGCTAACCATTGGGGATACTCTGAGGTGACAAGGAAACATGCGTCAATCTACTTCTGAACTTCCTCATTAATCTTGATAGCCATGTCTGGGCGTGATCTTCTCAATTTCTATTTGACCGGCGGACATTTTGGTTTCAAAGGAAGGCGATGTTCCACGATACGGGTGTCCAATCCCGGCATATCCCGGTAAGACCAAGCGAACACATCTGCATATTCTTTTAAAAGTTCTATCATTCTTCTCTTGACATCAAGGATAAGTAGTGCGCTGATTTTGACTTCCTTCCTATCATCTTCTGTTCCCAAATTAATTACCTCCACCGTCTCTTTATATGGCTGGATGGTCTCTTCCTCATTCTCCAGTAGCCGCGAAATCTCATCAGGGACCTCTTCGTCATCATCTTCTTCAGCCTCAAATACTGGGAACTCAAAGTTGGGAGTAGGCAATAGGTCATGCTTTTCAATGGGTTTTTTTTTATGATTAATCTGCACATGTGATTGATGTTTTATTTTAGAAATAGATAAATGAAGAGTGTATGCAGACATTTGAAAGTAAATATTTTTTTTATATGCAAATATGTATATGGGTTTTTTAGGATTACCATTTTTCCGAAAAGCAAAAAGTAAAAATAACAAAAAGATAAAGGAAATCGAAAAATAACACTTTCATTAATGATTGTTTAATTTTCAAAACAAAATGTCCTAACAATTAACTCTCTTGCCTTGGTGTAATACCTCAAAATTTGCCCTTATATTTATTCCTTTTACTGGCTTATCGCTTCGCATTCATCTGCATTCCTTACTAGGTCATTAAATTCATAATAGTGCATTTCATGGATTCGTAGGGCATGTGATCAGGGCCCTGGGAAATTAGGGTTTCGTACCTTATCCGTATATGTCCGGGATTGAAATGATGGAGAATATTCACTAGACAATGATTCCACTTCAAATGCGGTTGTTCAGTTATGTTTAGATTCAGATGGGAGTTTGACCTAATTTTGGTCAAACTATCAAAAGATTATTGCAACTGCAAGATTATTTGGGCCATTGGTCTTTTTCTTAGACAATGCGTATTCAAAGTTCAGGTTGTCGTGTGTTGAGATTCATCAGTTTATCAAGCAGTGTTTTGTGTGAAGTTTGGTTTGAATCTTCAGTTTATCAGTGATTCATCTGGATTCGAATGGTCATGACATGTTTCAGACGATTCAAAGGGGTGTGACTTATCTGGAAAATTGTTCAGTGGTTCGGAAGTGGTCGTGTTCATAGGCTTGTGGAAAGAATTCAAAATAGGCTTTGGGCTAAAATCGAGATTTCATATCCATTCATTGCTTTGTTCTCATTTTCATAAACTATTCCCGATTATTTCATTTCACTTTTATTTCCATTTTCAATTTCTTTTTATTCATCTTTCCATTTATTTTTATCCATATCCAATTACCCATATAATCCTCCTTTAATAAATTCCATTTTCATCAATATTCATAATTGTCACATTTACCACAAATCCATTCCATTTGTTTTTAAACTCATCTATTTTCTCATTTACAACTATAGGCCCATTGAAAATTTTTGAATAGAATTGTTCTAAGTCCATTTGTTGTCATCTTTCTTAATCCATATCTAATTGGAACCATGCTTGTTTCAAGCCCATGTCCATTTCAAAGGATGAAGCCCAATTCTATTTTGTCATGTCATTCGAGTCTATATGTCGTTTCATCCTAATTGATTCCTAGCCCGGTTGTTCATGCGTGTTCAAATTCATTGACCAAATCCTACACTTTTAAACCATTTCTAAAACCTAACTTCATTTTACTTTCTTATGTCCAAAATCCTTTGGTTATCCATCATCCAATTCAAGTCTTTTATTTAATACCCCTCATGAGTTATTCCGCCCCCATTCATTACCAAATCTTCAAGACAAAAAAGGGAACAATTCATTTGAGCATAAGGATAACAGAACCGTTATCAGCAAATTAGCCATGAGAAATTCACATAAAAAGTAAATAAATAATGAGGGCATAATCCCTACTTCAGCTGGTATTCATAATGATTTCACAGGAAAATTGATACCAGGAAATTCTCATCAGAAGAATCAGTTACAAACTAATAAAATTCAGAATTTACATATCAAAATTGGTACAAAAAAAAGAGACAAAACTCAATTCTCCATCAACCATCTCCAATCTTCAACTGCAACCTTTCCATTCTTCTACACTCCTTTATCATCATCAAGAATCTGCAACCTTCTATCAACATCTTCATCAACTCAATTTTTTCAATCTTCATTTGCATCAAACATCACACATCTTCATTGAACCAACAACAGTACCACCTACATATCACACAAAAAAGACCAGTTTCAATAAGACTCACAACCTGCTAACAGATAAAATCGTAACTAACAAATTCATAACAGAATGTAACTAACCTATAACTAATTCTTCACAATTCAAAAGCAAAAATGAAATCAATAACGAAAATAACCAGCTCCTAACTGTTTTTTGGTTCTGGAAACTTCACCTGAAAAAAGCTTCACAAGCCTTGATCTTCACTTCTATAAATCATAATCCTTCACTTTTTTTCTGGAATTTTTTTCACTCTCCTTCAATCCAAACCTTCTTTACCATTTTTCTTCTCCACTCTTCACCATTTTCTTCTTGAATCTTCATCTGTTCTTCCTCCATTCTCAGATTCTTCCTCAATCTTCATGAGCTCTTCCTCAATTCTCAGAGTGCTTCTTTGATTTTCCTCGGTTCTTCCTCAATTTTCCTCAGCTCGTCATCAATCTTCATCATCTATAATCAAGAATTGCCTCCATATTCTTCTGGACCAATCTGCATCAAACTGCAAATTTGAAGAACCTTCAATTACGACAATACAGAGTCAGAGACGAATACGGAAGTAGAATGAGAGGTGAAATAGAAGCATGTACCTGAACTTCGCATCACTCGCAACATCAGCGTCTTCATCGAAGCGACGTCAAAACAACGGGCGTGACATCCTTCTGATATCGTCTACGTAGCTTTGATTCACCAGGTACAAATTCGAGCTCTCCTTTAGACATGGTTGCTTATTGCGTGTTTGATGCGTGTTTTTCGCAAGTGTACGAACACGTCAGAGTAATATAAAAGATTGTCGAATCCACAGAGACCAAGTGTCAATCTATCGTACCTGTTGTTATGGTGTGTATCTAAGGCAACTAAATAAAGGGGTTTTAAGAAGGGTGCAATGGTAAATAAAATAATAATTTTAAACAATAAACAAAGACAGGTTCGAATGTAATTCACGTGATCAATGATAATCCAGTACTCGTTAATGGAACTAATTATGGGCAATGTTTTCTCCTTTGAAAAGAACTAATTTAACAGGAACTGTCGCTTTCGCGTATTCAGGACCGAGTTGTACTCTCTAATCAACCCCTCCTATTGTCACGGATAAAAAGGTGCGTACTGCGTTAGAGTAGTAAACCTATTCTTAAGAAATGTAGCATCTTAACTAAGTTGAAAAGTATTTTAACCTGGACTTCTTAGCAAAAAGAGGTTCTTATGAACCAGACTCTAAACTTCCTAACTGTAAACACCCCAAATTTTCCCTCACTCATTTCACCATGGCTTGTGATCATCACATATGCATAAACACCATCATATTATCTCATATCTCACTTTTGATTCACTGCATAGTTTCTGAGGCATCTGCACCTAGGGTTTGTGATCTGAGCAAGCCAAAAGCTTCTTGAGCCATGCCAGAGGCCACCAATCAATCTAAAGGGGTCCATGTGTGTTCTTGTATCATGTTCCATCCTCTCAAAGTCAAAAATGCAAAGGAATCACAAGAGCTAGGGTTTGAGTGGATGCAGAGCCAGGCTTGACTGCACAGTTGACTGAAAATTAGGGTTTTGGTTTCAGAGGCCATAACTCCAAATTTTTTGGTCATTCTTGTTTCCATTGATCTCTATATGGTATAGGGAGTATGCATATCAATTTTCATGAAGAAATTCCATGGGGAAGTCATCTGATCAAGAGTTGACTTTTCAGACAAGTCAGTGCAAAATCAGGGCATCTGAGGCCCCCAATGACCCAACCAATGGGTGATCTTCATCATTTTGAGTGTATATGATCTTTATTTGATCATGGAAGAAGTTTGAAGTTCATAAAAATCAAGAATTTAGGGTTTTTGCAAATGTTGACTTTTTGGGCATAGTTGACTTTTCAAGAATGCATCATTTTAGGTCATTTTTCAAGCTT
Organism: Lathyrus aphaca; assembly: GCA_963966055.1. Taxonomy (NCBI): domain Eukaryota; kingdom Viridiplantae; phylum Streptophyta; class Magnoliopsida; order Fabales; family Fabaceae; genus Lathyrus; species Lathyrus aphaca. Next base: position 39,419,917 of record OZ014519.1, on the reverse strand, counting down.
TGATTCTTGATCCAAAAAGGCTTCAAATGGAAAAACTTTGGTCATGAAAGTTGTAGATCTCATCTTTCCCTTTTCAAAAAGTACAAGAACATGATCAAACTCTTCTTGGATCAAAAGTTATGGCAATGCAAAGTTGGCAAAAATCATTGTTTTTCAAGGCATGCCTCATTTGGAAATTTTGCAAAATCATGTACCAAGTCAAATTGCAACCTCTAATTCACTTCAAACCAACATGTAAACATTCTCTAAGTTACAAAAATCAGAATTGGATCAAGTTTGCCCATGGTTTGGTTTGTGTAACAAGGCATTTTCTCATAGAATTCCATAAAGCAACAACTTGCAAAAACCATCATGATCACTTCACCAACTTGATGCATTGGCTGCTGAGCTTTGCTAGGCCTCTCACCTCACTCATGCTGCGCCAGCCATGCCTTGTACTTGCCTAGACTTGGAGCCATGCTTTTCTTACACATAAAGTGGATTTTGAGCAAAAGTTGACTTACCTATCTATAAAGCACAAGTCACATCAGCCAGCCAATCAGATTTGTTTATGTGGACAACTTGCAAGCTAAACATAACACAAGGCAAGGCTGAAGCATTCTCATTCATCACTTACACAAAAAACACTCCCATTTGCAAGTTCCTTCGAATCTGCTTGCACAGCCACCAAACACTAAAACTAACTGCACCATTCAACTCACCCTGCCTCATAGATCAAAAACCACCCAAAGCTCAAGCCTGAAACAGCCAGAAACTCTCACTGCCATCTCTCACCTCAGTTTGCAGTTTCACTTGAAACTATCACCATAGCCCACAAACATCAAAACAAACCTTGCAAAGCTTCTCCATTCACCCTCAGGATCACAAACAACCCATCACAATGACCTGAAAGTGCCAGAATCTCCATTGCCATTTCTGAGCAAGCTGAAGCAGTTCCTTTCGAATCTCATTATCCAGCCAATTTAAACTCTCATTGAGCATTCAAACATCATCTGGGGATCAAGTGGAAGGGTTTGCACTGAAAGAAGAGGCCAGAAAGCTCCTAAACTGAAAGCTTCAAATCTCAGGTAGCTCGAAAATAATTTTTCCAGAAATCTTTTCTTTTGTTACAAACTTGTTCTTTGTGTTGTCCTGATCATTCTGGTACCATTGGTTTTGAAAATGGATGTGATTTGAGCATTTAATTTGTTTCTGAAACTGGTTTGCCCTAAAACTTGTTCTGTTCGATTCTTGGTTTTGAGGAAGAAGAAATGAGTTTTAAGATAGGGTTTTGATTCAGGGGATCATGGGGTTCATTTTGGCATGCTTAGTTTTCATTTTTAGTACGTTTTGAGAGGTTTGGGAGATTTTCAGGTGAGCTGCTCGCCGGAGAAGACGACCGGAGGTCTTCTCCGGCAGCCTGAGAGTGATTAGGGCTAATTGTCATTAATTAGCCAACTTCAAACCTGGGCCCTTGGATGTTGCTTCCCGCGCGTGATTGAACGGTCAAGATGTGTCATTAGAAACCCTAACCTAGTTTAATTAATTAAATCCAGCTTAATTAATTCATAAATCATTTTTAGCCAGGTTTGAATCTGGGCCCTTGGATCTGGCGCGCAGTCAACCAGTCCAAGCCCAGATCAAATCCTGGCCTTCCATGCTGCATACTTCATTTTATTTTATTTTAATTTCATTTTCTTTTCATTTAAATTTGCATAATTTATTTAAAATAGCAAAAATGACTTAAAAATTATGAAACTTTTTCTTTAAAGTTTTATTAATTTTTAAGACCCAAAAATATTTTTATTTTATTTTTCATCATTAAAAAAGTATTTTTAAATATTTAAAAGATTATTTTTAATTGATTAATGGGAATTAATTAACTAAAAATACTTTTAAGTATTTAAAAATTACAAAAAAATTCATGAAATGTTCTAAGACATTTAGAAACATTGTCCAACCTTCAAACCAAATTTCTTTTTTGATCTTGATGCATTTTAAGAATTTTCCATTGAATTAAATTATTTTTTATGCATTATTTTGATCACATGTTTGAAAATTCATTTCTGCCTATTGGTGAAGGTTGAGACATTGATTCTTCTTGCATTGTTTTCTATTTGGCTTGTATTTTCAAGGATAAAATGGCCATGATTTGATCTTGCATTTTCTATTTGTTTGATGATTTTCTTGTTAAGAACCCTAAAAAACCCTAATAACTTAGAAAATTCATATCTTGAGTTTGGTTGAGAGTTGAGAGCTCCCCTTTGGGAAGTGGTTCATCATAGGCTTAGGGTTTCTTTGGGTACCATTTTCCATTTTTTATGTTGAGGTTTACTTCTGTTTTTGGTTTGTGTTTGATGTTTGATCCATGAACCCTAATTTTGGGCTTTCTTTTGCATCTTCTTGCATTTTCTTGCATAACATGACTTGTCATTGCATTTTGTGCACTCTCATGATTCATTTGACATCTTAAGACATGTAGAAAGCATGTTTGATCATTGCATCACATATTTGCCATGACATTTGTCTTGTATGCTTCATAACTTTTCATGCTTGTTTATGTTCTTTAACTTGCATCATTTGCATTCATGATCTTGTATGAACATCCCCATGTCTTGCCTCATGTTTGCAGCATCTCATAACATCATTATCATCATCAACATGCTTCTGGTTTTGCTTATCATCATGTCATCTCATCTCATCTTGCATTGCATTGCATTTCTTTCTAACATTTCAGGTGGTAAGTAACTTGAGAAGTGAATTTGCCTTCACTTCTCATACCTTTTCTTTTCATCTCTTTTACATCCATTGCTGCATTCTTATTTGTGTTTGAGATTGAGCTTGCTCATTCTTGTTCTTCCCACTTCCTTTCTTCAAGTGACTTGACTTCTTGAATGAAGCAAGTCACTTTGCTTCTCTTGATCTTGTTCATCTGCTTCCTGGTGGCTCCTTTGAAGGTTGTTCTTGCAAACCACACAAACCTTAGGAACAACCAAAATTAGGGTTTTGATTAGTCTCCCTCATAGCTTTTACCTTTGTGTCTCTCTTTGAGTCTTCTCTTCTCATCTCATACTCAGGGACTAAACCCTAAAGGTTTTAAGACTTTGTGATTAGGGTTATGCCTGCATCCTTCTCTTAGGATGGAGTGTATAACTTTAATCCTAAGCATTAAACCCTTAATGTGTTTAAATCTCTTAATTAATCCACCTAATAATCATCAAGACATCACACTTGTAACTTGGGCCTTGCATTAGGGTTCTAATTCTTCCTTAATTGGTTAAGAAGGACTAACCCTAGTGTTAATGGACAAGTCCCCCTCAAGTTGTCTTACAAACCCTAAAAAACATTTCTTCATCATACCATTAAGTAAAATCCACTTAATCAAAGGCTTGTTTTGTCATGAGTTTAATCCCTAATCATGGATTAAGTTGAGGAGCTTTCCTCAGCTTAAACATTCTCATCTATTATCCTTCTTTTAGGATGGTGTAATGAGTCTGTTTAATCCTTGATTATGGCTTAACCTCATTGCTTAACACTAAACAAAAACACCAAAAACATTTAAACAATCACAAGTAGGTTAATGATCTTAATCCTACATCATGGTAATTAAGTGTGAGAATCTGACTTCACACTTAAGGTATTCTCATTACCCCTGATCAGAGGGAAGATGTGATGAGTTTACTAACCCATTGGTTTAGGCTTAAGCTCATTAACTTATGACAAACTTTCACAAGCAATAAAAGACTGAAAACACAAAAACAAACAATAATCGTCTCCTTCGGGATTCTTTTCTCATCATCTTCACTCACAAACGAGAACTCGCTTCTTCCGTCTAATGCAAGACAGTTAGCACCTGAGCCAGACAGGTCATACACTTGAGCATTGACAAGCAAGCAGTTCACAAGTCAATTCATCTTTCAGTCTCTTTGGGTCGAACTACGGTGTTCTGACTTCCTCATTGCACGAGAGGATACGTAGGCATAACTTAACAGTTATCGAACAAAAGTCTCTGTACATTCCCCCTCTTTCCAGCTTCATTCTTAAGCCTCATACTCCTGAGCATTTCACTCTGTTCTTACACTAACACTTTCATACTTCACATCACTTATACACTTTACACTGACACCTGTGCATATTGCTTTCCAGCTCTTTACACACAGATTGCACTGACACTACCCCTTTATAGCACAAATCTTTCAAGCGTGGATCCCGTCGAGTACGGCGGACAATCTGGGTGCTAATACCTTCCCAGGTTGTAACCAACCCCCTTTCTCAGTCTCTCTGGTTCGCAAACCGTCTTATCCATCTTTTTCTAGGTTTATGCAGCATTACCTTTCCTCCGGGATAAAAATGCCTAGCTGGCGACTCTATTCTTTCTCCAGTGAGTTCACGGCTGTGTGTTCTCACTGTTCCCCTCGCCGACCGTTCGCGTCTGTACCCTTATCTGACCATGTGTCACTTATCGGGAGCGACAGCTTGGCGACTCTGCTGGGGACCCTTATACTGCAACCAGGGCTTCTGGTTCTTTTTGTGGGTTCCTCCTAGCGCTTGTTTGATTTGTGTTTATTGGGGTGTTATGTGCTTATTTGTGTTTGTATATTTGCTTTATTTATTGCTTTATGTACAGTTGCTTTACTGCTTTCTTTATTGCATTTATATATCATATTGTCATACTGTTGCTGGCTGGATCTGGTTTCTTGTTTTGGTGGGTGGGTATTTCATTGAGAGTTAAGGTCCTATACCTGGGACCTGAGTGACACCTAGGCTAGAGTGAATCATATTCTTTCCCATTCCATTTCGGTCTGGTGCGGGAATATGAAACACGGTTCAGATATGGGTTTCTTCTTGAGAACTCTGTGTTGCGGATTTCCTGCAATGCTAGGGCTATCTGGGAAGCCTGCTAAGTCTGGATGACCTTGTAGTTTTGACCTTCAGAAACTGAGGTGAATTAGAGGAGGAATTGTTATGGTTATTGTAAACACTGTACCTCCGGGTTAGAAGTGTTTACACTTCTCATAACTAATCCAAGTCTGAGGATCCTTGTTCTAGATCACTGTAAACACCCCAAATTTGCCCTCACCCATTCACACCATGGCTTGTGATCATTTCATATACATAATCTCAATCATGGCATCTCATACCGCATTTTTAATTCACTGCGTTGGTTCAAAGTCATTTGCATCTAGGGTTTGTGATCCGAGCATTCCAGAAGCTTCAAGAGCCACTCCAAAGGTCTTCAATGTTCAAGCATCATATTGTATGCCCTCAAAGTCAAAAGAATGTCAAAGAAACACAAGAACTGAAAATGGCGTGGAAACAGAACCAGGTTATGAGGTGCGCGCGTATCAAGTTTCACGAAGAAATTCCATGGGAAGGGTATCTGATCAAGGGATGGCTTCTGGAACATGTCAGTACAAAATCAGGATACCTGAGGCTCCCGAGGACCCGACCAAAGGGTATACTTCGTCATTTTGATTGCATGTGGTCTTTATCTGATCATATGGGATGCCAGAAGTTCACAAGACTGAGGAGTTTCTAGCCACTTTGCAAAATGGCCTTGAATTGAAGAACTTGCAAATTCTCATGGCAAGATTTTGTTTGATTCCAGTGCGACTTCCAATCATCGCGCAAGCATGAAGCAGGGCTTTAAATTTTGAATGCATCAAAGAATCTCCAAGTTTCACGACTTAGGCCTCAAGGGATCACAAAGGGGGCAGACTTGTACCAATTTGCAAAGACCCATGTGACTATGTCTCTACTCATTGCAATTTCCCAGGATTTGGTCCATGGGCCTGTGCCACATCAGTCATTCTCACTCACCAAAGGCCTTACAAATGTGTTTCCTGCAAATCATCTCAATCAACTGGGGTCTCGTTGATGTTTAAGCGTCACCAAAATGTCAAAGTTGGTTTTAAGATGTTTCGAATTTTATCTTCAGTAAATTGATGAGTTATGGATTAAACTTGTTGCATTCTTTTTCGTAAAGAAAAATGATAAGTGTGCTTTCTTTGGTTCATCGTTTTCAAATTTAAGGAGGATGGCTTATTGGATTTGATTCATTGGTTTCGGAGAAAAAGAAAGGAAAAGGAGGTTCATGATTTCGTGAGGGACTTGGATTCAAATGGCGTAGCATGGGCATTTCGTGGTATTATGTTGGGTCTGGATTATGTTGGATTTGGATTATGATTTGGATACGCATATGTTCGGAATCATGATTCATTTTTATGTTGCTAATTGGATCAAGATTATCAAAGAAAATAAGACATGATTTGCTCAGAATTGTTTGTCAGACGGGTCTGTGTTTAATGATTTGGAAAGGAAAGGAAGATGCATAAAATGCAAACGGAATTGCTAAGGCCTCTTCAATTGGTCGCAAAAGGGTGTGTTTTCTTTTTTGCTTTAAGGAAAGAAAGATTTATTTAGAATAATACATGAACCAAAGATGATTATTCTAATAGAATTAAATTGAGAAATACATTGAAAAAAAAGGGAGATGTTTGTCCAAGTGTTTTGATATGAGTTTACAAAAAGAATCACACTGTCATTGAAGAATCATAAAAAAAAATACAAGGCATGTATACAAAATTCTGAAATCCAATTTTAATACTTTTGGATTGCTGTTTCACTTCAAGATGGGGAGAAGAGTCATCCTGGTACTCACTACTCACAACAAAGAGTTTACACGTTTTTCTAGTGAGCCAATATTGTTACAGAAGTCTTCATTCACTTCTTATCCTCCTCCAATTGGCCAACCAAGCAGGGTTATACCCAGGAGATCGTTCCAACCTCCTCAGTAATATGTTACAGCTTCATAATGGATCGGTTTCTCCTCACTTGATGAATCAATTGCAACAGCAGCATAGACTGCGTCAACCTGTTACCTGCAAAAAAGATAACAATGAATTCGAGTTTCACAATAATTGAGAAATAAACCAGCAAAATAAAGCACAACAATCAAAGATGATGAACCAAAGCTGCAGCAGTAGCAGCCAGGAATTGACGTCGGCAATAACACTCAACAAAGGCCAGCGCCTCCCGTAGCTCCGCAATCCAGTTCTCTTGCTCATTCTTGATAACCTGCACAAATTGAGAACGTATTAATACAACCAGTGAACATGGTAGTGACAGCCATTCAGATACTACCTAAGAGAAATTGGCAGCAACAAATGCAGTGAGAGATTAACAACAGAAAGACTAAGAAGATGAAGATGTATGGCAGACTTATCACAAGCAGAGCAAAGCAGGGGTAGCCACAAATTTTGTCTCAACTCACACAACATCTTCAACACACACCACATAACCAAAAAGTTGCTTCAGCTTTTCAAGTCTTCAATGGAATCAGCCCATTTGTGAAGTTCTCTCATTTCACTGCTAACCAAGCTATACAAGAAGCATTTGAAAGAGAAGAAAGAGTTCACATCATAGATCTTGACATAATGCAAGGCTTACAATGGCCTGATCTTTTTCATATCCTTGCTTCAAGACCAGGTGGACCACCTTATGTGAGACTCACTGGATTGGGTACTTCCATGGAAACACTTGAAGCTACCGGCAAACGTTTGTCTGATTTTGCTAACAAACTGGGTCTTCCTTTTGAGTTCTTTCCTGTTGCTGCGAAAGTTGGAAACATTGATGTTGAGAAGCTGAATGTGAGTAAATCAGAGGCTGTTGCTGTTCATTGGTTACAACATTCTTTATATGATGTAACTGGATCAGAAACAACACTAGTGGCTCTACAAGACATCACCCTGGACAAAGTATTCGACGACCTCGCTCGCAAGATTTTGATTAGGTATTTCACAAAGCTAATGCGGCAGGGCTTTGCTTGTATGCCAGCCATGTCTGCCCTTGCCTCCCCATGGCGCCTTCACAGCATTTCCTCTTGTAGTACATGCCATTCTCCTGCAAAGAAAACACCAATGTCAATGTCAATGTTGCTCCTTCTCTTCCAAAATCCAAAATTAGTCAATCAAATTCAAAGCAGCCTCTTGATTGTTGAGTATGTACCAACAATAGCAACATGTACAGGAACTCATAGAGGTATCAAAGCATATGTACCTAATCACCAATCTATGTCTCCCAAAGAACACTTCACAGGTGCAACATGTCAAGGGTTTGCCACTGAATTGGAAGGGAAAATTGGACAAAGTTCATCAATTATACTCGAAGGATCCACTCTACAACAAGAGTTCAAAGCAATTTGAGTTTGATTATAGAGATGAAGGAAAGACAGAACGAAAGCCAATAAACATTACCTTTTAAAACAGCGGAAGACTTGGCGTTCATTGCTGCCATTGCTGTGTTTGAGATTGCTCCAGCTTAAGGTTTTATCATTTGATTGACTCAGTTGATCCCACGTTCATTTCCTCACACGCAGAGGTGCAGATCCATAGCTTCAGGACCTACTGCTGTCAAAGATCAAACAGAGAAATCAGTATGAGCAATGACATTTTTGATGGACAGATATTAGCCGATAAATTGACGAAACTCAACAATTCACAACAAAGCATTGAATTACTGTCCCGTTGGTGCATTCCTCACCAGAAGAGAGCAAAAGATATAGTTGAAATATGGGATAAATTGTTTGGGTCGCGAAGTCAGGGTCTTAAGGATGAACTGATGAGTAAGAATCCACTTCTACGCCCTGCAAGCAATGGAAAAGATTCAGATTCTATCAAGATAATGAAGAGGGATGCCCACTCAGTGAGAATAAAATTGGCTGTTGTTTGTTTGCCAAAAAAAATACTAACAGCCTTTCACTCTGTTCTTGATGAACATCTTAATGAGGAAGCTGCATTTGTTTCAGCACCGCTTCCGCCTCAGTATGTCCAACCAACTAGTTTCATGGATGGAGGATTTCCTTACGGATACATGTCGAATAATCTACCACCTCCACCTCCTTTTCCTTTACATGCTGCATCAGGATTATCAATGTCTATCACAACCAGCAGGATTTGAACACGATGCTTGAAGCTCGTGTATTTGCCCCTGCAAAATTCAAAAATTATCACTTGGTTAGCAGTTAAAACATGGATTTACGACAGTAAAAAGAGGGAGAAACCAATCCAATTCAAGGCCAACCATTTCAGTTCGTTTTCAAAACCAAGGCATAAACAGACAAAAAAAAAATCCATAGCAGAAGTGTCAGCAGGTTGCAGAGCAGAGTTTCACAAAATAGCAAAAACAATTTTCTGTTACGAAAAAGAAGGAAGAGACATAGCCAGTTTGAATTTGTTTCAGTGTAAATCGAAATCTTTGAAAAACCCTAATTCTCATCTATAAAAGAAACCAAGATGAATTCATGAAACTCTCTGAGTTGACAGCCGCATCATACACAATACACAGCCACATCAAAAAACCCTAAATCATACAAAAAGCCCTAATCAATCAAGAAGAAAGACTTAGCTTCCAAGAGTTCCAAAGCGCCGCATCCTCCACTGTCATCAGACTTGAACAACCACATACGCACAACACATAGCCGCAACAAAAGACCCAGGAACGGGAGAAGCGTATACCTCTTGACGTAACCTCCGTGACATTCCAACTGCGGTATAATCTCTTGACTCTATCTTTGTTGCATTTCCTTTTTGTTCGCTCTGCTTGTGTGTTGAGTAAGCGTTTCGAATCCAAAGGGATTTAGGGTTTACGATTTGGGGGAAGGGTTAAACGTTTTTTTGCTGGTTTCGGTTCGATTCTGATATAGGGTTGGTTTTGGTTTCGGTTTGCCATGTGTGGTGGGGGTTCGAACCTTTGGGAATAAGGAAGAATAGAGATTGAGAGATGCGTGAGCGGCCGGTCGGCGCCGTGTCTTCTCTCTTCCCATTTTGTTGCTGAATATAGATTGAGAGCAAGAGAGTTTTTTTCTTTGAAACCCTAGAAGCCTCCCCCTTTTAGAAAGCAACCGGGCCGGGTCTGGGTTGGCTTGACCCGGCCGGTGTTGGTCAGGATCCAGCGCCCTTTTGGGCCTCATTTGTTATAAGCCTTTGCCAAACTTTCGTTGTTCTGTTGTTCATTAAGATTTACATAGCTTTTTTTTTAATATATAGTTCTAATTCTTTAGGTTTTGTTTTGTTTTGTTTTCTAGTATTTCTTGTTTTTTTTCTTAAAAAAATAGTATTCTGAAAAAATATTCATAGTAATTAATTTATCTTAATGATTTTGTTAATTAAATTAGGTTAATAATATTATAAACAAAAAAAAAATCCAAAAAAAAAGAGAAGAAAACATTTTTAGATATTTATATAAGGTAGAGTTTTTTTTAGTTAATTGGTTAATCCTGTCCATTAATTAATTTCGTTTTAACTTAGTTAGTTATCTTTTGTTCATTTTCACTGGTACAATAACTCATATCATTTTCGATTTGCACCCTAATATCAAGTTCATTTTCACTCCATTTATTTCTGTCATGCTAACTTTTCAGGTGGTAAGTACTCCGAGAAGTGAATTTGCCTTCACTTCTCGCATTTCCTTTTCATCTCCTTTGTACATTTGTTATATCTGTTTGTATGGATATTGGAGTGAGCTTGCTCCTCCCTGTTTATTACATCTTCTTCCTTCAAACAACTTGACTTCTTGAGTGAAGCAAGTTGTTTTGCTTCTCTTCACTTCTTGATCATTCCATCTGCTCCCTGGTGGCTCTCTTTGAAGATATCTCTAAAACCACACAAACCCTAGGGTTTCCAAGCATGATAACGATTAGGGTTGATTTAGTCCCCCCATTTAGCTTCCACCTTTGTGTCATCTTTGAGTCTCCTTCTCTCACCTCATAATTAGGGACTAAACCCTAAAGGCTTCAGGGCTTTGTGATTAAGCTTATGCCTGCATCCTTCTCTTAGGATGGAGTGTATAACTTTAATCCTAAGTAATGAATCCTTAATGCGTTTAGATCTCTTAATCAATTCACATAATAATTATCAAGACATCACACTTGTAACTTGGGCCTTGCATTAGGGTTCTAATTCTTCCTTAATTGGTTAAGAAGGACTAACCCTAGTGTTAATGGACAAGTCCCCCTCAAGTTGTCTTACAAACCCTAAAAAACACTTCATCATCATAACCATTGAATAAAATCCACTTAATCAAAGGCCTGTTTTGTCATGAGTTTAATCTCTAATCATGGATTAAGTTGAGGAGCTTTCCTCAGCTTAAACACTCTCATCTATTATCCTTCTATTAGGATGGTGTAATGAGTCTGTTAAATCCTTGATTATGGCTTAACCTCATTACTCAACACTAAACAAAAACACCAAAAACATCTAAATAATCACAAGTAGGTTAATGATCTTAATCCTACATCAAAGGTGATTAAGTGTGAGAATCTGACTTCACACTTAAGGTACTCTCATTACCCCTAATCAGAGGGAAGATGTGATGAGTTTACTAACCCATTGGTTTAGGCTTAAGCTCATTATCTTATGACAAATTCCAAAAAGAAATAAAAGACTGAAAACTCAAAAACAAACAATAATCGTCTCCTTCGGGATTCTTTTCTCATCACCTTCACTCATAAACGAGAACTTGCTTCTTCCGTCTAATGCAAGACAGTTTGCACCTGGGCCAGACAGGTCATACACTTGAGCATAGATAAGCAAGCAGTTCACAAGTCAATTTACCTTTCAGTCTCTTTGGGTCGAACTACGGTGTTCTGACTTCCTCATTGCACGAGAGGATATGTAGGCATAACTTAACAGTTATCGAACAAAAGTCTCTGTATATTCCCCCTCTTCCAGCATCTTTCTCTTAGCCTCATTATCATGAGCAATTCATTCTCATTCTTACACTGACACATCATTTATACACTTCACACTCCTTTTACACTGACACCTGTACATCCTTTTCCAGCTATTTTATGCACAGATTGCACTGACACTACCCCTTTAAAACACAAATCTTTTAAGCGTGGATCCCGTCGAGTACGACGGACAATCTGGGTGCTAATACCTTCCCAGGTTGTAACCAACCCCCTTTCTCAGTCTCTCTGGTTCGCGACCGTCTTATCCATCTTTTTCTAGGTTTATGCAGCATTACCTTTCCTCCGGGATAAAAATGCCTAGCTGGCGACTCTATTCATCTCCAGTGAGTTCACGGCTGTGTGTTCTCACTGTTCCCTTCGCCGACCGTTCGCGTCTGTACCTTCATATGATCCCGTTTCATTTGTCGGGAGCGACAGCTTGGCGACTCTGCTGGGGACCCTTATACTGCAACCAGGGCTTCTGGTTCTTTTTGTGGGTTCCTCCTAGCGCTTGTTTGATTCGTGTTTACTGGGGTGTTATGTGCTTGTTTGTGCTTGTATTTATTTTTGTTTATTGTTTTACGTACAGTTACTTTACTGCCTTCTTTATTACATTTGTATATATCATACTGTCATTATTGCTGGCTGGATCTGGTTGTTTGCCTTGGTGGGTGGGTATTTCATTGAGAGTTAAGGTCCTATACCTGGGACCTGAGTGACACCTAGGCTAGAGTGAATCATATTCTTTCCCATTCCATTTCGGTCTGGTGCGGGAATATGAAACACGGTTCAGATATGGGTTTCTTCTTGAGAACTCTGTGTTGCGGATTTCCTGCAATGCTAGGGCTATCTGGGAAGCCTGCTAAGTCTGGATGACCTTTTAGTATTGACCTTCAGAAACTGAGGTGAATTAGAGGAGGAATTGTTATGGTTATTGTAAACACTGTACCTCCGGGTTAGAAGTGTTTACACTTCTCATAACTGATCCAAGTCTGAGGATCCTTGTTCTAGATCACCACCTGTGAGGGGGTTGGGCTGTTTACAGGTTTGCAGGTACCTTGACCTCAGAATACCCTGTTACTTTGACTTTGTTAAGAATACTCCATGTTGGATAGTTCTTGTGATTCTGAACCCTGGACATGTGGCTCTTTATTTGAGTCCCCTACCCTGGTTACTGGATTCTTAGACCTCCATCTGGAATTCTTGAACACACATGGATCTATATCAAGGCAGTTAATCAGATCCAGCTCAGTCACAAACCCTTGCATATCATCCGCATACATACTCATTGCATCATATTAACATTTGCTTATTTGTGTTTCAGGGTATCCACTTTCATCTGGTTTTGGTTTTGACCCCATCTGCAGTATTGACCTATCTCCACCGGCACCTGCTTCAGTTTGTCAGCCATATACTTCAGTTACTTGCATTAGCCAGCCGGTGGCCCACTTCTCAGCATCTTCATCAGCACTTATTCTACTCAGTCTTCAGCACTCATGGCTCCAAAGAAAAGCAACATCACCTATCATTTCTTCCAACCAGACTTATCAGACATCAGGAGGATCCAAACCCTGATCACCCCAGATCACATACCTTTGTTCAGGGAGCATTATGGGGATATACTTGACTTGGTTATGGACATGGACCCATCACAGAGAAGCCTGATCCATACCTGTATTCAGTTTTATGACCCCCCATTGAGATGTTTCACCTTTCAAGACTTTCAGTTGGGTCCTCTCTTGGAAGAATACTCATCATTGATTGGTTTGCCTATCAAGAGAGAAATCCCTTTCAACCCTGAAATGGTCTTTCCCAGCAATGGAGAAGTAGCCAAGGCTTTGCACCTGGAACCTGTTTTGATTGAGCAACATATGACCACTAAAGCTGGGATCCCTGGTTTTCATTTGGACTTCCTAATTTCTCAAGCTAATTTGAAGGCCTCCCTGGGGGAGTGGAAAGCTGTTTGTGCCCTGTTGGCCTTAAGTGTATATGGAATTGTGTTGTTTGCAGATGAGCCTCGATTCATTAGCAAGAATGCAATTCACTTGTTCATCCTGAAGAACCCAGTGCCCACTCTATTGGGTGATCTCTATTACTCAGTACATCAGAGGAATGAGAAGCAGAGGGGTAAGTTAGTGAGGTGTTGTGCTCCATTATTCCATGCTTGGCTTCTCAGGCATCTACCCAGGACAGATGCGTTTCTAAACCCTCATCAGCAAAGCAACTGGGCTAAGAGACTCACTGTCTTAACTTCAGCAGATATCAGATGGTGCACTCAAAGCACCAAGGGCAGAGATATAATCACCAGCTGTGGGCACTTTCCCAATGTGCCCTTAATAGGAGTTAAGGGAAGTATCAATTACAACCCTCTGCTGTTCAGGAGGCAATTGGGTTATGCACTGGTCCATACTCCCAAGGTACAAGACCTGGTTGAAACCCTCTACTGTGAGAACAAGATTAGTCTAACAACTGTTAGGCAGGCTGCCTGGGCCTGGGATCATGTTCAAACCAAGGGAATCACCATTCTGGGGAAGTGCAATAATGTGGCATCAACCCAATATCATGAGTGGTCCCATGCCAGGGCCCAATTCTCTGGATTACCCTTCACCATAGAAGACATGCCTGAGTCATCTTCAGCACCACCCCCTGCCACTGTCAGCATGGAAGAGTTTGAGAGCTTGAAGGAAAGAAATGAGAAGTTATCCAAAGCCTTGCAGAAGACCCTCTATGAGAGGAAGGATGGAAGATTAGATATTGAGAGGCTGGAGAAGTTGAAGAAAGAGCATCTGGCTAAGATTGAGAAGTCTGAAGATTATATTAAGAAGTCTAGGGCCGGGGAACAAATTCTGAAGAATGCTTACAAAGAAGCCCAGTTCCAAAGAGCAAGAACAGACTTGTATCTGAAGGAGAGTCAGGCTAGGTGGGTCAGAATCACCGAGGCTCGTACTCTAGAAGACAAGAGAGTTCAGGACAAGATGGAGCAGATGGAAAAAGCCCTGGCAGCAGCCCAGAAGGAAATATCAGAGCTGGAAATCAAAGCTGGAGTGAAGAGGTCTAAGGACCAAAGTCAGAACAAGAAATTGACTGCAGCTGTTGCAACAAGAAACCTTCTCATTAGAAGTCTCACGGAGCGTCCGACTGATCCTGTGACCGAAGCACTTCTTAAGGAAGTTCGTGAGGATGAGTTTGGCCTTGGAGTTTGATCATTTGCTTGTTGTTGTTCCTATTCCATGTACTTTTGCTTTCTGTGATGTATTTTGACCCCCTTGAGGGCTTGTGTTGTAAAACGAACAAATTGTGTTGGTTTCCATCTGAGTTCACTTCAAAAGCAACTTCAACAGCATCATCTTCAAGGGTCTGGAAGGGTCAAAACTGAAGGCCAAACCGGATACCTTGAGAGCAAATAAGCATAACTGCATTGCATACTAACCCTTTTGTTTGTTTTGTAGGTTTTGTTTTATTGTTACTAACCTCTGTTGTGACATTCAGGAATTATTGCTCGCCGCCGGGTATTTCCTCTCAACAGGCCACACAGATACCCAACTAGAAACAACCTTCCGGGCATCCAAATGGACCAGATGCAGCAAGACCTTACTGAGGTCAGAAACCAGATGGCCAACGAAAGGTTGGAGATGAGAACTCAGATAACACAGTTCATGGAAGTGATGAACAACTTAGCTCAAAGCCAGGAGAGGCTCAGAGCTTTGGTAGAAGGGAGGAATCAAGATGAGCCACATGTGGGGACTGCTGGCACAAGTAACAATGAAAGGGTGCAACCACATGTTAACCCCCCTGTGTTTGGTCCACATCTACATCCTGAGGTCAACATTCCTGCAAACATTCAAGGAACAGCCACTGCAGCCAGAGTACTCCAAGAAGACGCCCAAGAAGACCAGTTCACAGTAATGGGAGCTGGGGATGAGGTCTACGATCGGAGGCTAGATGAAATTGCCGAGAAATTAAGATCCTTGGAGTCTCAAAACTCCTTGGGTTTTGATGTCATGGACATGGGCTTGGTAGACGGGGTCAGGATCCCCCATAAGTTTAAACCTCCGAGCTTCGAAAAATACAACGGAACCACTTGTCCACGGACCCACTTGCAATCCTTTTTGGGGAGGTTAAAAGCGTATACCATGGACGAGAAGTTGTGGATGTTCTATTTTGAGGATAGCTTGACTGGAGCTTCGAGGGAATGGTATTCCCATCTGACAAGAGCAACTATTAGATGCTGGAAGGACCTGGCAGAGGCCTTCATCAGACAGTATCAGTATAATCTGGATATGGCACCCAACAGGACCCTCCTAATGGGAATGTCACAGTCATCTAAAGAGAGCTTCCGAGAATATGCTCAAAGATGGAGACAGCTTGCTGCTGCTGTCCAGCCACCTATGTCAGAAAGGGAGATGGCTGATATGTTCATGAATACCCTTCAGGGGACTTACATTGATAGGCTAGCTGCCTTCTCATCTACCAGCTTTGCAGATGTAGTCATAGCCGGGGAGAGAATTGAAAGCCTATTGAAGATGGGTAGGATCTCAGACAATGGTGCCAGCTCGTCCAGTAATGCAAGAAAGCCTTTTGCAGGTCCGAGAAGGACTGGTGAGACCAATGCCATCCACGCCAACAGGGGCAGACCCCAGTATGATCATAGGTCTGTGGCTGCAGTCACCATCCCTGCTCCAGCTCATCCACCACCAGTTTATCAACCTCCTCAGCAAAACTTCCAACAACAACCTTAGTATCAGCAGAATCAGTATCCTCCAAGGAACAACAACAATTACAACAACAATCAACAAAGGCCATTCCAACAAAGGCCATCCCAAGCTAACAGAGTGATCGATCCGATCCCAATGCCGTATGCTGCCTTGCTGCCACAACTTCTGAAACTCAACCTAGTTGAGCTAAGAACGTTGGCACCTCCGGATCCCAACAGTCTACCAAGAAACTATGACTCCAATGCTAGGTGTGCTTTTCATTCGAACGCACCTGGTCACAGTACAGAAAAATGCAGGGCTCTGCATATGAAGGTACAAGACTTGGTAGACTCCAAGGCTCTGAATTTTGCGCCTCCGCCCAATGTCAATAAAAACCCAATGCCACACCATGGTGGTCCCCGAATTAATGCCATTGAAGAAGACCAGCAGTCTTATTTGATAACTAGTGTGGACCAGATCAGGACACCATTGGTGGAAATCAAAGCTCAACTCCGTGAAGGCAATATATTTCCGGGGTGTGAACTAGGGTGTCCCTACTGCAACATTTCATGGAATGGGTGTGAGGACTTGAGGAATGGCATCGACAGCCTTATTCAGAGTGGCCTACTCCAGATCACTACATCATTTCCGGCAAACCCGACAACTTCATCAGCAACGGTTTCAGATCCTCCTACAAATACAGCAACAATTGTTCCCGACAACTCACCAGCAACATCAGCAAGTACTTCATCAGTTCTCCCAAATGATCAGCTTTCAACAGTTTCTCCTGCTACAATTTCAGCTTCATTCCATTTCGACTCTCCACTTACAACAACAACGGTTCTTCCAATAGTACCTCCTACAACACCAGCAAACAATCACGAAGATGTCTCCACTGTTACCATATTCTATGATCCAGAAAATAATTCCGCCTACCATTCAGAAGATGCTGCTCCCACTAGAGCACCAGTTACAATCTTTTATGATCCACAAACAATAACAGTCCCTTCAGCAGCAGCAATCAGTCCAGTCACTGTCACGGTGCCTGGACCAGTACCATATGAAAGCAATAGGGCCATCCCTTGGCACTATGGCTCTGACGTGTACTGTGAAGGGAAAAGAATCACTCTTGAAACAACGACACCTGCACCACAAGTAGATAATGTGGGGGGAGGCGGAGGCTTCACTAGAAGCGGACGTCTCTTTGCTTCACAAGTTCAAAGACCTACTGCCGAAGCAGAAGCTGCTGCCAAGGCAAAGGGAAAAGGCCCGGTGCAGGAAGATCCAGCTGCCAAAGAAACCCTAAAGACTCCATTTGATCAGGAAGTTGATGAGTTTATGCGGATCATCAAAAAGAGTGATTATAAAGTTGTGGATCAGCTTCATCAGACGCCATCCAAAATCTCCATCCTCTCACTGCTTATGTGCTCCGAAGCCCATCGGAATGCACTACTGAAAGTACTGCACGCAGCTTACGTGCCTGAGGAGATTACTGTCAACCAATTGGAAACCGTGGTTGGGAATGTAACTGCTAGCAATGGGCTAGGGTTTACCAATTCTGACCTGACAGTGGATGGCCGCAACCACAACAAAGCCTTGCACATAACCATGGAATGCAAAGGAGCTGTCCTTTCTCATGTGCTGGTGGACACAGGATCTTCCCTGAATGTCTTACCAAAGAAGGCTCTGGTGAAGTTAGAATATAATGGATTGGCATTGAGACCCAGCAACCTGGTGGTACGAGCCTTTGATGGTTCGAAAAGATCGGTTCTGGGAGAGATTGAGCTGCCCGTAACAATTGGCCCGCAGACCTTTACAACTATCTTTTACGTGATGGACATTCAGCCCGCCTATAGCTGTTTGTTGGGTAGACCTTGGATTCACGCCGCTGGCGCTATAACGTCTACCCTTCACCAAAAGTTAAAATTTGAATGGGAAGGCCAAGTTGTTACAATCTGTGGAGAAGAGGATATCTTTGTTAGCCATCTGGCTACGTACAAGTACATTGAGATGGATGGAGAGATCCATGAAACAATGAGCCAAGGTTTTGAAGCCCTGAACGTCAATGAAGCATCTGCTGTTTCGGGGATCTCCATGTCGTCTTACCAGCAAGCCCGGAAGGTTGTTGAGGAAGGAACTGCCCTAGGCTGGGGCAAGGTCTTAGCTGTGGAGGAGAAGAAGGACAAATTTGGGTTGGGTTACAGACCAACTCAACATCAAGCAAAGGCTGCTGAGAAGCCTGGTTTTGTCAGTGGGGGGATGCTTACCCCCGATACTATCAACTGTCTGGAAGACGAGCTGGAAGAGGAGCGCAATCTGGAGAATTGGATTCGTCCGAAGATCCCTGGGAGCAGTATCTCGAACTGGTCTTCCCAGGAAGTCATAAGAGTTACTCGAGCAGAGTAATTATTATTCCCTGTTTTTTATTGCATGCATCAAAGTCTTGCATCTTGCCCAAGATGACAAGACTCATTTTGTAATCGGGCCATCTGTACTTTTGTGCAAACAAGATTAAATTAATGAAATATCAGACATCTTTTTGCAAACGAGTCTTTTTCTTTTCTGCTCACTGTTTTTCCATTTTTTCTTTTTGTACAAAAATAAATGGCGGTGTTTTCAAAATGATAACTTCATTTCACTTTTTTTCTAAAGCAAGATTAAAATCAATCACTAAAATGAACAAACTTAACCCTTGCAGAGAGTGCCTTCCAGACAGCACCGACAGCAGCACGGCTATGACATCGTATGACTTTGACAATCCAATCAATCAAGCTGATGAAGGGGTTGATGAAGAATATGAGCTTCCCGAAGAGCTAGCCAGGTTATTGAGACAAGAGGAAAAGGTTATTACTCCTCACCAGGAGGAGATTGAAGTGATTAATCTTGGTACAGACGAAGACGTGAAAGAGGTTAAAATCGGGGCCTGCCTGCAAGACTCAGTGAAGAGACAACTGATAGATCTGCTTCAAGAGTATGTTGATGTGTTTGCTTGGTCGTATCAAGATATGCCAGGGTTGGATACCGACATTGTTATGCACAAGCTGCCTTTGAGAGAGGAGTGCCCACCAGTTAAACAGAAGTTGCGCCGAACTCGCCCAGACATGGCTATGAAAATCAAAGAGGAGGTACAAAAGCAGTGGGACGCCGGGTTCCTTGCTGTAACTAGCTATCCGCCGTGGGTTGCTAATATAGTACCTGTGCCTAAGAAGGACGGCAAGGTAAGGATGTGTGTCGACTACCGGGATCTGAATAGAGCCAGTCCGAAAGATGACTTCCCATTACCTCACATTGATGTATTGGTGGATAATACGGCTCAGTTCTCGGTATTCTCCTTCATGGACGGATTTTCAGGATATAACCAGATCAAGATGTCACCTGAAGACATGGAGAAGACAACATTCATCACACCTTGGGGCACGTTCTGTTACAAAGTGATGCCATTCGGACTGAAGAATGCTGGTGCCACATATCAACGGGCTATGGTGACATTATTCCACGATATGATCCATAAGGAAATCGAATGTTATGTGGATGACATGATTGCCAAGTCCCTTACAGAGGAAGACCACCTGGTAAATCTGCTCAAGTTATTCAAGCGTCTGAGGAAGTACCAATTGAAGTTGAACCCCAACAAATGCACATTCGGGGTGCGATCCGGTAAGCTGCTGGGCTTTATTGTGAGTGAGAAAGGGATTGAAGTTGACCCTGATAAAGTCAAAGCCATTCAAGAGATGCCTGCACCGAAAACTGAGAAACAAGTTCGGGGGTTCTTAGGTCGATTGAACTACATTTCACGGTTCATATCTCACCTTACAGCAACCTGTGAACCCTTGTTCAAGCTGCTAAGAAAGGAACAGACGGTCAGGTGGAACGAGGACTGCCAAAGGGCTTTTGACAAGATCAAGGAATACTTACAAGAACCCCCAATCCTTATGCCTCCAGTTGAAGGAAGACCTCTGATTATGTACCTGACAGTATTAGAAGAGTCAATGGGGTGTGTGCTGGGCCAGCATGACGAGTCTGGTCGAAAAGAGTATGCAATATACTACCTAAGCAAAAAGTTTACCGACTGTGAACAACGTTATTCACTGCTCGAGAAAACTTGCTGTGCTTTAGCGTGGGCTGCTCGCCGACTGAGACAGTATATGTTGACCCACACTACCTTGTTAATCTCAAAGATGGACCCAGTTAAGTACATATTTGAGAAGCCAGCTCTTACCGGACGGGTTGCAAGATGGCAAATGATTCTTACAGAGTATGACATTCAGTACACATCTCAGAAAGCCATCAAGGGCAGTGTATTGTCTGAATATCTTGCTGAGCAACCCATTGATGATTACCAGCCTATGAGATTTGACTTCCCTGATGAAGACATCATGTTCCTGAAAGCAAAAGATCATGAAGAGCCTGTTCACACTGAAGGGCCCGACCCGGAAGAAGAATGGACTATGATGTTTGACGGGGCTGTTAATATGAATGGTCGCGGTGTTGGTGCAGTACTCATTACACCTAAGGGAGTTCACATGCCTTTTTCGGCAAAACTCACCTTTAACTGCACTAACAACGAAGCTGAATACGAAGCTTGTATTATGGGTCTTGAGGAAGCCATTGACCTCAGGATCAAAACATTAACTGTATTCGGGGATTCAGCGCTAGTAATCAACCAGACCAACGGCAAATGGTATACACACCAGGATCATCTGATACCTTACAGGGATTATACGAGGAGGTTATTGACTTTCTTTACAACAGTCAAGCTTGAGTATATCCCTCGGGATGAGAATCAATTTGCAGATGCCCTTGCTACCATTTCATCCATGATCAAAGTTCAGGCTGCTAACTTCGTACCTCAGATTCCAGTATCCAGACTTGATAGACCAGCATATGTATTTGCAGCAGATGTTGTGAAAAACGATAAGCCTTGGTTCCACGACATTAAATGCTTCTTGGAGGATCAAACGTACCCACCTGGGGCATCTTCCAATAATAAGAAGACTTTGAGAAGGCTTGCTGGTAGTTTCTTCCTGAACACTGATGGATCTTTATATAAGCGGAACTTTGATATGGTACTCCTCAGATGTGTTGATAAAACAGAAGCAGACCTGTTGATGCACGAAGTACACGAGGGATCTTTTGGTACCCATGCAGGAGGGCATGCCATGGCTAAGAAATTGCTAAGATCAGGTATTACTGGATCACAATGGATGCAGATTGTTGTGCCTACTCCAGAAAATGCCATAAATGCCAGATTTATGCAGATAAAGTACATGTGCCTCCCAACCCTTTGAACATCATGTCTTCACCCTGGCCCTTTGCCATGTGGGGCATTGATATGATTGGCAAGATTGAGCCAACTGCTTCAAACGGCCACAGATTCATCCTGGTCGCCATCGACTATTTCACCAAGTGGGTCGAAGCAGCCTCATATGCAAACGTCACAAGGCAAGTGGTAGCCCGATTCCTAAAGAGAGATATCATCTGCCGATATGGAGTTCCCGAGCGAATCATTACTGATAATGGTTCCAACTTGAACAACAAAATGATGGCAGAACTGTGCCGGGATTTCAAGATCCAACATCACAATTCTTCTCCTTACAGGCCAAAGATGAATGGCGCTGTTGAGGCAGCAAATAAGAATATCAAGAAGATTGTGCAGAAGATGGTAGTCACTTACAAAGACTGGCATGAAATGCTGCCGTTTGCCTTGCATGGGTACCGCACATCAATCAGAACATCCACTGGGGCAACACCGTATCAGCTTGTGTATGGTATGGAAGCAGTCCTACCGGTTGAAGTTGAACTACCCTCTTTACGAGTATTGATGGATGTTAAACTGAGTGAAGCAGATTGGGTTAGGTCCCGATACGAGCAACTGAGTCTGATTGAAGAGAAGAGATTGGCTGCAATCTGTCATGGGCAGCTATATCAGAAAAGAATGAAGAGAGCCTTCGATCAGAAAGTCAGGCACCGAGAGTACCAAGTAGGAGATCTTGTGCTGAAAAGAATCCTCCCTCCGCATACAGACCACAGGGGCAAATGGACTCCAAATTATGAAGGACCATTCGTGGTAAAGAAAGTTTTCTCTGGTGGAGCACTGATGCTCAGCACCATGGATGGTGAAGACTTCCCATCCCCTGTGAATTCAGATGCAGTTAAAAAATACTTCGTATAAGAATGACCCGCTGGACATAAAAACAGAATGTAAGTCCAGGCAAAATAGGGCATCCCGGCGAGTCAAAAACAGAATAAAAGACTCGGGCAAAAATAAGGGAAATAAACAAAAATGTACACCCGCTGAGTTGAAAAGCCGCATTGGACAACTCAGGCAAAAATGGGTATCCCGATGGATTGAAAACCCGAAAGGGCGATCCATGCAGAATAAGGGAATAAGCGAACAACTGCATTTTGAATTCGTCTGTATCACCTACAACTTGGAAAGCTCCAAAAGGATCAAGCTTCGATCGGAATCAGCCTCCTTCAGAAAGCAAGACGAGAAGAACGTCATTGTCATACGAGTCATAGCAGAAGAGGAAGCTCTTTGGAAGCGTCGTCAACACCGCCAGCACTTTATTTCTCAATTTGTAACAATCTCCTCATTTCAGGAGATATGTTTCTTTGACTGTATCTTGCCAATTCAGGGCACATGAATTAATAAAATCAGATTTTCAGTCATGTTTCGTTTTTACATTTATGTTTTGCAAAGAACTGTCTGATATCTCTAAAAATACAATTGCATAAGTACAGATGCCTTTCTCTAAAAATAAAACACATGCTTACAGGGAATGTGATTACTCTCGAAAGTACTTAACTCCTATGACGGAATCCAGTAAAGGGATACCTCGGGACCTTTTGTACGTTTCCTTACCTTTGCAGGATTGCAGGTACCTAGAACGCAACTTGGGGCATGTAAGCTACAGTCCAGCAAGCTGGCAAATCAACAAACAGGCTTAACACTCAGGATGTTTTCTCCCCAGCCGAGTTGCCTCCCATCACTCTCCCCAGCTGAGTGACCAACAACCCTCCCCAGCCTCTTTTCAGAAGAGCAACGCACGGAGAAGTCACAACAGAGTACAGAAAGCTTCTACAAACCCCAGCTGGGTTCCATATTATAAGGATATGTCAATCGGTGACCTATATCCCCAAACAGATACATCATTAGATCTACCAATGATCTCATCCCCAGCTGGGATGTTCACTTCAAGCAGATCAACCAGAGATCTTCGCAGCAACGGGATCCGAGTCCCGGATCCGTGCCTCTTCGCATAATCATAGCATTCGCATCATAACTATCCCCTCAGAGCGTAGCATTCCGTCTAATACGGAGCATTACGGCAAAAATCAAATGCATAGCATAATCATAAGTCATGTTGTGAATTGAACACTTGTAAATAATGACAATCTGTCGGCATACAGAATACTTTCCCCAGAGATCCCCCAAGGTCCCCGCAAGAGCAGTTGTTTCTCCAATCACAAACGCCAGTATATACACCTTTGGACACCCGTCCGTGTCACATCACCAGCAGAAAGCCAAGGGTATCCTCTTTGCACTCACATGTACTTGTATATATACCCTTTCTTGACACCCGTCCGTGTCATATCCCCAGCGCAGTCGCTTACACTTTTACAACCCATATACTTGTCACTCTCCCCAGCAGATAAACACTTACATATACATATACTCACTACTCATTGGTACACCTATACAGATACTCGTCCGTATCTTGTATACATCATTTGTATCCCCACAGATTCGACACTTGTCCGTGTTCTTTGTTAACCAGTTGATACTCGTCCGTATCATCATCTCTGAGCATGTGTCAGTTTGTTTCTACATGATACTCGTCCGTATCATAGTCTTAAGGATGCTCGTCCGCATCTTTAATCTATACACAATACCAAACACTTATACTTTCCTTTCTTGGTTGTGAACGCTCGTCCGTGTTCACTATATCCCCAGTAGATCACCAACAAAGCATTTTTCTTTTATCTGAGAGCAGCCGTACCCTGCTGAGTGGTCGTCCTCCACTTCTTGATGGTCGTCCTCCATCATGCTCATCCGATGGTCGTCCCCATCGTTGATTTTAGCAGCCGTCCCCTGCTAGGTGGTCGTCCTCCACCTTTTGATGATCGTCCTTCATCACTTTATCCAATGGCCGTCCCCATTGTTGATTTTGGTTATCTAACACTCGTCCTGTGTTATGATAAACCTCGAGAGCAGCCGTCCCCTGCTGAGTGGTCGTCCTCCACTTCTTGATGGTCGTCCTCCATCATGCTCATCCGATGGCCGTCCCCATCGTTGACCTTTTCTATCCGATGGCCGTCCCCATCGTCGATATTTTCGGCAGCCGTACCCTGCCAGGTGGTCGTCCTCCACCTTTGATGGCCGTCCCCATCATATTTCTTTTATTCCCAACAGAGCAGCCGTCCCCTGCTAGGTGATCGTCCTTCACCTTTGATGGCCGTACCCCATCATCTGTTTATTTCATTTATTCTTTAACCCGATGGCCGTCCCCGTCGTGGTTCCTTTTCTTTTTAGCCCGATGGCCGTCCCCATCGTTGTTTACCTTACTTTATAAACTTGATGGCCGTCCCCGTCATGTTTCACTATTCCCAGAGAATCTTACAACTTTATTTTGATGGCCGTCCCCATCATAATTTTACTTTTTCCAGCTAGTCGGCCGTCCCCGTCTTGGCTTTACCTTTTCCCAGCATGTCGGCCGTCCCCGTCATTGCTCTTTACCCAGCAGTCGTCCTCTGCTCGATGGTCGTCCTCCGTCGCCCACACTTTACAATACTTTATTTTCTTTTACAATCTATATCTCTTTTCTTCTTCATTCTGTGAGTGCAAATTTTGGACTGTTTCTAATATTCAACCACAAGTTATCTTGTTTGCCTGACAAGCCGTCGCTCACAGCTAACTCATGTTTGAATAGGGGCAGCTGTAAACACCCCAAATTTGCCCTCACCCATTCACACCATGGCTTGTGATCATTTCATATACATAATCTCAATCATGGCATCTCATACCGCATTTTTAATTCACTGCGTTGGTTCAAAGTCATTTGCATCTAGGGTTTGTGATCCGAGCATTCCAGAAGCTTCAAGAGCCACTCCAAAGGTCTTCAATGTTCAAGCATCATATTGTATGCCCTCAAAGTCAAAAGAATGTCAAAGAAACACAAGAACTGAAAATGGCGTGGAAACAGAACCAGGTTATGAGGTGCGCGCGTATCAAGTTTCACGAAGAAATTCCATGGGAAGGGTATCTGATCAAGGGATGGCTTCTGGAACATGTCAGTACAAAATCAGGATACCTGAGGCTCCCGAGGACCCGACCAAAGGGTATACTTCGTCATTTTGATTGCATGTGGTCTTTATCTGATCATATGGGATGCCAGAAGTTCACAAGACTGAGGAGTTTCTAGCCACTTTGCAAAATGGCCTTGAATTGAAGAACTTGCAAATTCTCATGGCAAGATTTTGTTTGATTCTAGTGCGACTTCCAATCATCGCGCAAGCATGAAGCAGGGCTTTAAATTTTGAATGCATCAAAGAATCTCCAAGTTTCACGACTTAGGCCTCAAGGGATCACAAAGGGGGCAGACTTGTACCAATTTGCAAAGACCCATGTGACTATGTCTCTACTCATTGCAATTTCCCAGGATTTGGTCCATGGGCCTGTGCCACATCAGTCATTCTCACTCACCAAAGGCCTTACAAATGTGTTTCCTGCAAATCATCTCAATCAACTGGGGTCTCGTTGATGTTTAAGCGTCACCAAAATGTCAAAGTTGGTTTTAAGATGTTTCGAATTTTATCTTCAGTAAATTGATGAGTTATGGATTAAACTTGTTGCATTCTTTTTCGTAAAGAAAAATGATAAGTGTGCTTTCTTTGGTTCATCGTTTTCAAATTTAAGGAGGATGGCTTATTGGATTTGATTCATTGGTTTCGGAGAAAAAGAAAGGAAAAGGAGGTTCATGATTTCGTGAGGGACTTGGATTCAAATGGCGTAGCATGGGCATTTCGTGGTATTATGTTGGGTCTGGATTATGTTGGATTTGGATTATGATTTGGATACGCATATGTTCGGAATCATGATTCATTTTTATGTTGCTAATTGGATCAAGATTATCAAAGAAAATAAGACATGATTTGCTCAGAATTGTTTGTCAGACGGGTCTGTGTTTAATGATTTGGAAAGGAAAGGAAGATGCATAAAATGCAAACGGAATTGCTAAGGCCTCTTCAATTGGTCGCAAAAGGGTGTGTTTTCTTTTTTGCTTTAAGGAAAGAAAGATTTATTTAGAATAATACATGAACCAAAGATGATTATTCTAATAGAATTAAATTGAGAAATACATTGAAAAAAAAGGGAGATGTTTGTCCAAGTGTTTTGATATGAGTTTACAAAAAGAATCACACTGTCATTGAAGAATCATAAAAAAAAATACAAGGCATGTATACAAAATTCTGAAATCCAATTTTAATACTTTTGGATTGCTGTTTCACTTCAAGATGGGGAGAAGAGTCATCCTGGTACTCACTACTCACAACAAAGAGTTTACACGTTTTTCTAGTGAGCCAATATTGTTACAGAAGTCTTCATTCACTTCTTATCCTCCTCCAATTGGCCAACCAAGCAGGGTTATACCCAGGAGATCGTTCCAACCTCCTCAGTAATATGTTACAGCTTCATAATGGATCGGTTTCTCCTCACTTGATGAATCAATTGCAACAGCAGCATAGACTGCGTCAACCTGTTACCTGCAAAAAAGATAACAATGAATTCGAGTTTCACAATAATTGAGAAATAAACCAGCAAAATAAAGCACAACAATCAAAGATGATGAACCAAAGCTGCAGCAGTAGCAGCCAGGAATTGACGTCGGCAATAACACTCAACAAAGGCCAGCGCCTCCCGTAGCTCCGCAATCCAGTTCTCTTGCTCATTCTTGATAACCTGCACAAATTGAGAACGTATTAATACAACCAGTGAACATGGTAGTGACAGCCATTCAGATACTACCTAAGAGAAATTGGCAGCAACAAATGCAGTGAGAGATTAACAACAGAAAGACTAAGAAGATGAAGATGTATGGCAGACTTATCACAAGCAGAGCAAAGCAGGGGTAGCCACAAATTTTGTCTCAACTCACACAACATCTTCAACACACACCACATAACCAAAAAGTTGCTTCAGCTTTTCAAGTCTTCAATGGAATCAGCCCATTTGTGAAGTTCTCTCATTTCACTGCTAACCAAGCTATACAAGAAGCATTTGAAAGAGAAGAAAGAGTTCACATCATAGATCTTGACATAATGAAAGGCTTACAATGGCCTGATCTTTTTCATATCCTTGCTTCAAGACCAGGTGGACCACCTTATGTGAGACTCACTGGATTGGGTACTTCCATGGAAACACTTGAAGCTACCGGCAAACGTTTGTCTGATTTTGCTAACAAACTGGGTCTTCCTTTTGAGTTCTTTCCTGTTGCTGCGAAAGTTGGAAACATTGATGTTGAGAAGCTGAATGTGAGTAAATCAGAGGCTGTTGCTGTTCATTGGTTACAACATTCTTTATATGATGTAACTGGATCAGAAACAACACTAGTGGCTCTACAAGACATCACCCTGGACAAAGTATTCGACGACCTCGCTCGCAAGATTTTGATTAGGTATTTCACAAAGCTAATGCGGCAGGGCTTTGCTTGTATGCCAGCCATGTCTGCCCTTGCCTCCCCATGGCGCCTTCACAGCATTTCCTCTTGTAGTACATGCCATTCTCCTGCAAAGAAAACACCAATGTCAATGTCAATGTTGCTCCTTCTCTTCCAAAATCCAAAATTAGTCAATCAAATTCAAAGCAGCCTCTTGATTGTTGAGTATGTACCAACAATAGCAACATGTACAGGAACTCATAGAGGTATCAAAGCATATGTACCTAATCACCAATCTATGTCTCCCAAAGAACACTTCACAGGTGCAACATGTCAAGGGTTTGCCACTGAATTGGAAGGGAAAATTGGACAAAGTTCATCAATTATACTCGAAGGATCCACTCTACAACAAGAGTTCAAAGCAATTTGAGTTTGATTATAGAGATGAAGGAAAGACAGAACGAAAGCCAATAAACATTACCTTTTAAAACAGCGGAAGACTTGGCGTTCATTGCTGCCATTGCTGTGTTTGAGATTGCTCCAGCTTAAGGTTTTATCATTTGATTGACTCAGTTGATCCCACGTTCATTTCCTCACACGCAGAGGTGCAGATCCATAGCTTCAGGACCTACTGCTGTCAAAGATCAAACAGAGAAATCAGTATGAGCAATGACATTTTTGATGGACAGATATTAGCCGATAAATTGACGAAACTCAACAATTCACAACAAAGCATTGAATTACTGTCCCGTTGGTGCATTCCTCACCAGAAGAGAGCAAAAGATATAGTTGAAATATGGGATAAATTGTTTGGGTCGCGAAGTCAGGGTCTTAAGGATGAACTGATGAGTAAGAATCCACTTCTACGCCCTGCAAGCAATGGAAAAGATTCAGATTCTATCAAGATAATGAAGAGGGATGCCCACTCAGTGAGAATAAAATTGGCTGTTGTTTGTTTGCCAAAAAAAATACTAACAGCCTTTCACTCTGTTCTTGATGAACATCTTAATGAGGAAGCTGCATTTGTTTCAGCACCGCTTCCGCCTCAGTATGTCCAACCAACTAGTTTCATGGATGGAGGATTTCCTTACGGATACATGTCGAATAATCTACCACCTCCACCTCCTTTTCCTTTACATGCTGCATCAGGATTATCAATGTCTATCACAACCAGCAGGATTTGAACACGATGCTTGAAGCTCGTGTATTTGCCCCTGCAAAATTCAAAAATTATCACTTGGTTAGCAGTTAAAACATGGATTTACGACAGTAAAAAGAGGGAGAAACCAATCCAATTCAAGGCCAACCATTTCAGTTCGTTTTCAAAACCAAGGCATAAACAGACAAAAAAAAAATCCATAGCAGAAGTGTCAGCAGGTTGCAGAGCAGAGTTTCACAAAATAGCAAAAACAATTTTCTGTTACGAAAAAGAAGGAAGAGACATAGCCAGTTTGAATTTGTTTCAGTGTAAATCGAAATCTTTGAAAAACCCTAATTCTCATCTATAAAAGAAACCAAGATGAATTCATGAAACTCTCTGAGTTGACAGCCGCATCATACACAATACACAGCCACATCAAAAAACCCTAAATCATACAAAAAGCCCTAATCAATCAAGAAGAAAGACTTAGCTTCCAAGAGTTCCAAAGCGCCGCATCCTCCACTGTCATCAGACTTGAACAACCACATACGCACAACACATAGCCGCAACAAAAGACCCAGGAACGGGAGAAGCGTATACCTCTTGACGTAACCTCCGTGACATTCCAACTGCGGTATAATCTCTTGACTCTATCTTTGTTGCATTTCCTTTTTGTTCGCTCTGCTTGTGTGTTGAGTAAGCGTTTCGAATCCAAAGGGATTTAGGGTTTACGATTTGGGGGAAGGGTTAAACGTTTTTTTGCTGGTTTCGGTTCGATTCTGATATAGGGTTGGTTTTGGTTTCGGTTTGCCATGTGTGGTGGGGGTTCGAACCTTTGGGAATAAGGAAGAATAGAGATTGAGAGATGCGTGAGCGGCCGGTCGGCGCCGTGTCTTCTCTCTTCCCATTTTGTTGCTGAATATAGATTGAGAGCAAGAGAGTTTTTTTCTTTGAAACCCTAGAAGCCTCCCCCTTTTAGAAAGCAACCGGGCCGGGTCTGGGTTGGCTTGACCCGGCCGGTGTTGGTCAGGATCCAGCGCCCTTTTGGGCCTCATTTGTTATAAGCCTTTGCCAAACTTTCGTTGTTCTGTTGTTCATTAAGATTTACATAGCTTTTTTTTTAATATATAGTTCTAATTCTTTAGGTTTTGTTTTGTTTTGTTTTCTAGTATTTCTTGTTTTTTTTCTTAAAAAAATAGTATTCTGAAAAAATATTCATAGTAATTAATTTATCTTAATGATTTTGTTAATTAAATTAGGTTAATAATATTATAAACAAAAAAAAATCCAAAAAAAAAGAGAAGAAAACATTTTTAGATATTTATATAAGGTAGAGTTTTTTTTAGTTAATTGGTTAATCCTGTCCATTAATTAATTTCGTTTTAACTTAGTTAGTTATCTTTTGTTCATTTTCACTGGTACAATAACTCATATCATTTTCGATTTGCACCCTAATATCAAGTTCATTTTCACTCCATTTATTTCTGTCATGCTAACTTTTCAGGTGGTAAGTACTCCGAGAAGTGAATTTGCCTTCACTTCTCGCATTTCCTTTTCATCTCCTTTGTACATTTGTTATATCTGTTTGTATGGATATTGGAGTGAGCTTGCTCCTCCCTGTTTATTACATCTTCTTCCTTCAAACAACTTGACTTCTTGAGTGAAGCAAGTTGTTTTGCTTCTCTTCACTTCTTGATCCTTCCATCTGCTCCCTGGTGGCTCTCTTTGAAGATATCTCTAAAACCACACAAACCCTAGGGTTTCCAAGCATGATAACGATTAGGGTTGATTTAGTCCCCCCATTTAGCTTCCACCTTTGTGTCATCTTTGAGTCTCCTTCTCTCACCTCATAATTAGGGACTAAACCCTAAAGGCTTCAGGGCTTTGTGATTAAGCTTATGCCTGCATCCTTCTCTTAGGATGGAGTGTATAACTTTAATCCTAAGTAATGAATCCTTAATGCGTTTAGATCTCTTAATCAATTCACATAATAATTATCAAGACATCACACTTGTAACTTGGGCCTTGCATTAGGGTTCTAATTCTTCCTTAATTGGTTAAGAAGGACTAACCCTAGTGTTAATGGACAAGTCCCCCTCAAGTTGTCTTACAAACCCTAAAAAACACTTCATCATCATAACCATTGAATAAAATCCACTTAATCAAAGGCCTGTTTTGTCATGAGTTTAATCTCTAATCATGGATTAAGTTGAGGAGCTTTCCTCAGCTTAAACACTCTCATCTATTATCCTTCTATTAGGATGGTGTAATGAGTCTGTTAAATCCTTGATTATGGCTTAACCTCATTACTCAACACTAAACAAAAACACCAAAAACATCTAAATAATCACAAGTAGGTTAATGATCTTAATCCTACATCAAAGGTGATTAAGTGTGAGAATCTGACTTCACACTTAAGGTACTCTCATTACCCCTAATCAGAGGGAAGATGTGATGAGTTTACTAACCCATTGGTTTAGGCTTAAGCTCATTATCTTATGACAAATTCCAAAAAGAAATAAAAGACTGAAAACTCAAAAACAAACAATAATCGTCTCCTTCGGGATTCTTTTCTCATCACCTTCACTCATAAACGAGAACTTGCTTCTTCCGTCTAATGCAAGACAGTTTGCACCTGGGCCAGACAGGTCATACACTTGAGCATAGATAAGCAAGCAGTTCACAAGTCAATTCACCTTTCAGTCTCTTTGGGTCGAACTACGGTGTTCTGACTTCCTCATTGCACGAGAGGATACGTAGGCATAACTTAACAGTTATCGAACAAAAGTCTCTGTATATTCCCCCTCTTCCAGCATCTTTCTCTTAGCCTCATTATCATGAGCAATTCATTCTCATTCTTACACTGACACATCATTTATACACTTCACACTCCTTTTACACTGACACCTGTACATCCTTTTCCAGCTATTTTATGCACAGATTGCACTGACACTACCCCTTTAAAACACAAATCTTTTAAGCGTGGATCCCGTCGAGTACGACGGACAATCTGGGTGCTAATACCTTCCCAGGTTGTAACCAACCCCCTTTCTCAGTCTCTCTGGTTCGCGACCGTCTTATCCATCTTTTTCTAGGTTTATGCAGCATTACCTTTCCTCCGGGATAAAAATGCCTAGCTGGCGACTCTATTCATCTCCAGTGAGTTCACGGCTGTGTGTTCTCACTGTTCCCTTCGCCGACCGTTCGCGTCTGTACCTTCATATGATCCCGTTTCATTTGTCGGGAGCGACAATCACCACCTGTGAGGGGGTTGGGCTGTTTACAGGTTTGCAGGTACCTTGACCTCAGAATACCCTGTTACTTTGACTTTGTTAAGAATGCTCCATGTTGGATAGTTCTTGTGATTCTAAAACCCTGGACATGTGGCTCTTTATTTGAGCCCCCCACCTTGGTTACTGGATTTTTAGACCTCCTTCTGGAATTCTTAGACACACATGGATCTATACCAAGGCAGTTAATCAGATCCAGCTCAGTCACAAACCCCTTGCATTTCATCTGCATACATACTCATTGCATCATATTAACATATGCTTATTTGTGTTTCAGGGTATCCACCTTCATCTGGTTTTTGGTTTTGACCCCATCTGCAGTTTTGACCTGTCTCCACCAGCATTTGCTTCAGTTTTCCAGTTACTTGCACTAGCCAGCCAGTGGCTCATTTCTCAACACCTTCATCAGCACTTATTCTACTCAGTCTTCAGCATCATGGCTCCAAAGAAAAGCAACATCACCTATCATTTCTTCCAACCAGACTTGTCAGACATCAGGAGGATCCAAACCCTGATCACTCCAGAGCACATACCTCTGTTCAGAGAATATTATGGGGATATACTTGACTTGGTCATGGATCTGGACCCATCCCAGAGAAGTTTGATCCATACCTGTATCCAGTTCTATGACCCCCCATTGAGGTGCTTCACCTTTCAAGACTTTCAGTTGGGGCCTCTGTTAGAAGAATACTCATCTCTGATTGGTTTGCCTATCAAGAGAGAGATCCCTTTCAACCCTGAAATGGTCTTTCCTAGCAATGGAGAGATAGCAAAAGCTTTGCACTTGGAACCTGCTTTGATTGAGCAACACATGACCTCTAAAGCTGGGATCCCTGGTTTTCATCTGGACTTCCTGATTTCTCAAGCTAGTCTGAAGGCTTCCCTGGGGGAGTGGAAAGCTGTTTGTGCTCTGTTGGCCTTAAGTGTATATGGAGTTGTGTTGTTTGCAGATGAGCCTCGATTCATCAGCAAGAATGCAATTCACTTGTTCATCCTGAAAAACCCAGTGCCAACCTTGTTAGGTGATCTTTATTACTCAGTACATCAGAGGAATGAGAAGCAGAGGGGGAAGTTAGTGAGGTGTTGTGCTCCATTATTCCATGCTTGGCTTCTCAGGCATCTACCCCGGACAGATGCATTCCTAAATCCTCATCAGCAAAGCATCTGGGCTAAGAGGCTCACTACTCTCACTTCAGCAGACATCAGATGGTGCACTCAGAGCACCAAGGGCAGAGATATTATCACAAGCTGTGGGCACTTTCCCAATGTGCCTTTGGTAGGAGTTAAAGGGAGTATTAACTACAACCCTATGCTGTTTAAGAGGCAATTGGGCTATGCACTGGTCCATGCTCCTAGGGTACAGGACTTGGCTGAGACCCTCTACTGTGAGAACAAGGTTAACTTGGCTGTTGTTAGGCAGGCTGCCTAGGCTTGGGATCATGTCCAAACCAAGGGAGTCACCATTTTGGGGAAGTGCAATAATGTGGCATCAGCCCAATATCATGAGTGGTCCTATGCCAGAGCCCAACTCTCCGGATTGCCTTTCACCATAGAAGACATGCCTGAGTCATCATCAGCACCACCCCCTGCTACTATCAATTTGGGGGAGTTTGAAAGCTTGAAGGAAAGAAATGAGAAGTTATCCCAAGCCTTGCAGAAAACCCTCCGGGAGAGGAGTGAAGGTGTGAGGGAGATTGAAAGATTGGAAAAGTTGAGGGTGGAACACTTGACTAAGATTGAGAAGTCTGGAGATTATATCAACAAGTCTAAAGCTGGTGAGCAGATTCTGAAGAATGCTTGTAAAGAAGCCCAGTTCCAAAGAGCAAGAACAGACTTGTATTTGAAAGAGAGTCAGGCCAGGTGGGTCCGGATCACTGAGGCCCGTACTCTAGAAGACAAGAGAGTTCAGGACAAGATGGAGCAGATGGAAAAAGCCCTGGCAGCAGCCCAGAAGGAAATATCAGAGCTAAAAATCAGAACTGGAGTGAAGAGGTCTAAGGACCAAAGTCAGAACAAAAAGTTGACTGCAGCTGTTGCAACAAGAAACCTTCTCATCAGGAATCTTACGGAGCGCCCGGCTGATCCTGTGACCGAAGCACTTCTTAAGGAAGTTCGTGAGGATGAGTTTGGCCTTGGAGTTTGATCATTTGCTTGTTGTCATTCCTATTCCATGTATTTTTGCTTTTTGTGATGTATTTTGACCCCTTAGAGGGCTTGTGTTGTAAAATGAACAATTTGTATTATTTCACCTTTGTAATATATTTGTGTTACTTTCCATCTGAGTTCACTTCAAAAGCAACTTCAGCGGCATCATCTTCAAGGGTCTGGAAGGGTCAAAACCGAAGGCCAAACCGGATACCTTGAGAACAAATAAGCATAACTGCATTGCATACTAACCCTTTTGTTTGTTTTGTAGGTTTTGTTTTGTTGTTACTAACCTCTGTTGTGATATTCAGGAATTATTGCTCGCCGCCGGGTATTTCCTCTCAACAGGCCACACAGGTACCCAACTAGAAACAACCTTCCGGGAATTCAAATGGATCAGGTACAGCAGGACCTAGCAGAGGTCAGAAACCAGATGGCAAATGAAAGGTTGGAGATGAGAACTCAGATAACGCAGTTCATGGAAGTTATGAACAACATGGCCCAGAGCCAGGAGAGACTGAGGGCCATGGTTGAAAGGCAAACTCAAGAAGAGCCCCATGTGGGGACTGCTGGCACAAGTAACAATGAAAGGGTGCAACCACATGTTAATCCCCCTGTGTTTGGTCCACATCTACATCCTGAGATCAACATTCCTGCAAATGTTCAAGGAACAGCCACTGCAGCCAGAGTACTTCAAGAAGATCC
This sequence comes from Lathyrus aphaca, assembly GCA_963966055.1. NCBI lineage: Eukaryota > Viridiplantae > Streptophyta > Magnoliopsida > Fabales > Fabaceae > Lathyrus > Lathyrus aphaca. Next base: position 39,384,572 of record OZ014519.1, on the reverse strand, counting down.
TCAGGAGGACCAATTTACAGTAATGGGTGCTGGAGAGGAAACTTATGATAGGAGATTGGAGGAGATAGCTGAGAAGTTGAGGTCCCTGGAATCTCAAAATTCTTTGGGTTTCGACGTCATGGACATGGGGCTGGTAGACGGGGTCAGGATCCCCCATAAGTTCAAGCCTCCTTGTTTCGAAAAGTATAATGGGACTTCATGCCCCCGGACTCATTTGCAATCATTTCTGGGAAGGCTGAAAGCCTATACAATGGATGAGAAGCTCTGGATGTTCTACTTCGAAGACAGTTTGACTGGAGCATCAAGGGAATGGTATTCCCACTTGACAAGGGCAACTGTAAGATGCTGGAAGGACCTGGCAGAGGCCTTCATCAGACAGTATCAATACAACTTAGACATGGCACCCAACAGGACTCTCCTAATGGGAATGTCACAGTCGTCAAGGGAAAGTTTCCGAGAATATGCCCAGAGATGGAGGCAATTGGCTGCTGCCGTTCAACCACCAATGTCTGAGAGAGAAATGGCAGACATGTTTATGAATACTCTCCAGGGAACGTATATTGACAGGTTGGCTGCTTTCTCTTCCACCAGCTTCGCAGATGTTGTCATAGCTGGGGAGAGAATTGAAAGCCTGTTAAAAATGGGAAAGATATCTGATAATGGTGCAAGCTCGTCCAGTAGTACAAGAAAGCCTTTTGCAGGCCCGAGAAGAACTGGCGAGACCAATGCCATTCACACCAACAGGGGTAGGCCCCATTATGTTCCCAGGACAATAGCAGCAGTCACTATCCCTGCTCCAGCTCATCCTCTACCAGTCTATCAACCTCCTCAACAAAACTTCCAACAACAACCCCAGTATCAGCAGAATCAATATCCTCCAAGGAACTACAACAACAACTCCAACAACAACAATCAACAGAGGCCATTTCAACAGAGGCTCTCTCAAGCTAACCGAGTGATCGACCCGATCCCAATGCCGTATGCTGCTTTGCTGCCACAACTTCTGAAACTCAACCTGGTTGAGCTAAGAACGTTGGCGCCGCCGGATCCCAACAGTTTACCAAGGAACTATGACTCCAATGCTAGGTGCGCTTTTCATTCAAACGCACCTGGTCACAGTACAGAAAAATGCAGGGCTCTGCATATGAAGGTACAAGACTTGGTAGACTCCAAGGCTCTGAATTTTGCACCTCCGCCCAATGTCAATAAAAACCCAATGCCACACCATGGTGGTCCCCGAATTAATGCTATTGAAGAAGACCAACAGTCTTATTTAATAACCAGTGTGGATCAGATCAGGACACCATTGGTGGAAATCAAAGCTCAACTCCGTGAAAACCAAATATTTCCGGGGTGTGAACTAGGGTGCCCCTACTGCAATATCTCATGGAATGGGTGTGAGGACCTGAGGGATGGCATTAACAGCCTTATTCAGAGTGGCCTGCTACAGATCACTACATCATTTCCGGCAAATCCGACAACTTCGTCAACAACGGTTTCAGACCCTCCTACAACTGCAGCAACTATTGTTCCCGACAATTCATCAGCAACATCAGCAAGTACTTCACTTGTCCTCCCAAATGATCAGTTTTCAACAGTTTCTCCTGCTACAACTTCAGCTTCATTCCATTTCGACTCTCCATCAACAACAACAACAGTCCTTCCAACAGTACCTCCTACAACTCCAGCAATCAATCACGAAGATGTCTCCACTGTTACCATATTCTACGATCCTGAGAATAACTCCGCTTACCATGCAGAAGGTGCTGCTCCCGCTAGAGCACCAGTTACAATCTTTTATGATCCACAAACAATTACAGTCCCTTCAGCAGCAGCAATCAGTCCGGTCACTGTTACGGTGCCTGGACCTGTACCATATGAAAGCAATAGGGGCATCCCTTGGCACTATGGCTCTGACGTGTACTGTGAAGGGAAAAGAATCACTCTTGAAACAACAACACCTGCACCCCAAGTAGATAATGTGGGGGGAGGCGGAGGCTTCACTCGAAGCGGACGTCTCTTTGCTTCACAGGTCCAAAGACCTACTGCCGAGGCAGAAGCTGCTGCCAAGGCAAAAGGAAAAGGCCCGGTGCAGGAAGATCCAGCTGCCAAAGAAGCCCTGAGGACTCCGTTTGATCAGGAGGTTGATGAGTTTATGCGGATCATTAAAAAGAGTGATTATAAGGTTGTGGATCAGCTCCATCAGACGCCATCCAAAATCTCCATCCTCTCACTGCTTATGTGCTCCGAAGCCCATCGGAATGCACTACTGAAAGTACTGCACGCAGCTTACGTGCCTGAGGAGATTACTGTCAACCAGTTGGAAACCGTGGTTGGTAATGTTACTGCTAGTAATGGGCTAGGGTTTACCAATTCTGACTTGACAGCGGATGGCCACAACCACAACAAAGCCTTGCACATAACCATGGAATGCAAAGGAGCTGTCCTTTCACATGTGCTGGTGGACACAGGCTCATCCCTGAATGTCTTACCAAAGAAGGCTCTGGTGAAGCTTGAATATGATGGCCTGGCATTGAGACCCAGCAACCTGGTGGTTAGAGCCTTTGATGGCTCAAAGAGATCGGTGCTGGGAGAGATTGAGCTGCCTGTGACAATTGGCCCACAGACCTTTAAAACTATCTTTTATGTGATGGACATTCAGCCCGCCTACAGCTGTTTGTTGGGTAGACCCTGGATTCACGCCGCTGGTGCAATAACGTCTACCCTTCACCAAAAGTTAAAATTTGAGTGGGAAGGCCAAGTTGTCACAATCTGTGGGGAGGAGGACATTTTCGTTAGCCATCTGGCTACGTATAAGTACATTGAAATGGATGGGGAGATCGTTGAGACGATGAGCCAAGGTTTCGAAGCCTTGAATGTGAATGAAGCATCTGCTGTATCGGGGATCTCCATGTCATCATACCAACAAGCCCGGAAGGTTGTTGAGGAAGGAACTGCCCTGGGCTGGGGCAAGGTCTTAGCTGTGGAGGAGAAGAAGGACAAGTTTGGGTTGGGTTACAGACCAACTCAACATCGAGCAAAGGCTGCTGCAGAGCCTGGTTTTGTCAGTGGGGGAATGCTTACCCCCGATGCTATCAACTGTCTGGAAGACGAGCTGGAAGAGGAGCGCAACCTGGAGAATTGGATTCGTCCGAAGATCCCGGGGAGCAGTGTCTTGAACTGGTCTTCCCAGGGAATTATAAGTGTTACTCGAGCAGAGTAATTATTATTTCCTGTATTTTTATAAGCATGCATCAAAGTCTTTCATCTTGCCCAAGATGACAAGACTCATTTTGTAATCAGGGCCATCTGTACTTTTGTGCAAACAAGATTAAATTAATGAAATATCAGACATCTTTTTGCAAACGAGTCTTTTTCTTTTCTGCTCACTGTTTTTTCCATTTTTCTTTTTTGTACAAAAATAAATGGCGGTGTTTTCAAAATGATAACTTCATTTCACTTTTTTCTAAAGCAAGATTAAAATCAATCACTAAAATGAACCAACTTAACCCTTGCAGAGAGTGCCTTCCTGACAGCACCGACAACAACACAGCTATGACATCGTATGACTTTGACAATCCGATCAATCAAGCTGATGAAGGGGTTGATGAAGAATATGAGCTTCCTGAAGAGCTAGCCCGGCTGTTGAGGCAAGAGGAAAAGGTCATTACTCCTCATCAGGAGGAGATTGAAGTGATTAATCTTGGTACAGAGGAAAATGTGAAAGAAGTCAAGATCGGGGCCTGCCTGCAAGACTCAGTGAAGAAGCAACTGGTTGATCTGCTTCAAGAGTATGTTGATGTGTTTGCTTGGTCGTATCAAGACATGCCAGGGTTGGATACCGATATTGTTGTGCACAAGCTGCCTTTGAGGGAGGAATGCCCACCAGTCAAGCAGAAGCTACGCCGTACTCGTCCAGACATGGCAATGAAAATCAAGGAAGAGGTACAAAAGCAATGGGACGCCGGGTTCCTTGCTGTAACTAGCTATCCGCCGTGGGTTGCTAACATAGTACCTGTGCCTAAGAAGGACGGTAAGGTAAGGATGTGTGTTGATTACCGGGATCTGAACAGAGCCAGCCCGAAAGATGATTTCCCATTACCTCACATTGACGTATTGGTTGATAACACGGCTCAGTTCTCGGTATTCTCCTTCATGGATGGATTTTCAGGATATAACCAGATTAAAATGTCACCTGAAGACATGGAGAAGACAACATTCATTACACCTTGGGGCACGTTCTGTTATAAGGTGATGCCATTCGGACTGAAGAATGCTGGTGCCACTTATCAACGGGCTATGGTAACATTATTCCACGATATGATCCATAAGGAAATCGAATGCTATGTGGATGACATGATTGCCAAGTCCCTTACAGAGGAAGACCATCTGGTGAATCTGCTCAAGTTATTCAAGCGTCTGAGGAAGTATCAACTGAAGTTGAACCCCAACAAATGCACATTCGGGGTGCGATCCGGTAAACTGCTGGGCTTTATTGTAAGTGAGAAAGGGATTGAGGTCGACCCTGATAAAGTCAAAGCCATCCAAGAGATGCCTACACCGAAAACTGAGAAAGAAGTTCGAGGGTTCTTAGGTCGATTGAACTACATCTCAAGGTTCATATCTCACCTCACAGCAACCTGTGAACCTTTGTTCAAGTTGTTAAGAAAGGAACAAACGGTCAGGTGGAACGAAGATTGCCAAAGGGCTTTTGACAAAATCAAAGAATATCTGCAAGAACCTCCAATCCTTATGCCGCCAGTTGAAGGAAGACCTCTAATTATGTACTTGACAGTATTAGAAGAGTCAATGGGGTGTGTGCTGGGCCAGCATGACGAGTCTGGTCGAAAAGAGTATGCAATATACTACCTAAGCAAAAAGTTTACCGACTGTGAACAACGTTATTCACTGCTCGAGAAAACTTGCTGTGCTTTAGCGTGGGCTACTCGCCGACTGAGGCAGTATATGTTGACCCACACTACCTTGTTAATCTCAAAAATGGACCCGGTCAAGTACATATTTGAGAAGCCAGCTCTTACCGGACGGGTTGCAAGATGGCAGATGATTCTCACAGAATATGACATACAGTACACCTCTCAGAAAGCCATCAAGGGCAGTGTACTATCGGAATATCTTGCTGAGCAACCCATTGATGATTACCAGCCAATGAGGTTTGACTTCCCTGATGAAGACATCATGTTCATTAAAGCAAAAGATCACGAAGAGCCTATTCACACTGAAGGGCCTGACCCAGAAGAAGAATGGACTATGATGTTTGACGGGGCTGTTAACATGAATGGCCGTGGTGTTGGTGCAGTACTCATTACACCCAAAGGAGTTCACATGCCTTTCTCGGCAAAACTCACTTTCAACTGCACCAATAACGAAGCTGAATACGAAGCTTGCATTATGGGTCTTGAGGAAGCCATTGACCTCAGGATCAAGACATTAACCGTATTCGGAGATTCAGCTTTGGTAATCAATCAGACCAACGGCAAATGGTATACACACCAAGATCATCTGATACCTTACAGGGATTATACAAGAAGGTTACTGACTTTCTTCACAACAGTCAAACTTGAGTATATCCCTCGGGACGAGAATCAGTTTGCAGATGCTCTTGCTACCATTTCATCCATGATCAAAGTTCAGGCTGCTAACTTTGTACCTCAGATTTCAGTATCGAGACTTGATAGACCAGCATATGTATTTGCAGCAGATGTTGTCAAGGATGACAAGCCTTGGTTTCATGACATTAAGTGCTTCTTGGAGGATCAAACATACCCACCTGGGGCATCTTCCAATGATAAGAAGACTTTAAGAAGGCTTGCTGGAAGTTTCTTTCTGAACACTGATGGGTCTTTATACAAGAGGAACTTTGATATGGTACTCCTCAGATGTGTTGACAAGACGGAAGTAGATCTACTGATGCATGAAGTGCATGAAGGCTCTTTTGGTACCCATGCTGGAGGGCATGCCATGGCTAAGAAATTGTTAAGATCAGGCTATTACTGGATCACAATGGATGCAGACTGTTGTGCCTATGCCCGGAAATGCCACAAATGCCAGATCTACGCAGACAAAGTGCATGTACCTCCGAATCCTTTGAACATCATGTCTTCACCATGGCCCTTTGCCATGTGGGGCATTGATATGATTGGCAAGATTGAGCCAACTGCTTCTAACGGCCACAGATTCATCCTGGTCGCCATCGACTATTTCACAAAGTGGGTTGAAGCAGCCTCTTATGCAAATGTAACAAGGCAAGTGGTAGCCAGATTCCTAAAAAGAGATATCATCTGTCGGTATGGAGTTCCCGAGCGAATCATTACTGATAATGGTTCCAACTTGAACAACAAAATGATGGCAGAGCTGTGCCGGGACTTCAAGATCCAACATCACAATTCTTCTCCTTACAGGCCAAAGATGAATGGCGCTGTTGAGGCAGCGAACAAGAATATCAAGAAGATTGTGCAGAAGATGGTAATCACCTACAAAGACTGGCATGAGATGCTACCATTTGCCTTGCATGGGTACCGCACATCAATCAGGACATCCACTGGGGCAACACCGTATCAGCTCGTATATGGTATGGAAGCAGTCCTACCTGTCGAAGTTGAATTACCCTCGCTACGGGTATTAATGGATGTCAAACTGAGTGAAGCAGAGTGGGTTCGGTCCCGATACGAGCAACTGAGTCTGATCGAAGAGAAGAGATTGGCTGCAATCTGTCATGGGCAGTTATATCAGAAGAGAATGAAGAGAGCCTTCGATCAGAAAGTCAGGCATCGAGAGTACCAAGTGGGAGATCTTGTGCTGAAAAGGATCCTCCCTCCTCATACAGACTACAGGGGCAAATGGACTCCAAATTATGAAGGACCATTCGTCGTCAAGAAAGTTTTCTCTGGTGGAGCACTGATGCTCAGCACCATGGATGGTGAAGATTTCCCGTCCCCTGTGAATTCAGACGCAGTTAAAAAATACTTCGCATAAAATGACCCGCTGGACACAAAAACAGAATGTAAGTCCAGGCAAAAATAGGGCATCCCGGCGAGTCAAAAACAGAATAAAAGACTCGGGCAAAAGTAAGGGAAAATAATAAAAATGTACACCCGCTGAGTTGAAAAGCCACATTGGACAACTCAGGCAAAAATGGGTATCCCGATGGATTGAAAACCCGAAAGGGCGATCCATGCAAAATAAGGGAATAAGCGAACAACTGCATTCTGAATTCATCTGTATTGTCAGCAACTTGGTAAGCTCCAAAGGATCGAGCTTCAATCAGAATCAACTTTCTCCAGAAAGCCAGACGAGAAGAACGTCATTGTCATACGAGTCATAGCAGAAGAGGAAGCTCCTCAAAGCGTCATCAACACTGCCAGCACTTTATTTCTCAATTTGTAACAATCTCCTCATTCCAGGAGATATGTTTCTTTGACTGTATCTTGCCAATTCAGGGCACATGAATTAATAAAATCAGATTTTCAGTCATGTTTCGTTTTTACCTTTATGTTTTGCAAAGAGTTGTCTGATATCTCTAAAAAATACAATTGCATAAGTACAGATGCCTTTCTCTAAAAAAAAAATAAAGCACATGCTTACAGGGAATATACTTGCTCTCGAAAGTACTTATCTCCTATGACGGAATCCAGTAAAGGATACCTCGGGACCATTTGCGCGTTTCCTTATCTTTGCAGGATTGCAGGTATCCAGCACGCAACTTGGGGCATGCAAGGTATATCTCAGCAAGTTGGCAAATCAACAAAAGATATCAGCATCCGAAATGCTCTATCCCCAGCTGAGTTGCTTCCCATTGCTCTCCCCAGCCAAGTTGCCTCTCATTACTCTCCCCAGCTGAGTTACCGACAGCATTCCCCAGCTGAAGAACCAACTGTCCTTCCTCAGCAAGGTGCAAGAGTCAGGGAATCATCTCCCCACAGATTTTCAAGCCTCTATTCAGAAGAGCAACGCACGAAGAAGTCACAACAGAGAGGGAGAAAGCTTCTACAAACCCCAGCTGGGTCCCGTATTATAAGGATATGTCAATCAGTGACCTATATCCCCAAGCAGATACATCATTAGATCTACCAATGATCTCATCCCCAGCTGGGATGTTCACATCAAGCAGATCATCCAGAGATCTTTGCGGCAACGGGATCCGAATCCCGGATCTGTGCCTCTTTGCATAATCATGGCATTTGCATCATACTATCCCCTCAAAGCGTAGCATTCCGTCTAATACGGAGCATTACGGCAAAAATCAGATACATAGCATAATCATAAGTCATGTGGTGAATTGAACATTTGTAAATAATATATACAAAAAACCCCACCAGAGTCCCAGCAAAAGCAGTTGCCTCTCAAATCACAAACACCATATATACACCTTTTGGCACCCGTCCGTGTCATTAATCCCCAGTAAAGTCGCCTGAGCACACTTTACAAACAAGATCACTCGTATTACCGATACGTCCTGACACTCGACCGTGTCAAAACACCAGCAGAAAGCCAAAGACATCCTCTTTGCACTCACATATACTTATATATACTTTTCCTCGACACCCGTCCGTGTCATATCCCCAGCGCAGTCGCTTACACTTCCATCACCCATATACTTGTTCATATTATACTTTTCTCTTTTGACACTCGTCTGTGTCACTCTCCCCAGCAGATAAACACTCGTCTATACAAATACAATACTCACTACTCATTGGTACACTTATACAGATACTCGTCCGTATCTCATATACATCACTCATATCCCCAGATTCGACAGTAGTCCTTGTTCTTTGTTAACCAGTTGGTACTCGTCCGTACCATCATCTCAGAACATTGCGTCTAGTGTTTGTTTCTACATGATACTCGTCCGTATCATAATCTTAAGGATGCTCGTCCGCATCTTTAATCCATACACCGTGTCAAACACTTATGTCTCCTTGAATATAGATACTCGTCTGTGTCTACTATTCCCCAGAAGGATTCTTTCAGATGCAACACTCGTCCGTGTTCTTTGTTAACCAGTTGATACTCGTCCGTATCATCATCTCTGAACATGTGTCAGTTTGTTTCTACATGATACTCGTCCGTATCATAGTCTTAAGGATGCTCGTCCGCATCTTTAATCTATACACAATACCCAAACACTTATACCTTCTGTTTCTTGGGTGTAAACGCTCGTCCGTGTTCACCACATCCCCAGTAGATCACCAACAATTTTCTTTTTATCTAACACTCGTCCTGTGTTATGATAACCCTGAGAGCAGCCGTACCCTGCTGAGTGGTCGTCCTCCACTTCTTGATGGTCGTCCTCCATCATGCTCATCCGATGGCCGTCCCCATCGTTGATTTTAGCAGCCGTCCCCTGCTGGGTGGTCGTCCTCCACCCTTTGATGATCGTCCTTCATCACTTTATCCAATGGCCGTCCCCATTGTTGATTTCGGTTATCTAACACTCGTCCTGTGTTATGATAAACCTTGAGAGCAGCCGTCCCCTGCTGAGTGGTCGTCCTCCACTTCTTGATGGTCGTCCTCCGTCATGCTCGTCCGATGGCCGTCCCCATCGTTGACCTTTTCTATCCGATGGCCATCCCCATCGTTGATATTTTCGGCAGCCGTACCCTTCCAGGTGGTCGTCCTCCACCTTTGATGGCCGTCCCCATCATATTTCTTTTATTCCCAACAGAGCAGCCGTCCCCTGCTAGGTGATCGTCCTTCGCCTTTGATGGCCGTACCCCATCATCTGTTTATTTCATTTATTCTTTAACCCGATGGCCGTCCCCGTCGTGGTCCCTTTTCCTTTTAGCCCGATGGCCGTCCCCGTCGTTGGTTACTTTACCTTTGTGAACTTGATGGCCGTCCCCGTCATGTTTCATTTGATTCCCAGAGAATTTTACAGCTTTACCTTGATGGCCGTCCCCATCATAATCTTGTTTCCCCAGCTAGTCGGCCGTCCCCGTCTTAGCTTTACTTTATATCCCCAGCATGTCGGGCGTCCCCGTCATCGCTTTACTTTACACACTTTTCCTAGCATGTCGGCCGTCCCCGTCATTGCTATTTACCCAGCAGTCGTCCTCTGCTCGACGGTCGTCCTCCGTCGCCCACACTTTACAATACATTTTATTTGCTTTTACAATCTATATCCCTTTTCTTCTTCATTTTTGTGAGTGCAAATTTTGGACTGTCTTTGGTATTCAACCACAAGTTATCTTGTTCGTCTGTTAAGCCGTTGCTTACATCCTGCACAGCTAACTCATGTTTGAATAGGGGCAGCTGTAAACACCCCAAATTTGCCCTCACTCATTTCACCATGGCTTGTGATCATCACATATGCATAAACACCATCATATTATCTCATATCTCACTTTTGATTCACTGCATAGTTTCTGAGGCATCTGCACCTAGGGTTTGTGATCTGAGCAAGCCAAAAGCTTCTTGAGCCATGCCAGAGGCCACCAATCAATCTAAAGGGGTCCATGTGTGTTCTTGTATCATGTTCCATCCTCTCAAAGTCAAAAATGCAAAGGAATCACAAGAGCTAGGGTTTGAGTGGATGCAGAGCCAGGCTTGACTGCACAGTTGACTGAAAATTAGGGTTTTGGTTTCAGAGGCCATAACTCCAAATTTTTTGGTCATTCTTGTTTCCATTGATCTCTATATGGTATAGGGAGTATGCATATCAATTTTCATGAAGAAATTCCATGGGGAAGTCATCTGATCAAGAGTTGACTTTTCAGACAAGTCAGTGCAAAATCAGGGCATCTGAGGCCCCCAATGACCCAACCAATGGGTGATCTTCATCATTTTGAGTGTATATGATCTTTATTTGATCATGGAAGAAGTTTGAAGTTCATAAAAATCAAGAATTTAGGGTTTTTGCAAATGTTGACTTTTTGGGCATAGTTGACTTTTCAAGAATGCATCATTTTAGGTCATTTTTCAAGCTTTGATTCTTGATCCAAAAAGGCTTCAAATGGAAAAACTTTGGTCATGAAAGTTGTAGATCTCATCTTTCCCTTTTCAAAAAGTACAAGAACATGATCAAACTCTTCTTGGATCAAAAGTTATGGCAATGCAAAGTTGGCAAAAATCATTGTTTTTCAAGGCATGCCTCATTTGGAAATTTTGCAAAATCATGTACCAAGTCAAATTGCAACCTCTAATTCACTTCAAACCAACATGTAAACATTCTCTAAGTTACAAAAATCAGAATTGGATCAAGTTTGCCCATGGTTTGGTTTGTGTAACAAGGCATTTTCTCATAGAATTCCATAAAGCAACAACTTGCAAAAACCATCATGATCACTTCACCAACTTGATGCATTGGCTGCTGAGCTTTGCTAGGCCTCTCACCTCACTCATGCTGCGCCAGCCATGCCTTGTACTTGCCTAGACTTGGAGCCATGCTTTTCTTACACATAAAGTGGATTTTGAGCAAAAGTTGACTTACCTATCCATAAAGCACAAGTCACATCAGCCAGCCAATCAGATTTGTTTATGTGGACAACTTGCAAGCTAAACATAACACAAGGCAAGGCTGAAGCATTCTCATTCATCACTTACACAAAAAACACTCCCATTTGCAAGTTCCTTCGAATCTGCTTGCACAGCCACCAAACACTAAAACTAACTGCACCATTCAACTCACCCTGCCTCATAGATCAAAAACCACCCAAAGCTCAAGCCTGAAACAGCCAGAAACTCTCACTGCCATCTCTCACCTCAGTTTGCAGTTTCACTTGAAACTATCACCATAGCCCACAAACATCAAAACAAACCTTGCAAAGCTTCTCCATTCACCCTCAGGATCACAAACAACCCATCACAATGACCTGAAAGTGCCAGAATCTCCATTGCCATTTCTGAGCAAGCTGAAGCAGTTCCTTTCGAATCTCATTATCCAGCCAATTTAAACTCTCATTGAGCATTCAAACATCATCTGGGGATCAAGTGGAAGGGTTTGCACTGAAAGAAGAGGCCAGAAAGCTCCTAAACTGAAAGCTTCAAATCTCAGGTAGCTCGAAAATAATTTTTCCAGAAATCTTTTCTTTTGTTACAAACTTGTTCTTTGTGTTGTCCTGATCATTCTGGTACCATTGGTTTTGAAAATGGATGTGATTTGAGCATTTAATTTGTTTCTGAAACTGGTTTGCCCTAAAACTTGTTCTGTTCGATTCTTGGTTTTGAGGAAGAAGAAATGAGTTTTAAGATAGGGTTTTGATTCAGGGGATCATGGGGTTCATTTTGGCATGCTTAGTTTTCATTTTTAGTACGTTTTGAGAGGTTTGGGAG